>CM066201.1:55711575-56443305 GCA_033675215.1 Rhodiola kirilowii
GCTATTGTTTCTGCAAAATCAGATTTGGTAAATGCTTTATCAACAAAGGAGTTAGTATCCATTACCTTACTCGTTGTGGAATGAGCCATCAAGCAGGGCTCCTTGGTGCGTTTTCCATCGTCACTGTCTCCATCCGAGTCTCCCCATGCAACAAACATAGCCTGAGCTGGCTTTGGGGCAGGTGGTTCTCCTTTCTGTTTGCTATAGCAATCGTTAGCCAGATGCCCCTTCTTTTGGCAGTGGTAAAATATTCTGTCTTCTTTTTCTCCTGGGTTCCCCTCGTCTTCACGTGACATAGCACCTTTATTCCCTCTGGAGGAGTTGCCACGACTTCCTCCTGATGGACTTCTGCTGAAGTTCTGTCCTTTGCCGATATTGGCCATTATGAGGGCTCTTGTTAATAAGGCTATTTCATCGTCTTCCCTTTTTGGTGACTCATTTGCTTGTGCAAGTTCGAGAGCTTTTTCTACTTTCTGAGCAATGGCATGGGACTTATCAGTCTGTCTCCTGGCCATCTTCCTTTCCACGATTCCCGCCTGACTCTGAAGGTTGGCAACCAGCTCTTCCAGAGTAGTGTCTTTGATTCCCTTTTGAGCTTGTAGTGCTAGAGTCACTTGATCCCACTTGGAATTCAGGGCTTGCATAAACTGGTGCGTGATTTTCCATTCAGGAAGCTTCTCGTTCAGATATTCCAGCTGTCCAACTATGACCTGGAACCTGGTGTAGAAATCATCCAGGGATTCATCCTTCATCTGCATGACAGTCTCGTAGTCCTTTGTGGCAGCTAGGATCCTGTTTCTTTTGATGTCTTCGTTTCCACCATACAGTCTCACAAGTCCGTCATACATATCTTTGGCGGTTTTGTACATTGCAACCTTGATTTGATCTCCGGGAGAAAGAGCCATATAGAGAACTTTCTTTGCCCTGGCATTCTTCTCGAGCTTTTTGTAGTCCTCGTCAGTGTACTTGTCTTTGGTTTTCTCCACTGGTTTTTCAGCATCTGTTGTGTCCAGTGGGATGACGAGAGGACCCGTCTCGAATATGCTCCAAAGCTATCCGTCCAGCGAGCAGACATGAGCCTCAAATTGATCTTTCCACTAGTTAAATTGTCCAGGCTTCAGCAGCGGCGGTTTCCAGAACGAATCGTTGATCGACGACATATTTTTCCTGCAATGCTAACAGACAAATCTAGATCACTCGGCTCTGATACCACGTGTTGGCACGTTAGTGTTAGCAGTCTGTCAGACAGAAGTCACGAAGTGCGTTTCCGTCTGATGGTCAGATAGCATCGGAAATAATTATGCAGGAAAATAATTATGCTGAAAATAAATACGCACGAATATATAGTGGAAACCTTATCACAACAATGATAAGATGAAAACCACTACCTTTCAGATTTCTCTGAAAGGATTTGCGAATCTGATTACTCTTTTTATTCCGATATACTTGTAGGGTTTACAAACTAGATCACACAGATTCCATTTGATGACCTCTACTCAATCCGACAGAGTAATCAGCTTCGAACCTTGTACCGTTGTGCGTACGATCTCAGCAACCTTCGTTCTTCGAATGCAGTGGCTCCTTGTTCTCCAAAAACGCCCAACCTGTTCTCCTTAATTCGTCGACACTCACTTCTGAGATTCCTTCATCCTTATATAGGATGTGGGCTGACCTCGTAGTCCAAGTCCAATAGCCACGCCGATCTGCTTTCCAAAATAGTTCAGATTAATAATGAATTCTTTCCTTAATGGTCTTCCGCATTAATTCGACCTTCCATATCTGCCCTGCAGATATTCCAGTCATTAATGCCTTTCAATTAAGCCTTCGATATATTGTCTTTAATTGGCAATCAATCTGCAATCATGGATATCTTCAATCAATCTGCATTCATAGATATCCAATTTGGGCGCATATAATCTTCACGATTATTCCCTTTAATTCGGCCCAAACCGCCTTACTAAACCTGGCGGATATTATCTTGATTTGTCTAGATTTGATTCCCAATCCATCCAAATCGGTTTAATGAATATCTTCATCGTTTCCAAATCTGTGCTGCAGAATATTGTCCTCAATATTCTGCTGATCAGACATCTTCTTTAAATCTTCTTGATTTCCAATCATGTCTTCAATATATTGTCTTCAATCAGCAAATATATTCTCTTCAATCAGTATCTCCAAATATCTCTTCGAGATCTTCTTAAATCAGCAGCACATGATCTTTGCATATATATTCTTCAATCTATATTTCCAAAGATATCTTCAATCTTCAATAATTGAGTTTTAAGACGAACTTGCCAAATCTGGCCTGCAGATATTCCTTGATTGATTCATATCTTCAATGATTTCCAAATCTGGTTGGCAGAATATCTTTGATTTCCAATCTTCAGATATTCTTGATTACTTGGATCTTTCTTGATCTTCAATCGTATCTCCTATATGTATATTCGAGATCTTTGATTGTCATGAATCTTCGATCAATATTGCATCTTTAAAACCTTCCAAGTTGGCGCACAATATTTTTGACTTGATACACAAGCAATGCGCATTAAATGAAACCCACATCATTTAATTTGTTCATGGATTTCTGCACACTTAAGCAACACATTAGCTAAGTGTTTGTAATCATCAAAACCAAAGGGTTCCAACACAAGTATTCATAATGTCCTTTGTGAGTACGAAATGTAGTCTTATGAATGTCCTCATCTTTCATACGAATTTGATGATAACCAGATTTTAAATCTAATTTAGAGAAACAACATGAGCCATGTAATTCATCCAAGAGTTCATCTACCACAGGAATAGGGTACTTATCTGGTACGGTGACCTTATTTAGCGCACGGTAGTCCACACACAGTCTCCATGAGTTATCCTTCTTTTTTACCAAGATCACAGGACTTGAGAAAGCACTGTTACTATTGCGAATAAGTCCTTGTTGTAGCAACAACTGAATCTGTCTTTCAATCTCATCCTTCTGATGATGGGGATTTCGGTAAGGTCTAACACTCACTGGACCGCAACCGTGCAATAACGCAATAGAATGACTAACATTACGAACTGGAGGAAGCCCTATAACCTCCTGAAACACATCTGAAAACTGCTTTAACAATAACTGTAGTTCTCTTCTTCGACATTGTAAAACATCTGTAGGAGCTGCACCTCTTACTTCCATGATTATGGACCAACAGCAACCTTCTACCAAGGTAGCAGGAGTGATCATACTCTGAAAAGTGGCTGAATTATCTTGCAATGGCTGGTCCAATAATTTCACAAGTTTACCACTATATTTGAATATCATAGACATCTCCTTCCAATCCATAGTCACCTTCCCCAAAGTCGCTAACCAAGCCACTCCCATAATTAGATCAACTCCTCCTAACTCCAATACATAAGCATCAATTTGGATTTGCACGTCCCCCAACATAATAAACAAGTTGTCACACTTGCCCAATGTTAAAACTCTGTGACCATCTCCTAGTTTGACTCCAACAGGATTCGAAGGCACCATATGTAAACCCAATGACTCGACCACAGTAGGAGAGATGAAATTATGCGTATCACCACTGTCAATCAATACCAAAATGGTCGCTCCTTGAATGCATCCCTCTAATTTCATTGTACGCACTTGAGGAGAATTAGAAGAAATTCCAAACACTCCTAAGCCCTTACATTCCAATTCTGTTGTGTCAATCTCTTCTTCGGAAATGATATCCATTACTACAATCTCCCCTTCCTCGTTAACAACTTCATCATCTCCCAGAATTATCAAACGCAATTGTTTTGTTGCACATCGATGTAGAGGATCCCATCGTTCGTTGCAACGGAAACATAAACCCTTTGAACGTCGCTCATTAACCTCCGCCAACGGCAAAGGACAAACACCACGCGGATTACGATGAAAACCTTCACCAGAAGTAACACGAGATACACTGGTAGATGGCTGAGGTTTATGAGACCCTATGGACACCATGGAACTTGATTCGGAGCGTAATCTCCCGGAAGTTCCCATAAATGTAGTGGGGTTAGAAGACCCGTTAATTTCACCTTCGCGATGGGTCCAAGTCAGTCTATGAGGGCGCACCCAAGAGGTTTGATTCGATCTGAATCAGGACTGGATTCCGTGACCCGATAGATCTGCAAACTCACGCTCCACATCACGTGCCAATTGCATTGCCAAGTAACGGTTTCGAGGTTTGAAGGTGCGCACCCGAGAACGTATATCGTGTCGCAAACCACCAACAAAATAACCAAGAAATTGTTGCTCTGGTAATCTGCCACATTGAGAAGAGTACAATTCAAATTCTGCTATATACTCCTCCACTGAACCAGTTTGCTTCAAATCCTTGAGTTCTTCAAATGGATTCTCCAAACGACTACCACCAAATCGTACCATCACCGCCTCTCTTAAATTCTCCCATGATAAATCCTCTGTTGAATCATGCCATAAATTAAACCAGTGAATTGTAGGACCTTCCATACTAAGTTTTGTAAGTTGAATACGAACATCCTCAGAAATTTGTTGCACATCAAAATAAGTCCCTGCACGGGTAATCCATGCCACCGGATCGTCACCATCAAATGCAGGTAATTCGACCTTCTTTGCAGACAAATGAAATTCATCCAAGGGTGAAGTCCCTGTCGCACCACTACTTTGTGCTGTAACACTCTGTTCCTTATCTCGTGTTGATAACCCACGCTGAATCTCCTCCGCAATTATCGCACGCAAACCCCCCAATACCTTCTTCTACACGCCCAATACGTTCCTCCAAAGCAGTAAGTCTTTCCGCCATTCTAGTGTGCATGAACAGAGCAGGTCGAACCAATTGATAGAGCAGAGATCTAGAAATAAAGGAAAACACCAAATACTAACCCAGAGCAAGGCTCCTCTCCCAGAGAAAACTGATTTCTCTTCTGTCTTATCTTTTACCAACTGCTAACATAAAAACATAACTGATCCCTACTACACTATTTAAAAGGAAGATTATTGTAACTGACTGCCAGCAAGGCAGTCACAAGGGCAGTCACACTTCCTTGGCAATATATTTCTTATTTTTCCTCTCATACACACGCCACACTTTAGGTTTTGCATCATCCTTGTTTACTAATACATCCCCTTCCTTATTAATTGTCTCAGCTTCCTATTATTTATGGAGAGTGGAGAGGACGGCAAGCAACAAGCTGGTATCATGGCTAGTGGCTGGCTTGCATTGTAACCATATTTGACATGGTCATGCATATCACGAAGAATAAAAGCAGCAGTTAGGGCCGTATATATGACATTTGGAGCGCCAGGCAATATTAAGGGTTAGTCCATCTTGGGCAAGAGTCCACTTCTTCCAGCGGGCATGGAAGCTTTAGGGCAAGGACACATGCATGTACTTTGTGTTTTGAACTTATTTTATTTAATATTTTAATAGGATTATTTTGATCGTTATCCAATTGCAACTTCATAAACATTATTATTAACTATATTACCATCTTGGAGCACAACAATAACAATGCTTTCGAAGATGAAATCCTTTACATTCACCACTAGGAAAACCATCACGTACTCATTTCCTATTGCAAATAAAAGGAACACATATGCCTTTGTAAAGTCGTATGTTTAATAAACAAGCATTCAGGGAATAGTCTGTGGTTCTGGTTGTCCTATGGTCACTTGCACTGCACGATACCCACAAAATCTCCATTAAAAAAAGAAATTAATAAGACAATACGATAATTCTATCATTTATAAATATATTTTGTGATTACATGTAATGACAAAGATAAATAGGAAAACAAAGAGAGCACATTGTGACCAAGAAATTTCATTATTTTCTCCGTCGTCATACGCTTCAGTATTAATCTAATTTACGATTTTGATTGTAACTGAGGTAATTTGCGATCTTAGTTATATATATGCGACTAATTTAATGCTGCTAACACTACACCATTTTACATGCTACGAGATAAACTTTGAAAAGTGTCGCAAAAGATTTGTCACATAAGCATGTTTATACTACATGACTTTGAAACGTTTGTCGCAATTACATATAAATGCGACAAAACTTTATGCGAAACCAAAACTATGTCTCATAAACAGTTTCTTGCGACGTTTCTTTTCGCGACACAATAGTAATTCCTTATAATCACCATGAAGCGACATTGTTAAACACGACTTCTAAATTACGTCTCTTTTACTCCTTTACCCGACTCTGTATAAGCGACAACCTGAAATAATGTCTCTTAAAAATGTTGACGCGACATTATTATAAGTGACATGTGAATTAAGTCCCTTTTAACCTTTTACGCGATTAAGTTTATGGGACAACTCGACTTTTGTCACTTAATAATGAAAAGTAAAGCGATATATGTCAGCTGATTGCATGACTCACCTGTTTTGTTTGAAATTGACTCGGGCATTGAAGGGGGTCGACCTACCGTTTGTGTTTTAAACGACATTTTTTGCAAAAAATGTCGCTTAAACGTCAGAAATTAAATGCAGAACAAAATGCAAGTACAGAAGTAGGGCATGGGGTACACATTTCTCAGCAACCTGCGACTGAACAACAGCAAATCACTACAAGAAAAAGCTTTATTATCAATGCTGGTTTCCGTTGAATTTAAGCTTTTTCCGTTGAATTTATTATCAACAACATATTTTTCCGTTGAATTTAATTTGTAGGTTATTGAAATTGCTACGCCTGAGATGAGCTCAACTGTACCAGCAATATGTAGCACACACTGAGGTACAGTTGCTTGCACAGACTAGGATAATTGAAACGAAATGCAGAACAGTAAAAGACACAAAGCACTTGGTGACCCTGTTCGGCTCAATGGAGCCTACGTCTGGGGGACTTCTCCCAAGTCCAAGGAACAATCCACTATCACGGTATATAGTACAGATTGACGTTTGAACAACCTTCCAAACTACTGATACACCTATACTACTCTCCAAGTGAATTGGGTAATCTAACCTTCCCTTAGATCCGAAGACTCCCGTCTTGCACGTCCAGACCTCCTCCCGAGGCTGATACAGTCGAACCTATGATGAGGCGTATTTATACGACTCGTCAAGTCAACAATTCCCACTAAATATGCCATTTAGTCCAAAGAACAGTTGCTCGCTAATCATGTTTCATGTTTCAGGCAACGTCAAGGACTTACGAGGAATCGAGGCTAAAAGCCGGTATTTAGTGCCGAGGAATTACCACGTGCCTGGGCTGGTCGAGACACGCTCGAACGACCCGAAGAAATGCGCCTGATGACCGTGTCACGCCCGGGAAATCCCGTGTCGCGCCCCGTGCCACGCCCGGGAAATCCCTTGACGCGCTCCGTGTCGCGACCTGAGGCGCGCCCGATAAACCTCGGCGCACCTCGTCGATCCCAAGGCCGAAGGACCAAAAGTCAAGTCGTCTCAAGGTCAAGGCCAAGGTCGAGGTCAAAGGTCAACCTTCGCACCCCGGATTTCTCGGCTCGTCCTTCGAGGGCTGACGTCATCAGGGCGTGTACTTTGGCCAAGTCCCACTTCATTAATGCCAAGGCCACCAAGGCCAAAGGGGAAAGTCGGCGCAAAATCTGCAATAGCCAACCTTCCATTGCCACGCCAAAATAGAACCAAAAGTGGAATATTCCCTTTGGTCATTTCCTATAAATAGAGCCATTTGGTCTTGGGAATAGGCATTCCGGAAATCTAGGGTTTCTCCCTCTAGAAACTCTTGTACTTTGTACTCTCACACGGCAATAAAACAGTCATTCGACATTTTCCTTTAGTGCCCGCACCTGTTCGCGTTTTTCAGCTCGTTAATTCTCGCACTCGTCTTTACGTTCTCGGCTCATCTCTACATTTTCTCGCACGCAAGCCCGCCCGATACTCACGATCGCGCGCCTGGACATTCGCGCTTGCCTATCGGCACCAACGCGAGACTGCGCGGCGTAGCGATGAGTCCCTCGGCACGCATTTACCTTTCCGTTCGGCGAGTTACATTTACTCGTATACTTTGAATGATTTGCTATCATATTCGACCGATGAATATGAGTAGCTAAACCCTCAATCCAATCTAGGGATTGATATATTGTGGGAAAGTTTGAGGTTCCATCTTCGACTTTTCCTTGCGTTTACTAGTTCTTGTGCTATCATCGGTTCAGTGCGAAACCAAGGAATGCTTGAAATGGCAAACTTGGTCGAGTAACTCGATCCATACCAAGGCAACGAAACTGAGCTGATGCTTGAAATGGCAAGGCTTGGTAGAGTGGCCTAGTCTTTCATTAAACCCGTTGGTTGTATCTGAAACGTGAGATCAACGGTTGCACAAGGGCCAACTCTCCTTGAAATAGGGTTTTGGCCTAACTAGAACTAGAAAGACTCTTGTCTTGAAATGGACATAGGTCGTGGTGCGAGTGCTTGACATGGCCTTGCTTTAGATTTCTACTTGAAATGGTAGCAATCCCACATTTAAACGCAAGGAAGTGTTGAGCCAGTTCTTCGTTTATTTCCGCAAAGATATCCAAGGGGTTCGCGCCTCATAGTGAGATAACTCTCCCTCCACGCACATTCGAGTGTGATGCGATGATCGGAGTGGTTATAGACGGAAAACTGGGGTTGGAACCAATGATAACAGACCCACAATAGAAGAGCCCTAGGTTGGATATTTCATTCCATTTAATACAAGCACAGTTCAAGTTTTCTTGACCCCTTCAAAACCCCCCCAATCGTATTTACTCTTCCTTCTTTGTCCCTTTCCCTTGGAACAACAAGTAGCTGAACAATCTCCCTTGGGTTCGACCCTTACTTGCTGCTGTACTACCCTTTAGTAGGCTTCAAGCGAGGAGTTTATAAATATAAATTTGCAAGGTCCTAACGACGCCTTGTCAAATTTTGGCGCCGTTGCCGGGGAGATCAGTTGTTAGTGAAGTTGTTCTTAGTCTTCTTTTCTTTTTGTCACACCCAGTCGCTTGCGCGTCCCCTTGTTCCACACCATGTCGCATGCAAAGTTGATACTCGAGTACCTGCTAGATGGGTTTCGTCCCCTCGATAAGATGCTATTGGACGCCTCAGCTGGAGGCACTATGATGAGCTTGCCGCTATGAGGGATACGAGAACTGATCAACAAGGTAGCGGAGAATGCGAGATTTCGCGAGGAGACTACGAGAAATGAGGAATTCTCTCGATCAAAAAGCGTGGCCAAGGCTGAATTAAACCCCATGGCGGAAGAGATGAAACATATGAAGGAGATGATGGTCCAGTTAATGAGGAGACAGCCGGTCGTGGTTAAACCTTGTGAGTTTTGCGGGGCGACGGACCACAAGACGGACGCATGCCCGACATTGTTCGAAGAGGACCCGGCAGAGGTCAGCGCGGTGGACGGACACCAAGGGTATAACCGCGTCGCACCGGGTCGCGCGTATGGGCAGGCACCCGTTGGACAGAACTGGCGAAATGACGCCCCAAGGGAGCACCAGCCGCAGCTCCAGCAGATGCAGCACACGGCCCAGCAGCCGACGCAGAACGTCTACAGGCCGCCGCATCGACAGTTCCAGCAGGGAGGACCGAGTAACTACCAGAACAGGCCAAACTACAACCAGGCAGGTCCGAGTAATCAAGGACCGGGGAAATCACTCGAAGACATGATGAAGGAGCTGGTCCAGCACCAAGCCAAGACAGACGGGGAAGTACGGGACCTAAGCAAGCAGATGGCCCAGCTGAACACGACAGTTGCCCGACTCGATACCACGATCGCCAAGCTAGCCAGCGAGCCCGGCCGACTTCCCTCGCAAACTGTGCAAAACCCTAAGGGAAATGTGAGTGCTGTGACACTAAGAAGTTCAGGGAGACTGGTCGAAGAGCCAGCAGACTCAGACGAGGAAGAGCGCCCGACAGCGCCCGACGAGGACCCAGAGGAACCAGAAGCGTTCGGCGCGCTAGGTCCGGACGCGACCGATGCCGTAGCGACCGACGCGACCGAAGCACGTGACACGAGTTCTGCGCCTGCGACCGAGAAAAACGGGCCCGACACGGTACCAGCGACTGGGAATTCTAGCGTCGGCGCACCTCTTCCATTTCCCACTTTGGCTCGTACACCCAGAAAGTATGTGATGGATAAGGATGTTTGGGAACTGTTCAGTAAGGTTGAAATCAACATTCCGCTCCTTGAGGCTATCAAGCAGATACCTAGATATGCCAAGTTTTTGAAGGAACTATGCACCAACAGAAGGAGAGGGCCTAGGATTGATCAGGAACTTATGAGCAAGAATGTGTCAGCAGTTATTCAGAGGAAGGTGCCTCCTAAATGTGGAGATCCAGGGACCTACATGATCCCATGCACCATAGGGAACATTAGGATTGAGAACTACATGCTAGACTTAGGCGCCTCGATCAATGTCCTGCCATACTCGATCTACTCATGTCTTCGTATTGGACCTCTCGAGCCGGTGGCCTCACTATTCAGTTAGCAGATCGATCATGCAAGCAGCCGGAAGGAAAGATCGAGGATGTCCTAGTACGCGTGGGAGAACTCGTGTTCCCAGCGGACTTCTATGTCCTAAAAATGGAGAGCAGCGGACCGGCCGATCATGCGCATATTTTACTCGGCAGGCCATTCTTTAAGACTTCGAAGATGAAAATTGATTGTGATAGTGGGACGTTGTCCATGGAGGTAGAAGGGGAAGTATTCAGTTTTGATATTTTTCGAGCTATGAAGCACCCCTTAGAATTTGAAGCAGTTCATGCGTTGGATACCTTGGATGACCTAGTCCAAGAGGTAGAACCGGAAAAAGGACCAGATCCTCTCGAACGCGCGCTAGCAAATGCCGTATATTCGCACGAGGACTCGCTCGATTTGACCGAAGAAATCCAGGACGCACTGCTTCAGTTGGAAGTATCAGGGCCCTTGACCTCGCAGTATGAAGTAAACGAGGTGCGGATATTCAGGACCGATGAGTGTCTACCTTCGGTCGTTCGGGCACCTGAAGTGGAGCTGAAGCCCTTACCAGATCACCTTAAGTATGCGTTCCTGGGAGAAAATGAGACCTTGCCGGTCATCATCAAGAAGGGCCTCGAGGAAGATCAGGAGAGACGTCTGGTGGAGATGTTGGGACGCCACAAGTTGGCCATTGGATGGACATTGGCTGATATACGAGGGATTAGTCCGGCTGTGTGCGTGCATCGTATACTACTCGAGGATGGGGCAAAACCATCGAGAGAACCGCAGCGCCGGCTAAACCCTATCATGATGGGAGTAGTCCAAAAGGAGATCCAGAAATTGCTCGATGCTAATGTAATATACCCGATCTCGGATAGTCAATGGGTCAGTGACAGAGCTGCGCAGTCGACGTGCACAAATCTGCAAAATAAATTTATAAGTCCACTACTTGTGCGACTTCACTATTTGGGTTAGCAAAGCGGTAAGTAGGGGTCGAACCCAAGGGAAAATATGGTGGATAGCAGTTCTTTTGATTTTGTACTGAAATGTAAGTTTGATTGGGGTTGGTTGAGGTTTTAGTGCTGAAAGGAAATGACTGAAAGTAAGGAAAGTAAATACGAGACTGAAAGTAATTGCTTGAAGGACAAGGCTTGCGGAAAGTAAATACTGAAAGTAAGTGCTTGAAGGACAAGGCTTGCGGAAAGTAAATACTGAAAGTAAGTGCTTGAAGGACAAGGCTTGCAGAAATGTAAGTGCTTGAAGGACAAGACTTGCAGAAATGTAAGCAGTTGATATGGTACTGAAAGTAAGCAGTTGATATTGGTACTGAAAGTAAAGTGACGAGTTGGTTTTTATCAAGGAAAGGTATTCGGTTTTCAGGGGTCTTGTGTCATAGAACTTGTTTATCATGGACCTCTAATGATCAATCTATGTATTTGAAAGCGAACGAGGCCATTTCAAGCTCTCGACTTGCAACACCGTCTAGCCCATTTCGAGGCATCGATCACTTGTTCTAGCTAGACTAATACCCCATTTCAAGGTATATTAGTCTATGTGCATCCATTTGATCAATAATTTCCGATCAACCAAATGGTTTGAAAGAAGAGTAGACTACTCGGCTAAGCTTTGCCATTTCAAGCATCCACTTAGCCTTGTGCCTACTCAAGATTGAACCACTCGGCTAAGCTTTGCCATTTCAAGCATCCACTTAACCTTGTTGTTCAACCAAATAATGGCACATAGAACAAGCTCAAATACAATAGAAGCACTAAGAAAAGGGTCTAAAACGTTTTCATTGACACAAGTACACCCCTTCAACCGAATGAAGGGTTTAGCTACGGTTATCCATGGAAGAGGATACCATAGCTAGTGCACGAAAATAAAGGTTTTTGAAAGACGATGAAAGTAAAAAACTTGAGCACTTCAAGAACCAACAAGAGTGCTCTAAAACAAGTAAATAAAAGACAAGGAAATGTAGAAGGGGCTTCGGTTTTGGAACAAAGCAAACAAGAACAAGTAACTTCGAACTTTGGTATTGCAAATGAGAGTGTTTACAAGTGTTTTTGTGCCCAAGATTCTAGAGAGATTTGAGTAACAAAGCTTTGGCACAAGATGGGCGTGTGGCTAGTACATGGTGCATTTGATATTGGGCATGGAGGCCTTGTATTTATAGGCCAAGGGAGGAGGCGGTTGGGGGACAAGCTCTCCTCCTTTCATGGTGGGCGATGGGAGTGGTGAGTGAGGGACTCAAGTCCTCCTCCATTTATGGTGAGCTATGGGAGAGTAGGAGGTCACTTCCTCCTCCATTTATGGTGGGCGGCTTGACATGGAGGTCACTTCCTCCTCCAAAAATGGTGGGCTATGGATAAGTCTTCCTCCCTTGTGATGATGATACACTATTCCGACACTATTTGTCCACTATTTGACACTATTCCGGCATCACTAGTGGTTTGAAACCACTTATGAATAGTGATGGCCGGAATTGCTCCGGGAGGACCCATCTCCGGTAGGGCTGGTCGGAGGTCAATATGACCGGACCATGGTGGTGGTGCAGTGGTCCTGATCGGAGGTTCATTGGTGGTTGACCGGAGTTGGCCGGATTTTAGGCCAGATTTTGGGCCGGAGGTGCTTTGCTCTTGAATAGTTGATTCTGAAGGTTGAAGCAATCCTAAGCCTTTTGGTCGAGATGGTTTTGCCGGAATCTGGTCGGAACATGGTCGTGGCCTGATTTGAAGTTCAGCGTGTGCGCAGGCCTCGGTAAGGACTCGGACGCTGGCCTGGTTCTTTCGGTCGCGGCCTCGGGCGCTGACCTCCGGCGCGCCTCGTGTCATCTCGGTCGCTGACTCGTGTCGTCTCGGGCGCTGACTCGTGTCGTCTCGGGCGCGACCTGGGCGCGACTTTGTTTTCTTAGCCATAGATGATTTTACTCGGGCATTTTGTCTGGAACTTGAGCTTCTCCGAGTCATTTGATATTTTAAACACTCTGGTCGAGCCAGATTTGCCAGATCCCATGGTTTGGTCGAGCGTCTTGGTTTTGGTGCTTGTGCGCGCGGGACCTTTGCTTAGTAATTGGGCCAACTGCTAATCTGCTCGAGCTTTCTTCTTGGTTTCTCGGTCCACCTTATTCGTCATTTGAAACATTTTAGTCGAGGCGGAATTGTCAGATTTGATGTTTGGCCCGGGCAAGTTGAATTTGGACCTAGGACGGCTCGGCTGGGCGCTGGGGCGCTGGGCGCTGGACCTGCTCGGCTGATGCGCTCGCATGTTGTACACCGTGCGTTCGCACAAGCCCGACCAGTCGCATGAAATGTTTGTGCGCTCGCATGAAGTGGCCCTGGCTGGTTTTCTTGGTCCTTAGGTGCGATTTCTTGGCCATAACTGTTTGTCTATTCTTTTTGGCCTTAAAAACCCCATTTTAGCTTGTTTTCTCTCTGAACCTCAAAATACCCTGTAGATAAATAATGGAACTAACAAGCAAAAGTTAAATAGACAAAGTGTCTAATTTGGTGGGTTTAACTGACTTTATGAATCATATAAATATGGTCCATCAAATCACCCCACACTTTTAGTTGTTCGTCCCGAACAATGCTTTTCAAGGGCGGACACAAAATTCAAGTAAAAACTTTAAATATGAAGGTGAGAATATGTGATTAGATTTATCCTATTCATGCAATACTTACTTGTTTCTAAACTAAACCGTTTAAATACTTAGAAGAAACTTAATACGTGTACCTTGTGCTTAGATGCAAATTAATTCGGATGAATCGGGAGATAGCCCTTTTCAGGCTCCTGGACTGCATTCTTGGGATTGACTTTGCACTATATGGTTTTCTTGTAGCTTTCTCTAACACGTGATTTGGTTCGGGTTTCAGCGATCTGAGCTCTTTGATTTTCTTTTGGTGAGGGACAGCTTTTGAAGTGATTTGGTCTTTGACCTTTGATTTTGAATTAGAGTTTCTTCACTTGTGTTTCGGTTAAAACCTTCACAATTTTGGGCCTTCGGCCTTGATTTGCTTCTTCGAGCTTTGTTTCCTTGTGTTTTGCTTGTCTTCTTTCTCAACCTTGCTTTGGGAGGTCCAATCGTCGCCCGCGAGCATATGGAAATACCTCCCCGCTCTTTCTCATCTTCGCCGTTTTGCGCGGGTCAAAATGAGGGTCGCTCATTTGTTTTCTCGGCTACTAAGACTAGAGATAGGACGGTCTGATTCCCGTCCTCGCCTTTTTTCTTTTCTTTTTGCATAAACACTGCATGGCGGAGATGACTCTAATCTTTACTGAAAACCCGAAGTGCAGCCTCCACTGACTTCGTAAACCATATAGCGAAATTCAATCCTTCGGATGCTTGCCAAGCCTCTCTAGTGGCATTTTATATCAACTCCACATCCTCTGTATATCTTAGCACAAAGGAACAAATGAGAAGTTACATCCTAAGTCTTTAAACAGTTGAGTTTTCACAAGATTAATGCTTGAATTTAGATCTATCTTCTTCACATTCTCAAGTTCATATTTTCAAAAAGATAATATTAAGGGAAAAGGAAAAAGAAATTAACATGCTGAACTACTATGTGCAAAGGCGGTTCTCACCCCACACTTTTGAACGAAGGCGTGCCTCACAGCACGACTAGTTCAAAAGCCGATTTTAAGCAAATATGTACAAGAAAGGTGAGAACAGTTCAAAAAGCTAAATGACATAAAATAAAATGACTGAAAATAAGATAGGTGTCGGGTTACCTCCCGACTAGTGCCTTTGTTTAACGTCGTTAGCTCGACAGTACCTCCCTTAGGAGGGGTTTGGGTCCCATGGGTAGCTCAGGTTAAATTTTTCTGGAGTTAAGTCTACCTCGCCATGGTAATGTTTGATTCGCTGCCCATTTACCGTGAATCTGCTTCTATCATTCGGGTTTTCTAGCTCAACTGCCCCATGGTTGAATACCTTAGTTATTGTGAAGGGGCCAGTCCATCTAGATTTAAGCTTCCCAGGCATTAACTTCAGTCGTGAGGAGTAGACCAGCACTTGTTGTCCCTCCTCAAACGAGCGGCGGAGGATGAATTTGTCATGGTATAGTTTTGTCCTTGCCTTGTAGTCCGTCTGCCCTTCGTAGGCTTCAAGCCGCAACTCTTCTAGTTCGCATATCTGAAGTTTTCGATCCAACCCAGCAGCTTTTAAGTCCATGTTGCATTTCTTGAGTGCCCAGTAAGCTTTATGTTTCAATTCTACCGGAAGGTGGCATGCCTTTCCGTAGACAAGTCGATAGGGGGAGGTTCCTATTGGTGTCTTGTATGCCGTTCTGTAAGCCCAAAGAGCCTCATTCAGCCTTTGACTCCAATCTTTCCTTTTTGGCTTTACCATTTTTTCTAGGATCCCTTTAATTTCACGGTTGGAGATCTCGGCTTGTCCGTTGGTTTGAGGATGGTAGGCTGTGGATGTCCGATGGTGGACATGGTAGTGTTTCAGGGTGGCGGCCATCATGCGGTTGCAAAAATGTGAGCCCTGGTCGCTGATTAATGCCTTAGGTACCCCATACCTACAAAACAGGTTAGTGCGCAAAAATTCTACTACAGTCTTCGCATCGTCGCACTTAGTGGCCTTAGCCTCTACCCATTTTGATACATAATCAACGGCAACAAGAATGTAAGTATAGCCGTGAGAATTTGGAAATGGTCCCATGAAATCAACACCCCAAATGTCAAAAACATCATTGACTAATATGGGTACTTGAGGCATCTCGTTTCTAGTCGACACATTCCCTACCCTTTGACACTTATCACACTTTCTACACTTCTCATAGGCATCTCTAAATATACTTGGCCAAAAGAAACCGCTGTCTAGGATTTTCCTCGCGGTCCTTCTAAGCCCGAAGTGTCCTCCACATGCAAACTCATGGCAAAAGCTAATCACAGAATTGATTTCATTATTGGGGATGCATCTCCTAAGTACTTGATCTGCTCCTATTTTCCATAAATAAGGATCATCCCACGAGTAAAACCTAGCGTCATGCCTAAGTTTCATGCACTGTGCTTTAGTAAAAGAGGGAGGAAATGTACCTCCTACGAGGTAGTTAACGATTGAGGCATACCATGGCACCTTGGTCGAGACGTTGTATAGGTGCTCATCTGGAAATGACTCAGTAATATGCCCTTCCTCTTCTTTTTTGATGATTCGGCTCAAATGATCGGCCACCGTATTTTCGATCCCCTTTTTGTCCCTTATCTCCACATCGTACTCTTGCAGCAGCAAGATCCACCGTATAAGCCTAGGTTTAGCCTCCTTTTTCTTCATCAGGTACCGGATGGCCGCATGGTCTGAGAAGACAATTAACTTTGCTCCGAGTAAGTAGGCTCGGAACTTCTCTAGAGCGAATACTACGGCTAGGAGTTCCTTCTCGGTGGTGGAGTAATTCCTTTGGGCTGCATCAAGGGTCCTTGAAGCGTAGTAGATGACTACCGACTTTTTGTTAATTTTTTGGCCGAGTACTGCCCCCACTGCATAATCGCTTGCGTCGCACATGATTTCGAATGGCAGCTCCCAATCTGGTATTTGGATGATAGGTGTGCTGGTGAGGGCTTTCTTCAGTTTATCAAAGGCCTCCTTGCATGTATTAGTGAATTCAAAAGGGACTTCTTTTTGGAGAAGAGTGGTCAGAGGCAACGCTATTTTGGAAAAGTCCTTGATGAATCGTCGGTAGAATCCTGCATGTCCAAGGAAGGATTGGATGTCTCGGACAGTGGAGGGGTATGGTAGAGTCATGATCAGGTCTATTTTAGCTTTGTCCACCTCTATGCCTTCTTGTGAAACGATGTGTCCTAAGACCACTCCATGAGTTACCATGAAATGGCACTTCTCATAATTGAGCACAAGGTTCATCGAGACACATCGTGCCAGAACTGTGCTCAAGTTATCAAGGCAGGCGTCGAATGTGTTGCCATAGATGGTGAAGTCGTCCATGAAGACTTCGATGAATATCCCAATCATGTCTGAGAAGATGCTGGTCACCACTCTTTGGAAAGTTCCCGGAGCATTGCATAAGCCGAACGACATCCTTCTGAAGGCGAATGTACCGAATGGGCAGGTGAATGTAGTCTTCTCTTGATCCTCAGGCGCTATAGGGATCTGGTTGTAGCCCGAGAATCCGTCCAGGAAGCAAAAGAATGGCTTGCCTGCCAGTCGGTCTAACATTTGATCGATGAATGGTAGAGGGAAATGGTCCTTCCTTGTGACGGCGTTCAGTTTTCTGTAGTCGATACACATTCTCCAGCTGTTCTTAACTCTTGTTGTCACCATTTTTCCTATTGCGTCTTCTTCGACCGTGATCCCAGTTTTCTTCGGAACTACGTGGACTGGGCTCACCCATTGGCTATCCGAGATTGGATAGATGATATTTGCATCTAGTAGCTTCTGTATTTCTTTCTGGATGATCTCCATCATGATTGGGTTGAGCCGTCGCTGAGGTTCTCTTGATGGCTTAGCTCCATCCTCGAGCAAGATGCGGTGCATGCATACTGCCGGGCTAACTCCTCTTAGGTCGGCTAGAGTCCATCCAATAGCCAACTTGTGATTTCTCAATACTTTTACCAAACGACGCTCCTGTTCTGCTTCCAAGCCACTCTTGATGATTACCGGGAGTGTGTTATTTTCCCCGAGGAATGCGTATTTCAGATGTCCGGGCAGCGGTTTCAACTCTATTTCAGGAGCTTGCATAACTGAGGGTAAGAAGGTATTGGATTTGAATAGTGTTACCTCATTGGCTTCATATCTTGGCGTGAGAGGCTCCGAGATTGTTAAGTGGGCTAGTGTTTCATGCAAGCCGTCGGCCAGTTCATATGAACTTTCAGCTCCATAGAGTATGAGTTCTAAGGGGTCTGCTCTTGGTTCTGGTTGAACTTCTTGGACTAGTTCGTCTAAAATGTCGAGCGCGTGCACTTCCTCGAATTCCATGGGGTATTTCATTGCTCTGAATATGTCGAAACTAAAGGTCTCTCCTTCCACCTCCATTGAGAGCATCCCACTTCCACAATCTATCTTCATTTTTGATGTTTTGAGAAATGGACGGCCGAGAAGGATGGGTGCGTGGTCTGTTAGTCCGCCATTCTCCATTTTTAGGACGTAGAAGTCTGCTGGGAACACTAATTCGCCCACTCGAACCAGGACATCTTCTATTTTGCCTTCGGGCTGCTTGCAAGATCGGTCCGCCATTTGGATAGTGAGACCGGTGGGTTCAAGGGGTCCAATCCTGAGGCACGAGTAGAGAGAAAATGGAAGGACGTTGATTGAAGCTCCGAGGTCCAGCATGCAGTTCTTGATTCTGATGTTCCCGATTGTGCAAGGGATGGTGTAAGTACCCGGGTCACCACATTTGGGGGGCACCTTTCTTTGCATGACCGCCGAGATGTTCCTGCTCATTAGCTCTTGATCATATCGGGTTCCTTTCCTTCGGTTAGTGCAAAGTTCCTTTAAGAACTTTGCATACTTCGGGACTTGCTTGATGCACTCCAGGAGGGGGATGTTGATCTCGACCTTGCTGAACAACTCGAATACGTCTTTATCCATGACATGTTGCTTGGGAATTCGGGCTGGCACTGGGAATGGAAGAGTGGTGCTAGATTTGGGATCGTCGGTCCTAGGTTCCTGGTGCCGTCTACTTCCTTCGGGTATGTCTGATCTGCGGGTACCGAGAGCCTTGGGCCTGGTTAGTTCTTCTTCAGGTTCCTCCGAATCTTCGTCCTCCTCTGGCTCCGTGGGTTCAGCAACACTTCTTTGCCCACTTCTAAGAGTCACGGCATTGACATTCTCCTGCGGATTCTGGATGGGTCGTGAAGCTAGTCCGCCTGGTTCATTAATGAGTGCGGACATTGAGGTGGCTAGATGGGACATTTGTTTGGTCAAATCTGAAATTGCCCCGTCAGTCTTCGCCTAAAATTGGTTGAACGAGGTGCCTAATTGATTTACGCTTCCTGCGAGTTCCTTCATGGTATCTTCAAGCGACTTGCTTGGTCCTTGTTGATTACTTGAGCTGGCTTGGAGCTGATTTGGACCCTTCTGTTGATGTTGGTTTGGCGGGTATTGGTTCGGTCCTCTTTGCTGGTAATGGCCTGCTGGTGGAGCATTCTGATTGTACTGCCGATGAGGTGGTTGGTAAAACGACTGAGCTGATTGAGGGATAGCTTGTTGTGTTTCCCTCGGAGGGTGGTTCTCGTTCCTCCAGTTCGAGCTGGTTGCTTGATTATACTGCCGGTTTAGTCCGGCTCTGTCGTTACTGTTGTGGTTGTTGTTGTATCCTTGGTATCCTACCACTGCATTCACTTCTGCCGGTTCCTCTATGATTAATGTTGGGCATGCGTCAGTTTTGTGGTCCGTAGAACTACAGAACTCGCAAGGCTTTACTTGAACGGGTTGTCTTCGTAGGATTTGAACCATCATTTCCTTCATTTGCTTCATTTCCTCGGGTATGTAGTTCATTGGTGCTTCAGCCTTTGCCACATTCTTTGTTCGGGAGAATTCTTCTTGCCGAGTTGTTTCTTCTCTGAATCGGGCATTTTCAGCAACGTCGGTGACTAGTCGCCTTATACCACTCAATGATAAATTCATCATGGATCCTCCAGCTGAGGCATCCAGGAGCATTCTGTCTAACGGTCTCAGCCCATCGACGAGGTATTCGATGATGAGTTTTTCGGGCAGTCCAAGGGTGCAGCAGCTTCTCTCCAGGCGATTGAATTTTTCTAGGTAGTCGTACATGGTTTCATTAGGCCCCTGCTTTATGTCCTGCAATTGTCTTCTTACTTGCATTGCTCTTCCCGCCGGGTAGTATTTGTCTAGAAATTTCTTTTGCATCTGAGCCCATGTTCTGATGCTACCGGAAGGCAATGAAAGGAACCAGTCGTTCGCCGAGTCAACGAGGGAAAAATAGAACGCTTTCAACTTGAAATCGTCTACATTCACTCCGTTGGGTTTAAGGTTTTGGCAAGTGCCGTGTAAGCGTTGGAGATGAGTTGTTGCTGATTCTCCATGAGTTCCTGAGAACTTGGGCAAGTTGTGGGCCACTGATGTGTTGATCGCAATATTCTCCATTTCAGGGTCCTCGTAAATGCACCACGGCTGATTTCTGAAATCTGGTGCCGATAATTCTCCCATAGTAGGCTCACGGAAGTTGTTGTCCCCATAGTACTCATCGTAGATGGGTTCTTGTCTTGGTGCTTGTTGGCGTTGAGGTGGTGGTGGATTTCTAGGGGGTTGTTGTACTGGGCCAGCTTCATTTCGGCCCTCGGGCAGGCCCTGGTTTCTCCGGATGACCTCCCTTTCAGGAGCTCTTTGGTTTCGGATGAGTTGCTCTGGATTTTCGAGAATTGGAAATTGGGGCTGTGCCTCATTATTTCGATCGTACAGATTTGTCTCATCATCCTCCTGATAGTCATGGTGACTTCCTGCACGAGACATGGTTATGCGAAAAAGAGCACAAAGTTAAAGAACTTTTATTCGTTTTTAATTCCAATTTTCCCCGGCAACGGCGCCAATTTGACAGAGCTGCGCAGTCGTCGTGCACAAATCTGCAAAATAAATTTATAAGTCCACTACTTGTGCGACTTCACTATTTGGGTTAGCAAAGCGGTAAGTAGGGGTCGAACCCAAGGGAAAATATGGTGGATAGCAGTTCTTTTGATTTTGTACTGAAATGTAAGTTTGATTGGGGTTGGTTGAGGTTTTAGTGCTGAAAGGAAATGACTGAAAGTAAGGAAAGTAAATACGAGACTGAAAGTAATTGCTTGAAGGACAAGGCTTGCGGAAAGTAAATACTGAAAGTAAGTGCTTGAAGGACAAGGCTTGCGGAAAGTAAATACTGAAAGTAAGTGCTTGAAGGACAAGGCTTGCAGAAATGTAAGTGCTTGAAGGACAAGACTTGCAGAAATGTAAGCAGTTGATATGGTACTGAAAGTAAGCAGTTGATATTGGTACTGAAAGTAAAGTGACGAGTTGGTTTTTATCAAGGAAAGGTATTCGGTTTTCAGGGGCCTTGTGTCATAGAACTTGTTTATCATGGACCTCTAATGATCAATCTATGTATTTGAAAGCGAACGAGGCCATTTCAAGCTCTCGACTTGCAACACCGTCTAGCCCATTTCGAGGCATCGATCACTTGTTCTAGCTAGACTAATACCCCATTTCAAGGTATATTAGTCTATGTGCATCCATTTGATCAATAATTTCCGATCAACCAAATGGTTTGAAAGAAGAGTAGACTACTCGGCTAAGCTTTGCCATTTCAAGCATCCACTTAGCCTTGTGCCTACTCAAGATTGAACCACTCGGCTAAGCTTTGCCATTTCAAGCATCCACTTAACCTTGTTGTTCAACCAAATAATGGCACATAGAACAAGCTCAAATACAATAGAAGCACTAAGAAAAGGGTCTAAAACGTTTTCATTGACACAAGTACACCCCTTCAACCGAATGAAGGGTTTAGCTACGGTTATCCATGGAAGAGGATACCATAGCTAGTGCACGAAAATAAAGGTTTTTGAAAGACGATGAAAGTAAAAAACTTGAGCACTTCAAGAACCAACAAGAGTGCTCTAAAACAAGTAAATAAAAGACAAGGAAATGTAGAAGGGGCTTCGGTTTTGGAACAAAGCAAACAAGAACAAGTAACTTCGAACTTTGGTATTGCAAATGAGAGTGTTTACAAGTGTTTTTGTGCCCAAGATTCTAGAGAGATTTGAGTAACAAAGCTTTGGCACAAGATGGGCGTGTGGCTAGTACATGGTGCATTTGATATTGGGCATGGAGGCCTTGTATTTATAGGCCAAGGGAGGAGGCGGTTGGGGGACAAGCTCTCCTCCTTTCATGGTGGGCGATGGGAGTGGTGAGTGAGGGACTCAAGTCCTCCTCCATTTATGGTGAGCTATGGGAGAGTAGGAGGTCACTTCCTCCTCCATTTATGGTGGGCGGCTTGACATGGAGGTCACTTCCTCCTCCAAAAATGGTGGGCTATGGATAAGTCTTCCTCCCTTGTGATGATGATACACTATTCCGACACTATTTGTCCACTATTTGACACTATTCCGGCACCACTAGTGGTTTGAAACCACTTATGAATAGTGATGGCCGGAATTGCTCCGGGAGGACCCATCTCCGGTAGGGCTGGTCGGAGGTCAATATGACCGGACCATGGTGGTGGTGCAGTGGTCCTGATCGGAGGTTCATTGGTGGTTGACCGGAGTTGGCCGGATTTTAGGCCAGATTTTGGGCCGGAGGTGCTTTGCTCTTGAATAGTTGATTCTGAAGGTTGAAGCAATCCTAAGCCTTTTGGTCGAGATGGTTTTGCCGGAATCTGGTCGGAACATGGTCGTGGCCTGATTTGAAGTTCAGCGTGTGCGCAGGCCTCGGTAAGGACTCGGACGCTGGCCTGGTTCTTTCGGTCGCGGCCTCGGGCGCTGACCTCCGGCGCGCCTCGTGTCATCTCGGTCGCTGACTCGTGTCGTCTCGGGCGCTGACTCGTGTCGTCTCGGGCGCGACCTGGGCGCGACTTTGTTTTCTTGGCCATAGATGATTTTACTCGGGCATTTTGTCTGGAACTTGAGCTTCTCCGAGTCATTTGATATTTTAAACACTCTGGTCGAGCCAGATTTGCCAGATCCCATGGTTTGGTCGAGCGTCTTGGTTTTGGTGCTTGTGCGCGCGGGACCTTTGCTTAGTAATTGGGCCAACTGCTAATCTGCTCGAGCTTTCTTCTTGGTTTCTCGACGTTGTCCACCTTATTCGTCATTTGAAACATTTTAGTCGAGGTAGAATTGTCAGATTTGATGTTTGGCCCGGGCAAGTTGAATTTGGACCTAGGATGGCTTGGCTGGGCGCTGGGGCGCTGGACCTGCTCGGCTGATGCGCTCGCATGTTGTACACCGTGCGTTCGCACAAGCCCGACCAGTCGCATGAAATGTTTGTGCGCTCGCATGAAGTGGCCCTGGCTGGTTTTCTTGGTCCTTAGGTGCGATTTCTTGGCCATACATGTTTGTCTATTCTTTTTGGCCTTAAAAACCCCATTTTAGCTTGTTTTCTCTCTGAACCTCAAAATACCCTGTAGATAAATAATGGAACTAACAAGCAAAAGTTAAATAGACAAAGTGTCTAATTTGGTGGGTTTAACTGACTTTATGAATCATATAAATATGGTCCATCAGTCAGCCCGGTGCACGTGGTGCCGAAAAAGACCGGTATAATAGTCGAGAAAAATGACGCGGGCGAGCTGGTCACGACGCGAGTCAAGAACGGGTGGCGCATGTGCATCGACTATCGGAAACTGAACGCGGTAACGCGAAAGGACCACTTCCCGTTGCCCTTCATCGACCAGATGCTAGACCGACTAGCAGGCCGCCCCTACATCTGCTTCCTCGATGGTTTTTTGGGTACAACCAGATCCCTATCGCGCCCGAAGACCAGGACAAGACGACCTTCACGTGTCCGTTCGGCACGTTCGCGTTTCGACGCATGTCTTTCAGGCTGTGCAACGCGCCCGGCACGTTTCAGCGTGTCGTCACAAGCATTTTCTCGGACATGATCGGGTCAATGATCGAGGATTTTATGGACGATTACACTGTGTATGGGGACACGTTCGATAAGTGTTTGGAGAACTTGGGAGCAGTATTGGAGCGATGTGTCTCGATGAACTTGGTCCTTAACTACGAGAAGTGCCATTTCATGGTCACTCATGGGGTAGTCTTGGGGCACATCGTCTCGCGCAAGGGGATAGAGGTCGATAAGGCTAAAATCGACGTGATCATGACTCTACCTTATCCTACTTCGGTGCGAGATATCAAGTCCTTCTTAGGGCATGCCGGGTTTTATCGGAGGTTTATTAAGGATTTTTCCAAGAAGGCTTTGCCGCTATCTAGTCTGCTTCAAAAGGACGTTCCATTCGAGTTCACAGATGAATGCAAGAAGGCCTTTGGTGAGTTGAAGCAAGCCCTAGTCAGCGCGCCCATTATCTGCGCGCCGGACTGGACAAAGCCATTCGAGATAATGTGCGACGCTAGCGACTACGCGGTGGGCGCGGTACTCGGGCAGCGCGCGGACAAATAGCCGGTCGTGATCTGGTACGCCTCGAGGACCCTGGACGCGGCGCAGAAAAATTATTCGACGACCGAGAAAGAGCTGCTTGCCGTGGTCTTCGCGCTCGAGAAATTCAGGTCCTATCTCCTGGGCACCAAGGTGGTAGTATACTCGGATCACGCAGCCATTCAATACTTGATGACCAAAAAAGAGGCCAAGCCTAGGCTCATCCGATGGATTCTATTGCTTCAAGAGTTCGATGTAGAGATTAAGGACAAGAAGGGAACTGAGAACACAGTGGCAGACCACTTGAGCAGGCTGGTTCGAGACGAGGAATCTGGTTCGATCACCGAGACCTTTCCAGACGAGTGCCTTTGTGCCCTTTCGGGTAAGTTGCCCTGGTATGCCTCGATAGTGAACTACTTGGTCGGTGGACGATTTCCTCCCTCATACTTGAAGGCCCAGCGCTTGAAGCTCAAGCATGATGCAAGGTTCTATGTGTGGGACGACCCCTACTTGTGGAAGATAGGGTCTGATCAGATTTTGAGGAGATGCATACTAGACGATGAGGTTGCGTCGGTGCTTAGTTTTTGCCATGAGCACGCTTGTGGAGGGCACTTAGGCCCAAGAAGGACAGCAAGGAAGATATTGGAATGTGGGTTCTTTTGGCCCAGTCTGTTTAGAGACGCTTATGAGCATTGCAGAAGATGTGACAAGTGCCAGAGGGTGGACAATATATCAGCTAGAAATGAAATGCCACAAGTTCCCATCCTTGTGAATGATGTCTTTGACATATGGGGCATAGACTTTATGGCGCCATTTCCAATTTCTAATGGATTCGTGTATATCCTTGTGGCGGTAGATTATGCCTCGAAGTGGGTCGAGGCCAAGGCAACTAGGCTCGATGATGCCAAGACGGTTGTGGATTTTTTGCGCACGAACATCTTTTGCCGGTATGGAGTACCGAAGGCGATCATCAGTGATCAAGGATCGCACTTTTGCAATCGAGTCATGGCCACTACCTTGAGGCACTATCATGTCCACCATCGAACTTCAACAGCGTATCACCCTCAGACTAATGGTCAAGCGGAGATCTCCAACCGCGAGATCAAAGGGATACTGGAGAAGATGGTGAAGCCGACACGAAAGGACTGGAGCCAAAGGCTCGACGAGGCACTATGGGCCTACCGGACTGCTTATAAGACGCCGATTGGGACCTCTCCCTTTCGGCTAGTTTATGGCAAGGCGTGCCATCTTCCGATAGAGCTAGAGCACAAGGCGTACTGGGCCCTAAAACAATGCAACGCAGACTTGCGAGCCGCCGGGTTGGACCGAAAAATGCAGTTGTGCGAGTTGGAGGAGTTGCGCCTCGAGGCCTATGAGGGCCAAACAGATTACAAGGCACGCACCAAGCTCTATCACGACAAGTTCATCCTCCGGCGCAACTTTGAAGTTGGCCAACCAGTTTTGGTATATTCCTCGCGCCTTCGGCTGATGCCTGGAAAACTGCGGTCGAAGTGTACCGGCCCCTTTAAGATCACCAAGGTATTCGACCATGGGGCGCTTGAGCTGGAGAGCCCGGCCGATAAGAGCAGATTTGTGGTCAATGGGCAGAGAGTGAAGCACTACCAAGAAGGAATCAAGGGACCTGCCCAAGAGTTCAACCTGGCTGAGCCATTTGAACCTCCTTGAACGGAGGTACCCGTCGAGCCAACGACGTTAAACAAAGGCGCTCGCAGGGAGGCAGCCCGGCATTTTACTTTTCTTCGCACTTTCTTTTAGTTTCAGTCTGGAAAAGGGAGACTAACTGTGCAGGACCTCGAAGTGGACACGCACAGAATTTAGAGATGAAGGAATCTCTCGGCCAACTTGGTCCAATGGAAAATCTGACTCAGCCATTAGTCTTAGAATGGTCGATTTATCGATAGATCTAAGAATTCCATGGCACCTTAGCAGAGTGGCTCGACCAACAAAGGCCTTGAACGCGCAAGTGGCACTCTCGCCGGATCCTTCGAGCCAACTCCTTCATCTGAAAATTCCAGCTCGGCAGAAGCATTCAGAATTATAAATAACTCAGAATGACCGAGCATCACTCGAGGGAAGTTCCTATCTACCCTGAACTCTCTTCCTTTTCCTTTTAAATTCCG
Organism: Rhodiola kirilowii; assembly: GCA_033675215.1. Taxonomy (NCBI): domain Eukaryota; kingdom Viridiplantae; phylum Streptophyta; class Magnoliopsida; order Saxifragales; family Crassulaceae; genus Rhodiola; species Rhodiola kirilowii. The sequence continues at coordinate 55,738,161 of CM066201.1, forward strand.
CATGCATCGAGTCTTAGTGTCGGTCGTGCCGTGAGGACACGGCTCCATTTAAAAGTGTGGGGTGGGGAAGTCCCTGTTGTGTCAGCACGATTGCATGAACATAAGAGTCAGCACGTTTCCTTAAAATTTTTTAATTTTTGAATAAGAATGTCGTACGAAGGTGCTTAGACATGCATTATTAAGCTTAAAAGATGTGAATTAGATACAGCCGATTACATGCATATCTCTCGCAGTTCTGAAATGTATGCTAAGTATTGAGGCTAATCTTTATGTGTCCTTGTGTTGAGATAAAAAGAGCGGATGTGGAGTTGATAGAAACGCCCTAGTGAGGCTTGACAAAGCACCTAAGGCCGGGCTTCGAGTTATATGGTTATGCAAGTTTGGTGGAGGCTGCGCTTCGTGACTAGATGGCTCAGTCGGCTCCGCCCTGCAGCGTTTATGTATGGAGCGAGACGGGAAAACAGACCGTCTATCTCGAGTCCGAAGGCCGGGAAAATGGGCGAGTGACCCTCGACCTGACCCGCGTCAAGGGGCGAGGAAGAGAAAGAGCGGGAGGGGTATTTCCATAGCTTGCGGGTGATGATTGGACCCCTTCAAAAGAAAATGGACGAGCAAGTCACATCGAAGGAGCAAAGCTCGACAAAGAAATATTCCCAAAATGTGAGGTTTTATACGAAGAAAGAGTGAAACTCCCATCAGTCACACATCAAGGCCAAAGGCCACAGTCACTCGAAAAGCCGTCCGAACAATTGACCAAAAAGGCTCGATCATCAGCTCGAATTAATCACGTGCATGAAGAAGCTGAGCAGTATAACCATATAGCAAGGACCCGAGTCAAAGAGTGTAGATCATGGCCTGAAAAGGGCTACCTCCCAGTCATCCGAATTAGGTTGGATCTCGTCACAAGGTAACACGTATCGAGACGCTTCATTAATCAGCATAATATCTTAAGTAGCGATCTAGCCATGCATTGAAAGGTGAATCTGGAACTTATATGCATGTCTAGAGTGGCAAGAGTCGGGGTAATTCACTTGTTAGTCCTCTTATGTCCTGGGCTTTGTTCGGGACGAACAAGTTTAAGTGTGGGGTGGTTTGATGAGGCGTATTTATACGACTCGTCAAGTCAACAATTCCCACTAAATATGCCATTTAGTCCAAAGAACAGTTGCTCGCTAATCATGTTTCATGTTTCAGGCAACGTCAAGGACTTATGAGGAATCGAGGCTAAAAGCCGGTATTTAGTGCCAAGGAATTACCACGTGCCTGGGCTGGTCGAGACACGCTCGAACAACCCGAAGAAATGCGCCTGATGACTGTGTCACGCCCGGGAAATCCCGTGTCGCGCCCCGTGCGACGCCCGAGAAATCCCTTGACGCGCTCTGTGTCGCGACCTGAGGCGCGCCCGATAAACCTCGGCGCACCTCGTCGATCCCAAGGCCGAAGGACCAAAAGTCAAGTCGTCTCAAGGTCAAGGCCAAGGTCGAGGTCAAAGGTCAACCTTCGCCCCCCGGATTTCTCGGCTCGTCCTTTGAGGGCTGATGTCATCAGGGCGTGTACTTTGGCCAAGTCCCACTTCATTAATGCCAAGGCCACCAAGGCCAAAGGGGAAAGTCGGCGCCAAATCTGCAATTGCCAACCTTCCATTGCCACGCCAAAATAGAACCAAAAGTGGAATATTCCCTTTGGCCATTTCCTATAAATAGAGCCATTTGGTCTTGGGAATAGGCATTCCGGAAATCTAGGGTTTCTCCCTCTAGAAACTCTTGTACTTTGTACTCTCACACGGCAATAAAACAGTCGTCCGACATTTTCCTTTAGTGCCCGCACCTGTTCGCGTTTTTCGGCTCGTTAATTCTCACACTCGTCTTTACGTTCTCGGCTCATCTCTACATTTTCTCGCACGCAAGCCCGCCCGATACTTACGATCGCGCGCCTGGACATTCGCGCTTGCCTATCGGCACCAACGCGAGACTGCGCGGCGTAGTGACAAGTCCCTCGGCACGCATTTAACTTTCTGTTCGGCGAGTTACATTTACTCGTATACTTTGAATGATTTGCTATCATATTCGACCGATGAATATGAGTAGCTAAATCCTTAATCCAATCTAGGGATTGATATATTGTGGGAAAGTTTGAGGTTCCATCTTCGACTTTTCCTTGCGTTTACTAGTTCTTGTGCTATCATCGGTTGAGTGCGAAACCAAGGAATGCTTGAAATGGCAAACTTGGTCGAGTAACTCGATCCAGACCAAGGCAACGAAACTGAGCTGATGCTTGAAATGGCAAGGCTTGGTAGAGTGGCCTAGTCTTTCATTAAACCCGTTGGTTGTATCTGAAACGTGAGATCAACGGTTGCACAAGGGCCAACTCTCCTTGAAATAGGGTTTTGGCCTAACTAGAACTAGAAAGACTCTTGTCTTGAAATGGACATAGGTCGTGGTGCGAGTGCTTGAAATGGCCTTGCTTTAGATTACTACTTGAAATGGTAGCAATCCCACATTTAAACGCAAGGAAGTGTTGAGCCAGTTCTTCGTCTATTTCCGCAAAGATATCCAAGGGGTTCGCGCCTCATAGGGAGCTAACTCTCCCTCCACGCACATTCGAGTGTGATGCGATGATCGGAGTGGTTATAGACGGAAAACTGGGGTTGGAACCAATGATAACAGACCCACAATAGAAGAGCCCTAGGTTGGATATTTCATTCCATTTAATACAAGCACAGTTCAAGTTTTCTTGACCCCTTCAAACCCCCCCCCAATCGTATTTACTCTTCCTTCTTTGTCCCTTTCCCTTGGAACAACAAGTAGCTGAACAATCTCCCTTGGGTTCGACCCTTACTTGCTGCTGTACTACCCTTTAGTAGGCTTCAAGCGAGGAGTTTATAAATATAAATTTGCAAGGTCCTAACGACGCCTTGTCAACCTACCACAGCAGATTCTCCTGGCAGTGTTTGTCGTCTCTTGTGTGAGTCGAACAGCGAGCACAGACTTGTACAACGCAGCGATGACACCTCTTGAACTCTGCAATAATTTGTGCGCAGCAGCAATGTATGAGTTCAAGAAAGTAAAGCAAGTTGCTTACCAACTTGCGGCCTCAATCCTTCTACGACAGCACGACGACTCGTAGATTAGAATGATGAATTCCGCTCTCTGATTGACGGCTCCTCCACACGGCGTTTCTCAGGTTTTTGTGTGTCCCTGAATAATGAACCCTGGCCTCCTTTATATAGCAGCCGTGAAAATCTAGAAGATAGAAACCCTAGATTTGATTTCCTAAAACCCTAGATAAGATAGGGATTAAATCCGTTAAGATTTAATCTTGATCTGCATATCTTTATCTCATAAGAGGCGGACTTGATGATGTGGCAGTCAGATAAATTTGATTGAGATCTATCTCTTCGAAAAACTAGGAGTTGTGCTGATTTTTTTGAACTGAAAGATTGATCTTGCACAGATACTAGCACAGATCATTTTGCGATTTGTGTTTTGCCTAGATGACACTTTTTACTCCAACAATCTCCCCCTTGACATTTGAGGCAAAACACTTTTTTTGCATGACCTGTTTTCAACCAATAGATGAATCTTGCACAGATAGTCAAGGTTAGTTCCAAGCTAGCACAGATAGACGATAGTAGCTAGTACAATCTCGCCCGAATACGTCTTAACACAAAGCAGCAGCATTTGCAGCACACATCATCACTGCCCACAGCCACGCATCTCTACTCATGCAGATTCTCCCCCTTTTTGTCGCAAGTGGCAAGGGACCGTTGCACAGTCCATCATTCACCAATTGTTTCACCAAACTTTCTCCACCAATCGCCACCCCAATAGGAACATCAGCAACACTAGATTGTTCAGCAACAGGCACAGAAGACGTACCTTTAGGGATCACAGAAGAAACCCCTTTGACTGGAGTATTGGCATGTCCATACTTCTTCTTTTCGATGTGTGATGTGCCGATCTGCGCAGTCTCCCCCTTAATGGTAGACTCCTTCTCCAATAAGACTGGATCTTGACCAGTCGCCGGTAGCATTTTGGTGGAATCAACGACAATGTCAACAGCCTCCTTTTGAATCTCCGTCGGAATAACTTTTCAAGGAGCTTGCACAGTTTGATTTAAACACATAGCTCCCCCTACTACCTGGCACGTCAGCACATATAAGAGATCTGCTCAGCTGACTGCTCCTGGCTTTAAAGCCTTATAGTTTTTCATGACACAAAGGCCAAGTGCAGACCTTAGTGTCTCAAACCTCTCAGCATCCAAAGGCTTTGTCAATATATCCGCTAGTTGTTTCTCTGTTGGCATGTGGAACAGACCAATGATTTTATCTTCAACTAGCTCTCTAATGAAGTGGTGTCTGATGTCAATGTGCTTTATCCGCGAATGCTGTACTGGATCCTTAGAGATGCTGATTGCACTCATGTTGTCACAGTATAACGTCATGGTATTCTGATCCAGTCCCACTTCCTTGAGCATCTGCTTCATCCAAAGCATTTGAGCACAATAGCTCCCCGCAGCCATATACTCCGCTTCAGTAGATGACAGAGAAATACCGTTCTGCTTCTTACTAAACCAAGATACAAGGTTATTGCTCACGAAGAAGCATCCACCAGAAGTACTCTTTCTGTCCTCAACGTTGCCAGCCCAGTCTGCATCGGAGTATCCAACAATACAAGCACTTGTATCTCTAGTGTACCACAATCCATAATCAGCAGTACCTCTTACATATTTGATGATCCTCTTTACCTGTAACAAGTAACTTTCCTTCGGGTCAGCCTGATCCCTGGCACAGACTCCCACTGCTTGACAAATATCTAGTCTGCTCGCAGTCAGGTATAACAAGCTTCCAATCAGACTTCTGTACAAGGTCTGGTCCACTGAAGCTCCTGCATCATCCTTAGTGATATTCGCATGTGTAGCAGCTGAAGTTCTCTTGTGGGCAGCCTTGTCCAATCCAAATTTCTTCACAATCTTTGGCTCCACCTTTGATAAATAGCAGCTATAGTTAATCATATCTCTATAATTAACATGAGTTTTACCTCTAGTTCTCATCTTGTCGTGAGGATCGCCAATGACACTAGACAGAGAATGATTCTTTTGGATTCTGCTAGAAGGTTGCATACTAGCTTCACCAACTCCAGAGTGAGTTTGATTCACCACACTTCCTTCAGCATCTCGCATGTGTACATCATTATCCTTCTCGGCCGAATCTAACACAGTTTCAGGCAAAATTTCAGAATTTGCATTTGGTACTGACCCTTGTACAGACTTAGGACGAGTATTGATGAGTCGTATTTATACGACTCGTCGAGTCAACTAATCCCATCTATTTCGAAACTTTATTATGCGAACAGTTACTTTTTAGTGTTGTTTTGCATCTCAGGTGTTTCGGAAGCTTTAGGAGGAAACATGCATAAAAGACGGCATTTTATGCCGAAAACATCACAATGGCAGGTCAGACCTTTGGACGTTCGGCGGAGCACTGGGAATGGACCGTTGACCAGAAAAATACGAGCTACATGGCGTTGCGTAGCTGACTCAATTCCCTACAACTCTCTAGTTCACACAGAGAGCATCCGAGGTCATTTGGAGGGTCTAATTGAGAGTTGAAGTCAAAACAGATGCATAGAATGGATGATCTGTCTCCGAGAGGACCGCAGATACTGTTCACTTTATGAACAGTACCCGCGGACGCTAAAATGAACAGTACCCCGCGGAGCTAAAATGTACACGGTCCGCGGCCGCTGATGTCAGCAACGCGTTTGATGACGTCAGCAAGTCCGAACTTGGAAATTGTGCCCAAAAACAGACTTGGAAACCCTATTTTTTGCTATAAATAAGATCTCTGGGTTAGGGTTTCCATCATCCATCAATCCATTCATTCAACGAAGAGAAGACGGCTCTGGAGAGGAGACGAGGCTTTCAACGAAGAGAAGAGATTTTCCTACTTTTAATTATGCGTCTTTTCATGATTATGTGTAGCTAAATTCCTAATTTAGTTTAGGGTTTCGCATATTGTGACTATGTTTTGAGATTCTGTTCTTAATGCAATTTTATGTTTCTCCAGTTCTTGTGCTTATTCCATGAATTAATTTGTGAGGTTAAGTGGAAGCTTTGTCGCAAAGCTTAATTAAACAATTAATTCTTATCGTTAATATCTACTGGAAACTTTGTCGTAAAGGTAGATAGTAACACCTAAACTAAATAATACCTTTGTCGGATTATTTTATTTAGGAAAGAACTAGAAGTCTAACACCTTTGTCGGGTTGGATTGTGGCGTATCACCTTTGTCGGGATACTTGGGTTGCTACCTTTGTCGGAACAACCACACTTAGAAACATGAAATTAGATATTTAGCAGTCGATGATAAACATGTCACAATAGAAACCCTAGGCTGAATGCTCTCTCGTATTGAATTCTTCTTTGTTATTTCCTCTTTTGCACTCACAACTGCTCAAAACCCCCTCTTTTCTTATTTTCAGAGACAGCTTCAACAACACCAGCTCCCTTGGGTTCGACCCTTGCTTGCCGCTGTACTAGCTCATTGTAGGGAAAATATAAATATTAAATTTGACTTGCACAACGACGCGTGTCAAGTATCCTGAGTCTCCATATCATCATCTGGTTCCTTCCTCAGAGGTGAATCCTTGGCATCGTCGATCACCACATTGATTGACTCAATCACGGCTCTAGTTCTCTTATTGTAGACACGATAGGCTCTACTGTTTGGAGAATAACCCAGGAACAGTCCTTCATCACACTTCCTGTCCAGCTTCTGCCTTTGCTCCCTATCGGTCAGAATATAACAAGTACTTCCAAAGACATGAAAGTGCTTAACAGTGGACTTTCTTCCTTTCCAAAGCTCATAGCTAGTCTTGTCCATCCATGGTAGAATCAAGACTCTGTTCAGGACGTAGGTAGCTGTTAACATAGCCTCAGCCCACAAATTCAAGGGGACGTTCTTCGCATGCAACAAAACTCTCGTCATCTCTTGTACAGTTCGATTTCTCCGCTCTACTACTCCATTCTGTTGCGGTGTGATAGGAGATGAGAATTGATGTACAATGCCTTGCTCATCACAGAACTGTGCAAACTTCTCATTCTCAAACTCCCTCCCATGATCACTTCGAATGGACAAGAGATTTTCACTTTGATCTCTCCTTTCATTAATCAGGCAGGTAGCAAGCTGTACAAAGGCTTGCACCGCTTCGGACTTCTCGCGCAAGAATATGATCCAAGAGTATCTGGTGTAGTCATCTATACATACGAAAGCATACCTCATCCGCCCAATACTCTCCACCTGCATTGGTCCTATCAGGTCCATATGCAGTAGCTCAAGAGGACGCTTGGTGTAGACTCTATCCAATTTCTTGTGCACTGCTCGAGTCTGCTTTCCTGCTTGGCAATCACCACAAACAATTTGCTTATCTCCTCTAATATTAGGAATACCTTCAATCAACCTCTCGTTGGACAAAAACTTCAAGGATCTGAAATTGATGTGTCCCAAGCGTTGATGCCATAGATCCACTTCATCGGACATACTCAACATGCAAGTAATTGCTGCTGGGGTTGTAGCACGGTTTAGGAGATAACAGTTGTTGCTTGCACGATCTCCTTCCATCACACATACTCCATGTTTGTCATAAACTTGGCAGGAATTTCTTGTGAATTGAACTTGATTGCGGCCATCGCACAACTGGCTAATACTGATCAGATTGGCCTTTAACCCATCAATCCAATAGACATCATCTAGATGTGGTATACCTGGCACATTCAGTGTTCCCTTGGCTAGAACTCTTGCTCTTTTTACGTCACCAAAAATCACATGGTGGCCGTCGATCGGTCTCTGATTGGTCAGGTATTCTCGAACTCCAGTCATGTGTCTTGAACAGCCGCTGTCGAAGAACCAGCTCTTTTCATCCTCCTTGTCAGCTGAACTGTACGAGACACAGCAGTATTGATCATTCCTTGGTCTCCACACCATGCTGCCTCGTCTCCTTGTTGGTTCTTTGTACTGGCTGTCACATCTAAAACGATAGCAATGACGTTTGATGTGCCCAGGTTTGCTGCAGTAGTGGCACACCCTAGCACGTTGCCATCCTACATCTCTTAAAACACGAAACTGGTTGTCATTTTCTCTGGCACAGACGAACTTATCCGATGTCTTGTGTTTGTTGTCTTTAGGAACTGTGCCACTAGGTTTTACAAACTTTGTATCACCACCTTTCTTCGCACCAGTGAATCCAAGCCCTGCAGTATCTTTTATTCTCCTCTTGCACAGACAGGATCTGGTCCAGATTCTTAGACCCTGTGTTCAGGCTATTCAGGAGCTTCTTGATTGAACCCATCTCCTCCAAGAGCTTCTTCGATTCTCGTTTGTCTCCTTCAGCATTTTGTTTCAGCTCTTTTACTTCTTTCTTTAGATTTTCTTTCTCCTGTGCAAGAGTGTCGGCTTTGAATTCCAGTTCCTGCTTTTCCAGTTTCAAAGAGATAACACCTGCATTTAGCCTATTGTTAATGTCTACTAGCTCAGTCCACTTTGAGAACAATAGTGCATATTTCTCAGCTATGCACTCATCAGTGATTTCTTCTTCATCACTTTCTTCAGCTTCGTTCTCTTCCACCTCGACTTCTTCTTTCTTGGCACAGTCTTTGGAACCAGTGCTGGCACAGTCTGTGGCACAGTATATCATGCTTGACAGAGCAACAAAGTTGCTTGTCTCTTCCTCCTCTGTGCTCTCTTCAGTCTCTGTGTCACTCCAGCTAATAGTCACGGACTTGCTATTCTTCTTCTTCGGGGTGTTAGCACACTCTGCTTGTATGTGGCCAAATCCTCCGCATTCCCTGCACTTCATTCCTTTGGTCCGTCTGGTTTTGCCATTTTCCTTCTGGTCAGACTGTCTCTCCTGTGGCTGGAAATCCACTCTCCTGGTGTCTTGATTTTTAGACTGATTCAGGCTGTTCTGGCCAGTACCCCTACGGTTGATCTTCTTCAACAGTTTATTGAAGTTCTTTGTGAGTAACGCCAGTTCCTCGTTCACTCCATCAGTGGATTTATAGTCTACCACAGTCTCAGCCTTTAAGCCAACAGATTTAACTTTGGGTTCTGGAACAGTCAGGTGGTGCAGTTCATAGGTGCACAGATTGCCAATCAATTCTTTCTAGCTCATGGTCTTTACATTGTTTGCCTCTTCTATAGCAGTCACCTTCATGGCGAATCGTTTAGGCAGAGACCTCGGAATCTTTTGCACAACCTTCTCTTCGGGTAGAGCTTCACCAAGGGTAGATGGCTCATTCACAATGTCACAGACTCTGGCGTTAAAGTCCTTGATGGATTCATCCTCCTGCATCTTTAACTCCTCAAATCTGGATGTCAACATCTGAATCCTGGACTGTTTCACCTTGTCAGTTCCTTCAAAGTGAGTGGACAAGGTATCCCATGCCTCCTTAGCGCTTTCACAGTTCAGGATGAGTTTGAAAATTGACTCGTCTACAGCTGAGAAGATGGCATTTAGAGCTTTAGCATTCCCCATGGCGAGACGCTCCTCTGGTTCAGTCCATTCTGTCTCTGGTTTAGGCACAATCCTTCCTTCATCAGTTGCCAACATAGGGGGGGTTCCACCCAGTTAGCACAGACCTCCAGGCTTTCTCATCTATGTTCTTGATAAACGCCTTCATCCTGGCCTTCCGGTAGCCATAATTATGCCCCTCTAATAGCACAGGGCGAGTAGTGCTTTATTCTTCCTTGATGCTCATCTTAGAACAGTAGCTGGCTTCCCAAGATCTCACTCCGTATGTTGAGAACCTGCTCTCTGATACCAATTGAAATTGCTACGCCTGAGATGAGCTCTACTGTACCAACAATATGTAGCACACACTAAGGTACAATTGCTTGCACAGACTAGGATAATTGAAACGAAATGCAGAACAGTAAAAGACACAAAGCACTTGGTGATCCTGTTCGACTCAATGTAGCCTACGTCTGGGGGACTTCTCCCAAGTCCAAGGAACAATCCACTATCATGGTATATAGTACAGATTGACGTTTGAACAGCCTTCCAAACTACTGATACACCTATACTACTCTCCAAGTGAATTGGGTGATCTAACCTTCCCTTAGATCCGAAGACTCCCGTCTTGCACGTCCAGACCTCCTCCCGAGGCTGATATAGTCGAACCTACCACAGCAGATTCTCCTGGCAGTGTTTGTCGTCTCTTTTGTGAGTCGAACAGCGAGCACAGACTTGTACAACGCAGCGGCGACACCTCTTGAACTCTGACATAATTTGTGCGCAGCAGCAATGTATGATTTCAAGAAAGTAAAGCAAGTAGCTTACCAACTTGCGGCCTCAATCCTTCTACGACAGCACGACGACTCGTAGATTAGAATGATGAATTCCGCTCTCTGATTAACGGCTCCTCCACACGGCGTTTCTCAAGTTTTTGTGTGTCCCAGAATAATGAACCCTGGCCTCCTTTATATAGCAGCCGTGAAAATCTAGAAGATAGAAACCCTAGATTTGATTTCCTAAAACCCTAGATAAGATAGGGATTAAATCCGTTGAGATTTAATCTTGATCTGCATATCTTTATCTCATAAGAGGCGGTCTTGATGATGTGGCAGTCGGATAGATTTGATTGAGATCTATCTCTTCGAAAAATTAGGAGCTGTGCTGATTTTTTGGAACTGAAAGATTGATCTTGCACAGATACTAGCATATATCATTTTGCGATTTGTGTTTTGCCTAGATGGCACTTTTTACTCCAACATATAACCTATTAATTTCAACGGATTTATTTTCCACAAAATTTTGAAGGTTTTATAAATATTATCAACAAAAATACAAGCTGTTGCTTTTAAACCGTAGATTATAACACATTTTCTTGTAGTGAATGCCATTTTTTGGCCAGATTCTTCTGCAGCTCCAAGAATACATTTGCTCTAAGTTTTTGGTCAGATTTTCAAGTGAAGGAAGGCACACGTTTTGAAGGTTAAATACTTTCATATTCTCAAATATATTATCTTGTCATTTTGCATGCCATTTTTTTGAAATTTTTGTTAAGTGTTTGGTCAGATATTTAAGCTTCATTTTGCTACGAATTTGTCAAATTTATGGGAGATCTCGATGAGTGTACAACACATCATCACCAGCTAGCTTTGCTTCTCGATCATTCTTACATACATATATTAGAAAGATTAATAAGTTGGTTTTTGGCTGAAATGGTGAAAATGGAAGGGGATGAAAAAATAGGCAGGCACCAAAAAAAAATTACTCAAGGGTTGGCTGATGGCTGATGGCTGATGGCCGGTGGCTAAAAATGGTGAAAATGGAAGGGGATGAAAAAAATTACACATGTGTTGGATGATGGCTGATGGCCGGTGAAAATGGAAGGGGATTGAGTTGATTTTTGGCTGTTGGCATGTAAAGTATTATATAAGTTTAAATATTACTCACAGTGTTAACACTCTTTTGTGTATTTATCGGACAAATGTGATCCGAGATTTACTCAAGGGATTATGGCTTTCATAGACTTCGTCAAACAATGCAAACCTTAGAGTACTACGCATAAATGTCCATGTAGGCGTTGTAGGTTGCACCATGAGAAGTTATCTTTGGATGAAATCCAAACACATTTGTTTCAGAATGGTATAATGCAAGAGTACACAACTTGGACCTCTCATGGGGAAGAACCCCAGGGTTCATCATCATTATACACAGAACGACACCAACATGTTATGGAAAAGAGTCGTGCGACGACGGTTGATGAAGAAAGTGATGCTTAATACATGGATCCTACAATAGAGATGCTTAACGACGCTTTTCCCAATTTTCCAGATCCACATGATGAGGACCTTAAAAATGAGTATTTGGGTAAGGATGCATATGATAAGTACCAAAGACTTTTAGCGGAAGCACAAACTCTCATCTATGTTGGGAGTGACAAGACTGTTTTGGAGACGATTTTAAGTGCGATGAAAGTTGAAGTTGATAATGGATGGTCCGACAAGAGCTTCAATGATCATTTGAGGATCACTCGAGAACTCCTTCCGAATCCAAATAATTATCCTGGTTCTTATCGTGAGGTAAAGAGACTTTTGAAGAATATGGGTATGGGATATGAGGTCATTCACGCATGTGAATATGGTTGTGTTCTGTACTATAAAGATTTTAAGAACCTAGAGCAGTGTCTGGTGTGTCACGAATCTCGATACGTATATGGAAATGATGATAGCAAGATTCCAAGAAAAGTGGTACGATACTTTCCTTTAACTCCAAGATTACAACGCCTTTATATGTCACCGCATATAGCTAAGGGGATGCGATGACATGGGGAAAGGAAAGTGAAAAAGGGTCTCATTAGACATCCTGCAGATAGCGAAGCATGACAAGAGTTTGATTTAAACTTTCCTGATTTTGCACAAGACGTTTGAAATGTGCGTCTTGGATTAGCTACAGGTGGTTTCAATCCCTTCGGAGTAGCTGCTCTTTCTCATAGCACATGGCCAATTGTATTGATGCCTTACAATTTGCCACCTTCATTGTGCATGAAGAAGGAATTCAACATTCTAGCTATGTTGATTTCGGGTCCGAAATCCCCGGGAAAGTGCTTGAATGTGTTCATGCAACCCTTGATAGATGAATTGAATATGCTGTGGAACACCGGAGCAGTGACATTCGATCGACATATTAGATCTTCATTCAACATGAAAGCTGCGGTCATGTGGACAATCAGTGACTTTCCGGGTTTGGGAATGTTGGGAGGACTAAAGTCCAAAGGATACAAAGCTTGTCCTTTGTGTTTGGATGAGATTGATTCCCAACATTTAGCGGGGAGAATGTCCTACCAAGGCCATCACAGATGGCTCGATAGAAATCATCCATGGAGGCATTTGGCTACTAAATTTAACGGGGAAGTGGAATTACAAGACGCCCCATCTTCTTTAACAGGAGAAGAGACTTTTAGTTCTGTATGTAGCCATGAGTACGCCATACTTAGCTTGCATCCGGATTTGAAAGCTAGAGGTACCAAGGAGAAGTTGTGTTGGACTCATGTGAGCATTTTTTACGATTTACCCTATTAGAGCACATTCAGACAACCTTATTCGTTGGACGTGATGCACATAGAGAAGAATGTATTTGACAACATCATTGGCACTATTCTTCGTCTCCAAGGGAAGACAAAAGATGACATTAAGGCTCGAGAAGGTTTGGAAAAGCAAGGGATTCGGAAGGAAGTGTGGTGGAAGAAAAAAGGGTCATCTTCAAGAAAATATAAGGTGTCACAAGCACCGTATACGGTTTTACCTAATGAGAGGGCTGAGATATTTGAGTTCATCAAGGATGCTAAATATCCGTACGGTTATGCTGGTAGTTTGAAGAACAAAATCAATGTTGAAGATAAAAAATTTAATGGGTTGAAAACACATGATTGCCATGTAATGTTGCAACGTCTACTTCCAGTGTTCATTCGACCTTACTTGCCACATTACGTAGTGGAGCCCCTTATATCATTATCACGATGGTTTCAGAAGTTATGTTGCAAAGAGTTGATGGTTAGAGACGTAACTCAAATGAAAGACGATATCATTATGATTCTATGCAAATTGGAGATGGTTTTTCCACATGCTTTCTTCACCATCATGGTGCATCTATTGATCCATCTTCCCGAACAAGTTTTGCTTAAGGGACCAGTACACTACAGCTGGATGTATCCTATTGAGAGGTTGATATCTGTTAAATATTAATTGTGCTTCTATTATTTACCGAGAATAGAAGACACACATACACATGTATTTATAAACTAACTTTGATTATTTCCTCATGCAGACAATTAGGGGAGTATAAGCGATCAGTTCGGAATAGCAGATATCCAGAGGGATGTATCGTCGAGTCCTACGTTACACATGAGTGTGTAGCGTATTGCAAATTGTATATGATGACTAACCCAACCGAGATGGACTCACCAAATGAAGCACGATCATATGTCCTAAATATTTACTCTCCTCTAATCAAGGTTGGTGGTCATTCGCCTCGGATCAAGTTGAATAAGAAAGAACTTGACATGACCCATTGGTGTGTTCTGGAGCACTGCGACCAAGTAGGAGAATATCTTCGAAGGCATAATGAGAAGTTTGAGAGAGAGTGTCCAAACAGAACAAAGAAAGAACGTGTTAAGCATTTTCGTACGTATTTTTGTGACTGGGTATGAATGCTAATTAATTTGTATGTTTACTTTATTTAGTTTGTCATTCATTTTCTTTATTTCACTTTAGCTCACTCTTTAATTTTATAAACTGCAGATGGAAATCTTATTCTCTCGAGTTGCACAGTTTATCCCGGAAGCCTCAATCATATGCGTGCTTCTCTCAGTGTTATGTTAATGGTGTCAAATTCGTTGTTTGGTCTCGAGATAGGAATAAGAGGACTCAAAATTCTGGGGTAATGGTGGAAGATGGTAACTTAACCTATTATGGCATTATTCAAAACATTATTGAGCTCCGCTACGCTAATGGAATGCATGTAGTTCTTTTTGATTGCACATGGTTTAACACGGATCCGAAAGAGAGGGGAAGCACTAAGATGGACTATGGACTTTTATCTGTAGACACTTCCTCAACTTGGTATGAAGATTGGCCTTATTGCCTAGCCAATACCGCAAGACAAGTTTTTACTTGGATGATCTAAAAGCCGGCGACAATTGGAAAGTGGTAAATGTTGTTTCACATAGAGGGACCTATAGTGATACTTCCCTTGCACGAGAAGATCAAAAATGAAAGAGACACAATATTAATACCGGCGAAGGAAACAATCCTTATCAGGAGCAAATGGCCACTAATATCACAAGTGATGTAGAACCTTATGACAACTCCATAGACAACAATAACATGGTGGAAATTCCAAGAGTAAGGAGGCAGTTGTACTTGGATGATGAGGGAGCTGATATGTTTGCATCAGGGGATGATCAAAGTGTAGGTGATGAGGATGATGATGAAATGGAGTCGGATGAAGAACAAGATCAAAGTGTTGATCCAATGCAAGAATCAACCGATGATGAGAATTGAGTTGTGTATGTATTAGAAACTGGTGAGCGTATGTATTAAGTTGCGTATGTATTAGAAACTGCTGCTGATATGTTGTCTCAGTCAAGCCATTTATATGTTTTTCTTAAGTTGCGTATGTATTAGAAACTGCTTCTGATCATCCAATGCAACAATTGGGTTTAAGCTACATTTTTACATTATTTGTCGCGTATACATACGATGTGGGTCAAAAAAATAAAAAGCCCAACACCGTTTTCCAAACCCTAACTGCTTCTGATCTTCATTCGTGTTTACTCTTCCGCTCACAGTCGCCGTTTCACTCTCATCCTTCACGCCGATTCCTAAACGCCATTTTACTCAACGCCGATTCACCAACCGTAACTCCTCCTCAACTATGGCCAGGTCGAAGAACAAAGCCATAAGACGTCCAGACGAAGCGGAAGTGACGAGCTGCCGAAAATCTATGAAATTGCGATCTCCATCAGTGCGTAAGCCATCCACCAAGTTTCGGTGGCCTCCGAGGAAGCCAACAACTGGCTATATTTCCGTTGACACTCCACCAAGGTCCTCTGCCTCGCAGCCTGATTTTGGTCTGAATGTGGTCCACACTGAGCGTTCCCGAGCAGTTCTTGCCGGGATGAAGCGGTCCAGGTGGCTTCGGAAGCTGGATGCCATTAAAACACCGCCTCCGCCGCCGCTTCCACCCATTCGGCAGACTCCTCCGCGTGCGCGGAAAAAGACATTCCTCCTACCACATCCGACTACCAATCCTACTCAACCAGAGAAGAAGAGACGCATGCAGTCCAACAATCCTCCTCAACCGACTGAGAAAAGAGCACATCCAAACCGGCCTACACCACCAGTTGTACCAGCTCCTCAACCACATGTCGTCAATGAACCTCCAGCTACCTCAAACTTGCCTACAGAACATGTACTACCTCAAACTCCTAATACAAAACCTCCCATAGGAAACCCTACACCACCAGCTCTGAGTGATAAAGAACCTGGAACCCCAAAGTCCAATCCTCTAGTGTATCGGAGGTCTCCTAGATGCTTGTCTAAGTACGCTGGTCGAGCCAATACTGAAGGCTGCAATAATCCACCTCCCATGCCCAGTTTTAGTCCACCACCTGCGACCCAGCCCTCCCCTGCACCCACTCCAGTACAAGCCATATCTAGGTCTGATGAGCCCCCACCGATGGCCTCATTTGAACCCCCAGCTCCTGAGTTTCATCCCAACCATTCACTCGATAATGATAGTGCGTCGGATGATGAGGCCGAGGAAACTGTGGATAATGTTCCAAGTATCAGATGCAAGAGCATCGGTTTTGTGCAAACAGGTAATTTTTTGTGCGTGAAAGTTTAGTTTTGATGATAGTTCATTAGGTAATTATTTATGATATTTTCCTCGTGTTGAACAGGGGATGAGCGTGGAGATAAAAGGAAGGTCAGGGGGGTTGTCAATGGAACAACGGTGGCCACCTATAAGCAAGGCATTAATAAGGGACAGCCGATCAAGGTGGAGTTCCTTCCTGATGGAACTGTGAAATTCTACCCCCTGTTCAAGCTTGTGTTCCAGGTACTGTTGCGACAGACCTTGAACTCCTCTCACAACAGTTCAGAAGACAGAACAAATAACAGAAGCACGCACAGAATGATAACCCAGTTCGGCTTCGCCTACTCTGGGGGGTTTCCCACACCCTAGAAGGGACACAAATCTTTATTACGAGTTTAGAGCTTACACGTGGACTTACGCTTACACCTTGTAATTGCCTAGCCTCTAACACTCCGTCTGTCAGATTTGCAACCGAGGTTCACAACAGTTCACCTCGATCCCCTTCGTCCGAACCTTCAGTCCGAACGTGCTCGACCTTCTCTTGAAGCTCGGTAGCTTTCTCTCGAAAGCGTGTTGTCCTTTGTTATGTGCAGCAGTTGGATCGCTTCCAGGCAGTCTGAGTAGCACACTGATAAGACTGCTCTTGCACCGATGAATTTCCAGTGAGGAAAAACAAGCGGCCGTCACTTTCTTCTTCTCCAATCGATAGGGTATACTCGTGTGTATTTGATATTGAAAGTGATGCAGATTATGGACGCCCTAGCCATGTATTTATATGCCAGGACGATCTCCAAATCTGCTCCAGATAACCCCATCAAATATTTAGGAAATTTCCTAAATATTTGATGTGTATCTAAATCAAATCGGTGAGAGGAATATACGAAGACTTCCTCGCCAAGCCAGCCACGCCGCCTTAAACAGATATGTAGATATTCATTCGAATATCTGAAGATCAAATTCTTCGCAGGCCGACTTCAGATCGAAACGACATTCGATCTTTCGAACCATCCTTAACATCTTGGCGTCTGCTCCACGCTGTATGGTAGTTCCAGAATGTGTTCGAACTCCCCCTGAACTCCTGCTAGAACTGTCTAACTACGTTTTGCCAAATACATGCCACTCAAGAGAACATCAATCTCCCCCTTGGCATTTTGGCAAAACCAAATCTACTAGATCTATCTATCTAGAGTTTAGACATACTTGAGGGAACAAAAATTGGTCCTTCTCAAAATACTCCCCTTTTTTGCCACAAACTGGCAAGGGGTCCAATCTAGTTCGAACAGCCAATCAAACAGTGCCAGAATAAGCACATAATACGAAAGTTTTAAACAAATAGTTCAGAGAGTTAGGTTTTTCGAGGGACCTTCAAGCAGACAACTCATCATTTGAATCCTCACCAGTAGATGTGGCCTCAGATTCATCCTCGCTTGGGTAGCTGAGAGCACGAGCCAGCCTGTTGATGCACCTGCGTTGTTCCTTGTCTGCTTCAATGATGGCATTCAGGTCCTTGAGCAGCTTGCTCCACTCGTCACGGCCCATCCTAGCTCCTCCGTGCTTTGAAGACTCTGGGACATCTTTTCCTTTCTGATGTTGCTTCTTCAGATCATTCACATGACGCCCTTTGAAGAGTTTGTGATCCACCGAGAACTTTTGAGGGGCCTTGGTGAGTTGATCACTTGAGGACTTCAAATCTGGAGCTTGATAGATGATCAGCTCATATATCAGAGACGGGAAGCAGACCTGGTGGAGATTTCTCTTAGAGGTAGCATGGTCGGCAATTTGCTTGAACATTACTCTTCCCAGATTGAACTTCAACTTGTTCCCGATCTGATAAATCAACTGGGCCATGTCTCGGTTGACTGTGGAACGGTGAGTTGAGGGTCTCCAATTGAACACGGCGATGAAGTACAGCATAGAGTAGAACGTTGAGAGGTCAGCTGTATGCACCACGGTGTCAAGCCGCCAACGAACAGAACCAGCAGTGATGGTGTCCACAATCTTTCCAAAGTCTTATTCCTCTTCATCAACATGTGGGTCATCCATGGAGAAATAGACATTAATAAGCTCCGGGTCAATTTGGATCTTCCTTCCACGAACGAAGAAGACACCACATTCTAGGCTTCCAAGAACACCAAACTGAGGAGGCAGGTTTGCTATAGCCTCTCGAACAAGCTGTTCGTCGAATGGTTTACTCTTGTTCACCGTCCAGATCAAATCAGATTGCTTCAGCAACTCAATGACTTCCTTCCCATTATAGCGAGACTCCTCCAGGACCCTCTCAGGAATGATCTTCCTTTTCAGAACACACGCCCATTTTCTCGCAGCATCTTTATTGCAGAACCAAATTCCCTTCTTGACCAAGCCAACTGGAACAGTATCGGACTTAGGAGATGGGACTTCACATCTTTCAGCATCTTCTGAAACAGGAATCGGGATGTCACGCTTCCTCTTTTTAGATGAATCAGCTCCCCCTCCCCGGATGCTCACGTCTGCATCTGCATCCTCTCGTGCTGAGTCCTTAACAGGTTTTTCAAGACCAACCTTCTTCTTCTCCTTCTCCTTCTTTGCCTTCTTGAGGGCAGCAAGTGGAACGAAATCTTGATCATCATCTGATAAGGTGACCGCCTTGGCAACTGCTTGAACAACACTCTTTATCACTGCATCAGGAAAGGAAGGAAGTTCTTCTTCCACATGGCCATCCTCCATATGATTATCATTATGCAGCCCATCTACCGCAACAGCTTCTGTATCATCCACTTCAGGGTCAGTACGATCAGCATCTTGGACTGCATCTGGAGTGCCAGTTGCCTTCTCTACTGAGACTGCCTCTGAGGCAACAACTGTCTCAACACGCTGTTGAACACTCGGTTCATCTGTTGGAACACTTGCCTTCTTCAAATCATCTGAGTTGAGGGCAGGTGCAGAGTCTTCAACCCCTACAGCCTGGACTTCTGAAGGCTGATCTGATCTTGGCACTACAGGTACAGAAACCTCCTTTTGCAGATTTTCAACAAAATCATCAATATCCTGGAATACACTGTCCAGATCATTATCCTTTATATCACGATCAAGATCTTCTGTCATAGTATTATCTTGCACCTCATGCTGCTCACTGACAGCACGTCATTGTGCGCTGCAAAATTTACATTTATAGTTCCACTACTCGTGGCTCACTATGGATTAGCAAGCGGTAAGTAGGGGTCGAACCCAAGAGAGTCAGTGTGGAATAGTTTTTCTTTGAAAAGAAAAGAAAAATGAAAGTAAATACAGGTTGGGTTTGAGGGGTTTTTTTATACAGAAAGTAAATGACTGAAAGTAAAGAAAGTAAATACTGAACTGAAAGTAAATACTGAAAGGTAAAGTGCGTAAAGTAAATGACTGAAAGTAAGTGCTGAAAAGTAAAGTGCGTAAAAGTAAAGTGCTGAAATGTAAAGTGCTTGAAAGTAAATGACAGGAAAGTAAAGTGCGGATAAGTAAGGACGAAAGATATTCAGTCTAGGGTCTCTACTTGTGAGACAACCATCATAGACGTCAAATGATCTTACTTTGTGTTCATAAGTGTGGGTTTATTCCATTTCAAGACATAAACCCTAAAGTAAGGCCATTTCAAGCACTTACACCACAATCTACTCCAAAATCAAGACATAGACTTCTAGTTCTAAGTGCAGCCACTTGATCTCTCATTTCCGATCAACCAAGCGACTTAAGGAAGAGTAAACTACTCGGCTAAGCTTTGCCATTTCAAGCATCCACTTAGCCTTGTTGTTTAACCGAATAATGGCACCGAACTAGTTGACACACAAAATAGCATTAAGTTCAAGTCTCAAGATGCATACACAAGTATGAACACCCTTTGACCGAATATGCTTTAGCTACTTGTATTCATGTCAAAGAATACAAGCACCATACTTACAAAAGTAAAGGTAACCAACAAGAAAACAAGAACAAGGAAAGTAAAAAGAGGACTTCGGTTTTGACAAGAAAGTAAAGGAGAGGAGCTCCAAATCAAGACAAGGGAAAGTAAAGGAGAGGAGCTCCAAATCAAGAACTTGACAACAAAGTGAAGAGTGCTTGCTGGAAAATAAAGAGATTAGGAGCTCAAGAACAAGTGAACAAAGCTTTTGAAATCAAGAACAAAGTGTGTTTGCATTGAAGTGAAGTGGAGAAGAGAGATAAGCTCTCAACTCCCTAAAATGTACATGAAGGATTCTAAGGCTAAGGTGTTGTATTTATATACAAAGGAAACTTAGGGACTAAGTTTAGCTTGAGAAATATCCCAAAGCTAGCCATTTTGATTGGTTCTCCATATGACACCCCACATGGCTTGGAAGAGGATAAGAACCTCCCCACTTGCATCTCCTCCAACCACAACCCACCACATATGGCTTCTCCAAAGCCGCCGGCCACAGGTGGCACTCCCCAAAGCCGCCTCTAGTTGAATTCCAATGCAACCGAACTCCAAATGCCAACCGAAATGAATAGTAGAAACCAACCGGAATATTGGGAATTCGGTTTCATGGTTGGTTCTTTGGCCGGAACTTGGTTGGGTCATGGTTGTACTTGGCCGGACCTTGGCCGGAGGTTCGCCGGAGTTGGCCGTAATCTTGGCCGGCGGTCCTTGGCTTTTGGACAGTGGATTCTGAACGACAAAGTCATTCTAAGATGATCTCAAGAAGGATGCTAAGCCAGATTCTGCCCGGAACATGGTCGAAATCCCAAAATGGCCGAAATTGCCCTAATTTGGCCTTGACCGGGCTTGAGTCCTTGGCATTGAGTTCTTGACCTTTGGACCACGGTTCTAGCATGTTGAAGTGAATACAAACCGGGCCCAAGAAGGTCTCTTGGCCGGAAGATGGTCGTGGCCTGATTTGAAGTTCTGTTTGGCGCTTGGTCGAACGGGCCTCGGGCGCTGGTCTCAGATGGCCCGGTAATGGTTCTCGGCGCGCCCGGCAGGGATCCTCGGACGGGGCCTGGGGCCTCTCGGTGCTGGCTCTCGGGCCAGGGACCGGCACTCTCGACACATCTTCTCGGACGGGGTCCGACATTTCTCGGACGCGGCCCTGCTGGATTCTTCGGTCCCCGGTGAGCTTTTCTCGGTCCACGGTCGATTTTCCTCGGGCCCTGGTTGCGACTTCTCGGCTAGAAATGCTTGGTGTGCTCTTTAGGCGTAAATCTCCCCTTTTAGGCATGTTTCCTCTTTAGACCCCAAAATAGCCTATATACACAAAAAGGCATTAAGAAGCACTTGTTCGTATGATCAAATGTCTAATTTGGTGGGTTTAGCTGATTCGATGAATCGTACAAATACGCGCCATCAAATACCCACACACTTATTCTTGTTCGTCCCGAACAAGTGTAGTAAAAAAGAGGAACAATAAACACCCTAAGAACTATATATGAATGTGAGATGCAAAACTAGATTTCACCTTAGCATGCATAACTTACTTGCTTCCAAACGAAATCATGCTCACATATGAAAGTAACTAGATACTTGTACCTTTGAGCCGAGATGCAAACAAATTTGGATGATTGGGAGATAGTCCTTTTTAGGCCTTTGAACTGCACTCTCGGATCCGATCTTACTATATGGTTATGTTACTTGCTTCTTCTAGCACGTGATTGATTCGGGCTAATGGGTCGAGCTCTTTATTTTCTTTGGAAGGACATCATTTTTGTAGTGAGGTTTGGCCTTCGGCCTTTGATATGACTCTTTGAGTACTTCACTTTTGCTTCGGTTTGGTTTCACCATTTTGGCTGATTTTTCTTTTCTTCTTTGAGGTTTGCTCCTTTGATGATTGCTCGTCCATTTCTTTACTTTTTGGAGGTCCAATCATCGCCCGAGAGCATATGGAAATACCTCCCCGCTCCTTCTCATCCTTGCCTTTTTCGCGCGGGTCAAGATGAGGGTCGCTCATCTATTTTCCCGGCTACTTTGGACTAGAGAATGGACGGTTTGATTCCCGTCCCGCCTCTCGCATAGACGCTGCATGGCGGAGTCCACTCTTCACCAACAAGCCCGAAGTGCAGCCTCCACAATCTTCACATAACCGTATAGTAAGGATCCGGTCCCTTAAGAGCTTGTCAAGCCTCTCTAGGGCATTTCTTTCAACTCCACATCCTACATTTATCTCAGCACACAAAGACAAGTAGATAGTTAAATACACATGTTTTTACACAATTTAGATTTCACAAGGAAATGCACGAATCAGATCTATCTAATTTCACATCATGAAAGTGTATATTTTCAAAAAGTTTCAAAAAGATAAAAATTTAAGAAAAAGAAAACATGCAGACTAATATGTGCAAAGACTCACCCCCACACTTTTGAACAAAGCCATGCCTCTCGGCATGACTTAGTTCAAAACACAAAATGCAAGTCAAATAAAGGAGGTGAGTATGAAAAAACAACATACGAAAAATAAAAACTGAAAAAATCTGAATATGCCGGGTTACCTCCCGGCAAGTGCCTTTGTTTAACGTCGTTGGCTCGACGGTACCTCACTCATGGATCATAAGTTCGGATCCCATGGGTGAGTGAGATCAAACTTCTTCTCGGCTGCCCTTTTATTCTGCCCAAAGAACTTGTGGAGTGATGTGCTCGGTTTGGTTCTCCATAGGTCCGGCAGGTTCTCTTTTACATGCATCCGACAAGGTGAGGCTCCCTTGACCATAGCTGCTGGTCCATCGAGCCGTGCTCTCTTGCTTCTCCTTCCGGGTTTCCATTCCTTGGGCCCATGTCTTTGCTGTTTCTCCAAGTATGAATGGTCGGCACCTTTGCAAGTTTGGAAGTTCAGCATTGTGCCATTGAATGTAGGCGACATCAAGCTTGTTCCCATGCCAAGCCTCTTCTTTGTGGCAGCGACGAATGGTCGTCCTAGAACGAGTGAGTTTTCCGAGCCGCTTTGTTGAGTCGTGGTGAGTGAGCGCTCCATTGATGGCTTTCTTTGCCCTTGATCCGCCTCCAACTCTCCTTGCACCGCATCATTATTGACTACATGCTCATCGGTGGATGTTATCTGCATAGAAAACAAAGGGTTAAGTTGGGGTTTCTCGGCCATAAGGACCGGGCCTTTCTCGACCAGCCCGTCCGTGAGGACCGGGCATGTCTCGGCCAGCTCGGGCGCGTCCTGTTCTGTCTCGGGCATTTCGGCAGCGAGCACCGGGCCTGGCTTGATTTCCTCGGGCGCTTCGGCAGTGAGGTCCGGGACTTCCTCGGGCAGTTCGGGCGCTTCCTGGTCTGTCTCGGTCAGCTCGACATTGAGGTCCGAGACTTCCTCGGGTGCTCCGAGCACAAGGACCGGGCCTGGCTTGATTTCTTCGGCCACTTCGGCAGTGAAGTCCGAGTTTTCTGTTGGCTCGGTAGTGAGGACCAAGGCTGACTTGGGCAGTTCGGCCGTGAGGACCGGGCATGATTTGGGCAGCTCGGTAATGAGGACCCAGCCTGCCTTGGCTGGTTCTTCTTTGGTCATCCATGGGTTCTCATTCCCTGCCGGCTCCGTGGGCTCTTCCTTGATGACTCTTGACTTGAGCAACTCATAGATCTGGTTTGAAGCTTCTTTTTGAGCCGGCCAGAATTCCTCGTCTTCGACCCGGTTTTGGTGTATCGTGTTGGCTAATTCCTCGAGCCGCATGACCTGTTGTTTCGCGCTTCCTCCCATATCTTCTATCAAATTCCATAGATCATCCATGCTTAAGTTATCCACCGAGCCTCCCGCCGCATCATTAAGCCTATTCCACTCTTGTGGCATCATTCCACCGAGAAACCTTTGAAGAAGATCGAAGTTCGTGAATCCATGGTGCGGGCAGCTCAACACAATGGAATCGAAGTACCATAAGTACTCGTCCAATGTTTCGTCCCGGGATTGTTCAAGGTTGATGATCTTCTCTCGGACATCAAGTTGGTAGGGTGGTGGGGAAAACTCCTCATTGTTCCAAGGTTCGCTTTCGTAGTACAACGACATGGCAAACTGCAAAATATAACAAAAACAAAAGAAAAACAAATAGAACAACTCTTCCGATTGCACGACTCCCCGGCAATGGCGCCAAAATTTGACAGCACGTCGTTGTGCGCTGCAAAATTTACATTTATAGTTCCACTACTCGTGGCTCACTATCGATTAGCAAGCGGTAAGTAGTGGTCGAACCCAAGAGAGTCAGTGTGGAATAGTTGTTCTTTGAAAAGAAAAGAAAAATGAAAGTAAATACAGGTTGGGTTTGAGGGGTTTTTTATACAGAAAGTAAATGACTGAAAGTAAAGAAAGTAAATACTGAACTGAAAGTAAATACTGAAAGGTAAAGTGCGTAAAGTAAATGACTGAAAGTAAGTGCTAAAAAGTAAAGTGCGTAAAAGTAAAGTGCTGAAATGTAAAGTGCTTGAAAGTAAATGACAGGAAAGTAAAGTGCGGATAAGTAAGGACGAAAGATATTCAGACTAGGGTCTCTACTTGTGAGACAACCATCATAGACGTCAAATGATCTTACTTTGTGTTCATAAGTGTGGGTTTATTCCATTTCAAGACATAAACCCTAAAGTAAGGCCATTTCAAGCACTTACACCACAATCTACTCCAAAATCAAGACATAGACTTCTAGTTCTAAGTGCAGCCACTTGATCTCTCATTTCCGATCAACCAAGCGACTTAAGGAAGAGTAAACTACTCGGCTAAGCTTTTCCATTTCAAGCATCCACTTAGCCTTGTTGTTTAATCAAGATTGAAGTACTCGGCTAAGCTTTGCCATTTCAAGCATCCACTTAGCCTTGTTGTTTAACCGAATAATGGCACCGAACTAGTTGACACACAAAAGAGCATTAAGTTCAAGTCTCAAGATGCATACACAAGTATGAACACCCTTTGACCGAATATGCTTTAGCTACTTGTATTAATGTCAAAAAATACAAGCACCATACTGACACGCGTCGTCTGACGTCTCAAATTTATATTTATAATTTTCCCTGCGAGCAACTAGCAAAGCGGCAAGTAGGGGTCAAACCCAAGGGAGCTGGTGTTGTTGAAGCTGTTCCTGTGAGCAATTAAAAAAGGGGGTTTTTTAGCAATTGAGAGTGCAAAAGAGAAAATAGGAAAAGAATTCAATCAGAGAGAATATTCAGCTTTGGGTTTCTATTGTGACATATTAATCATTGACTGCTAAATATCTAATTTCATGTTTCTAAGTGTGGTTGTTCCGACAAAGGTAACAACCCAAGTATCCCGACAAAGGTGATACGCCACAACCTAACCCGACAAAGGTGTTAGACTTCTAGTTCTTTCCTAAACTAATAATCCGACAAAGGTATTATTTAGCCTAGGTGTTACGATCTTCCTTTACGACAAAGTTTCCAGTAGATATTAACGATAAGAATTAATTGCTCAATTAAGCTTTGCGACAAAGCTTCCACTTAATCTAACAAGTTAATTCATGAAATAAGCACAAGAACTAGTAAAACATGAAATAGCATTACGGACAAAGTCTCAAAACAAACGTCACAATATGCAAAAACCTAAACTGAATTAAGGATTTAGCTACACATAATCATGAAAAGACGCATAATTAAAAGTAGGAGAATCTTCTCTCTCGTCGAAGGCTTCGTCTTCTCCTCCAGAGCCGTCTTGGTTGATGGAATATGATTGATGATGGAAACCCTAACCCAAACATCTTATTTATAGCAAAAAGTAGGGTTTCCAAGTCTGTTTTGGGGATCAATTTCCAAGTTTCGGCCTTGCTGATGTCATCAAAACACGTTGATGACATCATCATCGCTTTCGCAGGAGACGTTATCGGTCGCGTTCGGCCCTTACGTTAACGTTATTGCTAATGTCCCTTGCGGGCGCGATCGGCACTGAGTCTGATTCTCTTCCTGCACGCCTGTTCCGACTTCGACTCTGGATTTGACCTTCTATATGACCTCGGATGCTCTCGGTGTGAACTAGAGAGTTGTAGGGAATTGAGTCACCTACGCAACGGCATGGGGCTCGTATTTTTATGATCAACGGTCCATTCCCAGCGCTCCGCCGAACGTCCAGAGGTCTGATCTGCCATTGTGATGTTTTCGGCATAAAATGCCGTCTTTTATGCACGTTTCCTCCTAGAGCTTCCGAAACACCTGAAATGCAAAACAACACTAAAAAGTAATTGTTCGCATATAAAAGTATCGAAATAGATGGGATTAGTTGACTCGACGAGTCGTATAAATACGACTCATCAAACCACCCCACACTTAAACTTGTTCGTCCCGAATAAGAACTAAGTCATAGAAGGAAAATAAATGTAACACCACAATTTCTTCGACGTCCTAGATAATGCACATGAATATGAATTGCTAGTCTAGACTCGCTTTTCTATGCATAACTCAATCGCTACTAAAATCATCATGTTCAACATAGAAATAACTTGATACATGTTACCTTTGAGCTGAAATCCAAATCAATTCGGATGAGTGGGAGATAGTCCTTTTAGACCCATGATCTGCATTCGCTGTTCCGAACTCTAGCTATATGGTTATACTTCATTGCTTTTTCTTGCACGTGATTGATTCGAGCTTCAAGGTTTCCTGAGTTTTTCTTCTTCTTTTTTTGTTGGACAGCTTTTGTAGTGACTTTTCTTTGGCCTTTGGCTCTTGATGTAATACTGGTGTACTTCACGTTTTGTTGCGTGTGGAACTTCACGATTTGACTGAATTTTTTTTCTTTGAGCTTCGCTCCTTATCGTGATTTGCTTGTCCTTCTTTTCCTTTTTTTTAAGGAGGTCCAATCATCGCCCGCAAGCATATGGAAATACCTCCCCGCTCTTTCTCATCCTCGTCCTTTTTGATGCGAGTCAAGCTGAGGGTCACTCACCTATTTTCCCGGTTACTTCGGACTAGAGATAGGACGGTTTGTTACGTCTCCGTCCCGCCTTCCTACATAAACGCTGCAGTGGCGGAGCAAACTCTGAACCATGTCGCCTCGAAGTGCTAGCCTCCACAAAATCCTTATAACCATATAGTTTGAACCCGGTCCTTTGAATGCTTCGCCAAGTCTCTCTAGGACATTTCTATCAACTCCACATCCCTGTTTATCTCAACTCAGAAGGACACGTACTGGGTTAAATTCACATGTAGTCACACAATTCAAATTTCACAAGAGAAACGCATCTAATCAGCATCATCTATTTCACATCATCAACATTCAATACTGCATATCCAGGAAATAGAGAGAAATTTCATACTTTCAATTTTTTTTATAAAGGGAAACATGCTGACACTATGCAGGTGCAAAAAATAAACGTGTTGACACAACAGACTGACTCTCCCACCCCACACTTGTGAACCAAGCCGTGTCCTCACGGTACGACTTAAATTCAAAGACACAACAATGCAAGACACAAACATAGGGGAAAATAATAGAGCATAAAAAGAATGAACAGGCACTCCCTTGTGTCGTCGCGTGACGGTGTAAGTTCTGGTCAACCGAGTTGGTCAACGCTGGTCAACGGTAAGCCGCGTCCGCTTCAGACTTTATGTACCGCGTCCGATAGAGACGTTAACATAATGTTAACACCGAACGCGGCGAGATAATGTTGCGGTCGAACGCGATCCGCACTGAGCTGCACCTGTTCCCTGCATGCAAAGCGTCTCCTTTCCCAAAGACAATGTGAGAACATATGACTCAAAACTCAGATAAAAGAAAAACGAAAAAAAATAAAAAGAACGAATTTTTTTTTGCCGGGCTGCCTCCCTGCGAGCGCCTTTGTTTTACGTCGTTGGCTCGACGTTACCTCTTTAGAGATCACAAGTTAGGATCCCATGGGCGTGTGAGGTCAAACTTCTCTACTCCTCTGTGATGCTCATAGCCCTCAACGAGTGGTGCTCTTGTGTCACTCCATCCTGGTTTCCATCCGAACGTGCCATGTCTCGGTCGCTTCTTCATGTATGAACGGTCATCATCCTCATGAATATAAAAATCTGATGTCTTGCCACCAAACGCAAGTGACAACAAGCCTGTGTCCATGTCAATCTTAGTTGTAGTGGCAAAGAGGAGTGGTCGTCCCAAAATAGGTGCTGGAGGATCATTATCTCTAGCGTCTCCCATCTGCAAAACGTAAGAGTCAACATCACGGGTGACTGTTAAGGCACTTGGGTCCTCACACTTTTCAGGTGGCGCTTGTTGACTCGTAGCAAGTGGGTGCTCCATCGTTGGCTTTTCCGACTCATGACTTGCCTCCAACTCATCTTCCAGCTCATCGTTACCGATCACATGGTCTTCGGGAGCTGTCACCTGCATAGAAAATGATGGCAAAAGGTCAGTTTCAGAACATGTATCAGTGAGGGTCGCGTCCGCTATAGACGTTATGGGCGCGTTCAGCCTTAACATTACAGGCGCGTTCTCCTCAGACATTAGCGTCGAGCTAATGTCTCCTTCGAACGCGATCGGCACTGACTCCGAGTCGTTTTCTTCGTTTCCTGCACCCGATTCGTCCGTCATGGCCAATGCAGTGTCGTGAACGATCTGCT
The DNA here is from genome assembly GCA_033675215.1 of Rhodiola kirilowii. NCBI lineage: Eukaryota > Viridiplantae > Streptophyta > Magnoliopsida > Saxifragales > Crassulaceae > Rhodiola > Rhodiola kirilowii. The sequence continues at coordinate 55,767,030 of CM066201.1, forward strand.
CTGAATCAGCTTCTACTGTCTGTGCCTTATCATCCGTTCTGTGCAGCTAATCTCGCCTCGATCTCTGTGCCATGTCATCTACTAGGTCCCAGGCGTCACAGATGTCTAAATTCATTAATGACCCTCCTGCTGCAGCATCGAGCATAGAACACTCTAGTGGATTCATCCCGTCAAGAAAGCTCTCAAGAAGAAATAAATCTGTGAATCCATGGTGTGGACAGCTTCCCTGAAGGTCATCGAAGCGCACATAGGTTTCATATAATGTCTCGCCCTGGAATTGCACAATGGTAGAAATTTTCTTACGAACTTCGAATCGAAGGGATGGCGGAGAAAACTTCTTCAGAAATTGGGCTCGTAGCTCCACATAACTACTGTCATAATCTGCATATGAGAAATACCAAGATTTTGCAGAGTCAGTTAAAGAAAACAAAAATATTTTCAACTTAAACCTCTCTAATGACTCTTCCTTAGGCTTTATGCGGCAGCAGACGGCGTGAAACGTTTTCACATGTGACACGGGGTCTTCTCCGATGGCACCTCCAAATTTGGGGAGACGCCGAATCATCCAAAATTTAACCTCGCTGCCTTCGTATTCATCTTCCTCATTGTCTTCATCGTCACAAGGTGGTGCACTATAATAGGAAGACATGGTGAATCACTAAAAACCAAAAAATACTGGAAATAAATAAAAAGAAACAACTTCACCGAAGCACAGCTCCCCGGTAACGGCGCCAAAATTTGACACGCGTCGTCTGACGTCTCAAATTTATATTTTTAATTTTCCCTGCAAGCAACTAGCAAAGCGGCAAGTAGGGGTCGAACCCAAGGGAGCTGGTGTTGTTGAAGTTGTTCCTGTGAGCAATTAAAAAAGGGGGGGTTTTTAGCAATTGAGAGTGCAAAAGAGAAAATAGGAAAAGAATTCAATCAGAGAGAATATTCAGCTTAGGGTTTCTATTGTGACATGTTAATCATTGACTGCTAAATATCTAATTTCATGTTTCTAAGTGTGGTTGTTCCGACAAAGGTAACAACCCAAGTATCCCGACAAAGGTGATACGCCACAGCCTAACCCGACAAAGGTGTTAGACTTCTAGTTCTTTCCTAAACTAATAATCCGACAAAGGTATTATTTAGCCTAGGTGTTACGATCTACCTTTACGACAAAGTTTCTTGTAGATATTAACGATAAGAATTAATTGCTCAATTAAGCTTTGCGACAAAGCTTCCACTTAATCTAACAAGTTAATTCATGAAATAAGCACAAGAACTTGTAAAACATGAAATAGCATTACGGACAAAGTCTCAAAACAAACGTCACAATATGCAAAACCCTAAACTGAATTAAGGATTTAGCTACACATAATCATGAAAAGACGCATAATTAAAAGTAGGAGAATCTTCTCTCTCGTCGAAGGCTTCGTCTTCTCCTCCAGAGCCGTCTTGGTTGATGGAATATGATTGATGATGGAAACCCTAACCCAAACATCTTATTTATAGCAAAAAGTAGGGTTTCCAAGTCTGTTTTTGGGCTCAATTTCCAAGTTTCGGCCTTGCTGATGTCATCAAAACGCATTAATGACATCATCGTCACTTTCGCAGGAGACGTTATCGGTCGCGTTCGGCCCTTACGTTAACGTTATTGCTAATGTCCCTTGCGGGCGCGATCGGCACTGAGTCTGATTCTCTTCCTGCACGCCTGTTCCGACTTCGACTCTGGATTTGACCTTCTATATGACCTCGGATGCTCTTGGTGTGAACTAGAGAGTTGTAGGGAATTGAGTCACCTACGCAACGGCATGTGGCTCGTATTTTTATGATCAACGGTCCATTCCCAGCGCTCCGCCGAACGTCCAGAGGTCTGATCTGCCATTGTGATGTTTTCGGCATAAAATGCCGTCTTTTATGCACGTTTCCTCCTAGAGCTTCCGAAACACCTGAAATGCAAAACAACACTAAAAAGTAACTGTTCGCATATAAGAGTATCGAAATAGATGGGATTAGTTGACTCGACGAGTCGTATAAATACGACTCATCACATACTAACAAAAGTGAAGGTAACCAACAAGAAAACAAGAACAAGGAAAGTAAAAAGAGGACTTCGGTTTTGACAAGAAAGTAAAGGAGAGGAGCTCCAAATCAAGACAAGGGAAAGTAAAGGAGAGGAGCTCCAAATCAAGAACTTGACAACAAAGTGAAGAGTGCTTGCTGGAAAATAAAGAGCTTAGGAGCTCAAGAACAAGTGAACAAAGCTTTTGAAATCAAGAACAAAGTGTGTTTGCATTGAAGTGAAGTGGAGAAGAGAGATAAGCTCTCAACTCCCTAAAATGTACATGAAGGATTCTAAGGCTAAGGTGTTGTATTTATAGACAAAGGAAACTTGGGGACTAAGTTTAGCTTGAGAAATATCCCAAATCTAGCCATTTTGATTGGTTCTCCATATGACACCCCACATGGCTTGGAAGAGGATAAGAACCTCCCCACTTGCATCTCCTCCAACCACAAGCCACCACATATGGCTTCTCCAAAGCCGCCGGCCACAGGTGGCACTCCCCAAAGCCGCCTCTAGTTGAATTCCAATGCAACCGAACTCCAAATGCCAACCGAAATGAATAGTAGAAACCAACCGGAATATTGGGAATTCAGTTTCATGGTTGGTTCTTTGGCCGGAACTTGGTTGGGTCATGGTTGTACTTGGCCGGAGGCTTGCAGGAGTTGGCCGGAATATGGCCGGAATCTTGTCCGGCGGTCCTTGGCTTTTGGACAGTGGATTCTGAACGAAAAAGTCATTCTAAGATGATCTCAAGAAGGATGCTAAGCCATATTCTGCCCGGAACATGGTCGAAATCCCAAAACGGCCGAAATTGCCCTAGTTTGGCCTTGACCGGGCTTGAGTCCTTGGCATTGAGTTCTTGACTTTTGGACCACGGTTCTAGCATGTTGAAGTGAATACAAACCGGGCCCAAGAAGGTCTCTTGGCCGGATTCTGGCCGGAAGATGGTCGTGGTCTGATTTGAAGTTCTGTTCGGCGCTTGGTCGAACGGGCCTCGGGCGCTGGTCTCGGATGGCCCGGTAATGGTTCTCGGCGCGCCCGACTGGGATCCTCGGACGGGGCCTGGGGCCTCTCGGTGCTGGCTCTCGGGCCAGGGACCGGCACTCGCGGCACATCTTCTCGGACGGGGTCCGACATTTCTCAGACGCGGCCCGGCTGGATTCTTCGGTCCCCGGTGAGCTTTTCTCGGTCCACGGTCGATTTTCCTCGGGCCCTGGTTGCGACTTCTCGGCCAGAAATGCTTGGTGAGCTTTCTGGGCATAAATCTCCCCTTTTAGGCATGTTTCCTCTTTAGACCCCAAAATAGCCTATATACACAAAAAGGCATTAACAAGCACTTGTTCGTATGATCAAATGTCTAATTTGGTGGGTTTAGCTGATTCGATGAATCGTATAAATACGCGCCATCACTCACCACCTGAAGCGTCAATCTTTTCTCCTGAATGTTTTTCAGATCCTTCTTCAATCAACACAATCCTCTTGCTAGAGGGTTGACAGGTCGTCGTTGGTACCTGCAAATTTAAATTTATAATTCCACTTACTCTTGGCTAGTACAGCGCCAAGCAAGGGGTCGAACCCAAGAGAGCTAGAGCGGTTACTTGTTGTTCTGTGAAAGAAAAGACAGTTGGGTTTGTGAGAGATTAGGAAACAAGTGCAGAAATAGGAAATAAAGCGAGAGTTATCAATAAGAGAGAATATTCAGACTAGGGTTCTTAATTGTGACTTGTTTTATCATAGACTTCTAAATATCTTATTTCGAATTCCTAAGTGTGGTTACTCCCATTCCAAGTTATAACCTAGAGTAGGGTCTTTCCGGACGCCTACACCACAATCTACTTCCTTTCCGGGTCGTAGAATTCTAGCCCTAGCAATTTAATACTCCATTCCAAGATATATTAAATTAGTGCTCTATTTGTTTTCAACGGTCTAGTATCAAACAAACAGTGAATAAGGGAATTGAATTACTCGACTAAATCTAACCATTCCAAGTATCAATTTAGTTTTGTAATTCAACCGAGATAATTTAGCACAAGAACTAGTGGAATAACGAAATAAGCATTAAGTTTCAAGTTTCAAGTCTCAAAAACAGTAGTCACAATATATTAAAACCCTAGCCCGAATAATGAGTTTAGCTAGACATAGCCATGGAAAAGTAAATAACAAGGGAATGAAAACACTTCTCTATTGCGCCGAGAGGAGGAGGAGCTCGAATGGTGTGTTGAGGGATGGATTGTGGGATGGCTCCTAGAAACCCTGCCCCTGATCTAAATATATAAGCTCTAGGGTTTCTAAATCTGTTTCTGGGCCAAAAAACGAAACTTGGAAATAGCCCAAAAACACTATTCACGAGCCGAAAAGTACTGTTCACGGCGAGCCGGCCGGCTGAAAAGTGGCCTGAAGTTGAGCCGGCCGGTTCAGCTTGCTCCACGAAGTCTTCGATGTCTCTGACAATCTGAGCCGGCCGGCTGAGTTTGATGCACTCAGTTGAGCCGGCCGGTTGGACTCTGCTTCAAATGTCTCGATCTTTCTGAGGTGTTGAGCCGGCCGGTTGGGGATTGTGCTTTGATGCGAGCCGGTCGGTTGAGATAAGCCTCCCGGAACTCCGAGTCTCTGAGGTGTTGAGCCGGCCGGTTGAGATGTAGGCTGTGGTTGAGCCGGCCGGTTGAAGTGGTCAGACACTCCTCTGGCTTTGATCTTCAACTGCGATGTTTTTGGCCTGAAATGCCGTCTTTTAAGCGCGTTTCCTCCTAGAGCTTCCGAAACACCTAAAATGCAAAACAATACTAAGAAGTAACTGTTTGCATAAAAAAGTGCTGGAGTTGGTGGGATTTGATGACTCGATGAGTCGTATAAATACGGCTCATCAAACCACCCCACACTTAAACTTGTTCGTCCCGAACAAGAACTAGGTCATAAGAGGAAAGTACATGTAAACATCACGAAGCTTCGACATCCTAGATATTGCTACATGAACATGACTTGGCTAATCTAGATTTCACGTTTCCATGCACACTCGTTACTAAAAGCCTTGTGCTCAAACATGGAAATAATGATACGTGTTACCGTTGGGCCGAGATGCAAATCAATTCGGATGTCTCGGGAGATAGTCCTTTTTAGACCCATGAACTGCACTCTCGGGGCCGACTCTTGCTATATGGTTACGCTTCATTGCTTTTTCTTGCACGTGATTGATTCGAGCTTCAAGGTGCTTGAGTACTTTTCGGACAGCTTATAGTGAATTCGGATTGATGAATCAATGGGGCTCTTCACTTGTTGCGGTGTAAAAATTTCACAATCGAATGTGTTTGTCTGTTGTGTATGGATTGTGACTGCTCGATCCTACTTGCTCTCACTCATCCTCGTCCTTTTGGCGCGAGTGAAGTCGAGGGTCGCTCGTCTATTTTCCCGGTCTACTTGGACTAGAGATTGGACGATGTGTACCACCATCCCGCCTAACCGCATAAGTACCGTAGTGGCGGAGCAGACTTGTAACCATGTTGCCTCGAAGTGCTAGCCTCCACGAAATCCACATAACCATATAACTTGAATTTGGTCCTTTGAATGCTCTGTCAAGTCTCTCTAGGACGTTTCTATCAACTCCACATCCCTGTTTATCTCAACTAACAATGGCACGCAATGGATTAAGATCACATGTAATCGCACAAGTCAAATTTCACTAAAGATATGCATGTAATCGGTTCTATCTATTTCACATCATCAATATTCAATACCGCAAATCTAGGAAATAGAGAAGAAACATGTACAAAAATTTGAAAAAATTGAGGGAAACGTGCTGACTCTATGCAAGGTGCAAGAAAGTAAACGTGCTGACACAACGACTGACTCTCCCACCCCACACTTTTGAACTGACGTGTCCTCACGGCATGACTTAAATTCAAAAACACAACAATGCATGCAAACAAATGGAAAATGAAGAGATTAAAGTGAACAGATACTCCCCTCGTTTCGTCGTGTGAAGATGAGAATTCTGGTCAAACGAGTCAGTCAACGCTGGTCAACCATGGTCAACGGTCAGCTCTGGACGTCACCTGTTTCCTGCATGAAAAATGTTCTTCTTTCCCAAACGACAATGTGAAGACATATGACTCAAGACTCAAATAAACAGAAAAATAAAATAAGAAAATAAACTAAAAAATGAAAATGTCGGGCTGCCTCCCTGCGAGCACCTTTGTTTTACGTCGTTGGCTCGACGGTACCTCGTCTATGCATCTGTGGTGGGTTCGACCAAGTCAAACTCCTGGGCGGGCGCTTCGATCTCTCTGTGGTAGTGTTTCACCCGTTGCCCATTGACCTTAAAGCGTCGGCCGTCTGTTGAGCACTCTAGCTCGAGCGACCCGTAGTTGAAAACTCTCGTCACTGTGTATGGGCCTGTCCATCTTGATCGCAACTTGCCGGGCATCAATCGTAGGCGTGATGAAAAGACCAAAACCTGCTGGCCAACCTCGAAAGTGCGCCTAAGGATAAACTTGTCATGATAGAGCTTGGTCCGCGCCTTGTAGTCTGTTTGGCTCTCGTAAGCCTCGAGGCGCAGCTCCTCAAGCTCACATAGCTGCAATCTCCTATCTAGCCCGGCTACCTGTAAGTCTGGATTGCACTTCTTCAGTGCCCAATACGCCTTGTGCTCGAGCTCAACCGGTAAGTGGCACACCTTCCCATAGACCAACCGAAAAGGCGAGGTGCCTATCGGCGTCTTGTAGGTTGTCCTGTATGCCCACAATGCCTCATCTAGTCGCTGGCTCCAATCCTTTCGGCCTGGGCTTACCATCTTTTCCAATATCCCCTTAATTTCACTGTTGGAGATCTCCGCTTGTCCGTTTGTCTGTGGGTGGTAGGCTGTGGATGTCCTGTGATGAACATGGTAGTGCTTGAGGGTCGCGGCCATCATCTTGTTGCAGAAGTGCGTCCCTTGGTCGCTGATGATTGCCTTCGGTACCCTGTATCTGCAAAAGATGTTAGTGCGCAGAAAATCTATAACAGTTCTAGCATCATCACACCTAGTGGCCTTCGCCTCTACCCATTTGGAAACATAATCCACAGCCACAAGAATATAGGTGAATCCACACGACACAGGAAAAGGGCCCATAAAATCTATGCTCCAAATATCAAACACATCATTCACTAATATAAGGGCTTGCGGCATCTCATTCCTAGCCGAGATGTTACCTACACGCTGACATTTATCACATCTCTTACTATGACTGTAGGCATCTCTAAAAACATGCGGCCAAAATAATCCACTATCTAAAATCTTCCTAGCCGTTCTCCTAGGGCCGAAATGGCCACCACATGCATGCTCATGGCAAAAACTAATCACTGAAGCAATCTCATCATCAGGGATGCACCGTCTAAGAATCTGATCTACACCAATTTTCCACAAGTACGGGTCATATCACACGTAGTATTTCAAATCATGCTTCAATTTCAAACACTGGGCCCTAGAATAAGAGGGCATGAACTTACCCCCGACCAGGTAGTTCACTAAGGAAGCATACCATGGCGCCTTACCTGTAAGAGCATACAAGTGCTCGTCTGGAAACGTCTCGGTAATCTGTTCGACATCTTCCTCTCGGACAAGTCGGCTCAAGTGGTCGGCCACCGTGTTCTCTATGCCCTTCTTGTCCTTAATCTCCAAGTCAAACTCCGGTAGGAGCAGGATCCACCTAATGAGCCTCGGTTTTGCCTCCTTCTTGGTCTTCAAGTACCTAATAGCTGCATGGTCAGAATAGACAACAACTTTAGTACCGAGCAAATATGACCTGAATTTCTCTAAGGCAAAGACCACGGCTAGCAGTTCTTTCTCTGTGGTCGAATAGTTCTTCTGAGCCACGTCCAGTGTCCTCGAAGCGTAGTAGATCACCACGGGCTTCTTGTCCACCTTCTGGCCGAGAACTGCTCCTACTGCGTAGTCGCTTGCGTCGCACATGATCTCGAATGGCTGTGCCCAGTCCGCTGATGATAGGCGTGCTGGTGAGGGCATGTTTCAGCTCATCGAATGCTGCCCTGCACTGATCTGTAAACTCAAAAGGAATGTCTTTTTGCAAGAGGTTAGATAAAGGCAGCGCCTTTTTAGAGAAATCCTTTATGAACCTACGATAGAAACCAGCATGCCCCAAAAACGATTTAATATCACGGACTGTGGAGGGATAGGGCAGAGTAACAATCAAGTCTATTTTGGCTTTGTCTACCTCTATACCCTCATGTGAGACTATGTGACCGAGTACTACCCCATGGGTGACCATAAAGTGACACTTTTCATAATTGAGTACCAAATTCATCGAAACACATCGTGCTAACACTGTACTCAAATTATCTAGACATGCATCAAAAGTGGTAAGTATTCCCGCCTGTCACGCGGACCAAACTCAAGAAGCCGTTCAGACTCTGAGTCTGAAATTGCAGTGAGCCTCCCTCTGATTGAACTGATCTTGGCCAGACACTGTCTTGGAGAAACAACTCGGCGAGTCCCCTTCTTTCTTCATAAACCTCCCGGACGAACATACCAAGAAGCATGGATTTTCTCCCTCCATACTCCTCATCCACCAGCACCTTTAGACACAGAGATGCTGAACTCCCCTTCTTTCATGGAACCAGCACCATCTTTACAAACAGCAGACCTACTGGCATCACCACCACCAACAGCCCTACTGGCTTCACCACCCCTTTCAGACCCCACATTCGCAACTTTCTCCAACACAATATTTTCAACAGCAGAATTATTTGCGGAAGGGACAGTCTGAGATTTAGGGTATACCTCAGATTGGGGAAGAACTTGTGTCGGACCAGCATCGATTGATTTAGACGTATCCACCGCGTCCGACTAAGGGATTTCAACGGTAGTTCCTTCGCCAGTCTTCTTTCCTTCGGCCAGTGGTTTATTATCGGAGAGTAAAGGCGACACCTTTTTCACCTTTGGTACTTTCGATTTCGGAATACAGAGTTTCGCCGCCAGAGCCTTCGAAGACTGCATGCTCTCTTTCTTCTTCTCAGCGGATTTGACGCCGGATTCGATGATTTTCTTGTGTTCACTATCGTCGTTGAGTAGATGGGCGGTTGAGAGAGTTTGCACTGTGTCGTTCTAGGGTTTGGACGAGAGTGGAGAAGACCACTGAACTGATTTTGTGATTCAAAAATACTTCGGCCTTTTCAACCTCCCAAATCAGTCAACTCCCGTTTCAAATAACGGCATAAAAAATCTTCGATAATATTCAAAAATATTCGTCTTCAAGCACTGTGCCTTCTGTTCCAGCTCTCTTTCTTAGGTGGTCAGTCCAACTGCTTTAGCTGGGGTTTTGACTCTGACTGACCACCGTTGGGCACAGTTAGTGTTCGTCAACACATAGACCCGATGAGGATCTGGGTGTTCCAAACTGTGAAATCTCGTGTGAATTGATGAAGGTCTGGGTCAATTGCACATCCGTTGTCATATGCTTTGGAGTTATTGCCCTCTGTTGCCTTTCGTATTCATGTGTTCTCGTCCGGTTCCTGGCATATTTCTGTGGATACAGAACGAACTTCTTCTGCAACTGTGACTGATTGAACTCCTTCTGCAACTGCGACACCTGCTGATCCATCAGTCTCGTGGTACAGTTGTCAACATAGATTTGTGCGTTACTCCAATCAGACCTTGTGTGCAGGGTCTTATCCACTCCCCCTCGCATAAATCGATGTTTGGCGTTTACAGAGTTTAGAGAAACCTGTTGTTAACCATGGCTCCCGACTCCCATCGGACGCATCAGACCCATCCCTATGGTATAGCAGTCATTTGCACCTCGTCTTCCTTTCATCAGTGTACCCCCATTCTTGTGTAGGACGAGGCATGAGTCGCGAGAGAATGACACATAGTGTCCATCGTTGCACAATTGACTGATGCTAATAAGATTCATTGTCAGACCTTCAACAAGGAGGGTGTCCTCGAGTGCAGGGAGATCCGGAACCATCAATATCCCACAGCCGATCACCTGACCCTTTCGACCATCCCCGAAGGTGACAAACCACATCTTCTCAACAGGTCTAATGTGAGTAAGGTATTTAGAATTACCTGTCATGTGGGCGGAGCATCCGCTGTCAAAGTACCAACTGTCCTGCACTGTGTGACTTGAGGAGCAACAGGCCACCATGCATACCGTCTGGTTTACCTTTGGTACCCAGACCTGTTTCTGTCGAGGTTTGGTCTGTTGTTGGTATGCCCGACGTTCAGCAAGAAACAGGCGGCACTTCAGTTTGATGTGTCCAACCTTGTAGCAGTACCAGCATGTGCGGGAGTCTTTCCTCAATGTCGAGTACGAGCTGATGTGATCGTTGTGAATCCTTCTTTGACCAGCTGTGGTCTTTCCTTGGTCCAGATCCACTCTCTGTCTTGGGTGCTGTCTCAGGTGAGGTCTTGGGTACTGTGTCACATTTTCTCCCATGTGCTAATTCACCTTCTGTCTCTGGTTCTGTTTCAGCTTCTGTTCTGGGTTCTGTTCCGCCACTGGTTTCGCTTTAACAAACACCGTACCTCTTGAGCTTCCTTCTGCAGTAAAACCAAGTCCTTGATGTCCAGACTCCATTCTTTGAGACCTGAGAATATCATTTAAGTCTCTAGTGCCAGAGTTTAGCATCCTTACCGACTGTTTGAGGTGATTGAGCTCCTTCTCGGTGGTTGAATGATCCATTCTTTCAGATTCTAGCTGAAGTTCCAGCTGTTCTACCCTCCTTAGTTGGAACACCTCCTTGCGCTTCAGATCTGTGATGATTTTCCTTAGACCCACCATGACTACAGGATGAGTTTCACGGTCCTTTTCTATGTTGACTTTCAGCGAAGAGACAGTACCCAGGAGTTCTGTTTTCTGAGCAAGTAGACACAATCTTTCCTGTTTCATCTCTGCCAGTTGAGTATTTAGTGAGTCTACCGTGCCTTCGAGCTCCACCTTCTGTGTAAGCAGTATCTCGACCTCCTTCCAGACCTTGTCTTTTTCTATAGTAATGCTTGCAACTGTGTCATTCAGCTTTCTATTGACCTTGATCAGCAGCAACCACTTCTCATACAGATCTTTATATGTCTGAGCCAGAGACTCCTGCGTGAGTTCTTCATCGTCACTGTCTGAGAGGTTTGCAGCCGGGAGTTCAAACGGAGATGGTACTCCTTCACTGGTATTACTGCATTCTCCTAGAGTTGTGACGAAGGCCACAAAGTTGGTGGTTTCACCTCCTCCTATTTCTTCGTCTGACTCACTATCGCTGAAGCTAGCGACCATTGCCTTCTTCTTCATGAGAGTATTTGCACATTGTGATTGGATATGACCGAAACCTCTGCATTCATGGCACTGGATCTCTTCCTTTCCTTTGTCAGAGGAGTCTTGCCTCATATCACTGGACCTTGACCTGCCGGTTTTCCAGTTTCGAAAACTAGTTGATGAAGGCTGACCTTGTTCTGGACCACGTCTGTTGATTTTCCGCACCATTCTGCCGAAGTTCTGAGCCAATATAGCCAGTTGCTCCATGGTGCAGCCAGCTTCCAGTTTGTCTTCTGACATGTCAGCTTTCAGGGCGATTCCCTTCACATCTCTGGGTTGGAAATCGTGATCAATCTCGTAAGTTCTGAGAGAACCCATCAGCTCGTCGAATTTCAGTTTGGAGATATCGTGCATTTCCTCAATGGTAGTGACTTTCATGGCAAATCTCGGAGGGAGTGATCTTAAGACTTTACTGGCCATCCTCTCTTCCTCAATAGGTTTCCCTAGTGCAGCAGCCTCGTTGGACAGTTCCAGAACTCTAGTGTTATATTCAGAGATAGTTTCACTTTCTTTCATCTTCATCTCTTCAAACTTGGTTGTGACAATCTGCATTCGGGAGTTGCAAACTTTGTCCGTGCCTTCATACGCCGTTAAGAGGATATCCCAAGCCTCCTTCGCCACTTCACAGTTAATGATCAGCTTCATAACGTTTTCATCTACTCCAGAAAAGATTGCATTCATCGCTTTTGAGTTTCCCATGGATGCTTTGTCATCCTCTTCAGTCCACAAGGCTTCTAGTTTCGGAACAGGTTCTCCAGTGAGATTGTTCATCATAGGTTCAGTCCAACCTTTTAGGACTGACTTCCAAGCCTTTTCGTCTAGGGATTTGAGAAAGGATTTCATCATGGGTTTCCAGGTGGCATAGTTTGATCCTTCAAGCAACGGAGGTCTGGTGATGCTTTGTCCTTCTTTCAGAGTCATCTTGAACAGTTCAGGATCCCACTCAGTGTGTCGAGTGTTTGCTCTGATACCAATTGAAATTCTACCCCCTGTTCAAGCTTGTGTTCCAGGTACTATTGCGACAGACCTTGAACTCCTCTCACAATAGTTCAGAAGACAGAACAAATAACAGAAGCACGCACAGAATGATAACCCAGTTCAGCTTCGCCTACTCTGGGGGGTTTCCCACACCCTAGAAGGGACACAAATCTTTATTACGAGTTTAGAGCTTACACGTGGACTTACGCTTACACCTTGTAATGCCTAGCATCTAACACTCCGTCTCTCAGATTTGCAACCGAGGTTCACAACAGTTCACCTCGATCCCCTTCGTCCGAACCTTCAGTCCGAACGTGCTCGACCTTCTCTTGAAGCCCGGTAGCTTTCTCTCGAAAGCGTGTTGTCCTTTGTTGTGTGCAGCAGTTGGATCGCTTCCAGGCAGTCTGAGTAGCACACTGATAAGACTGCTCTTGCACCGATGAATTTCGAGTGAGGAAAAACAAGCGACCGTCACTTTCTTCTTCTCCAATCGATAGGGTATACTCGTGTGTATTTGATATTGAAAGCGATGCAGATTATGGACGCCCTAGCCATGTATTTATATGCCAGGACGATCTCCAAATCTGCTCCAGATAACCCCATCAAATATTTAGGAAATATTCCTAAATATTCGATGTGTATCTTAATCAAATCGGTGAGAGGAATATACGAAGACTTCCTGCCAAGTCAGCCACGCCGCCTTAAACAGATATGTAGATATTCATTCGAATATCTGAAGATCAAATTCTTCGCTGGCCGACTTCAGATCGAAACGACATTCGATCTTTCGAACCATCCTTAACATCTTGGCATCTGCTCCACGTTGTACGGTAGTTCCACAATGTGTTCGAACTCCCCCTGAACTCCTGCTAGAACTGTCTAACTACGTTTAGCCAAATACATGCCACTCAAGGGAACATCAAACTGGGCCAGCAAACCAAACAGTCAATAGCCAACTCGTTCACGAGATTGGTAGTGCCGTGAGAGACAAGATTCACATGCTTGCCCCGTCGTTCAAAAAGCTTGCAGAGAAAGATAGAGAAGTAGTGTATGATCACTTGTATGTAAGTACAAGCAACTGTTCTTACTTCTCATTTCATGCAAGGTGTGTCTTTATAACTTTAATTCATTGTTTTGTTTTTCATTGTAGCCCAATTTCGTTATGGATCCTAAAGATGACCAGCTGTGGAATCACATTTTCAATAAAGCCAACGAGAGGTATTGTGATTGGAAATCCGATTGCAAAATCTTCTTCTTGGAATATGGAACTGAGGTAATTCCCAAGGAGTTTTTGGAGCGCCGTGACCAATGGGCATGGCTTCTGTGCCACTTCACTGTACCAAAAAATCTGGTTAACAATGCATTCATTTTTTTATCAATGGACATTATATTAATTCTATAATGTATTTATATGTTTATCTTTAACTAATTTGTATTTATTCAGTGAGCTTTAACTTGTTTTAATTTTTGTTATGAAAGGAGAGAGGTAAGACAATGTCGAGGGTGCGCAAGGACGCTGTTCGCATCAACCACCACTCTGGAAAGGTCCCGTTCTATCAGAGGGCTGCAAAACTCGTTGTGCAGGGAGAGAAGGCACATCTTATAGCTGCATATGACCAGGTCTACTCTGCTGACCCAGCCGGTGCCGCCTTGGAAGTTAAGTTTCCATTTATTTGGTAATATTTTGTTGATATATATGTTAGTGAATAATGGTTGGTGAATGTGAGTTGTCTGTTGTTCTTCTTGGTATGTATCTGTCATATATTGTTATTCATATGTACTATATTGTTCTGCAAAATATTTATGTCGTTCTTCAGTACATCACAAGTAGTTTTATTATATATGTTATGTTTGATGTTTGTGAATAATGGTTGGTTCTTATCTGTCATGCTATTGTTCTTGTTATATATGACATTATATATGTTTATTGTGGTTATATATTATTCTTGGTCTTATCTGTCATGCATTTGTTCTTGTTATATATGCCAAACTATATTTTGCATTTTGCCGCATATATCACTGCCATTGTATTTACATTTAAGTCTTAATCTAATTATGAAGATTAGTATTTGCCTATTTGCCTACTTTAGAAACTTGAGCACATTAATGACATCAAATTTATTTCAAAGATAGTAACCAGTTCAGCAGGCCCCTCTGTGTTACAAATAATGTTGGTTTCTTTTTCCTTGGTCACATGAGACTTGTGTTGTGATAGCTGAGATTGAAGTAGAGTTTGCAATGTCCATCTGCCTTGTGATCACTTTTGAGTATAATAGTGATATAAATGTAAATCGGCTTTGTAAAGTTGCTTTGTATATCACTGTCATTGTATTTACATTTAACAATGTATATTTATATGTAGGCACAAATGCGAGACAGGGTTCGTCAGGTGATGGGAGACATGCATGGTGACGAAGCTGGTGATGACATTGTCCTCGATGACCAAGAACCTCTCCCGATTGCTACGCAGATTGACATTATAACTCAAGTGGTGGGGCAGAAGCGTGGAACTTACGTTTCTGGAGCTGGTAAAGCCTTCAAGATGCCACCCCTCCCTAGAGGAGGTGCAAGGAACGCTGAGCTGAAAGACCAACTCCAGAAGCAAAGGGATGAGCAAGTGGAAATGAAGAACGAATTTCAAGCGAGGATTCGTGTTCTTGAGGAGCTAGTGGTACGGGGTGGATCAGCAAACCTAGCAAAAATAATGCTTCAGAAGGTGCGACGTCTTATGGACCTGTTGTTTAATTACATGTTGATAATGGTGTAAAACTGTTGTGCTCTTCTAGTCGGGTACACACCTGAACATCTTTTGTGTGTACCCTTTTGTTATTGGCCGGAATTGTATTTGGTTGGTTGGAATCAAGTTCTGTAAAACAATTTACTTTTTTGGTATGAAGACTGAAACCTGTATCTTTATGTGACAAATAAGTATCCACATTCTTAACGTAAGCTATTTTATACGACAATAGTAAATTTACATTTTAAATCGTCTGTGCCTTTACGCGACAAT
Source organism: Rhodiola kirilowii (assembly GCA_033675215.1). Lineage (NCBI taxonomy): Eukaryota > Viridiplantae > Streptophyta > Magnoliopsida > Saxifragales > Crassulaceae > Rhodiola > Rhodiola kirilowii. The sequence goes on from CM066201.1 coordinate 55,782,364, forward strand.
ATAATTTCATGATTGTAAAGTAAGTTAGTTTATACGACAACAATATATTTAAAGTTCTAAGCGTATGTTCTTTAAAGCGACAAATATGTTTTAACATTTGTAACGTTAGGGTGTTTATACGACAAATATAATTTCAAGTTTGTAACGTAAGGATGGTTATACGACAAACATATATTTAAATGTCTTAGCGTATGTATTTTTATACGACAATACGATGTAAATGTTTGAAGCGTATAAACGTTTACGAGACGAATTAGAGAACCTACCTTCTGTAAATTCGATCACGTAAATCAGTTAACCCGACAAAATTTGGATTGGAAATGTAGCGTATGCCTCACACCGAGTCAAACTCGTTGTAAAGATTTTGGGACATTTAGAAATTAATGTCGCATAAGAGTTACAGTTAACGCGACGTTTCGTCATTTGTTTTGTCGCAGGGACATTACGCTATTTGGATTTTGCGACCTACTTTACGCGACATTATTTTGTTACATAAACTATATGCGACTAATTTAGGGGTTTATGCGATGGAAAAAAATGTCTCCTAATCAGAAAAATGGTGTAGTGATAATTTGATACTCCATGTGTTTCAAATTATATGTCGACTTCTAGTCTCGTGTACACATTCGTCAAAAAAACGAGTGAAAGTACAATTATATTCTTAAGCTACATGTCTAAGAGGAGCGCTCAAATGAGGCAAGCCAAATAAGAATGAGGCACGTGAGGCACGATCTCAACCACACATCAACCCCGTGCATTGTGGGCGCGCCACGTGTCCAAATAGTAATCCCACTACCAACAGTAGTGTGAACACAACAAAAACTATTCCTACACTATTTCTGCCACTATCTCTGCCACGTCATCAGAATGATTGGCTCACAATGTGCCTCGCGTGCCTCATTCTACCAACCTTGCCTCAACCGAGCGCTCCCCACATGTCTAAATTGTAAAATCAATAAAATTGTCATAAACGCATATATTAAATTCACAACAAGATACATTTAACGTAGGGATAAAAATGCCATTTCCATTGTTAGATTTTTCTTTGATGAGTAGTGGACTTATCCATAAAAGAAAAAAATGGGCATTTAATTTGAAACGGAGGGAATAATAAGTTTTGACTAATTTAGCGCAAAATGTATAATGCGCCTCACTAAACCTATGTTTTTATGGTAATCTGAAACTATTGTCAAGGGTGTGACCTAGTGGTGGAATCCCAACCTTGCATCAGGTGAAGGGTTCAAGCTCCATCCATGACATTTTTCTCCCCACAATTTGTGTGGGTTTTCCTACTCCCACCTATGGTGTGGACTCTTACTTCATCTTTCGCGGATGTTTTCCTATATTATCCTCTTTCCCTTCCTCTTCTTCTTTCTCGTCTTTTGTGGACACTTGCAGGTGTTATGCCACATCCTTTCAAGGAGGCGTGCTTAGGCGCTGCTATGGCCTTACCATGCATGGAGGTGTGTGTCAAGTCATGGGCTCAAAGTATTGAGAGGTGACAGATGGCCCGTGCTTTAAGGATATTCAAGCTCAGGTTCAAATCCGGCCGGTGGTGTCTTTGTGTGGCCTGTGCTTCAAACGGAATAGAAATATATGTGTACCCGAGAAATGTGATGTACGTGTGGTGTATTCTTTGTTAAGTTCGATGTAAACCCACAATAAAAAAAGAATTATTTAAATGTTAATTATCCACGGATATTTGTATTATATTAATTAGTTGTGTTTGTACTGAATTAGACACATTAAATTAATCATTACAAAAATTTATGCCCGTGTTTGTATTAAATTAGTCGTGTTTGCATTAAATTAGACTTTCCTGTCTCTAACTTTTCTTGTTGCACTGAATTTGTAAAAAATGTAGTTTTTGTAAAATATTTGTTTTTATTGATGGATACATATCGGTACAAATGAACTATATTTTTTACACAATCTAGTACACTTATCTATCATCTGAAGCGCGAGTCTCATATTAGACTCTTCTTCCAATCCAAAGTTCAAACTTGTAATGTATTGATGTATCAACATTCGCAGTGCGCAGTTCCAGAACTATGGGCCAACAGAAGGCCTATGTGCCAAACTAAAAAAAATAGAAGAATTGATAATTGAACCAGTGTTCAAGAAAACGCTAGGCGGGCATCGGGCAGACGAGGGTTGCTAAGGATTAATCGGGGCCTAGGCGGGGATCAATCGGTTTCGAATTTTTAAAATTTTTAAATATATATGTATTGATATATTATCTAATTTTATTCTAATTTGATTTAACTTGATTTTAATAATTTTAATACATTGGAGGATAAGTTTAAAACGTTATTTTAAAAGAAGGGGTCCATTTGTAAGTATTTCAAACTCTAAGGATTCATATAGAATAAATTATTATTATATAAAATCACTATTCATCATCTCAAAAAAAAAACCCTAAATCGAACCGTCAACACACAAGACGCCATTGTAGACGACTTTTAAGCTTTTTCATCCTCAAATATATGAATTTTGAGCGATAATTTGGCCTAGACGCATTAGAATCGGTCTAAAATACAAGAATCCATCAAGTTGCTGATTAATTTCTCCGTTTTGAAGAAATCAGGACGGGTTCACGAAAATGTCCGCCTAGGCGGATCAGGCTGCCGTTTTTTTGAATACTGATTTGAACAATACCTCAACACCTGTTGATGTTTGAGTGATCAGTCCTATATTTGAACTTCCATATAATTTGTGTGTGAACTTATTTTATTTAATATTTTTAGAATTATTTTGATCTTAAACCAAAGTTACTAATCATTGACCATTACTTCTTTGTTGATCTTTTCTTTTGACCATGAAATCACCAACTAATTCTGTGTTATTCCTCTTTATTATTAAAACAAATGAATATTTAATCCCTTACCGGGGATGGAGTTAGATTGACGCAGTTTGGGCTGCAGCCTTACTAAGTTTCAGCCCAAATTAATTTTTTTAATTATAAAATCCATTCACCAAATTGGGCCAAAACCCCAGTAATCCCTGCTATTACGAATATGTTTTAATGATGGATTTTAATCGTAAATTAAACGCAGTAAAAAGTAAATGTCAACACCGGCCATCGGAATAGAAAGCTTCGACGCGCACTAGCCAGCCCTAGAACGGTAATCGCTCTGCACTACTCTAGTCTCTAATCAGTTGATTCCTATGTGATTCCTATGATTCATAGAAATGAGGTAATTACATATTTACACTGGAAAAGGGCTGATATGAATTATGATCTTTATATTTTTTAAGATTACAGGCCGTCAGGCATGTGGGAATTTCTAATATGATGTATAAATAGACAAAAATAATAAACAAAACTCTTCAAGTTTGTAATAGAAAGTGACATCATTCTTTTATTTGAACTGCTTCTCTGGGTGGTTCTTGTTGGATTAATATTTGGTTGATAAATGATAATTCAATCAAAAGTGTCTAATTTAACAATGACGGACTGTTTTACATTGGATTAATATTTGCTTGAACTGCTTCTTATATTGGTATAGGTTTATTAAGTACAATGACGGGAAAAAGTCCCAAGCGTTATAAAAATGTTTTACATTGGTTAAAAAGGAATACTCCTTCAAAGGTCGTTGAAAGTGAGCATCAAGAAAAGGATATTGTGAATGTCTAAGTGGAATCCGCTAATAGAAGCTTAAGCCCCTATAATCGGTTTTGCTCTTTTGATGTTTATAAAAAAAAACGTGACGATGAGCCTCCCATTAGGTTCCAAACCTCAAAAAAAATTTGCCCTACATAGTTTTAAATCCTGGCTCCGTCTCTGTCCCTTACCAAAAAAAAGTAACACTAGGTCCACTTGAGCTGAAACTTAACAGAACTTAATTGTAACTGAACTGAAATTAACTGAAAGTAACTTAACTGAAACTTTATTTAACTAAAATTTAACTTAACTTAACTTTGATCTCAGCTAGAAAAAAAAAATTTTGTTAATATTTGTACTTATTGTTGAATATATAAGAATATTATTTATTGATGATGATGTATTATTATTAAACCACTTTTAATAATGGGTGTGGTTGGGTGATTGAGATGGTGTATTTAATAATGGGCGTGGTTAATATTTGAATGTTTTAGTTGGAAAAATTACTACAGACATGATGGGTGTGGTTGGGCTAGGAAGGTGTATCATTAAACCATTTTTATTACGGATTGTGGTTGGGTTGGTTGGGAAGATAGATGACCAAACCATTTATTGGGAACAATGTGTTGAAGGGTATAAAGACAGATGAGCAGCAATGTTGAATTCGAAAAACAAGTTCGACCGACGTACCGAATCACAAATCGACGGATTTCCTCTCGTTTCTCAAGTATACAAACCAGTTGTGTTATTCCGATTTGTGTCTAAGGTGATGATGATTTCAACTTTTGGGTGTTTTGGATATTATGTTTTGAATTAGGAGTGTTCCATTGATAGCATTGTTTTTATTGTTTTAGTTGTACGAATATGGCACTTTGGAGTACCGAAGAAAGTGGCGGGTTTTTCACAATTTTAAATGAGTATATAAATACCGGTAATAGTAGTTCTTATGATTGGAAAAGGATTGAACACAATTATAACTCACAAACCACGAATCCAAAGACGGTGAGAGACCTTAAGAACCATTATAGTGCTTGTAAAGGAAAATCGATAGCTTGGTTGCAATGAATGAGATGATAGGAATAGAATTCACCGATGAAGGATTGCCTACTGCAGAGGATCTTGACAGCGAAAAATTTACGGCATTCTATGAGGTATAATTTGCATTTTTAACCATTTATTTGTAAACTTTTTTAAATTTTCCTTCTAAGATTTGTACTTTTTATTTTTTATGATGCAGATTCATCAAGTGGACATGGCCTAATTGATTTTATATTCCAGTGTAGTTTCCTGATCTTACAAAATTAACTGAACTAAACTTACATTAACTAAAAGAAACTTAACTTAACTTAACCGTCAAAAATATAAGTTTAAGTGGACAGGGCCTAATTGATTTTATATTCCAGTGTAATTTCCTGATCTTTGGCTTATTGTTTGAAATTAATAAGCTATCCGGCATTCAACTCTCAAAGAGCAAATCAAAGGCAAGAAGGCATTGATAATCAATTTTTATCATGCAGTATATGCAGCATTGCAGCTCATTACATCCTCGACGTAGCAGTGTGTATCATTTAAGACCCTGTTTGGTTCATGTAAAGTTTTAGAAATGAAAAGCAAATAGAAGCAAAATATTGATTCATCTTTGATTTGACATAGAAAATACAAACAACACAAACGATTCAATACAAAATTGTCCATGTTATTTTCAATAGGATAATGAATTTTCCATTTTATTTTTTTTCCAACATATTTTCTAGGAACCAAACGGAGGGTATGGATGTTTTCCTATGAGTTATCTCTGAAATCTTCCCCTGGTAGATGAGATGTTATTCTGATCGAGATTCAGAACAAATACTAAAACAACTTATGCGCTAAAATAAGTAGTGCGGAAATAAAGACGACACGCAAAGTTGTTACCCAGTTCGGCGTTAACGAGCCTACTCTGGGGGCGTTCTCTAGCCCGGTGGACAGCAATTCACTATTGTTGAGTATTGCGAGTACAGGAATTACCGTTTACAGAATCCCTCTTAAACTACCTGAGCCTCGAACACTCTAGTAATTGCAATCTAGGTCTCCCCCTAGATCGTTGCTCCCGCTCCGTATCCACCAATATGATTCTCCGTGAGAACCAGCACCTTCTGTCGAATGCGCAGATTATAACTTCAGTGCGTGAACCTTCAGCGTTGTCCTTCGATCAATCTGTTGAGCACCAGCACAGATTGAATCCGAGCGCCTTTGAGTAACCAGTGACGATTAACTCTCCAGCCGATTACGTGCGTTGTGAATAACCAGTTACGATTAGTTCACCGCCGTTTGCCTCCTCCTCCCTTCAGTGAGTATGAGCGTGATTAATTTCTCCGTAAGTGCTGACTAATACCTTCGCATTAGTCTTACTTATATAGACGGTAGAAACCCTAATGCCAATCGGATTCCTAATCTAAACCGCCTATATTATTAGGCAACCTTTCCTAATCTTTTGCGCATATCTTTAGTAGATAATCCTCCAATGAATATCTTCAATCTTGATTAGGCAATCTTCGATTATCTTCATAGCTAAGATAGCTTCATGCGCAAGCAATCTCCTAACCGACTTGCCAAATCCGTTCCCGGAAATTCACTGCTGCGTCAGAGTTGTGCTAGGTCGGCTGAGACAAGTTTCCAAATCTGAATTTGGAAACTTCTATCTTCTGTCCATTGATGTGCGACCGACTTGCTCTTTCAACGGTCGGCTGGGTTTCCTAATCTGAATTAGGAAACACTTCATCTGCTTCAACTTGTTCCAGGACAGTTGTCTCATCTAGTCTAGAACAACAGCTTGAACAACTATACTAAGTTTTGCCAAACTACATGCCATAAAACTAACAATCTCCCCCTTGGCATTTTTGGCAAAACTAACTACCTGAAGCTACCTGTACTATTATTACAGTTGAATCTTTGAGGAGATTTCAAACTCCCAAGCTGTGCTACCAAATAACTACTAACTGAATCTTTGAGGAGATTTCAAACTCCGATGAGAAAAGCTCTCAACGAATCTTTTAAGGAGCTTTCAAACTCCAACACCATGAATAACAAAATAGCACAACTGAATCTTTTATGAGCTTTCAAGCTCCAACATTACTCCCCCTTTTTGCCACACATTGACAAGGGAGCTACCAGAACGCACACAACGAGATTCAGAGAATTTGAAATACCTTAATGGCCCTCCTCTTCGAGTCCGATATTCAGGCCTTTCCCTCTTTCTACGAAGTCAACCGATCACCAATATGACGAGAACGCTCCGGTTGACCACCTTGTACTGGAACAACTTAGTTGTCAATGACACACAGACCCAGTGAGGATCTAAGTGTCTCGAACTGAAGGTTGTCCAAGGCTTTTGTGAAGATGTCTGCTAGTTGTTTCTCAGTGGATACGTGAGTCAAGGTGATTATCCTCTTCTCTACAAGCTCTCGAATGAAATGATGCCTGATGTCGATATGCTTTGTTCTGGAGTGCTGCACCGGATTCTGGGAAATGTTGATGGCACTCATGTTGTCACAGTAGAGTGTCATCATATCTTGTTTTACTCCGTATTCTTCTAGCATCTGTTTCATCCACAACATCTGGGTACAACAACTTCCGGCAGCAATATATTCCGCTTCAGCAGTAGATAGAGATATACTGTTCTGCTTTTTGCTGAACCAAGAGACCAGATTGTTTCCTAGAAAGAAACATCCTCCAGAGGTGCTTTTACGATCCTCTGCATTCCCAGCCCAATCTGCATCGCAATAGCCTACTAAACAAGAGTTAGTATCCTTTGTGTACCACAGCCCATAGTCGGCTGTTCCACAAACATATCTGATGATCCTCTTCACATTCATCAGGTGGCTCTCCTTGGGATTAGCTTGATATCTGGCGCAGACTCCAACCGCATGACCAATGTCCGGTCTACTGGTTGTTAGATATAAAAGACTCCCAATCATGCTTCTGTACAAGGTTTGATCCACTCGTGTACCAGCTTCATCCTTTGTAACCTTCACATGAGTTGCAGCAGGGGTTCTCTTATGCGTTGCTTTTTCCAGATCAAACTTCTTGATCAGATTCCTAGCATATGTGCTTTGGCTAATAAAGATGCCTGCCGTCTACCTTCTGTTTGACCTGCAATCCAAGAAAGTAACACATCTCTCCCACCATGCTCATCTGGAATTCGCTCTGCATTTGTTCAACGAACTTGTCCACCAACTTCTGATTGCTAGATCCGAACACAATATCATCCACATAAATGTGAGCAATGAAAGTCTAACCCTATGTGCTTCACAAACAGCGTCTTATCTATGCCTCCTCGCACATAGCCATGGTTGATAAGGAATTCAGTAAGCCGCTCATACCATGCTCTGGGCGCCTGTTTGAGACCATAGAGAGCCTTCTTCAGGCGAAACACATATTCAGGATGGTGAGGATCTTCGAAACCCTTCGGTTGAGCTACATACACTTCTTCATTCAACAGCCCATTCAGAAAAGCACTCTTGACGTCCATCTGGAACAACTTGAACTTCAGGTGGCATGCTAGGGCTAATAGCAGACGGATGGCTTCTAATCGAGCAATCGGTGCAAAAGTCTCATCAAAATCTACTCCTTCAATCTGAGTATAACCTTAAGCCACAAGTCTTGCCTTATTTCTAGTGATGTTCCCGTGTTCGTCAGATTTGTTCTTGAAAATCCACTTTGTGCCAATAACGTTCACATTATCAGGACGTGAAACAAGATCCCACACATCATTGCGCTGAAATTCACCAAGTTCTTCTTGCATGGAAACTACCCAGTATTCGTCATTGATGGCTTCCTTGATGTTCTTGGGTTCTATAGTAGATATGAAGCATGCAAAACCAGCCAAATTTCGAAAATTAACCTGTTTACCTCGAGTTCTTATGCCTTCGGTTGGATCACCAATCACCTCACTGATGGGATGATTCTTCTCGATGGCTCTAGAGGGATGGTGGACACGAGGAGAAGCAGGGGGTGTTGGAGGAGTCTCCGTATCAGCATCTTCTTCCAACTGATGGTCATTTGATGCAGGTTGTTCTGGATCTTTATTAGTGATGACCTTTTTGTTTGGAGCAGTATCCGCAGGATGATCTGGTAGAGGTGGAACATCATCATTATCTGCCGAACTTGTCTCAGATGTTCCTGGCACAACATCTTGCACAACGACATTGACAGATTCCATGACGACTCAAGTGCGCTTGTTGTAGACACGGTATGCCCTACTGTTAGTAGAATATCCCAGAAATATCCCTTCATCACTTTTAGGGTCCAACTTCTGTAGATACTCTCGATCCCTTAGAATGTAACACTGGCTTCCAAAGATATGGAAGTATTTTACTGTGGGCCTTTTACCTTTCCACAACTCATAGCAGGTATTTTCTGTTCCGGATCGAATCATAACTCTGTTTATGACATAGCATGCTGTGTTCATGGCTTCCGCCCAAAACTTTAATGAAACCTTCTTTGCATGGAGCATTACCCGAGCCATCTCCTGAATGGTTCGATTCTTCCTCTCCACAACTCCATTCTGTTGAGGTGTAATTAGAGAAGCGAATTGTTGCGTTATCCCCCTTTTTGAGCAGAAATCAGCAAGAGCAGCATTCTCAAACTCCTTCCCATGATAACTTCGAACTTTCACTATATGCTCATCTTTATCCTCTTGTTCACGTTCCAGTCGGGTACATAGTTGAACAAATGCCTGAACAGCATTTGATTTGTCTCGCAAGAAACTAGACCAGGTGAACCTAGAGAAATCATCAACACAAACTAGGACGTACCTCTTGCCCGAATAACTTTCTACTTGTATAGGCCCCATTAAATCGATGTGAAGCAGCTCTAGGGGTCTACTTGTATTAATCTGAGTGGTGCTCTTGTGAGGAACTTTGATCTGTTTCCCAATCTGGCAATCTCCGCAAATAATGCTCAGCTCTCCTTGAACTTTAGGTATTCCACGAACAAGCCCATCTGAAGCAATTTTCTGTAGAGTTCTTAGATTAACATGACCCATTCGCTGATGCCATAAATTCATCTCTTCCGTTTTGCTCACCAACCACGTTGTCTCTGCATTGGGCTTACCAAGGTTCAGAAGGTAGCAGTTATTTGAAGACCTTCCAGTGAGTACTGGTTCATTGTTCTTGTTCAACACCACACACTCATCCTGTGTGAATTGAACATGATGCTCTCCATCGCACAACTGACTAATGCTTATCATATTAGCTTGCAATCCCTTGACAAGAAACACTTCTTTCAATCTGGGCAGACCTTGAACATTTAGAATCCCTTTTTCGATGACTCTCCCTTCTCCTCCATCGCCAAACGTCACATTCGAACTTCCTTTGGTCTCCTCTATATTGGTCAGAAACTTAGAGTTGCCAGTCATGTATCTTGAGCACCCACTGTCAAAGTACCACTTTTCTTTCTTTAGATGACACGTGGAGCTGAAGGCAACGTGACAAACTTCACTTCTTTGTTTAGCTCTCCAAACTTGCTTCATTCGCGGTTTCTGAACTTGTTTCATCTTCCTATGAGACATATGGAATTCATGACACCTTGACCTAATGTGTCCCACTTGATTACAGTAAAAACATCTTCGCCTGTCTTGCTGTCTTGTGGGATACCATGTGGAATATCGAGATGATTTTCTTCGTGGGTAATGATTGGCTGGAACAAATTGCGGTCGTGGCTCAGCAACAGCTTTTCTTCGTGGATGATGTTCAGCTGGGACAAGTTGCGGTTGTGACTGAGCTCTAACAAAAGTCGTCTTTCCGGAGCTCGATCCACCTGTGAATCCAAGACCTTTGTGACCGCCTCCTATCCTTTGTGCTCCCAGAATAGAGTCTAGATCTTTTGTTCCAGAATTCAGCATTTTGACAGATTTTTTTAAGTTGTTCAACTCCTCTATTGTCTCCTCATGAGCAAGTTTGTCTGTTTCAATTTCACATTTGAGGGCATCCACAATATTAATAAGATTTACCTCTCTTCTTTTTAGAGCATCATTCTCTCGCTTTAGGTCATCTGTGACTTCTGAATGATCTCCTTGTTTTTCTTCACTTTGAAGCTTTAGGGATGAAATAACTGCCAGCAACTCCGCCTTTTGAGACATTAGCTCAGCTCTTTCGTTTTTTTGCTTCAACCAACTGGGCTTTGAGATCAGTGATTGTCTGTTGATGTTTCAGTTTCAAGGTGGCAATCTCTTCCTTGAGCTTCTCCTTTTCTGCTGTAAGATCTCCCAGAGATTTCTAAAGTTTTGTTTTTCGCTCGACTTCAACCAACCACTATTGATATAATTCTTTGTAGTTGTTGGCAATTTCCTCGTCAGTAATTTCTTCATTGTCACTGCATCTAGCATATAAAGTGTGATCTTCAGGCGATGTTTTCGTCACCTCTCTTTTGCTTTGGTCTCCTTTCGGGTTGACACAGCCGGAAAGCGCAACAAAATTGTTGATCTCTCCTTCAGAATCACTATCACTCCAGTTGACCGCATAGGCATTCTTTTTCTTCTGTGTGTTAATACACTCTGCCCGAATATGTCCAAAGCCTTCAGATTCTCTGCATTGTATCCCTTTGCCTTTGTTCTCGGATATGGAGTCTTCAGTTCTATTATTTTTGTAGTCTTTTTCCTCCTTCTGGAACCTGGTTCTGGATGACTGAGCTGCATCAGTCCCTTTATTGTACCGCTTTTTCATGAATTTCCCGAAGTTCCTTGACAACAAGGCATATTGTTGTTCTGACATCTCTCCGAACTTGTTTGAAACATCTGAGACTTTGGCTTTCAGACCAACGCTTTTAACTTTCAGAGGTCGTTCTTCTTCATTTAACTCCATCTTGTGGGATTGAGGAGATCCCATCAGTTCATCTAGCCTCATGGTCTTTACATCATGTGCTTCCTTGACTGCGAGAGCCTTCATAGCGTAACGTTTCGGGAGAGACGTCAGCACCTTTCGTACCAGTGTTTCTTCAGTCATTGGTTCTCCAAGAGCGAAAGCTTCATTAGAGATATCGAGAATCCTTGTATTAAAGTCAGCTATGGTCTCGTCCTCTTGCATTCTTAAGTTCTCGAATTTTGATGTGACCATCTCCATTCTAGAAATTTTAACTTTGGTTGTACCTTCATGAGCGGTTTGCAGTATGTCCCATGCCTTCTTAGCGACTTCACATGTAGAGATCATCTTGAAGTTCTTCCCATCGACTCCTGAGAATATGGCATTCATTATTTTAGAGTTCGCAGTTTCAGCATTCTTATGGACATCAGTCCACTTGTCTTTAGCAAGGGGACTAACTTTTCCCTCTTTGTCGGTAGCCACTGGATGTGTCCATCCTTGTTCAATGGCTTCCCAAACCGCTTCATCTTGAGATTTTAGAAACGCCTTCATTCGCACTCTCCAATAACCATACTTGTTTCCTTCCAGCAATGGAGGTCTCGTGATGTTCTGCCCTTCTCTTAAATCCATCTTACCAGCCTTCGGAGCTTACTCTGTGTCGAGTATTTGCTCTGATGCCAATTGAAATCTTCCCCTGGTAGATGAGATGTCGTTCTGGTCGAGATCCAGAACAAATACTAAAACAACTTATGCGCTAACATAAGTAGTGCGGAAATAAAGACGACACGCAAAGTTGTTACCCAGTTCGGCGTTAACGAGCCTACTCTGGGGGGCGTTCTCTAGCCCGGTGGACAGCAATTCACTATTGTTGAGTATTGAGAGTACAGAAATTACCATTTACAGAATCCCTCTTAAACTACCTGAGCCTCGAACACTCTAGTAATTGCAATCTAGGTCTCCCCCTAGATCTTTGCTCCCGCTCCGTATCCACCAATATGATTCTCCGTGAGAACCAGCACCTTCTGTCGAATGCGCAGATTATAACTTCAGTGCGTGAACCTTCAGCGTTGTCCTTCGATCAATCTGTTGAGCACCAGCACAGATTGAATCCGAGCGCCTTTGAGTAACCAGTGACGATTAACTCTCCAGCCGATTACGTGCGTTGTGAATAACCAGTTACGATTAGTTCACCGCCGTTTGCCTCCTCCTCCCTTCAGTGAGTATGAGCGTGATTAATTTCTCCGTAAGTGCTGACTAATACCTTCGCATTAGTCTTACTTATATAGACGGTAGATACTCTAATGCCAATCGGATTCCTAATCTAAACTGCCTATATTATTAGGCAACCTTTCCTAATCTTTTGCGCATATCTTTAGTAGATAATCCTTCAATGAATATCTTCAATCTTGATTAGGCAATCTTCGATTATCTTCATAGCTAAGATAGCTTCATGCGCAAGCAATCTCCTAACCGACTTGCCAAATCCGTTCCCGGAAATTCTCCGATGCGTCAGAGTTGTGCTAGGTCGGCTGAGACAAGTTTCCAAATCTAAATTTGGAAACTTCTATCTTCTGTCCATTGATGTGCGACCGACTTGCTCTTCCAACGGTCGGCTGGGTTTCCTAATCTGAATTAGGAAACACTTCATCTGCTTCAACTTGTTCCAGGACAGTTGTCTCATCTAGTCTAGAACAACTATACTATGTTTTGCCAAACTACATGCCATAAAACTAACAATCTCAATTTATATGACTGTAAGGCTGCTCTTAAGTTTTATATATAAGCATTGATAGCTTAAGATTACTTGAGCAAAGGTTCAATCATCTGGAAATTTTTCTCTGTTTATTTTTATCTCTTGAAATAATATGTGTGACAATCGTATTTTTAATCATTTATAGTTGTCAAATTTTACTTTTAGGCGTTCAAAATTGCAGTCAAAAATAATTTATAACATTGCTAAGCCAAGGGTCGATCATAGGAACAATAGTGTGTATACAAACTAACAAGTGACCCCTATTCAGTTATTCCAATTAACAAGAGATAATCAGTTGTAGATAATTTTCTAATTATGAATTTACTAAGTACGCTAATCTAAGAGGTTTGTTTGATAAGACAAAGAATTCCAAGATCAAACTTCACCCGTGGTAACCTCACTAATCATGCAATACTATCACACAATTCAATTATGTTATTGAGAATGGAAATAAACCAAAATAATATTAGACAAGCCACCCATCCACGAATCATTGTCTAAATTAACATAGATCGTTGAATGTCGTCCATCCACAGTTTATCAACGATTTCGATTTATTAAGCCTAAGATTTTTCAGATGATGAACATCAACTTTCCTATTAATTCATGTACTACTAACGTAGCTACCATGCCCTAATATCAATTTCACTTAATCTGGTTAACTACCTCAGACCCTTTCATCTTTTTTTGGTTATTAATCTAATTTCGTTCTATCAAGTAAACATCTCATTTAATATGTAACATGCAAGACTGATCAATTAAGCATAGCGAAATTGAGTACTCGATTTGCAATAATGAAAAGCGTTTCTATAAATCACATGAAGAGTTTAGGTACAAGCACATCGAAATTGAGTACTCGAATTGTGATCTGTAGGATTCCGGAATAAAAGAGACTACTCGCTACTCATGGCAAGGACAACCAAGAATAATGTATTTTAGAGATCACGGACGAGAAACCGTGATGACGAATTGACTCGTTGAATATTCAATCTCTCGTGACGTTTTTGTCTCTCTTCTTCACCAGGTCTCGAAATGTATAAAATTAAGAGTGTAGAAAAGTATGTCTTCTTTCTTTTTTTGTAATAGATATGATTTCCTGCATTCAGATCTGAATGAGGTGAATATCGGATCTATAATTTGACCGATCAATATGGACGCATAAAATCAATGTATGAGGCAATATGGATAACAGTACTCGTGGAGTGTGAGTGTGAGTGTGAGTTCTATAGGCATATAATAACAAGCACTAGAACAAAGTCAATTTTATTCCATCATATATAATACATTGCATCTTCATAAGCAATATATAGTATTGCTCAAACTTGAACTATTTCCATCTCTTTTCACAACAATAACATTGTTTTCGACCAAATAATCCTTTACATTTACCACTAGATTGTTGGGAATGATGCATTTGAAGAAATTGTTCTACATTGCTAAATGAGGAGAAGAATTTCTAGCTTATATATGATTACTTAACCATGACTCTCAAGCCTAGGCTTTTGATTCAATATGGGGAGGTAATCCATATGAGTTAGCAATTTCAACGTGGTATCAGAGCCGGATTGATTGATCTTGAGTAATCTTGATCATCATTTGTGCTTGTTCTACCTTTCTTGTTAACCCTTGGACTTGATTCTCTTTTGGGATGGCTGATGCCATGAGAATCAAGCCCTTTGATGGGACCTCTGATTTTAGTATGTGGAAGATGAGGATGAAGGCTATATTGGTTAAGGAAAAATGCTATAGGGCCGTGAATAAGGAATGGGTTGTTCCTACCTCAGATCAACAGAAAATAGACATGAAAGAATTAGCTTATTCTGAGATCATGATGAGAGTAACTCATGATGTAGCCAGGAAAGTAATGCATCATACTGAGCCTAAAACATTGTGGGATGAACTAGAAAAGTTGTATTTGGTTAAATCTCTCCCCTATTGGATCTCTTTGCAAACTAAGCTCTTTACTTTTAAGATGGATGTGTCCATGAGCTTACAAGAGAACCTTGACATCTTCTTAAAATTAACTCAGGATTTGAAAATGTGTAAGGATGAAATTAAAGATGAACACCTCTGTGTCATTCTTCTTAATTCCCTTCCTTCACAGTTTGACACCCTTAGGGATGTCATTCAGTATGGAAGTGAAGAGCTAACAGTCTCCAAGATTCTTGAAGCTGTTACTCAAAAGAATGAAAGCCTTACAGTTTTTAAGACTAAAAATGGTGTTAAAACTGAAGTAAAATCTGAGGTTATGATGTTTAAGGGAAAGAACAAATTTAGACCAAAGAATAAGACCTGCAATAATGGATCTCAGAATAAGAAATCCTTTGATAAGTCTTCACAATCCTCACAAAATAACAACAACTTTCAAAAGAATACCCCTGTCAAGTGCAACTATTGTGGCAAGCTTGACCACTATGCTAGCTCTTGTTACAAAAGAATTGAGGATAAAAAGAACAAATGGAATAAGGATAACCAATCTGGTCAGTCTAATATATGTGAGATGGGTTCCCCATTTGAGGAGAAGTTTAATGTCAGAATCAGCCCTTGATAAACTTGGATGCAAGATAACAACCTTTAAGGGAGTTAGGGAAGTGTTAAGGGATGACAGAGTTGTAATAAAAAGCATTGAGAAGGGAGGTCTCTACCATGTGATCTCTTCTTCTGAAATTAACATTTCTGATGAACATAAAACTCTGTTAGACACTAAAATGTGGCATTCAAGAATTGGTCATATAGGGAACAAAAGACTGCATTATCTGTCTAAATCTGGTTTGATTGGTTGTAAGCCCATTGATCTGAAATTTTGTGAAACATGTGTTTTTGGTATAAAAAAATCAGCTCATCCTTTTGGCAAATCCTCTTTTGTTGTCAAAAAATCTTTGGAGTATGTCCACTCTGATTTGTGGGGACCTGCCCAGGTCTCTACAATAAGAGGAAGGTCATACTTCCTTTCCATCATTGATCAATACTCTAGAAAAGTATGGGTCTTTCTTTTAAAAACCGAGGATGACGCTTTTAAAAACTTTAAGAATTGGAAGATCATGGTTGAGAGTCAAACTGAACTTAAGGTTAAATGTTTAAGAATAGATAATGGCTTGGAATTTTGTAACAAGGCCTTTAATGAATTTTGCACAAAACATGGGATTAGGAGACACTTGACTGTGCCTGGTACTCCTCAGCAGAATGGGACTGCTGAGAGGATGAACAGGACCCTTTTAGAGAAAGCTAGATGTATGATGATTAGTGCTGGAGTTAAACCAACTCTTTGGGGAGACGCTGTGGTCACATCTGCCTATCTGATAAACAGATGTCCTTCCTCAGCCATTAACTTCAAAACTCCCCAGGAGCTTTGGACTGGGAAACCTCCAAACCTCTCCCACCTCAGGCCCTTTGGCTGCACTGCCTATGCCAAAGTGTCTGATGGTAAACTCCAGCCTAGGGCTGCTAAATGCATTATGCTTCAGTATCCTGAAGGAGTTAAAGGCTATAAACTGTTAATGATACAACCGGGAGACTACAAAGTCATTATGTCTTGTTCTATGACATTTGATGAACTGAATTTCGACTTTAAGTCTAAACTAAACCATGTTGTTGAGTCTCATGGCACACCTGAAGGTGTGACCCGTTTTATTCCCTCAGGATTTAATCTGAACCACGGAAATGATGGTGATCATCAAGGAGATGCAGCAGCTGAGATGGGACAGACACTGGATTTAAGTGATGGGATGCTGGAAGTCACAAATGAGGGGAGTAATTCCCCTGCTGGTTCAGGTAATGAGCTACCTCACCAATTAGGTGGGGGAGCTAGCACTGTAAGTCCTTCTCACTCCAACTCAGCTCTAAATTCTATGGACACTAGTGATCAAAATACTGTTATAGGATCATTTGAGTTAGGCATTACAAATTCTTCTGCTGCTATACCTGATTTGCCTAATCTGCCTGATGATTTGTACATTGATCATAGTGTGAATGTGCCTGAAAATGTGCATGAAAATGTTGATGTTATGCCTGATATAACTGGGTCCCCTATGTATGAAATGGAACCTAGTATTGATAACTATCAATTGACTAGAGACAGGGAACCTAGAACTAGAATTCCTAATAGGAAATATAAGGCTAACATTGCTGAGTATGATGAGAAACATGATGCTAAGTGCTGTAATATTGTTGAGTTTGCTCTAATGGCTGCTGAAAAGATTAAATATGTAATACCTGATACATATAAGCAAGCCTTATCTAGTAATGAAGCTGAAAAATGGAAAAAAGCAATGATAGAAGAAATCCAATCCATGCATGATAACAATACTTGGTAACTTGTACCTAGGCCTACTGATGTTAAACCTTTGGCTTGTAAATGGATATATAGGATAAAAGAAGGTAATTCGCCAAATGATCCACCAAGGTTTAAGGCTAGGTTAGTGGCTAAGGGGTTTCACCAAAGAGAGGGCATTGATTTTAATGAGATATTTGCTCCTGTTGTCAAGTATAAAACACTGAGATTGCTTATTGCTATGACGGTTGTCTTTGATTGGCATATTGAACAAATGGATGTGAAAACTGCATTTTTACATGGTGATTTGCTTGAAACAATTCACATGTGTCAACCTGAAGGTTTTGTTGATAAAACTAAGCCTAATCATGTCTGTTTGTTAAGAAAATCAATCTATAGATTGAAACAATCACCTAGGCAGTGGAATAAGAAATTTGACAGTTGCATGCTTGACTTAGGATTTGTAAGAAGCAAGTATGATACATGCCTATATCTGAAAAGAGTGAAAAATAATGACCCATTGTTTGTGCTGTTGTATGTTGATGATTTATTGCTGATCAGTTCCTCTATGCATGACATAAAACTGACTAAGTCTGGTTTGCAAAAACATTTTGATATGAAAGACTTAGGCATTGCTCAAAAGATCTTAGGGGTAAAAATAACTAAAGACAGAACAAATGGTGTAATCTGTTTGTCACAGTCTGAATATTTTGCTAAGGTGTTAGACAAGTTTGCGATTGTGAATGTTAAGTCTAATGTTATACCCTTAAGAGGGCATCTTGTATTTTCTAAGGAAGATTTCCCTAAAACTGAGCAAGAAAGAATGCATATGATGAATGTACCCTATGATGTTGTTGTTGGTTCTGTTATGTATGGAATGATATGTACTAGGCCTGATCTTGCTTTCTCTATTAGTGTTCTTAGTAGATATATATATGTCTGACCCAGGCACAAAGCATTTGGAAGCCATGAAATACTTGTTAAGATACCTCTTAGGGACTAAGGGACTAGGACTAGTGTATAGAAACCATGAACCAAAAGCTGGGATTGTAGGATATGTAGATTCAGATTATGCCAGCAATAGGGACAATAGGAAGTCCACCACAGCTTTCTATTTCACTTAGAATGGGAACTGTGTGTCTTGGAAGAGTCAGCTCCAGCCCATAGTAGCTTTATCATCCACAAAAGCAGAGTATATAGCTGCCACAGAGGCAGTAAAGGAAGCCATTTGGTTAAGTGGGATAGTGAAGGAAATCAGTGGGATTAGTGGATTATTGAGTCTCCTAGGATCTTTATGGATAGCCAAAGTGTCTTGTGTTTGTGTAGGGATCCAGTGTATCATGAGAGGTCTAAACATATAGATGTGAGAATGCATTTTATAAGAGACCTAGTGGAGACCCAAACCATAAGAGTAGACAAGATCCTTGGTGAGAAAAACCCAGCTGATTTCGGAACCAAAATTGTACCTGCTAACAAGTTTGTTTTCTGCAGGGAAAGCCTGCATATTGATGAGGTTGGATGAAGCTCCAAGTCTGAGCTGTTGGAAGCCTTTAATGGATGTGTTAAACCTTTCTGAACAGGTCAGATGTATCTGTTTTTCATTCGTATTAATCATTCACACAACTAGTCTTAGGAGGGCATTTGTTATGGTATATAAGCCCAGTTGTGTATTGAGTTCATAGTGGGACTATGTTTAGTGTTTATTTCCAGTCCATATGTTAAGATGAGTTTGCAGGAAAAAATGGGTTTGAGTCCTTGAGCATTTGCTGGTTTTGTGCTGAGAAGCACAAAACGTCGTCGCATCATGCGAGAGGGAAAGTTTGAGTTTGAAGACTTAATGGAACGACATCGTTTGGAGCTAAGGCCGTGACAGCCGTTACGCTTGGGACTGCATCATTCAGCAGAAGCGAGAGTTCGGTATTTGGTGAACAACTGCGTTTCTCCAACGCGCAAGTTTCTGTTAGTTCCGTTAAAACCCAGCGACGTCGTTTCTCTCCCCTGCAACACTCAACATACTTCAAATTGGGGATTAGGGCAACCGAAATTGCTTCTTCTCTCCGATCTTCAATCAAGCGACTTTGCGAACGGTGAGACGAAATTGACGAGCATTCTCGACTGATCAGCGACCGACAGGCGTGGGCGAACTCCGGCGTGGCTCGACTGTAAGGATTGCTAGGCGAACACACGGAGCAGCACTCTTGGACACCTAGACGGAGCTGAGACGATTCCGACGAAGGTTGAAGGCTCGATTTTCTCAGGGAAGTCTTCAAAACCGGTTGCTTGGATTGTTGTTAATTACTTATTGCTTTGGACTGGATAACTTATTGCATTCATTTGGTTATTTGCTTGAGTCAAGCGTTGTTTGTATAACCTAAACATTTGGTCCTCAATCAATAATAAGAAAAGGTTTAACTTGTTAGAACTTGTAATCGATCTCTACAACATGGTATCAGAGCCCACATTGCGATCCGGGCCAAGTACAATGGATGTGGGACACGTGCGGAAATGTCAATGCCAAAGTGAGTGCTCGTTTGAAGATACCTCAATTGTTTGGTGGGTTGGACCCCGGTTTAGCCTATAAAGGGTAGTTGCAAAAGCACTTTAGCCCTGGTTTAAACCTGTATGGGGGAGTTGCAAAGGCGCGCCTACGGTGGTTGGACCCTAATGAAGGGGAGCGTGGAGCACCCCTAGTGGAGAGGGGCTTTCGCATACGCACCTACGTTTGGCTACAAGTAATGTAGCGGTGTTTGATTGAGGGGGAGCATACACAATTTCTCCAATTGAGGGGGAGATTGTTGGGAATGGTGCACTTGAAGAAATTGTCCCACATAGCTAAATGAGGAGAAGAATTTCTAGCATATACATGATTACTAAACCATGACTCTCAAACCTAGGCTTTTGAGTCAATATGGGGGGTAATCCATATGAGTTAGCAATTTCAACAAGAATAACCCTCACGCATGCAACTATAATTGCATTGATAATCATCACATTTGCCTCTGTAAATCCAGTTTTTATTATGTTTAGTATAGAAGCTTTCCAAAATGTTAAGGCTCTGCTTCTCTCATGGCCACACCTGCGCTGCACAATACCCAACAAGTTGGTTGACTACTCATGTCTTTTAATTTGTTTAGGGTTGTTAATGCCCGCCTAATTCGTTTCTTCTTTAGAGTTTGACTCAATTTCCAATAAACTAAATTAACACAATCTAAGCTCATTCAAGTTCACCCAAATTCATGCAAACTAATCTAAGCTCATCCAAATCAAACTAATCTAAACTAAACTCACATAAGCTAAACTAGTCTCCACTCACGTATTATTTTAATTTTATTTATTATAAAATATTTACAGTTTTGAAAAATATAATTTTTTATTGATAATTATAAAATATATTTTCTTTTTATAATTAAGTTCGTGTTATTCAAACTTTTAAAAAAATTAATTCACAAAATGAATATATTTATAAAATTTTAAAATTTATACCTATTTTATAAAAATATTATTTTTTATCAATTTTTTATATAATTTTTTATTATAAAATATATAAAAAATTTATAATATAATTCTAAGTTTTTATGATGATTATAAAATATATTTTCTTTTTGGATTCAAATTTTATTTATAATCTTCTATATAGTCTATAAAATAAGCTCTAATTATCATCTATATAGCCTATTACATGTAAAAAAAAATAATATCAGTTTAGTAGTTTAGTTTGGATGAGCTTGAATGAACTTAGATTAGTTTAGATGAACTTGGGTGAGCTTAGATTGTGTTAGTTTAATTTATTGGAGATTGAGTCAAGGTAAAGGACCTTGTACAAAAAGTACATCGGTCTAGCTTTTATTTATTACTGTTGTATTTTATTTTTGATTAAACATAAGGACCGAATAATCTGCATACTCATGTCTAAGAAAAAAAGTAAGTAATAACATGGTTTAAAATAATACTCAATTTTATTAAATCTTGATAATTGCATTCATATATGCAATATCAAGTACACTTCCAAAAGTTCAATTATTGGAAATGGGAGGAACAACAATAACAGTGACGATTAAAAAGTCTTCTACATCTACCACCAATGTAACCTTTTGTTAAGCCTTCGGTTAAGCACACATCATTGCAGCTTATATCAAAACATACGGTTTTGTAACGTTCGCTTTTTATCCATTGACCGTTGCATCTCAAGATGGGTTCCGTCATGACCACCTGCGCTGCACGATACCAGAAAAAAAGTTCATGAGAAAAATGAATGCATACACTAATGGGGATAACTGTACTCAACCATTTATAGATATAATTTGTCCGTTTACATGAAATGACAAAGAAAAGCAGCAGAACAAAGAGCACGTTTTGACGACGTAGGGGTATCGTCATTTTCTACGCTGTCTTGGTTTCAAATATGTTTCAATATTTATCTGAACGAAGATTTCGATTGCAATTGAGGTCATTTCTGGTGTTAATTATAGGAGACTAATACAATATGGGACTAATGTTGCGTATAAATTTTCACTAAAATTGATGCTATTTTTTAATACGATTTATTAAGGTTAAGTTTTTAATGATAATTTGATGCGACTTAGATTTAATTTACGGCTCAAGTCTCCATAAAATTATTCAATGTTTACATTATATTAGGGGCATTATTTTAGTCACATTGCGAATTTACCCATATTTGCACTTAATTAGTCGTGTTTGCGTTAAATTAGCCGCTTTAAATTAGTAGCACTGAAAGCCAACAGGGATGGTGGCTTGTTAGTTAAGGAGTCCACCCTGTATGGTTAGATCCTTACATCCTGGGTTCGAGTCCTGGGGTCACCAATTTCTCATAATTTATGAGATTTTTCTTCTTCCTTTTACTTTCTCTTTTCCTCATCCCGCCTCACGCGTGGATGCTTCCTTCATCCCTCGCGGATGCCTGACATGTGTATTTTTAACCCTGTATAATTGTCAAGTCATATGTTTTAGGGGTCAAATTGTAGTAAAAAAACAATTTATAAACCTTGGTAAGCCAATGGTCGATCCAAGGAACAACGTGTATACTAGCTAATAGGTGACCTATTCAGCTATTCCAAACACTGAGAGGTTTTGATGTATTGAAAATTGCAGAAATTAAATGCAGAGAAAAATATAGAGGTTTGACTTGATCAGAGAAAGAATACCAAGATCAAACTTCACCCGTGCCAACCCACAAATCATGCAACAATATTGCGTAAATTAATCATGCTATCGAATATAGAAATAAACCAAAATAACACTAGACAAGCCGCCCATCCACGGATCATTGTCTAGATTAATCTCAATCGTTGAACGCCGCCCATCCACGGATTATCAACGATTTTGATTATTAAGCCTAGGGTTTTTAGACAATAAAGTCAACTTTCCTATTAATTCATGTACTACTAATGTAGCTTCCATGACCTAATATCAATTTCATTCAATCTGGTTAATACCTAGGACCCATTCATCTTTTAGTAATTAACCTAACCACGTTCGGCATGCAAACATCCCATTCGATGTAAAACTTGCGAGAACGATAAAATTGAGCACATGAAGAGTTTGGGTACAAGGCACGAGATCCGTAGGATCCCAGAATACGGAAGACTACTCACTACTCATGGTCAGTTAACCAAAAATAGTATAGATGTAGAAATCAAGGACGAGGAAACCGTATTGACGATGTAGCTCGTTGAGTCGTTGATCTCTCGCAATAATCTGCTCTGTCTTCTTCTCCAAAATTAGGTCGTCTAATTCTCCAAAGTTCGGTGCGTCACGGTCTCCAAAATTAGCTTTCTATTTATATGCTCAAATTTCCTAATTCTGTTCCCATTTTTGGAAACACCCGTGACATGGGAGGCACCACGGGCTGTCACGGACTCTGCGAAAGACACCCATCTGACCCACTTCTAGGTAGTCCCGTAACGCCCGTGTCCAACTAAGGCGTCACGGGCCATCACGGGATCATCTATCTGCTCAATATTTGGTTCATTCAAGGCAAGCCCGTAATGCCCGTGGCGTTTGTGGTGCGTCACAGGGTCTTCGTCAGAAAAGGGCCAATTTTCGCTCGATTCTTCCACTTTTCGTCCACTCGAGCTTTTATCAATCCTGGGAGAGAAACAACCTGAAACACAAGGAAAACCCGTTAGAAGACACTAAAATGCCGAGGAAAATCGAACTAATCCATCATCGAATGGCGCGATTAATTGGTCAATAACTCAACTGATCAATGTTTTCCTCGACCCGCCTCGCGCGTGGATGTTGTTCCTCCCTTGTGGAGGTGTCATTCGTCTGTCAATAATGGACATGCTTGCAATGGTAAAGGTGCCCGATGTGGCCTGTGCTTCAGATGTCGAGAAATGTACCAGCAATTACGGGATAGAGGTGCGCGGATCCATGGTAAAAGATGTCAAACCTTGCATGTGCTCCAAGCGGCAGATACATTTGTACCAATGATTTCAAGATCTGATCGAGATGCAATATATATTTACTAGATGATATGTATTGAATCGTTGTACCCCTCCATCAAAAAAAATTAGTAGCACTGAAAATTTAGGATTAACCTAGCCGCATTTGTGTTAAATTTTTTAATATCGATAGGTTACAAGTCGGTACATAATCAATACATATCATCGCTATCTAGTGCAATTTTATCAACAGAAGCGCATGTCTCACATATCAAACTCATATTTCCAATCAAAGACCAAACTTTAGCGACATATCAACGTTCGCAGCGCGCATCTCTAGAATTACACCATCATTATCACATTTTGAGGCAGCACACATGCACGGTGGCACAACAAAAGGCCTATGCTGGGACAAATAAAAAATAGTGGAAGCAACAGACGTAATAGAAGCCAACCAAAGAAATTGGTGCAATCATCAGAAATTAAATCTGGAATCAAAGACATTTACAATCAATACCTGAACCATCAGACCATCACCCTAATGAAATAGCCGCCTAACATCCTTAAACTTTTTATATAATCTTTCTCGAAAACACCAAAAGCTTTTAGAACATTGCATCCACCAGACTAGCGAATGACATTCAACTTCCCAATCAATAAAAAATCAGAATATCTAACTTAGATGTTGGTATACGTAGTGCGAATGGGCTCACATCGTGTCGTGTGCATCGTAATAAATGTGAATGCCGAAATAAAGTTGTTTCGATCAAATGGTATCGTTTTATTATATTTAAAAGAAAGTTCAACCGAAATGATTTCGGTGCAATTTTTTATCTTTGGCTTATTGTTTGAAATTAATAAGTTATCCGACATACAACTCTCAAAGAGCAAATCAAAGGGAATAAGGCATTGATAATCAATTTGTATCAAGCAATCTGCATCTGCATCTAATTAGATCATCGATATAGCACTGTGATCATTTAGAGGAATTCTGATATTTTCTCATGACCTATCTAAGTTTATATGACTGTAAGGCTGCCCTTAAGTTATATATATGCGATAAGGGATCGCTCGGTTAAAAATCTCTAAAAATTGAGAACGTGTGAACTCAAATCCCATCATTAGATCATGATACATTTTTAAATCTCTTTGTGACACATGTCCAAAAAGTAAAGTCAAACTTGATGGTTTTGACTTTACATTAAATGCAAATTTTAATATGCACATAGATACGTGTCCCTACCACGATTACTTGATGATGCAATTTTAAAGGTGAAGATTGTGTTCTTAAATTCCCGGGAAAAAAAAAAGGAATTCTCAAGTGAGCGGTCCTCTATGAGATAACCAATTAGAGACAATTTAAAGTTTTCTGCCTAAATGGTCTCCAAGTGTTTATCCTGCATTTTTGTATGTTTTAAACTTTTCATTAAGAAAAGGTTATATACATAAGTATTCATAGCTTAAGATTCCTTGATATAAATTTCTCTGTTCACTTTATCCTTTGGAATATATTGTGCACACATAAAATACATATATATGAGATATAAGAAAAAGGATCCGGTAGAAATGGCATATTTTTGTAAAAACAATACAAACCAATTACAGCCTTTGATTTGGTCGTTTGGACGAATGAGATTAAATTTCGTATTAAATCCCGTTTATGGGTTAATTTCTCGGTGATAAATTATAAATTATTCATGACGAACTATATCGTACTTTTGATTTTTTCTGCGACGAATTATAAATCATTTAGACGAACTTTATATTTTTCATCAAAAATATATTTTGTACCTCATCTTTACTCTATGAGATAGTATGGATAACAATATACATATATTCATGGAGTGAGTGTGATTTCTCTAGGCATATAAATATAATAACAAGCACTAGAACAAAACTCAAGTTCATTCCATCATGAGATAAATTGCATCTTCATAAGCAGTATCAAGAATTGCAGAAACTTTAACTATTACAATCCCGAAGCACAACAATAACACTGCCTTTGACCAAATAATCCTTTACATTTCCCACTAGAATAACCATCACGCATGCAACTATAATCGCATTCATAATCAACACATTTGCCTCTGTAAATCCGGTTTTTAACATGTTTAGTATAGAAGCATTCCAACATGTTTGGCTTTGGTTCTCCCATGGCCACCTGTGCTGCACGATACCCAAAAATTCTCCATTAAAAAGGGAATGCATAAAATAATATGATAATTTTGTGGAAATGCTAGCATATGCCGACTTACACCCTCATTCAACTCAAAAGCCTTGGCTTATGAGTTGTGGTGGTGTAACCCAATATATGGTAGTCATTCTTCTTTGAAACGGGCGATGTGGGATAACTTGTCAAGTGCTTATACTTAACACTCCCCCTCACTTGGGAAGTTGGACGTGCTCCGTGAAATCTCGCTAACTATTGTAGCGGAAAGCAGTAGGCGCGCATATGCGACTTGTTAACCTACGCATAAGCTCGTGTGGCCGGTGTGCAACTTGCAACTCCCCTTTACCAACATGGCTGACAAACAGGCGTCTCGTCATGCACTTGGCGCACATAGGCGCATCCCTTGCGTCACGTACAAGGCCTAGGTCGTGTGCCTTCAGCTCTGATACCATGTGGAAATGCTAGCATTTCCACATAGGCGCATCCCTAGCATTTCCACATGGTATCAGAGCTGAAGGCACACGACCTAGGCCTTGTACGTGACGCAAGGGATGCGCCTATGTGCGCCAAGTGCATGACGAGACGCCTGTTTGTCAGCCATGTTGGTAAAGGGGAGTTGCAAGTTGCACACCCGCCACACGAGCTTATGCGTAGGTTAACAAGTCGCATATGCGCGCCTACTGCTTTCCGCTACAATAGTTAGCGAGATTTCACGGAGCACGTCCAACTTCCCAAGTGAGGGGGAGTGTTAAGTATAAGCACTTGACAAGTTATCCCACATCGCCCGTTTCAAAGAAGAATGACTACCATATATTGGGTTACACCACCACAACTCATAAGCCAAGGCTTTTGAGTTGAATGAGGGTGTAAGTCGGCATATGCTAGCATTTCCACAAATTTTACCATTTATATATAGTTATACTTTTGTGATTACATGTAATGACAAATAGAAATAGCAGAACAATGAGCACATTGTGACCAAGAGATATCATCAATTTCTCCATTGTCGTAGTTTCAAATATGCTTCAGTATCTATCTGAATAACGATTTTGATTGCAACGGAGGTGATTTTTCGATCTTATTTATATGCGACTAGTTTGATGCTTCTAATTTAATACTCCCTGCGTTTCGATTTT
Organism: Rhodiola kirilowii; assembly: GCA_033675215.1. Lineage (NCBI taxonomy): Eukaryota > Viridiplantae > Streptophyta > Magnoliopsida > Saxifragales > Crassulaceae > Rhodiola > Rhodiola kirilowii. The sequence goes on from CM066201.1 coordinate 55,809,539, forward strand.
CGAATTAGGGCATTCACAATAAGGGGAGAAATAAGTAATAATATAGAGACTTTATTGTTTATTCCTCTCATGCAGCAGGAGAGCAAAAAGCAATGATTGATAGGTGAGCAATATTGGAGAGGGTGTTGGAAAGGAAAACAATAAGTGAAGTCCACATTAATTTATAAAGATAGAGAAAAGGTAACCTAATTTTTGTTGGTTTTGGAAGAAATAAAAATTAGAAATATCATAAAATGAACGTCGGAAGGACATCCAACTATTCAAATTTAACCCAAACAATAAAAATAAAATATTTTTAAATTAAAAAATCAGAAAATTAAAAAAATCATGTGATAAAACAAAAAAAATGAAATAATAGAAGTGATAATTCCTAAAAATTAAAATGGTTGTGATTATTGCTTTTTGCTTTCATTGCTAGAGAATAAAATATAAAGGTATATGTTTTTATCTTCGCTCTTTGCTTTCTTACTGCGTTAAAATATATAGAGTAAAGAACGATTTTTTTCTCATTACTTTTAGCTATGCTTGTTACATGATATTTATGGAAAGATATTATTTTTGCACATTGCTCATTGCTAATATCTCTGTTACTACGAATGCCCTTATATGTCTACTTCTCATTTGCACATTCTTTAAATAAAAAATGAGTTGTAGTACAATTATACCCTTAAGCTATATGTCTAAATTTAATGAAATCATTAAAATTGTACTAAAAGCATATATTCTTTTTTTTATAAGTACTAAAGGCATATATTCGATTCAGAACAACACACAATGAATGAAAGGATAAAAATGTCATTTTTATTGTCAAATTTCTTTTTGATGAGTAAGTGGACTTATATTTTAAGGAGAGTGACAAAGAGGGGGTATGGACTATCATCCATTGACAAATCACGATTCGAACTATGAAAGTTGACAATTAAGGCAATTTTCAAATATTTTAATCCACTCTTTGATGAGTAAGTGGACTTAACTGACGGAATATCACTCCGTCAAATAACAAAGTTAACTAAACGAATGAATTGGAAAAATCTTCTTGCCCTTAATTGTGAAATTGAGGATTCAAATATTTTGAAATTGCCTTAATTGTCAATTTTCATAGTTCGGACCGTAATTTGTCAATAGGTGGGTAGTTCATACTCCCTCTTTGTCATTCTTCATGTATTTTATAATATCCATAAAACGAAAAATTGGATTTTTTTTTGATAGTGGGTGGGTACAACAACTCGGAACATTACAATGCATATGAGCTTTAGCATCTATTACATATAATTATATTGATCTTCGGATCTCTTAGCAAGGCATCTTGATCGGATCCGTAACCATCTATTACATCTCTCCACTTTTGAAGCTCAAACCACTTCGGGCACATCCACCCAAATCATCGGTACATCGTTGACACTTGGAGCTCAGACCACTTCGGGCACCTTTATCGAATAGTACCACCACGAGGGAGGAAGAATACATCACGCGTGAGGCGTGAAAAGGAAGGCATCCACGAGGGACGTAGGAAGCATCCACGCGTGAGGCGGGACGAGGAAGAGGTAAAGGAAAATGAAGAAATACAATTAAGAGAAAATTGGTGGCCCCAGGAATCGAACCTATGGCGTAAGGATTCAATCATCTTAAGGTTGACTCCTTAACCAATAGGCTAACACGTGTTGGCAAAATTGGAAATTTAATTTGAAACGTGGAGAATGGTAAGTTTTGACTAATTTAGTTCTAAATTTTTAATTGGGGTCACCAATGCTATGTTTTATGGTAATCTAAGACAAATTAAATGTTAATTATCCGCCCATATTCTAAGTTAGACGAATTAAATTAATCACAACAAAAAATTATGTAGAATTATGTCGTGTTTGCATTAAATTAGTGACATTAAAAATTTAGTATTAAATAATCCGCGTTTGCATTAAACCGAACCCACAAAAATCCTGGCATTAACCCAAGTAAATTGGGAAAAATGGCCTTTTCTTTATTTATAGATGAGTTTATTATAATTTGGTACAGAATCAGTACATATGAATACTATTTATTATACTTTCTATCAATCGATTTTTTTCTCTGATACCACATGAACCTTTTACTATGTCATTTTTACGGCACACGATTAAATTAGAAATGTAATCACAGTGTAACGGTGTTTGCGATCTAAAAGAATTTCAATCTATTTTTTATTTGCCTCTAATAAAAAAAATTGATAGTTTGAATCATGATTTGGAAAGAGGCGAAGTCAGGATCTTATTTATTCTTATCCTTAAAACTTTGAAAATTATCGATATCAAAATAAAATTTTATTGCTCATGTTCTGTTTAGGTCCATGTCATCCAATAGGACACTCAACTACCCCAGTAGCAATTGATAATAATAAAAAAACTACCCATATAACAAGTTCACCGAAGATCGCGGTTGTGGATAGTGATTTCGAATCAAGAATGACAACAAGTTTGAAGTTCCAAAATACATTTACATTTATGAACTGTAGTTTTAGATTATTTTTTTTAATAAAACATGACTTTGTCCTTTTACCCCAAAAGGAGATTGATAAGAAAAATTAAAAACAACAAAAATGCAAAAATGCAAAATCGAGTAAAAAGCAAAACTAATTAACCTGGACTGTTTTGTAACAAATCATTGATAGGACCCCAAGACTGATGACCAAGACCTTTTTGAACAAAAGCGAGAATTTTGGTGTGACAAAGACCTTTTTGTTATTGCTGTAGAGATAACAGTAGTTGGATCCTTGGTAGAGGAGATACCTTAGTCCAAGAGTATGCTTGGAAGATTGGGGTGGCCGCCCCTCCAGAGATTGCTGATCGCTCAGTGAGTAATTCTCTTGGATTAGATGGGGTGAGAGACATTTTACTTGACCAGCTGCCTGCGAAAGAGAGGCATGCTATGGTTCATTACGTTATTGGAACTAAGGCTGACAGGTACGTTTGGATGGGTCCGAATGATGGAGTTTTCACAACTAAATCCTTCTGGACATATGGGCAGAGTAAGCATCCCAGGGTGAAACGGGGCGAGGCCATTTGGAACTCCTGGGTTCCCCCTAGAGTTTCTTGTTTCATTTGGAAGCTTTTCCACCAGGTTGTGCCCACAGATGATAACATTTGCCGCATCGGGATTCCAATTCCTTCTAAGTGCATGTGTTGCATGCAACCCCTTCAGGAGACGTCCGCTCACCTGTTTTTTACTGGGGATTGGGCTATTGAACTATGGAAGCTCATGCACATGATTTTCGACCACCCCCGGATTCATGGGTTGAATGCCTTGATTCGCGTTGGTTGGGCGATAAACCAACGGACTTCATGCAATGCCTGGCCATGGGAGTTGCTTGTTGTGGTCTTTGGGAGATCTGGGAAGCGAGAAACAAGCTAAAATTTGAAGACAAGAAAGTGGACTGGAGAGGTAATACCATAGCATGGGCTGCCAAGCTTGAGTCCATGATTCGCAAACCTTATAAATGGCGAGAGGGAGATCAGCTGAGGTTTCAAATTATGCACGTCCATCCTCCGCCTCTCTGCTTTGGTCAGGTTCACTAGACGAGATGGAGACCTCATCATATGAGCTTGACGCTCAATGTGGCTTTGATCACCAAGGGTACCCACGAGAAGAGGGGAGTTCTCTTGAGAGATCGGCATGGGAGGTTCTTTGGGGCCTTTATGTCTATCTTGCCTTCCGAGTTCTCTGAGGACATCTTATGGTTCTTGGATCACACCATCAATGCCTCATCCTGGCATGGCATCTCCTGCATACAAGGCTCCCACCCGATACTGAAGGTTCTTGAAGATGATAGTGAAGGGCCTATTCCTAAGGAGCTAGTCTATGCCAAGAGACAGTTTTTCCAGAAGCATGGTTCGATTAGATTGATGCGGGTATGTGCGGCTACCAACAAAGCAGTCATTACATATGCACATACTACAGATCAAGGAGGGCTGGTGCCAATGTACTCACATATGAATACTCCTAGTAGGCACAGTCTAAAGGACGGCCGCCTTGGTTTGCTAAGGTTGTGCCATTATAGGTGCAATACGGAAAGTGTAGATGTCCCGATTACTGAAACGCGTGATGACGAGAGAAGCTCTAGGAGGCGCCAGATTTCTGAGGGTATGCATGTCCAAGATGTTAGGATCTAAAGCGGTAATGAAAGAAAACAACAATAAAGAACACAAGGATTTGATACCCAGTTCGCCACCGAATGTGACTACGTCTGGGGGCACTACCAAGCCAGGAGATTTTCACTACGATGATGAGATACAATTACAATACTCAGACCAGGTTTATATAGGGCAAGAATGAAACCCTAACGAAACCCTAGCCGTGTTGCGCATCTGAAACCCTAGCCGCCACTAAAGACATATGGGCTTTTGGTTATCAGGCTTCATAGCCCAACAATCTCCCACCTGGAGCCTGATTCCAATCATAATCGTCGTCATCTCCTCATTCATCATCCTATGAACGTTGGTAGTGCCAGGCCTTCACCTTAAGTTCCAAGGCCAGTTGAAGCCATGCATAGCTTCAACTTCTCTAAGGTCACAGCCTTAGTTAACATGTCAGCAGGATTTTTACTTCCATCAATCTTCATTAGTTGCAAGATCTTCTTCTCCAGTAGATGGCGTATGTAATGATACTTCAGCTCTATATGCTTGGTCCTCGAATGAAATGCAGGGTTCTTGGCCAAGTGGATGGCACTCTGACTATCACTGTAAAGAGTACTACCCCCTTGCTCCTTTCCCAATTCACGCAAGAAATTCTGCAGCCACACCATCTCCTTACTAGCCTCAGTCACTGCAACATATTCAGCTTCAGCAGTAGACAAAGCAACAATCTTCTGCAACTTTGACGCCCAAGAGATAGCAGTACCACTGATGAGACGTATTTATACGACTCATCGAGTCAACAAAACCCACCAAATACGACATTTGATCATAAGAATATATGCTTGTTAATGTCGTTTTGCATTTCAGGGCCTTTTGGAGTCTAAAGAAGAATCGGGCTTAAAAGATGGCATTTAAGGCCAAAATCACCACAAGACATTATTGGCCCACACGAGAGCCCAAGCCAAACCTAGCCCACTTGATGATTCTAGAAGCATCTCATTATTTACTCATGCCAATCCATTTATGCCACTCCAAACTTGGAGCCCAAGACAAGAGAAACCCTAGCTCATGCTTATAAATACAACCTATTGGAGCAAGGAAAAGATCATCCATAATGCACATTTTGGAGGTCTACGTTGGGGGTTCCCAACCCTCAAACGCACCAAAGTTCTCTTCAATTTGTGCCTTACTTTGAACTTCTCTCTCTTGTTCTTCACTTGTGGCAATAGAAAGCAATCTTCTTTACTTGTTTTGTATTACTTTCAAGCATCTCCTCTCCATTCTACCATGGCTATTGTATCCCCTCTCATGGATACAAGTAGCTAAATCCCCCATTTGGTTTAGGGATCCATACATTGTGGGCAAGTTTTGAGACCCTTCCCTTAATGCTATCTTGTTTTTCTTGTGGAGTAAGTGCTTGAAATGACCTTACTTGGGTGATCTCTTGGAATGGAGTAACCACACTAAAGAACACAAGATTAGATCATTAGAGGTCGATGATGAACAAGCCACAATAGTATTGTCAACACATTTTGAGATTCTTCTCTTAATGCTACTATGTGTTCTACTAGTTCTTGTGCCCATTAATCCGGATTATTACAACGAAGTTGAGTGGAGGCTTGAAATGGCAAAGCTCTTCTAAGTTGTTTAATCCCCCTTTTGTTGCTCGTTTGATAATAAATCATGAGAACGAGTAACCGCACTAAGTCCAATACATCTTGAAATGGAGTATTGGGCTTGCTAGAACTAGAACTCTATGATCTTGAAATGGACATAGAGGGTGGTGTAAGTGCTTGAAATGGCCTTACTTGGGTTGGGACTTGAAATGGAAACAACCACGCCTATGAACACAAAGTTAGATCATTAGATATCCATGATGAATGTGTGACAACAAAATCCCTAGACCAAATACTTCTCTTCTTGTTTACTTTTCGTCCATCTACTCTTGCAATCCTTGTTCACTTGCGATCGCACTAACTTGACACTTAGTTCTTGCGTTCGCATAAGCCATCGAACCCCCCAACTGTATTTACTTTCATTTTGTTTTCTTGTAAGAACAACAAAGTAGCCATTACAACTCCTCTGGGTTCGACCCCTACTTACCGCTCTACTAATCTCATAGTGAGCCTAAGGTAGTGGACACTTATAAATTTAGATTTGATTTGGCATACGACGACGTGCCTTGTCAACCACCCAATGTGAAGACATATCCGGTTGTACTTCTCCTCTTGTCAATATCACTTGATGCCAAATCTGCATCAACATATCCTGCTAACTCAACTTTCTAACCTTCAAAACACAGGGCATGCTCAGTGGTCCCCTTCAAGTACCTCAAGATCCATTTTACCGCTTCCCAATGCTTTTTCCCTGGATTGCCCATGAACCGACTCACTACTCCCACCGCATGTGAAATGTCTGGCCTAGTACACACCATCGCATACATCAAGCTGCCAATTGCTGATGCATATGGAGTCTTCTGCATGTAGTCACGCTCTTCTTGGTCTTTCGGTGAGTCTCTAATTGAAAGTGTAATCTGATTACCCAATGGAATCTTGGCCGGCTTTGCATCTTGCATGCTGAACCTCTCCAGAATCTTCTTGATGTACTCAGTTTGCGAGAGATGCAGCTTTCCTGCTTTCTGTCACGTTCAATTCGCATTCCCAAAATCTGCTTCGCCTCACCCAGATCTTTCATGGCAAAGCGTTTGGATAACTGCTTCTTTAGCTTACTCACCTCCTGAGCACTGGAACCTGCTATCAGCATGTCGTCAACATATAATAGCAATATGATATAGCCGTCATCCAACTTCTTGAAATAACAGCAATGGTCAGCCTCACTCCTCACGAACTTAACTTCGTGCAAAAACCCATCAAACTTCTTGTACCACTGTCTTGGAGCTTATTTCAAACCGTACAAGCTCTTCTTCAGTTTACACACCAGCAAATCGTTACCCTTTGACAAGTAGCCTTCTGGTTGGTTCATATAGATTTCTTCATCCAGGTCACCATGAAGAAAAGCTGTTTTCACATCTAGCTGCTGTAACTCAAGATCTTCAGCTGCAACCATACTCAACACAAGCCGTATAGTAGTCATCTTAACAACATGAGTGAAAACATCAGTGTAATCTATACCGTATTTCTGCTGAAATCCTTTCACAACCAATCTTGCCTTGTAACGCTTACTTCCATTCGCCTCCTCCTTAATTCTATAAACCCACTTGTTATGCAGCGCCTTCTTGCCTCGTGGAAGCTCAACTAGCTCCCATGTCTCGTTTGTAAGCAATGACTTCATCTCATCGTCCATTGCTAGCTTCCACTGATCTGCATGTTTTCCCTGAGACGCTTCTGCAAAACATTCTGGTTCACCACTATCAGTTAATAACAGATAGAAATTAGAAGGCGAATATCTATCTGGTGATCTGTGCACTCTACTGGATCTTCGCAGCTGAACTTCTGGTGTATTCGGTTCATCCTCCTCATCAACCTCATTGTCATCTGGAACCGTCATACTCCCACCCGAGTTAGAAATATCTAACTCAATCATCTCAGTTTCTGAGCTGCCAGCTTCTGATGCACCTGTCAAGTCTTTATACAGTACCTGCTCATTGAATATGACATCTCGACTACGAATAATTTTCTTATTCTGCTCATCCCAAAGCCGATATCCGAAGTCATCACCACCATATCCAATAAATGTACACTTAACAGACTTTGCATCCAGCTTACTTCTTTCAACAGCAGGTATGTGAACATATGCAACACATCCGAAAATACGAAGAAATGACAGATTTACCTCCTTGCCACTCCAAGCCTCCTCTGGAATTCCATTCTCTAACGGAGCTGATGGTCCTCTGTTAATCAGGTAAGCTGCAGTTTTAACTGCTTCTGCCCAAAACATCTTCGGAAGTCCACACTTCAATCTCATGCTCCTAGCACGTTCATTCAGAGTTCTGTTCATACGTTCTGCGACGCCATTCTGCTGTGGAGTTCCCTTCAAATTTTTTCCATACGAACTCCATTCGCTTCACAATACTCCTTGAACTCTCGCAGCGCATACTCTCAACCATTGTCAGATCTCAGACACTTCACTTTAACACCTGTCTCAGTCTCTACCAGGGCTTTCCACTTTCTGAAAACATCAAACGCATCAGATTTATTTTTCAGAAAATAAACCCATACCTTCCTTGTGCAATCGTCAATGAAGGTCATATAATATGATGCTCTGCCAAGGGATGTAACTGGTGCTGGCCCCCATAAGTCGCTATGGACCAACTCCAGCTTCTGCTTTCTCAACGTCCTGCCACCTCTTAAGAAACTGACTCTCTTCTGCTTCCCGAAGACGCAGTCCTCACATAATTTGACTTCAACAGACTTGAGACCAGGTAGCAGACCCCTCGAGCATAAGACCTTCATCCCTTTCTCACTCATATGACCGAGACGACAATGCCACAAGTCTGCATCACCTTTCACACTTGCAACAGCGATGCTTTCTTGAAGGTTGCTTGTCATATACAACGTCCCCTCTTTCTTGCCTCGAGCTATCACCATGGAACCCTTGGTTATCTTCCAAGTACTACAACTGAAAGTTACTGCATAGCCTTTGTCATCCAACTGGCCAACTGACAACAAGTTTCTCTTCAAGTCTGGAATATGTCTGACATCATGCAGCTGCAACACTGACCCGTTTGGAGCTTTTATCTGGACATCTCCTTTCCCCACGACTTCCAATGGTTCATCATCAGCGAGATAAACCTTCCCGAAATCTCCAGATCTGTAATGCTCCATTATGTCAGCATTACTACAGGAATGAAACGATGCTCCAGAGTCTAACACCCAAGACTCCAATGGGATGCTCACACTCAGAATTAGTGCCTCTGCAATTTCTTCAGTGGCTGCGTTTGCTGACTGTGCCTTACACTCACTCTTGTAGTGACCCACTCCGTCACACTTCCAGCACTTCACCTTGCTTTTATCTCTGGCCTGTTTGTCTTTCCCTCTGGACTTTGACTTGCCACGCTGCACCTTCGACCTGAACTCAGATCTGCCTCTGTTTCCAGCATTCAAAGCTAGACCCGAACTAGAGCCTGACTCTCTCCGGCGAATCTCTTCACTAACGATCAGGTTTCTGACTTCATCCAGCTCAAGCTTTGTCTTCCCAGCCGAGGCACTAACGGCTGTAACCGTCCCGCTCCAACTTTCTGGTAATGAGGATAGTAAAATTAAGGCCTTTATTTCATCATCGAACTCAATTTTAACGGAGCTCAGTTGTGCGATCGTCATGTTGAACTCGCTCAAGTGCTTTGCCGCCGTCGTGCTCTCTGCCATTCTTAGGTTGAACAACCGCCGCATCAGATGGACTTTGTTTGATGCTGATGGTTTCTCGTACAACGCCGATAAAGTCTCCATTATCTCCTTCGTCGTCTTTGACTTCACTGTATGGTGTGCAACTTCTCTGGACAGCGACAGCCGGACCGCACTCATTGCTTTTCTGTCCAACAACTTCCATTCTTCATCCTTCATGTCCTTCGGCTTTTCATCTAGAGGCTGATGTAAATCTTTACCGTATAGGTAGTCTTCGATTTGCATCTTCCAGAATCCGAAATCCGATCCGTCAAATTTCTCCACTGGTTGTCTTACATCTCCCATCGCGACTGCTAGAACCTCGGCTCTTGATACCAGTTGTTAGGATCTAAAGCGGTACTGAAAGAAAACAACAATAAAGAACACAAGGATTTGATACCCAGTTCGCCACCGAATGTGACTACGTCTGGGGGCACTACCAAGCCAGGAGATTTTCACTATGATGATGAGATACAATTACAATACTCAGACCAGGTTTATATAGGGCAAGAATGAAACCCTAACGAAACCCTAACCGTGTTGCGCAGCTGAAACCCTAGCCGCCACTAAAGACATATGGGCTTTTGGTTATCAGGCTTCATAGCCCAACACAAGATGATCAAAACATTGCTAGACGCAGCTTACCAGGTTTTGTAATAGCATGTTCGGCGTTTTTAAACTTTGGTTGTTTTATAAAACTAGGTTGGCGCTTGAGGGCTTTTGGTATTCTATCTTTTTTCGACTATTATTGTATGAGCCACGAACCAGGCTTTTTGGTTCCATTAATAAAATAACGCTGGCACCGACCAGCTTTAATTTTAAAAAAAAGAGCTCAAACAATATGGTCATTAGTTGGATTAAATGTGTGGGTGGTGAGAGAGTAAATATTCAAAGTACGTGTCTCAGGTACTTGTCCAACCTATCATGGGTAATGCTATTCGGATACTACAATAGTCGAGAGTTGTTCCCGCTTCCCCGATGAGGCCATGGGATGACGTAACTAGTGAGCATCGAATAATGGATGAGCAACTCATTTAAATTTAATAAATCAGATTCTACATACAAAACTATATCAGTCATTGGTGAAAATTTCTTACCAAATTTGCTTGATTTAAGAAACAAAGAAAAAAATTCCTTTGTTTTCAAACTTTTATTTTTTAAAAAGGAACAATGAAGGTAAAAGCTACATACACGAGATTCTTGGGTAGATCATTACCTTGCTTTTACCTGTCGCTGTATCTTTTCTCTTTAATTTTTTATAATTAAAAGTAAGGACTGAACAATCCTCATACTTATATGACTATGGTAAGATTCAATCCTTGGATCTAAGATCGATATACTTATTGTTGTATCCTTGAAGACCGATTCTTGAAAGACTTTTATTTTATAGTTATAAAAACTTGTCTATTTGTATATGTTTCTATTTCTATTTGTATTTTAAAGAAGACAACCTTAGTTTCGCCAAAAGGCTCCGGCCAGAAGATTAGAATCAACAGAACATATAGAGCATAAGTAAGTTGTATCCGTACGTCAAGCTTGCCGCACAAATATTCCAACTTGTCTGAGGGACTAGAATAGCACTCAATTTTATTAAATGTTGATAATTGCAATCCTTACATCCAAGTATTGCCATAACTTCAATTATTTCCATCAAGCTTAGAAAGGGCTAAGCGATTCAAGAACCGGGAGCAAAAGAAACACGACGGCGGCCAGGGCAACAATAACAGTAACTGTTAAAAAATCCTCTACATCTACCACCAATATAGCCACCTCTGTGTCGTAAGCCTTCAGTTAAGCACACATCATTGCAACTTATATGATAGCATACGGTTTTGTAACGGTCACTTTTTATCCAATGACCCTTGCATTTTCTCTTCAAGCCGTCTTGCGTCATGACCACCTGCGCTGCACGATGCGATACCAGAAAAGAATTTCGTTCGGAAAAATGAATGAATGCACAAGGTAATAGGATAACTCTAGCATTCATATAATTATAATTTTGTGCTTACATGAAATGACAAAGAAAAACAGCAGATCAAGGAAGCACATTTTGGCCGAGGGATATTGTCATTTTCTACGTGCAGTCCCAGATTCAAATATGTTTCAATATTTATCGAAACGAAGATTTTGATTGATCTGGGGTAATTTTATAAACTTGATGCTAAACATTTAATGGAGTTGCTAATTTTTTAGTGGTAATTTGATGCGACTTAGATATTGATTTGCATGTCGCATTAAATTAGTCATGTTTTTTTTTTTGGATAAGAAAATAGTTATATTTGCATTAGTTTTGTCGTGTTTGTGGTAAAAATGAATATTCAGGATTAAGTCGCATTTGCATTAAATTAGACAGCATTAAAAATCATCATGTGTGAAATAGTCAGTTAACCACTTTTAACCTTTTATATAAGGGAAAATGTCAAAAATATAGTATGGACTATCAATCCATTTTAAATCATGTACTGAACTTTCTTAATTTTCAATTTGTGTACTTTTGGACTAATATGCAAATATAAACTAATAATGTTAATAAACTCCGTTTACTTTCTACAAAATAGAGTTTGATATGTTGTTGCATTTAGGGTTACATAACAGGCTACAATTTAACGCCATGCATCGGGCGACGTCAACAGTTGCTGAATGATTCGGAGTAACAATATCTGAGTATTAAAACAAGGAGGATATCGAAGATTCAAGTAATGATTTAACAGATTTCTCTGATATGGAGTTCAACCGTGATAGTTCATGTTTATTTTGCGATGATGAGGATATTGAGAAAGTCAAAACACATGTAGAATAGTCACTGCAGGATTTGAGTATTTTTGGAGCTGAAGTCATGAATACATATGCATATCAATCCCCAAATTGAATTAGACGAGTTACTCACTGTAAGTGAATAAGCGACGATCAAATCACACTTCAAAACTAATATCCTCATTTTCCGAGCACACCCCAATATTCCTACACATATGTTGCACTAGAAGCACATATCTTCACACGCATGGAGAAAAAAAAAGACGATCTGACCTATTTTTACCAGATTAAAAAGATTGAAATAGGAAAAACAAAGGAATGAAATCAGAATCCGTGTTATAAATTTTTTTTTTGATGGGAAGAATCCGTGTTATAAATTGAATAATGGTAAAACATTAACATTGAGCAATCACCAGCCTCTTATGTTGGTAATTTAAGGGTTCCTTGGACCTGTCATTATGTTCCAACATGCTAGGGCAGGATATCCTAGTGAAATGAGAGCTTTCGGACATCGATTGAGCGAAAATTGATATCGGGATCAATGAGTATCGCGCTCACAATGGACATTAAGTCCGGCGCGTCCAGCATAGACATTATGTTAATGTCTTAGCTGGGCGCGGCACAATAATGTGTGCAGTGGGCGCGCGGCACGTCTGACAGACGCGGCTACTCAGCTCCGGTCGCATCTGCTATTCATCTCGTTTGATCTCCTATAAATTGGAGGTCGTCGATGTCGTGATGGACACTTAGAAAAACGTTCACTCACACAGAGGATCATTCCTTGATTCTAAGGGTGTGTCCATTTGAACTCTAACTTATAGTGTCTTATCTTATCTTAACTGAAAGTAACTTATAGTGACTGAAAATAACTTATAGTAACTGAAAGTAACTTATAGTAATTGAAAGTAACTTATAGTGACTGATATTAACTTAACTGAAACTTATATTGACTGATGAATAGCAATATACTGACGATGATGATGGTGATGAATAGTAATACGATGATGCTGATGAATAGTAATATTATGATGATGAATAGTAATACGATGATGCTGATGAATAGTAATATTATGATGATAAATAGTAATATACGATGGTGATGAATAGTAATATACTGATGAATAGTAATATACTTATGATGATAGTTGTGATGATGGTGATGGTTGTGATGATGGTGATGAATAGTACTATGATGATGATGATGATGTTATGATGATGGTGATATGATGATATGATATGCTGATGGTATGATGTTGATGATATGATGATGGTATGATATGATGATGCTGGTGGTGGTATGATGATGGTATAATGATGATGTTGGTAATATTATGATGATGATATGATGATTTTATGATGATGTTATGATGATGATGGTATGTTGAAGGTAACTTAACTTAACTGAAACTTATATTAACTTATAGTGACTGAAAGTAACTTATAGTAACTGAAAGTAACTTATAGTGATTGATAGTAACTGATAGTAACTTATAATGATTGAAAGTAACTTATGGTGATTGAAAGTAACTTATCTTATCTTAATCATCACAAAATAGAGTTCAAATGGACAGAGCTTAAATCTCTCCTATTTTCCAAAACCTAAAATTCTAGTTTTGATTTCTACGTCTTTAGTCGAGAGTAGAAATTGTCAGATTGTATTATCCCCGTTCGAATTTCGTGCAACCCTTAACTAATATATGATGAGTCGAGTTTTCGACTAATTTATGGTCATTCTTCACTATAGTTTTGAATCGTTTCCGACATTATTTTGATGTCATTTGACCTCTATCTCTAAATTTCAGGTAGAAAACAAGTTTCCCCCCTGGTCAAGGCCTAAATATGAAGATTGGTTGAGTTTCGGCGCAAAACAAGGAGTTTCGGGGCAATACCGAGCATATTGACCTTTGCAACTTGTTTTGGACGCCCAGGGCGCATCCGGCGTCCGATTTGGCTGATCTTTAGCTTGTTGGAAAGGTATTTCGAAGGGCTACAACTTTGTAGTTTACACCAAGACCAAATTCGGACGGGAAGACCACCAAAAAGGCCCCAGTCGGTCGACTAAGAAGTCCAGTCGACCAACTCGATTGAAACTCAGCAGCTCATCAGATCTTGCACATCCCAGTCGACCGACTGGGAGTCAAGCAAAGCCCAGTCGACCGACTGGATGAAAAACTCAGATTTCTGCACCCAGATTTCAGTCGGATCTATAAATAGAAAGAGGGCTTTTTGGACCAAGTGTGGAGATTTTTGGGAAGAAGAAGATCAAGAAAAGAGGTCAACCAAGGTCATCAATCATCAAAAGATCCAACCTAAGAGAAGAAGAGAATATCAAAAGGGAGTTCAAGGATTAACCATCCTCCTTCCTTTACACTTCTACATTCCCTTTGCTGTGTACTTCATAACCTACTCACACCATGTTGTCTTACATGATGTGTGAGTAGTGATCTTGTGTTTTGAGGGTCTTATGACTCTCCTTGGTACTCTTTGATCACATATATACATTGATATTCATATGGATGATTGTTGATTTCATTTTCTCTTGTATTATGAATGTTATGCATTCTAGGTGTTTGATAAAATGCCTAAGTGACAATTTGGACTAAAACTTGAACCTATGACTTGAGAGAGCTAGGGAATAGTTCTAGGATGGAGAAAATGATCTATATCTTAAGCACGAGAGTGAACCTTAGGATATAGACGCTTGCCTAGGATTGAATGTTTGAATTATTGGAGTTGGTCATTAAGCGAATCATCAATTAATCCCATCTAATGGTGTCAAATTCATGTTCTCTATGCTCTTCATTTATGACATGTTGCTAAGTGTTTGAGGAAATGCCTAAGTGACAATGTTGGTATTAGAATTTGATCTAAGTATCGAGAGAGCTTAGTGATGATTTGGATGTAGTGAATATGATCATTTCTACGGGATTGAAGTGAACTAGTCCTTAATGCCTATAGCATTTATTACCTTAGAAAGAGATTCCAAGAATAATAGTGCTATAGAGTGAATCAATAACTCGAGAGGGTGAGGTCCTAACTAGGATGGCTTGACTAGGATTGGATTCAAACGAGAGTTTATCTACCTTAATCTAAGCTAGGTTCAACACTATTTGCCTACCATGAAATGTTTGAATATCATGTATGTGATCATTGGGAAATGCCAAGCAGGGGAGTAACCTCTCGAAACACCTCTTACTTATCTTTTATCCCTAATTACTAGCCACATAGGATTTAGAATATACATCTTTATACATTTTGTTTAGAATAGCCGAATGGAAACACAATCTTAAATAGTGCATGTGCTTGGCTTGCTCCTCTTGGTTCGACCCGGTACTTTACCGGTATTATAAATGTTTTGACACTACATGCGATCCTCTCTTCATTAATACTTTATGAGCCGTATTTATACGACTCATCGAGTCATCAAATCCCACCGATTTCGGCACTTTATCATGCAAACAGTTACTTCTTAGTGTTGTTTTGCATTTCAGGTGTTTCGGAAGCTCTAGGAGGAAACGCGCTTAAAAGACGGCATTTTCATGCCAGAAGCATCGCAGTTAAAGAACAAAGCCAGAGGAGCGGTGTGAAAAGTAATTCCGGCGTGAACAGTATCCGTATGAACAGTAACTTTGGGAAAAAAATCCAAATTCCCTCCGTGGCGGTTTAGAAGCTCCTGGAAGGTTCTGGAAGTCCCTAGAAGACTCTGGAAGACTTGCACAAGAAGTTAACTTAAAGATCAAGCAAAGTCTAGATTTGGACACGTTTCCTAATCTGTTTTTGGGCCCTTTCCAAATCCAGACGAAAGAAGCCCTGGTCCTTAGCTATAAATAAGAGCTCTCCTCAGCCCTTCAAATCATCCCAAAACGTGGAGAGCTCCTCTCTCTACAATATCATCAGAGCTGCATTCATCATCTCGGCGCTTCTCCCTTCCTTCGGCATTAGAGAAGAATTCCTCGTTTTCCTTTATTATTTCTGTCTTTATTCCCATGTCTATGTCTAGCTAAGCCCATTATTCGGGCTAGGGTTTTAGACATTGTGACGTTTGTTTTTGAGACTTGTTACTTAATGCGTATTTCATTATTCCACTAGACCTTGTGCTATCTATCTCGATTTGTATTGCGAAGCTAAGTTGATACTCGGAACGGTTAGACTTAGCCGAACAATACAAGTCCCATATTTATTGTTTGTTTGATACTAGACCGTTGAGAACAAATAGGGCACTAATTTGATATATCTTGGAATGGAGTATTAAATTGCTAGGGCTAGAATTCTACAACCCGGAAAGGAAGTAGATTGTGGTGTAGGCGTCCGGAAAGACTCTACTTTAAGTTATAACTTGGAATGGAAGTAACCACACTTAGGAACAAGAAATACGATATTTAGAAGTCGATGATAAAACAAGTCACAATTAAGAAACCCTAGTTTGAATATTCTCTCTCATTGATACACACTTGCCTTATTTCTTATTTTTGCACTGTTTCTTAATTGCTCACAAACCCAATTGTCTTTTCTTTCCTTTTTTACAGAACAAATAGTAACCATCTAGCTCCCTTGGATTCGACCCTTGCTTGCCACTGTACTAACCCACAGTTTAGAGTAAGGAATTATAAATTTAGATTTGCAGGTACCGACGACGCTTGTCAATACTATTTAGAGGTGAAAAAGAATAGATCGTCAAATGGCGTCGTTGACAGGTCGTTGTCGGTACCTGCAAATTTAAATTTATAATTCCTTACTCTTGGCTATGGGTTAGTACAGCGGCAAGCAAGGGTCGAACCCTAGGGAGCTAGATGGTTACTTGTTGTTCTAAAAAAGGAAAGACGATTGGGTTTTGAGTAGTTTAGGAAACAGTGCAAAAAATAGGAAACAAACAAAAGATGTCTATCAGAGAGGGAATATTCAGACTAGGGTTTCTAATTGTGACTTTTTTATCCTTGATTTCTAAGTATCTAATTCTGCGTTCTTAAGTGTGGTTACTCCGGGTCAGGTTATAACCTAAGGTAGGACCGTTTCAAGTCACTACGCCACAATCTACTCCTGGTCAGGTTATAGAATTTTAGTTCTAGCAAACCTAATACTCCTGGTCAGGTTATATTTGGTTTAGTGCGTCTACTTATTCTAACGGGTCAGTATCAAATAAGTAGTAAATACAGGGAATGAATTGCTCGGTTAAGCTTTACCGTTCCGGGTCTCCACTTAACCTTGCAATTCAAACCGAATTAATGTGCACAAGAACTAGTAGAATGCAAGAATAATATTAAGCATGGAATCTCAAAACATTCGTCACAATAATTGAAACCCTAGCCCGAATAAAGGGCTTAGCTAGACATAGTCATTGAAACAAGACAATAATAAAAAGGAAAGATGTTCTTCTCTATTGCCGAACGAAGGAGGACACCGCCAAGGAGGAGGATGAAGCCTAGAGAGAGAAGCTCTGGTCTTTGAAGCTTGTGGGATGCTTTTGAAAGGCTGAGGAGAGCTCCTATTTATAGTCTAAATATGGGCCAGGCCTGATCTCGTTTGTTTCCAAATCTGGTTTGCTTGGTATGTAAGTTAATTTGGGGAGCAAGTTAACTTAGATTGTAAGCTAACTTGGCCAACAAGTCTTCCAGATTCTTCCAGGAGGTTCCAGACGCTTCTAAACTGCCAAGGACGAAATTGGGAAATTTCCCGAAAATCACTGTTCACGACCCGAAATACTGTCCATCCCGGACACTGTTCACGCCGGAATTACTGTTCACGAGCTGAAAAATACTGTTCACGACGCTCCTCTGGCTTTGTTCTTCAACTGCGATGCTTCTGGCATGAAAATGCCGTCTTTTAAACACGTTTCCTCCTAGAGCTTCCGAAACACCTGAATGCAAAACAACACTAAGAAGTAACTGTTTGCATGATAAAGTGCCGAAATCGGTGGGATTTGATGACTCGATGAGTCGTATAAATACGGCTCATCAAACCACCCCACACTTAAACTTGTTCGTCCCGAACAAGGACTAGGTCATAAGAGGAAAATAAACTGTACACATCACAAATCTTCGGCATCCTAGACATTGCTACATGAACATGACTCGGCTAATCTAGATCTCACGTTTCAACGCATACTCGTTACTAAAAGCCTTGTACTCAAACATGGAAATAATGGTACGTGTTACCTTTGGGCCGAGATGCAAATCAGTTCGGATGTCTCGGGAGATAGTCCTTTTTAGACCCATGAACTGCACCCGCGGGGCCGAGCTCTCGCCATATGGTTACGCTTCATTGCTTTCTCTTGCACGTGATTGATTCAAGCTTCAAGGTGTTTGAGTTCTTTTCGGACAGCTTGTAGTGACTCGGTTTGATGCATCAATGGGGCACTTCACTTTGTTTCGGTGTAAAACTTCACAATGGAATGAATTTGTTCTTTGTGCTGCGGATTGTGACTGCTCGTACCTACTTCCTCTCACTCATCCTCGTACTTTTGACGCGAGTCAAGCCGAGGGTCGCTCGTCTATTTTCCCGGCTACTTGGACTAGAGTTTGGACGGTGTTATGTATTCCCGTCCCACCGAACCGCTTAAGGACTGCAGTGGCGGAGCAGACTCGTAACCATGTCCCCTCGAAGTGCTAGCCTCCACAAAATCCGCATAACCATATAACTCGAATTCGGTCCTTCGAATGTTCTGTCAAGTCTCTCTAGGACGTTTCTATCAACTCCACATCCCTGTTTATCTCAACTTACAAAGGCACGTAATGGGTTAGATTCGCATGTAATCGCACAATTCTAATTTCACCAAAGATATGCATGTAATCGGCTCTATCTATTTCACATCATCAATATTCAATACCGCAAATCTAGGAAATAGAGAAGAAACATGTACAAAAAATTTAAATATTTCGGGAAACGTGCTGACTCTATGCAGGTGCAGGAAAGTAAACGTGCTGACACAATGACTGACTCTCCCACCCCACACTTTTGAACTGACGTGTCCTCACGGCTCATCTTAAGTTCAAAGACACGACTATGCATGCAAACAAACAAAAGGGAAATAAGAAGAGAGTAAGGTTGGACATGCACTTCCCTCGTGCGATGCGTGATGTTCAGAAACAGCTGACCATTCTCCTTTGAGTCCTCGAAGAGCACCATTGCGCCTGCCTTCTTTTGGTAGAAACTTGTATCGCAACGTGAGTTCGTCACAAAATGAAAGGACTATGTCAAAGAAATTAAGACAAATAGAGGATCCCCAGGAAATTAGTGGAGTCACAAACGGTCTCACTTAAAAACCAATCTCCTTAGACTCGTAAGTCTTGGTGACAGAATCCTCAAAAGCTTATGTTTCTCGACACAATTTATTCAAGGTGTGAAACTACCCCCGATGGATAGCAGTCTTACGCAAATATCTCAGATGGCCTTACGTGCTCGCATGCGGTTGGATTCCCAGCCGTGTGCGCTCGTCCAGTTTCCTCATGCGTTCGCATCTGTCCCCTGCATGAAAATCATCTTCTTTCCCAAGTACAATGTGATGAATATGACTCAAGACTCAAATAAACAGAAAACAAAATAAGAGAATAAGCTGAAAAAAATGATAAAAGTGTCGGGCTGCCTCCCTGCAAGCGCTTTTGTTTTACGTCGTTGGCTCGACGTTACCTCTTTAGGGATCACAAGTTAGGATCATTGTGATAGCGCTGGAACATTGGCTAAAGCATATAGCCATGTACACAATGGGGAGTCTAGAAACTTAGGTGTTAGACATAGTGTTGTAAGAGAGCTCATTACGCATGGGGTGATATATGTGGATTTTGTAAGGTCAGAACAAAATTTAGCCGATCACTTGACGAAGGGATTAGCTAGAGATTTGGTCTCCAAGTCGGTAAAGGGGATGGGACTAAAACCCATATAATCATCTAGTCATGGGACACCTAATTCACATCTAACTAGCGTTAGAGCTGAATACAATATGGAAAGCCCATTCCTAGAATATTGATGAACACAAATAAAGCATCCCCAAGTAAGTGTTCATGACCTACAAGTAATAGGTTAAAGAGGGACTCTTCTTAATAGGTTCTTTGACAAAGTGTTGTTTGTAGGAGCACAATCGGGTGGTGTTACCCTTAAGGAATCTACCTATATGAACGTGAAGTTTCTGGTCGCTTCATGAGATTTCGGGTTGAATCTCAATGCGTTCACGAAGGGATTAGGACTCAAGGGCCATTAAGAGTCAAGTTAAACTTAGAGTTTTGTGAAGTAACTCATGTGTGTGTAATCTTGAGGTACCCAAATGGATTGATTGGTTCAAACGTTACGAGCACCATGATTTTCGGGTATTTTGAATGTGTAACTACACTAAGCGGAAATTCAATCGTTGCGACATTTCCGTTTATGCGTGTTTTACTTAAAAACAAAGGTTTTTGGAGAAACAAAGGAAACCCTAAAATGGGGAAGGATTTTTGGTAATTTTAGGGTTCTTTGGACCTGTCATTATGTTCCAACATGCTACGGCAGGATACCCTAGTCAAATGAGAGCTTTCGGACATCGATTGAGCGAAAATCGATATCGGGATCAGTGAGTACCGCGCTCACAATGGACATTAAGTCCAGCACACGTCCATCATAGACATAATGTTAATGTCTTAGCTGGGTGCGACACACTAATGTGTGTAGTGGGCGCGCGGCACGTCTGACAGATGCTGTTGCTCAGCTCCGGTCGCATCTGCTCTTCATCCCGTTTGATCTCCTATAAATTGGAGGTCGTCGATGTCGTGATGGGCACTTAGAAAAACGTTCACTCACACAGAGGATCATTCCTTGATTCTAAATCTCTCCTGTTTTCCAAAACCTCAAATTCTAGTTTTGATTTCTACGTCTTTAGTCGAGAGTAGAAATTGTCAGATTGTATTATCCCCGTTTGAATTTCGTGCAACCCTCAACTAATATACATGGTCAAAATATCAAATTCGGAAAGCGACTACGTGATCTATTTGATATCCAGACACTTACAGATTCCTTTGAGAATCATTACATCAGAAGACAAGAAGAAGATAAGAAGAAGTTGTTCTCTGCCTTTTTCTTGCACTGCTGTTTTGGTGAAACTGAAGACTTCACTGCTTGCTGTTTGAAGACAATCCCCAACAAACGAATTCGATATTTACTAATCAATGGCGAGCGTGAGAGAGATGCTGCACCAGTTCCAGAAGTTGGACAAGTTTGAAGGAACTGATTTCCGGCGCTGGAGGAAGAAGATGCATTTCTTATTGACTAATTTGAAGGTGGTGTATACGTCTACACCATCCTCTGAAGTTGGAGATGACGCACCGATGGTTGAATTCCGTGATCGAAACAAGTGGGAAAACGACATTTCATATACTTTCCCAACAATAGGTTTATAAATCAAGAACACTCGCAGTGTGTTGTGTGTAGCTCATTAGATCATCGATATCAGAGGCGGATGTTTTTTTCTTCCATAAAGTATCTAAGTTAGTTTATATTATATGGTTTTGAGAGGACTAAGCTCTTGAGTTGTATATGAGCATCGACAGCTCAAGATTACTTGTGCATAGGTTCAACATTATATAGTTTTGATATTTGATTTTGCTTTCTTTTAAATGAAAACACCAACAATTTATTTATTTTTCAAAAGAAAAACTACGAAAAAGACATCGTTACGCATGGAAATCCAATATTTTAAGCTTGTTCAGCAACTTTCAAATCTTAACACTTTCACCGAGATTTTTGAACTATGTCAATGGTAATTGGTTAGAACAAAAAAAATCAGACATGTTTCCATTTGTTGTACAAGGAAATATTTCTTATTCCAACTCTCTTCCGATTTACACAGCTCTTTTTTTATAATTAATATAGTGAAGATTGTACGTACTTGCACTACAAGATGGAAGATGATTTTATATCAGATTACTTGGTTTTTAAGATTGAAAACGAAATAGCTGAAATGTTTCACATAAATTCAATAGTAAATAATTTGCATTATATATATGAAAATAAGAAATTCTTTATTTTAATTTTATTTCTTTTACACCATTGTCATTTTTTATTTGTCACCTCCCCTCTCAATTTCGGGATCCGTCCCTGTATCCTGGTTTCGAATAACGACAATAACACTTCCTTTTAAAAAGTCCTTTACATCTACCTTCAGTATAGCCATCGGTTAAGCACACTTTTTTGCACCTCCTAGAATAACATCTGCCTTTGCAACATTGGTATTCAAGCCCTCGTCCCATGAGTTCAATAGAGTCTTGCTTTGGTTCCGCTATGGTCGCCTGTGCTGGAGGATATCCAATTAAATTTTTCGTTAGAAAAAAAAGGAATGCATAAGGTAATAAAATAGTCTATCAAAAACATAAATATAATTTGTAATTACATGAAATGAAATGACAAAGAGAAGCAACAGAACAATTAGGAGCACATTCTGGCGAAGAGATATCATCATTTTCTTTAAAATTTATCTGAATGAGAAGATTTTGATTGCGATCGAGGTAAATTCATATCTAATTTATATACGGCTAATTTGTTTTTGATTATGATGCGAATTTAATAATAATTTTTCACTTCTTTAATGCTTAGATTTTAATATAAGTCATTAAGGCTGCTTGTTATTAAAATCGGATCGGATCGGTCGGTTCGATCGATTAGACCGGAAATCGGTCACCAGATCGGTCCGATTCTCCAATCGGATCGGAAATGTCATTAATCCGGATAATAACTGGTTGAACCGCCGGTTTCCGATTGAACCGTGACCCGGCCGGGTCAACCGGATCGATGTTAAATTCTCGAAACACAGCCGTTTGATTTTATATACAAAAACTTGAATTTAAAAAAAAATTTCACGAAACAGAACTCAGAAGTACAGAATCAGAAACGCATCGTCGCCCTAACCCCTAATTCCAGCGGTGATATTCGATGAAGGCGGAGTCAGCTATGGAAACATCTCCAATGTCTTTCTTTTCCCTTACAAAGAGACGAAATGATAAGAGAAGGCAGGGATCGAATTAGGGTGCGGTGGAGAGATGGGCGTGCCGATGTCGGAGCCATCGGAGATTGAGCAGCAGAGGAGGGAGACGGTGATAGTGGTGATGGTGACTGATGAGAATCGGGACAAGCGAGGGAACGTAGAGGCCCTGAATTGGGCTTTAAAGCACGTTGTGCGGCCGCGCGATACGGTTTTGGTTTTAGGGATTTTGAGGGAGGTTGGGACGAAGCATAAGTCTTGCTTGCCTTTTCATATTCAGCTTCTCTAGTATATGTAAGTTGCTTATGTGTTTTTGAGCTGCTGCGCTGTGCTTGTTCTTGCTTGATTGGTTTCAAATTCAATCAGTTATAAAGTTAGAATCAGATGTCCAATGGAAGCTTCTAGATTTTTTTTATGTGAATTTTGTTGAGGTGTGGAGCTGTTGGCGCGAGTTTTCGTGAGTCATTATGGGAAGTTTATTTTGTTGAATTGAGTTGTAAAGTTAGAATCAGAGGTTGTGTTTTTTGTATTGATGGTGTGGTTGTGTAGTGAAATGGGAGATTTTGAATGATTATGTAGGGGAGAAGTTGGAGCTCACCCCATGCAATGAAATGACAGCTATGGAGATGGAAGAGGAGTGTGAGAGAAAGAGGGAAGAGTATCAGTATATGCTTCAACCATTTTACAGCCATTGCAGAAGGAGTGAGGTTCGTATGGTGTTTATGGATTTTCTTTGTAAGTTTGATCAATGCATCAGACTGAGTTTGTGGGCTGATGGGTTGATCTGCAGGTGAAGCTGGAAGTGAAAATCGTTGCAGGGTATGAGCCAAGGGACATAACTATGGAAGAAGCACAGAATTCCAATACCAGATGGATTGTGTTGGACAGGTATGTATAAATGAATGAGTTTATTTAATTATTTGGAGATATAATTGTCATACTTGGTTGGCTAGTGATCTCAGTGTGGCTATGCTATGGTTTTTTAACTACAGCCGATTGAAGAAAGAGGCATTGTTTCTATGCGGAAAAGTCAGATGTGATATGGCTGTAATGAAAGGAAGAGATGTGGCGACACTGATACCACCAAAACCTAGGTTGAATGTACCACCGCTAAGAGCAAACCACTGTGCGAGACAACAGGCAGATGTTGACATTAGTTTTCCTCAGCTGAATAGTGTGTCTACAACAATAACACCAAAAAGCCCCTCTTGGTATCCCCTTTCTTGGAGAATTGGTTACCCTAGAGCCTTTTCAGTACCAGAAATTGAAGCGATAACAAATGAGTTTTCAGATGAGAGTTTGTTGAGCAATGACCAGGAAATAAAAGTTTATTTTGGAACTTTTGAAGAGACTGGTTCTAGTGAAGTGTTTTCCTTCATATAGTGAAACATTTGGTCACCGCTGGCAATTCTTTCCCAAGTGCGATTTGTGATTTAAGACTAAAATTGCAATTGTTGTTTTGTTATTTTCTTATTAATGTGTGATATTCGAATTTTAAATTTGTTTGTTAAAAACTATAGTATTGTATACAGGTTAAATTTTATCAGGTTACAAAACAGGTAAATAAATATGCATATATATATATATTATTTTATTATTTTTAATTCGTGCGGGTCAAACCGATTTGTCCGGTTGAACCACTCACTGATCCATCGACCCTGTGACTTGACCGGTTCGATGACCGGTCCGGTTTTAATAACACTGTTGCTAAGTTTTTAGTGATAATTTGATGTTTATCCGTGGTTTTATTAGTCTTGTCTGTATTAAATTAGCGGCCTCATTAGATTAGTCGCACAAAAAATTTAGTGCCCATATTTGCTATAAATTTGTCGTGTTGGCATTAAACTAGTTGCACTAAAATTTTACGTTTATACTTTCCGTGATTGCATTAATTTATATGCATATAAAACCTACCACTTAATTAGTTATATTAAAAAAAAATTAATAGAGTTATATTAAAATTTCAAATTTTTTTAGTACCATAAAATGTTTTTTTTAACCAGACAGCGCCAAAGATCTTATTGAAAAGTTGAGTCCTAAAGTGCTCGATTTTGGTTAAAACCCAAAAACCGAGGCACCGACCAGGCTAAGGAAAAAAAATAGAAAAAGAGGATGGGCGCAGCCAGCTAAAACTATGAAAGAAGACGAACTAGACCAAAACATGGCAGACTGTATGGCAAACTCTAGGGCGAGCAATGCACTGGGAGCTTGTGAATATCCCCTATAAGTGCACGCTGGATAGATCTTGGGAGCTCATCAAGATCATTAAAAGCGCAACGGTGATGCATCTTGTGGAAAGCTAGGATAGTGGCTGCAAGATTCAATTCTGGTCGAATGCCGAAAACAGGGGTAGACCCTAATAGGACTTTGGCCTCTCGCCATTTATCAAAGGAGTCCCAGTGCCCTGAGAATACCTGGGATTGGATCAAGCTGGCTTCGTGAACTGTACAATGGATAGCGGCAATAATCACGTGATGTGTGGAAAGAAGGTGAAGAGCAGCGGAGAATCCCAGCAAGAAACAGTTATCTTGGAGAGAAATCCAAGCTCCAAATTTGTAAGACCCATGACAGTCTCTTATGATCAGTCCGCATTGCCCAATAATGACAAGCCAAAGACATAGTGAGACATAGGATCCATGGCTGCCAGATGTTTTTGAAAATAGCCCTATGAGGCCTAACGGTGCGCTAAGCCAAAAAAAACATTATTAACCGTGAGGGAGCCGGAAGTTGTCCCTTTCCAATGCAACCTATATGGGGGGACTCGGATGTGTGGAAATGTTGCATGTTGTCTCTTGCATCTTGAGGTAGGGATTCCAAAAACGGCTAGTGAGGACAGGACTACTAAATATATCTCTGATGGTCCTCTCTGCTATGTCATCGGGGTCGAAAATATCAAACCATTCATAGAAATGGTTTGCTTTAATGCTACCTATCCCTAAAGTCCAGCAACTCTCGCTCCTGAGGTTTTGTATAATAGGGAATATAGCCGACCATATAGCCGATCCCTTGGACTTATTCTTGAATCAGTTCCTAGCATAGTAGTATACCATAGGGAGGAATTCTGCATAAATCTCCAAGCCAATTTGGAGAGGACAGCCTTCTTGATATCTGCTAGAGGTTTAATGCCCAAACCACCTTCCGACTTGAGGGAGCAAACCTTCTGCCAGCTAACCCAGTGTCTTCGACTGTTCTGACCACTGTCCCAAAGGAAATTAGCCATAATTGATTCAATTTGCTTAATGCAGCCTTTTGGAACAGGGAGGATAGATAGAGTGTGAATAGGTATAGAGCCTAAAACAGAGGAGAGAAGAGTCGTTCTACCACCCATGGATAAGAAACACTTGGACCAACCTGAAATTTTATTGCGAACAGATTCTTCAAGTTTGTGGAAATAGCACAACTTTACTCTACCTGGGAAAAGAGGAGCTCCGAGATATGTAGTCGAAAAGTGTCCCTCTTTGAATCTGGTCACTTCCAAAAGCTTTTTTTCTGAGAAATGGGCATCTTCTTTGGGAAAAAAATAGAGCTCTTCCCTGCGTTGAGCATTTCACCAGACAGGTAGCAAAAATTCTGAATGATATTAATCAAAGCCTCAACCGATCTCTTCCTCCCATTTGTGAAAATTAACATATCATCTGCATACATAAGATGATGTACCGCTGTGGTGATGCCCTTCACATGATACAAATTAATAGTTTTAGTACCAACTGCTCTATTAAGAAGCTTGCTGAAATAATCCATGGCTATAATAAAGAGAGTCGGAGATAAGGGATCATCTTGGCGAACCCCTCTATTAGATTTTAATTCAAACTATATTTCCCCTAGTTGTTTTGAGTCGTGTTTGCTTCTCGCCGCGGTTTTGTCCAATGAGGCCGATTTTGAGTTGAGAAAGACAAAGTGATTTACTCTTTGAATGACATGACACACGAAGAGTATACTTTAAACAACTATATTAATTTTTTTTCAAATTTTAGATATGACTTTGGTGCTATTTGATAAAGATGAAAACAAATTATTTAATTTTTTTAATTGTATTGAACTATATTTAAATTTACTAAACTTGATTTAACTTTTAAAAAAGTAAAGTTTTTGAATTTAAGTTTTGATCAAGTTGAACTATAAAATTGAAAACTGAATTTTTTTATTTAACTCAATATAATTGTACTGAACTTTATTTAACTGTACTGTACTGTACATTATTTCACTTAATTTTATTTTACTGAACTTAAAACATGAAATTTAAACTCTACGTAACATACACTTGTCTCTTTACCGGAAAAGGTTAAGTGGGTTGATATGAAAAATTAAAAACAACAAACTCAAAATTGCAAAATCAACCAAAAAAATAAAACTAAATAACACTGGCTATGTGATGTAGTGAAACAAATTCTACAAACAATGGCTATATCAAAATTGTTATCTAAGTTGCTTGATTTAAGAAACAAAGGGAAAAAAATAGAATTGCCCTTGTTTCCAAATTCAATTTCAAACAATAGGACACATGTATTTGGAGTTTCGTTCTTGCCCTGTTTCTAAGAGATCAGCCTTGATAATAAATCGATCTCTTGAAATTTTTTAAGAGATCTGTCTCTGTAAGATTGCACTCTTGAGATGATTCGACAATGAATCAGCTTATGAAGTCCCATATTTTAAAAAAAAAAGGCCAAACATAAAAACTTCAAACTTGTATTGCATTTTTGAATTTGAGTTTTGGAAACAAACACAATTCTTTAAAAAAAAAAAATTCTTCAGAAACAAAGAGGGTGAGGATAGATAGGATAGCAAAGGATTATATTTGAGATATTACAAAATCTTTTGAAGGCATCTGATTGGCTGAGCTCAAAGACCTCACCAAACCCACCACAAATTTTAAGTCCTTGAGTTTCCACCACTCGAACTCTTTTTAATCTTTAGCTCTTTCATTCCTTACATAAACTCAGATTCACTCATACCCATTTCTCAGTTCATTAACAACCATTCATACATACATAACTCTGAACAAAAAGATTCCATCGGTGGGCATCAATGGCAGCCATGTTGACTGCAGCTTCAACCACCACACTCAGGTCAACCACCTTCCTAGGTCAAACAAGAGGCTCAAGCAATGCTCTCAAGGATGTTGTCCAAATGGGTTCTGGCAAATACACAATGGTAAGCAATCACAGTTTCAAAACTGGCCTGACTTGGTCTCAATCTTTTGTGATTTTTTTATTAAAATTTTTTTTTGGTAAGGACTGGACAATCTTAGACTGATACCGTAAATATTTTACGACTTTATAAGTTCAGTCAGGTGTTCACACTGGATCACGACTGTGTTTTGTGTTGGCAAAAAAAAAAAAAAATTCTGTGATTGAATTGATTCATTTGTTGTGTGATTTTTGTAACAGGGGAATGACTTGTGGTATGGACCAGATCGGGTTAAGTACTTGGGACCATTTTCAGCTCAGACCCCTTCATATTTGACCGGAGAGTTCCCCGGTGATTATGGTTGGGATACTGCTGGACTGTCAGCCGACCCCGAAGCCTTCGCCAAGAACCGAGCTCTTGAGGTAATCAATTATTACTTCATGTTATACACTCAAGTTGTGTTATTTTGTACTGAAAATGAACTGAGGTATTGAAATTTAAGTGACTTAAATTAAGTAACGAATTACCGAACTTAAATTAAGTGCTTAATTACATGTCAATAATGAAGTGTTGAACTGAACAATTAGAATTGAATTTAAAAACTTGAGTGAATTACTGAACTTATTTACAGAACTTTTAAGTCAAAACAACGTGTGCTTAAATCCGTTGTGTGTTTTAAAGGTGATCCACGGAAGATGGGCAATGCTCGGCGCGCTAGGATGCATCACACCAGAGGTGCTAGAAAAATGGGTTGGAGTGGACTTCAAGGAGCCAGTTTGGTTCAAGGCAGGGGCACAAATCTTCTCTGAAGGCGGACTTGACTACTTGGGCAACCCCAACCTCGTCCACGCTCAGAGCATTCTTGCAGTGTTGGGTTTCCAAATCCTTCTCATGGGACTGGTTGAGGGTTTCCGCATCAACGGGCTGGAAGGCGTCGGGGAGGGCAACGACTTGTACCCCGGTGGTCAGTACTTTGACCCGTTGGGACTGGCTGATGACCCTGTGACTTTCGCTGAGCTGAAGGTGAAGGAGATTAAGAATGGAAGACTAGCCATGTTTTCCATGTTTGGATTCTTTGTTCAGGCTATTGTGACCGGCAAAGGGCCACTTGAGAACTTGTTCGATCATCTTGATAACCCTGTGGCCAACAATGCCTGGGTTTACGCTACCAAGTTTGTGCCCGGATCATAGATTTGGAATGTCTAGCTTCTGATGATCATGTGTTGACCTGGAAAAATGGGAACTTGAAGTCTGTGTAGAGTTGAGGACAAGTTTCAATGGAAGTGAATATTCAATTATATGTTAGAGCTTGTTCTTTTAAACAAACTCAACGATTAACCTTAGCACAACTCAATATAGAAGAACTGAAACGAATTTGGTTTCGATGTATCTGAACACCGGATTTTGGTGTTGCGTGCCCCTTTTGTGATTATTAACGAACAAAACAACACAATTGGGAGTAACAACTATTAGTACCTAGCTGAACTGTGGGTAGAGAGAATTGCAATGCCACAACCTGGCAATACTGGAGATAGCAATATTGGCGACGGAATTAAGGATCCACTCAATTCAATGCAGAAAGGATCGTTGACAACTGGAACTTGAAGTGCCTAGTGAGAAAGTTTTGTTGTGCCTTTGGTTGATTGCTTGCACTAGCTGATGATCATCTTGTTAAGGAACTCAGTACGCTCGGGAAAATATTCCAGCAGTTCATCTTTGGTGACCCAGACATGGTCCTTGCTATTCTTGATGTCGTACTTGTTGGTGGCTATTACTTGTGATTTGAAGAAAAATTGCTGCACAAAAGAAAAGTAATTGCGTGATAATCTTATTCATGTAAAAGAGTGACACTTTTTCTTTAGCATTATTCATAAAGACATCGATACGAAACACCACTCTGGCAGCACTAGAATAGCAATATAAAGTGTGTACCTTGAATGGAGAAGAAGTTTCGCCACTGGCTGTTGGATCTATGGTCATATGACCCATAGGAGCATTACCAACAAAGTAGGTATTCTTAAGATCCCCGATGACTGATTTCAAAGCAGATTCGGCACACTGGAAAAGATATTTATAAATTGAGAAATAAAATAGAAGTGTACCCCGATGACTGATTTAAAAGCAGATTCGGCACACTGGAAAAGATATTTATAAATTGAGAAATAAAATAGAAGTGTACACACTGTTTTAAAAGTGTGGAGTTCACAGCTAGTGCTTAAAAGCAATCAGTTATCACCTGGCGTAATGTATCCTCATCCTCATAAACCTTTTCAGGGAAATGCCATACAGGTTTTCCATCTGGAGCTGTGTACGAGTCACCATATAGAAGAAGGTATAGCCTTCTGTCAAGTGCTCTCTGTAGTGACCTATAAGACATTTCAAGGAACGTTTAAGCATAAACAAGACCAAGTATACAAAACTAACAAGACACATTTAGCGAAATTCATTATAACAGTCTAATATGAATGGTTTGAACAAATAACAAGTCATCAATAGGTGGAGAATAACTCTTCCAAATCTTATAATGAAGATGTGATTGATAACCAAAAGAGACCAATAACTGACTGAAAAGAAACGATAGGCCTTACTTTGTATCATTTGTTTTATCTGCCTCTGTTATTCTCGGAGCTGGTTCGTAGTCTATGTGGTAGTCTCCTTTCCCTCTGAATCAATTACAGATGCGACATAAGTCCAGAGAACTCTATTACAACAGAAAACCCAAAAGCTAGGTGAATATCACAGTGCACACACGCCATTTAACACTTACTAAGTGAGCATGTACACACCTTCGGCGATGCAGTCAACACCAGTTCAGAAAAAACAAGATACTCAAGGGATCAGATATACTAGTTGTACACACACTATTAACAAAAATAGCTACAACCTGTACATACAATCAATGGGGCAACTAACAGTTCTGTTGCTGATGCAGGCTTGCTTGCTAATGTGAAGGTCTTTGCAACCAAACAATTTTGAATCCGCTCGACGAAAAATATTTTATATTTGTACATCAAGTATAACAGTAATCATTTTCCTGGTTTTATTGGGTCATAAGGAACCATGGAAACACTAGTATCAACATAAAAGGCTGAGGGCTGAGGCAAGCTTGCAAACAAAATCAGGCTACTAACTCATTTTTTCACACACTATATGTCACAAACGCATACACATACTCAAGGCGCACAGCAGGCGAGAACTTTTTTACTCTCTTTAGTACGGTCTATCCAACATTTTTATATGATTAAGTTTCTACTCAACCCTTTGGGATAAAAAAAAAGTTTCCACTCAAACGCACATAGTAGGAGCCAGTCTACTGATCCTAAAAACTCATTTCTCACTCAACAAAACCAGTCCACAAGGCAAACGATCGACCATTACTATTCTGTATCTCCCCCAGTACCACAATTTTACAATCTTACTAACAAGCTCATACTCATCAACTTAAAAAATGACAATCAAAAAACAAGATACTTATAAAGATTAAATCTCACAATACCTCCCAGCAGCTTTATCCAACATCTCATCTGGATACACACGCCTGTACTGCTGTCTCCACCGAAACCTACAAAACAAAACAATCAAATCACCAGAATGAACATCAAATTCCATCATGTCTCACATATACGACGAAAAGAAAACATAGGAGCTCCAACTCAACTCACGAGAATTCCTGAAAAGCGTAAACAATCGGCTCAATCTTCGGAATCACAACCGGCAGCCTCTCGAACAGCACCGCCGCAACAATCTTCTCCTCGCTCGTCGACGCCGCGCTGCTAAACCCTCTCCTAGCGATCACCGATCGCGCCACCGCCGACGCCGACCTTCGCATTTCCGATCAACGTACGATCTTCAGCTCCGCTGGAGATGCTAAACCCTAGCTTGGACCTGAAACTCGATGAAATGAACGAGGACGAAGACGACAGCAAGATTGGGCTTCG
Organism: Rhodiola kirilowii; assembly: GCA_033675215.1. Taxonomy (NCBI): domain Eukaryota; kingdom Viridiplantae; phylum Streptophyta; class Magnoliopsida; order Saxifragales; family Crassulaceae; genus Rhodiola; species Rhodiola kirilowii. The sequence goes on from CM066201.1 coordinate 55,841,739, forward strand.
TAGCCCAGTGACGCTGGGCCGTGACCCAATCTTCTTATATAGCTTTCGTCGGTGATTAGTTTAGACCAATTTTGGCGGTAACTGGATTAGGGCTTTGGTTGAGCTGATTTGAGCTCTGGCAATGGCGAAGAACAGGAACAAGACGAAGAAGAGAGATGACGTGTCCTCGATGGACGTGTCTGAACAATGTCAGTCGAGTCAGCCTCAAGGTAGCGATTGTGATTAATTATTTTTAATTTTTAATTTATTATTTTGTGATTTCTGAAGCTGGTGATCTGATTATGTGCAGAGATGGACACTTTTGAAAATGTAGCTGATGGAATTACGTCGGGAGCTGCGAGTTCGGCGGCTGATGCTGCTTTGTGAGTTAGTATTCGAGGGTTTAGAGCACACATTTCTGTGTGTGGCAGGTGTATATGTTGAAAGAATGGGTGAATGAATGTATGAGTTACAGTGGAAAGTTTGTGTTATAAGCTTGATGCATAATTGCGAAAGTTGGAATTTTAGAATGTATCACTGAGTTTTAATATAGAAACTATGAGTGTTGAGTATAAGCTGGGTGCTGGATGAGGAACGGTGTTCAGGTGTAGGGGACTAGGGGTTGAGGATGAAGATAGTTGTTTTAGAAATTCTATTTTGGATGAGAATAGTGTGGAATGAAGAATGATATCAGTGTATGAATCTAGCTCAGTTTTTTGTGTACGGCGTAGTTTTGGTAATGATTGATTAATGGTAACTGGTGAAGTGGAGAATGTCCTTGTTATTATTGTGTTTTATACTTTTATTGAAAAATAGTATCAGAATACTGGCAACGTATGTTGCTCGGGTCATTTAGAGTTCGTCAGGCCTCTTTATACTTCGATTTGTCTGCTCTGGTTACTATTAGCTTGGCTGTGTAGTGTTTACTTAAAGCATTGATTTTTACTTTTGATCTTCATCAAAGACTTTTTTCTAACTTTTCAAAGTATTACGTAGAAATTTGGGGTTGGCTTCATTTCTAGGGTTTATCTGATATGGAAAGGAACCTTTTTTTTTGCAGCGGTTTGAAACATGCCAGAGTTAGTGTTTTTACCTGGGGAAATCATGAAAGGGACAAGGCTAAGCTTCTTATTGACAAAGCGGCATCAAATTTTATGTGCAGATATTAGCTTTTAGTTGTGATCTACAATGCACTATCACGACTAACTATTGACAGTTCACCTCTCAGGAAGGCTAAAAAGGGAAGACCCATGAAGAGGTCGAAGAATGTGCTATCCAAGAAGCAGAACAAAGTATCAACAACACAATCTGCCAAGCTGTTATATGACCGAGTGTATACATTCATTGAGTTAGTACTGGGTTTACAGTTATGAATGGAACTATCATCTGAATGTATTTATTGGATTACAGCTGCTTTTTAAATGATGATCTACGTAAGATTTAATTGGTCAGATCAGTTCCCTTTCTCAAATTATTAAAATTAATTTATGAACTCTGAGTAGCGATTTAGAGGCAGCTTCACTACCTAAGTTAATAGACATATCTTTCGCATTATTAACAGCTAAAACCTTTCCTTCATAGGTGTCATTTTCTAACGACGGGTGTTGAAGATCATTTTTCCATATCAAAGCTACTCTATTAGTTGATTATTATGAATGACATTTGTGCTCAATCATGTACTTGGAATGCTTCTAAAACAATTTCAACAGTCCTTCAAAGGGCAAGGGATCGACACGGCTGACTGTACATCTTGGGGAAGGTAATTTACTATGGCATGTTGATGTATTTTCTTTCAAGTTATGCTGCATCAAATATTGATAGTTTCATAACATTATTATTTAATTTTTTTAGTTTACATTACATGGTAATAATGCATCATACGACTATTTTATATTACTTGATAATTAATAGTTTTAAAATTAGTCAGGTGTTTATTTGGCAGATTCTCCATATGCCGGAGGGCCAATGGTTGGTTTTCATCTTCTGCTCTTTCTTGCATATTTTTTTTATGGTAGGCTGTGATCATTGTTTCACTTGTTTCTCTAGGTAACTTTTCTACTGGAAGGTCCTCATAGATTGGAAAAGCTGCTCTTGTTTAGGTTCTGCAGCTTAAGTTTACCCAAAAGTGTCTAGTTGAGGTTTCACTTATAGTTTTGCTGGATTCAACTTGCTCTTGAATTGTCTTTTTGTTTTTGTTTTGGCAGTGAGCATCCTTCTTGCAACAATGAAAGTAGTTGCAGGACTAGTTCTGGCCTTTAGTTTGTTGATTTGGACATACCAGAACTTCAAGCCTCCACGACCAACAGTTTGCGGAACACCAAACGGCTCAGCGGTAACTTCCCCTAGAATCAAACTCGATGATGGCAGATATCTGGCGTACAAGGAGATAGGTGTAGCAAAGGAAGTGGCCGCTTACAAAGTGATCTTTGTTCATGGAATCGATAACTCTAAGGAATTATACCTTCCCCTCTCTCAAGTATGGTCCCTTCATCCCCTAACCTTTTTGCGGTTTCTTTCCGGTATCAGGAATATATTTAAGGTAGTTATGCTCAAAGTAAGATTTTGATAAGAGTTGGGTCATTGCAGATAAGATAAGAGTAAAAGTATACATTTTAAGTGAGCTTGCAACCTTTTGCACTGAAACAAAATTTGATTTCATACAGGAATTGCTTGAAGAAATTGGGATATTTGTTCTCACATTTGACAGAGCTGGGTATGGAGAAAGTGATCTAAACCCAAAAAAACCAACACATTCGATATTCAAGAACTTGCAGACAAGCTGGAAATAGGACGTAACTTTTATCTTATAGGCCTTTCAATGGGTACCTACACTACCTGGGGTTGCTTCAAGTACCTACCTCATAGGTATGTCTTACAAAACCATATTTTGTTTGTTTGTAAAACTGTTTACTCAAGATTCTCATTTCTTTGCATCTCTGAATGTCTGCCATTGTTTCTGCGGATTCAGACTAGCTGGAGTGGCTTTAGTGGTTCCGATTGCCTTCTTTCCCTCACAAGTTTGCTGCAGAGGCTTTTAATAAAGAACCTGCAGAAGCAAAAAAGATGCTTCAAGTTGCCCATCACTTTCCCGCCCTTCTTCATTGGTGGATGAATCACAAAATGGAGCTAAACCCAACGAAGTGTTTTTAGCCTGCGTGACATTGAAACCTTAGTAAACATGTCACAGATCCCCATGTTAAATTTGGTGAGCATCAAAGACCAGTCCCTCTTCGGTCTGCAAGGCATTTTTTACATTCTGATACGAGGACTGATTGTGACATTCAAATTTTCAGCACAAGGTGAGACAACAAGGCATCCACGAATCGGTCTTTCGGGACATAAAGATTGGGTTTGGGAAGTGGGAGTTTGATCCAATGGAGCTCAGCAATCCATTCCCTAACAAGGATACTTTCAGTGCATCTCTGGCAAGGCTATGAAGACAATGTAGTCCCGCTCAATATCCAATGCTACCTCGCAAACAAGCTATACTGATAGGATCGTGGTTAGTAGTCAAAGACTTAACAATGCTCAGGAACTGTTAGGAACCTGACTTTGTGTGCAGATAAACAAATAAACAAAGTATGCAGCGGAATAAACTTAAATAGCTTTTTATTACTATTTAACATGTACAATCATAATACTCAGTTTGTACATAATTGCCTATAAAGTGTAGATCAAAACTAGATCGACACAAGCAAAACCTGACTACTTCCCTGACTGACTTCTTGTCGTCGCCGTAGTCCTGGCACCACCGTAGCTTTCCGGCACTGATCAAGAATAGCTCAATCACTCGAATATCACTCACTTAAATATTCTCACACTGGGTACACCCACTTTGGAAAGCTCTCAGGTATATGGAAAGGTGCAACCTTCTGAAGAGTTAGTTCCGGGCTAATATAGGTTCTTCAGATAACTGCCATAGATCATGACTTGTAACCGTCAACCCATGATCTCCTTGAAGTGTGTTGTGGGGACGTGCCATCACTCCATCATGTATTTGACAACTGTTATGGAGACGTGTGTGACTTCATGACTATCAACTGCTCTGTTGATTAGACCGTTGACCAATACTCATGTTCTTGATTACTCAGAGACTTCCACAGGTACTTGAGTCCTACATCAGGTTCTTGAATACTCCAGTAAGTTCCTGACTTACAAAAACTCAAGCAAACCATTAAACCAGTTTGTCAACATCAAAAACATGTGAGGCCAATGCCTCAACAATTTCCCCCTTTTTGATGATGACAAACCATTAAGGGAAAAATACCAAAACAACACTTAATAGATGTTTAATAATGCACACAACATCAATTGAGAACATATTCTCTTTGGGAACAAATTCCCCCTAAGTTCCTACACACTCAGAAACTTGATAAACATCCTATTAAGTCAAAATTCTATTCAGGTATTTCTAATGCTTCCCTTTTATTCAGGAACCTGGTTCAGTTTATATTCCCCCTCAGTTAGTTTATATTCCCCCTCACTTGATACTTCTACCCTTCCCCCTTTTGACATCATCAAAGAAGAGTAGAATAACGTACACGGCAGTCATAAACACGAGTAAAGAACTTGAAATTGAGAATAACTCATTAATGCATGCATAAAACTTCAATGTTAAAGTAGATAGTCATAACATGCAAGTTGAACATAAGTTTTCAACACTCAAAACAACAAAGGGAATAATAAGGTGGGGGGACAAGAATGGGGAAATCCACAGAGGGAACTGATCACGGCATTCTCAAAGTCAAAAGAGATCATCCCCAGACTGAAGAACTTCAGAGCTTATCACACAAAGCCAGGAGTGCTTCCTTCACTCCTTTGATTTCTTCTTTAAAATCTTTCAGTTCCGCTCTTATCTCCTTCATATCCTTCTTCACCTTAGATATGCTTTTCTCCAGAACTGCCATTTTCTTATCAATAGCCTCTCCAAACTCAGCATTCAACTTCTCCAAGTCATCATCTTCTTCCTCATCTTCCTTCAGTTCTGATTTTGCTTCAAGTTCGGGTTCTGGGACTGGGATCTTTATCCATCCTTCTACGGAGTCTTTCACCAAATGCATTTTTCTGAAGACCTCAGGGTCAAACTCCTTCACAATCTGCTCCTCAACTCCAGAAATGACTTTATATAGCCCATGTTCCTGAAGAACCCTTTTGATCACCCTCGAGAACCCAATCTGAGTTAACTTCTTCAGATGAGCCATTTGATGAATCATTAGCTTTGGTAGGTTGATCTTTTCTTTCTTCAGCAGTTTGTCCAGAACCAGCAGATCCTCATGTTGAACATATGATGGTTTGACTCCTCTTTGAATAAAATTGCTCACAAGCAATTTACGCAGAATCTTGACATTCGGCTCCATGAACTGAGTGCTGATACCCGAGCCTTTCTGAACCGTTTCCAAATGACATATTCTCTTCACAAGGTCCTGTTTGTCTCCAGCTTCCTTTGGCTACGCATTGTTTTTGCAGAATAGATCAAATCCCTTATGATCTAATCCCATAATCATGGCCAGTTCCATGCTGGACAAAGTGAATTTGTGTCCCTTGAACTTCACCTCCAAGGCAGGAATTGTTCCATCAATGAGCGTCAGGTTCCTGTAGAACTCCTCAACAACTTCAGGACATACATACTCCTGAGTTTCACACAGCTTCTCCCAGCCTTGAGCTTTCAAAATATCATACACTTCAGTTAATCCTTCAGCCATCAGGAACCTCTCTGAGCATTCCATTTGATTCAAGATCTCTTTCCCCGACTTTGACCGTTTAGGTCTTTTAACTGAGCTCTTAGGAACATTTTCTTCCTTCACTTCCAGTTTTCTTTTACCACTCTCCCTCATTGGTTGAATTCTCAGTGGAAGAGTTTTTTTCATCTTCTTTGAAACTGTTGAAGATGTTTCAACAATTTCACAGTCAACATCCTTAGCAACTTTAGTTCCTTTGAACTTGGCAATTTTGCTCATCTCTACCAGCTCATCCAATGTCTGATTCAGCATCGTTGTTTCTACTCCAACAGATGGCTCACCCGCATCTTTTGGAATATCTCCTTTCTCTTGAGAACAGGCAAAAAGAAATTCTGTGTCATCAAAATCAACGACCCCTTCTGGGTTCCTCACAGCAACAACATCAACCCCTTCTGGGTTCTCGACATCAGTAAAATCAACCCCTTCTGGGTTCTCCACAGCAGCAACATTAACCCCTTCTGGGTTCTCCATCTCAACAATCTGCTCACCTGGAGTATCTGCAACACTTGTTGCATTCACAGAAACATCATCAGTCTTCTCAGTGCACAATAATCCTTCATCAACCCCTTCTGGTTTCTTCATTACGTCCTTGACGCTTTCAAGATTAACGGGATCTAACTCCTTTTCTATGGTATCAACACCAATACTAGAACTGATAACCCCTTCTGGGTTCACCACTTCTTCAGTTACGTTATCGATTCCCACGACCTCCTTCAACCCAACAGATACTTCACAAGCTAACATCGAAGTATCTAATTTCTCCGATTTACCAATATCTCCAACTACGGCACTATCTTCAACATGCTTAGTAATTTTAGGGTTTGAATCCGAAGAAGACTTACTTGACAATAGCAAATCTGCGACTGCCTTCGGGATCTCATAACGAACATCCGAGATGATTACTATCTGCATCTCTGCACTAGATTTATCCATGTTCGTCGCTGCGTTTGAGTTGGAAGCCATTGAGAATTCAAACAATTTGAGTAGAGCAGATTTGGGGATTTAGGGTTTCTATTTGCTGAGAGATGACGCAAGTAGTGAGAAATAATTTCAAATCCCCTTTTAAATGCAAAATCCCGTTGAAATCTCCTATTAATTCTCGTGCATGTTTCTACACACAACCGTCCGACTTCCAAGTCTGTAACCACTGTATTGTCTTTTCACCATAACTGCATCTGAAACACTTCCTTCATACCTCAAGTACTTCGATAAGTCCTTCAGTTCCCACAGACAATCAAACTCTTGACTGAGTGAATACCAGATCAGTTCCCAGACTATGGATTTTTCACAAGGGGCATTGTGGTGGGTCGGCTTACCATAGGGGTATAGAATGTAAAATCACCACAATTCAAATCACTCAATCACACATTATGATAATCAAGCTTGTCCAGCAAATATATAAAGGAGGTTCATTGGACACACAACATATTGGACAAGGATTAGGTGGTTTCATATACTTCCTTCATGGGGTAATTGGGCAACAAAAATCCGGAAGATATGTTAGGCGTCAAGGAATAACATGTTCAAGTATGCATGTACTATATCAGCTTTAACCGAGAAGTAAAAGCACACACATTACTAGTTACTCAGGAACTTCAAAAATTCACTCATAACAATGACTAACATGCATGTTAAGTACTCTGTCCTTTAGCCAATCATTGAGAGAAGTTTAGAAGTACCTCACTGTGGACTCATTAACCCAAGCTCCATTCTCAGTTTTTCAAAGGCGTCTTTATGAAGGGACTTAGTGAAAATGTCAGCGACTTGGTCTTCACTCCTACAAAAATTAATGGTGACAAGTTCCTTTTCCACACAATCTCTAAGAAAATGATGTTTGATTTCAATATGCTTAGATTTTCCATGTTGAACAGGATTTTTCGCAATACTAATAGCACTAGTATTGTCACAGAAAATTGGAACTAGATCAAAGTGAAGATTAAAGTCACTTAGCTGGTTTTTGAGCCACAAAATTTGAGCACAACACGCTGCTGCTGCAATGTACTCAGCTCCGCTGTTGACAGTGCCACCGAATTTTGCTTCTTTGGTCCTCAAGACACCAAGTAAGATCCAAGGAACTGAGCCATCCCGGACGTGGATTTCCTGTCAGTTCTATCTCCTGCGAAGTCTGCATCTGTGAAGCCTTCCAACCTGAGGGACTTCACCCTTGGATACCATAAGACTAACTTCTCAGTACCCTTCAGGTATCTCTGAATTCGCTTCACTGCCTTGACATGTGATTCCCTAGGTTCAGCCTGAAACCTAGCACATTGACAAACACTAAACATAATGTCAGGTCTAGAAGCAGTTAAATAAAGTAAGGAACCTATCATTCCTCGATAGATCGTCGCGTCTGTCTTTGGTGACCCATCATCCTTAATCAGAGACTCATTCGGAGAACTGGGGGTATTCACATGCTTTGAACCTCCAAGCCCGTACTTATTCACAACATCACACAAGTACTTTTGTTGTGAGATTTCAGTACCATTCTCCAACTGTCTGACTTGAATACCTAGGAAGAACGTCAGTTCCCCAACCATACTCATTTCAAACTCATTCTCCATGAGTTTAGTGAAAGACCTCACAAGTTCATTACTTGTGGATCTGAAGACTATGTCGTCAACATACACCTGCACAATGAGTAAGTGTTTATCAGTTCTCAATAAAAATAATGTTTTATCCACTTTACCTCGCTCATATCCGTGAGCTAGCAGATACTCTGATAGGCGCTCGTACCACGCCCTAAGTGCTTGTTTTAAACCATACACGGCCTTGTCAAGAACATATACAAAGTCCTGACGATCAGGATCCTCAAAACCTGGAGGTTGTTCCACATGAATTTCCTCCTTGAGATACCCATTCAGAAATGCCGTTTTAACATCCATCTGATGAAGTTTAAAACCAAACTGCACCGAATATGCTATCAACAACCTGATAGCCTCCAACCTTGCCACTGGCGCAAAGGTTTCCTCATAGTCAATGCCTTCCTGTTGGTTGTAACCTTTCACCACCAACCTGGCCTTGTTCCTGACTATTTCTCCATTGGAATTCAACTTGTTCTTCAAAATCCAGCGGGTGCCAATAACTTTTCGTTTCTCTGGCCTTGGAACAAGTCTCCAAACTTTGTTCCTCTCGAACTGATGCAACTCATCTTGCATCGCTTGAATCCAATCTGGGTCTTTCAGTGCTTCTTGAACTGTCTTTGGCTCAATCAAAGACACAAAGGCATTCATGACAGATTCCCCCTGAACTGCAGCATAGCATACATAATCGCGAAGCGCGACACTCGGCTGCTTAACTCGAGTACTTATCCTCAACTCAGTGACCTCCTGAGTCTCTTGGATTTCTTCAGGTTCACTGATGGACCATAATTATACGAATCATAAACACAGTTAAACCCACCAAATTAGACTCTTTGTCTATTTAACTTTTGCTTGTTAGTTCCGATATTTATCTACAGGGTATTTTGGAGCCTAGAGAGAATACACGCTAAGGAGGAGTTTTTACGCTAAAAATATATTACGAGTCATTCCAAGGTCACGACCAGATGCCGACTGAAGAAATCTCAAGATCCTGACAAGGAATCACTCAAAACAAATCCAACTGAAGAGCAACCAAAGTCAGTCCGGAGCTGAAATTGGACCGATGGCTTTGTGAAAAGTTCACAAAAATCACAAAACCTCTTCTCCCTTGCATAGTGACCGGCGGCTTGGGGCATCATCCATTCACCTTGTGCCACCTAGGGGGCGGCTCCTCCCCTCCCTCACAAAGCCGCCGGCGGCTATTGCTCCTCCCCTTGGATGCTTGCCATGTGTCCTCATCAAAACCACATCTTCCCTTCCCTTAAGCCTATAAATACACCTCCTCTTCACTTGTAATCATCATCCCATCTTCATTACAAACACTTCACTTATCTCTCTAGAAAGTTGGCACTTTTGTAAGCTTTGTTTGAAATCTATAATACTCCTGTTGGTTCTTGAGTATTCTAGTAGTTTTTGAGAATACTCCTGTTGGTTCTTGAGTATTCTCCTTTACTTACTGTCTTTCAAAAACCCTCGAGTACTTAGCTATGGTATCCACCTCTATGGATATTCGTAGCTAAACTCTTCATTCGGTTGAAGGGGTGTACTTGTATCATAAAATGTTTTAGGCCATATTTTAGTGCCTCTTCTTTGTATTCAAAACTTGTTCTATGTGCCATATATTAGGTTAGAACTTCCAAGGTTGAGTGGATGCTTGGAATGGCAAAGCTCTTCCGTGGGAGTTCGTAAACATACTCGGATAAGTGGATGCTTGGAATGGCAAAGCTTATCTGAGGAGTTTGACCTCTCTAAAAAACCATTTGGTTGCTCGGGAACGACTGACCAAATGGATGCACACAGGCTAATATACCTTGGAATGGGGTATTAGTCTAAGTAGAACAAGTGCTCTACGACCTTGGAATGGGCTAGACAGTGTGGCAAATCGAGTGCTTGGAATGGCCTTGATACACGTTTGAATACTTAGAAGGATCACTAAAGGTCAATGATAAACAGGCTATGATACAAGGCCCCCGAAACTGAATGCTTTCCTTAGATAAAAACACCACCTGCACTTACTTTCTTAGTAAAAACTGCCTCATCAACTGCTCACCTCCCGGAAGACTTGCCAATCACGCAACAACCGCTGTAAGTCTTCTTCCTTTTATTTTCAGTATTTACTTTTCCGTCATTTACCTTTCCGCATTAAAAACCAAAACCAACCAAAAAAACACTTACTTTTCCGCACTAAAACCTCAATCAACCTAAAACACGCTCCCTCCCTGTACAATCCCTCAAAGAACAACTTATCCCCCTAATTCCCTTGGGTTCGACCCCTACTTACCACTTGCTACCCAGTAGTAAGGTCACGAGTAGCGGAATATAAATTTGCTTTTGCACAGAGAACACCGCACCTTAACGACAGTGCGGTGGGCTCCGTCAAAACTGGCGCCGTTGCCGGGTAATTAGTTACTTAATCGGATAAGTTCTTTTAATCGATACTCGCTTCAAAACAACCATGTCTCGCGAAGAAAGCCACCATGACTACCAGGATGACGACGAGATAAACCTGTACGATCGAAACAATGAGGTGCCGCTTCCATTTGTCGATGATCCGGAACAAATCATGCGAAACCGAAGAGCTCGAGATAGGGAGGCCATCAGAAGAAACCAAGAACCACCCGAGGACCGAAATGCTGCTGGTCCAGTACAGCCCCCTAGATATCCCCCACTCCCTCAACCTCGACAAGTGTCAAGGCAAGAACCCGTCTTCGACGACTACTATGGGAACAACAACTACCGCGCACCTACGATGAGAGAGCTGAATGACCCAGATTTCGAAACGCAACCATGGTGCATCTACGAGGGCCCTGAACTGGAATACATTACCATCAACGCCTCAGTGGCCCATAGCTTGCCCAAGTTCGCAAAAGCTCATGGAGAATCTGCGACAACTCACCTCCAACGCTTACACGGCATTTGCCAAAATCTAAAACCCAATCGAGTGAGTATAGACGACTTCAAGTTGAAGGCGTTCTATTTTTCCCTCATTGACGCGGCAAACGACTGGTTCCTTTCATTGCCTTCCGGTAGCATCAGAACATGGGCTCAGATGCAAGAGAAATTCCTAGACAAATATTACCCGGCAGGAAGAGCAATGCAAGTAAGGAGGCAACTACAAGACATCAAGCAAGGGCCTAATGAAACCATGTACGATTACCTGGAAAAGTTCAACCACCTGGAGAGAAGCTGCTGTACCCTTGGACTGCCCGAGTGGCATAAGGAACCTCATCGCCAACGTTGCTGAAAATGCCCGGTTTAGAGAGGAGACTACTCGCCAAGATGAATTCTCCCGAACAAAAAACGTAGCACAAGCCGAGACATCAGTAAACTCCATGCTAGAAGAAATGAGACAACTAAAGGAAATGATGATTCAAATCCTACGAAGACAACCAGTCCAGTTAAGCCTTGCGAATTTTGTGGTTCTACGGACCACAAAACTGACGCATGCCCGACATTAATAGAAGAGGAACCGGTAGAAGTGAATGCAGTGGGAGGATACCATGGATACAACAACAACAGCAACGACAGAGCCGGACAAAACAGGCAGTATGGTCAAACAACCAACCCTAGCTGGCGTAACAACAGCTACCCTCAAAAGGAAACACAACCAGCTGTCCCTCAACTAGCTCAGTCATTCTACCAACCCCCCACCGACAGTATAACCAGAACGCTCCATTAGCAGGCCAATATCAGCAAAGAGGACCGAATTAGTACCAAGCCGGCCCAAACAATCAGCAAGAACCAACCAAGTCACTCGATGACACGATGAAGGAGCTCGCAAGAAGCATAAATCAATTGGGTACTTCGCTACACCAATACCAAGCGAAAACTGACGGGGCAATTTCAGAATTGACCAAACAAATGTCCCAGCTCGCCACTACAATGTCAACACTCACTAATGAACCTGGCAGACTTCCTTCACAAACCATCCAAAATCCGAAGGCGAATATTAGCATGATAAGGAGGTCAAACATAAAGGCGACACTGGGAGAAGTAGCACGATCCCCAACTTACAAACTTACCAACAAACACTTCACCCGTAGGCGTCGTCCTGATTGGAATCAAGAGGAAGACCGACCCAATGATGGCAAAACATGGGTCACGCATGCTGACAATGGACGATATGCATTCACCGTTTGCATAACACCACCGCCAATCATACACTCTGACATACCAGCATTTGGATGGGATGACAACAACAATTTAAGGTGGGACTCCCCAACTAATATTTATGCTTCAAAGCAAAATATTAAGGGATCCGATTATACAAATCCTAAGCCAAGGAATGGGCAGAATGGCCCGACAATAGAAAGAGCCCTCACTTCAGATCATGAGTCACAACCGGAAAGAGATAAAGACCCAGGGGCCTTCACAGTCACCTGCGGTATTGGTGAAACCCAGATTCATAAGTGCTTAGTCGATCTTGGGGCTGCTGTCAACGCCATGCCTTCCTCCTTATATTACTTATTAGGACTTGGTCCATTAAAACCACCCAGGTCAAATATCGAGCTAGGAGATAAATCGTGCATCCGTCCGGTTGGAGTGCTGGAAGATGTAATACTCCATGTAGGAGAGCTCGTCGTTGCTGCAGACTTTTATGTAATACAAACGGGAGAGACCAGCGAAGACGACCCTCCAACAATAATATTGGGACGACCATTCCTCTACGCTACTAAAGCAAGAATCGATGTGGGCAAGGGCTCATTATCACTTAAGTTCGGCGGCAAAATTGCAAATTTCTACATTGATAATAGCCGCACGGATACAAAGAAACCGCCAGACATTATACCTATCTCAGATCGCGGTACACAGATTTCTAACCTGCCAAAAGAGACCGAAAAAGCAACAAGACTGACGGGGGCGACACTGCACTGTCGTTAAGGTGCAGCGTGCTCTGTGCAAATAAATTTATAATATCCGCTACTCGCGACTACACTACTGGGTAGTAAGTGGTAAGTAGGGGTCGAACCCAAGGGAATTAGGTGGAATATGTTGTTCTTTAAGGATTTGTACAGCGAGGGAACGTGTTTTAGGTTGGTTGAGATTTTAGCGCGAGTAATTAAACTACTGTTTTTGGTTTTTTGGGTTTTTTATGCGGAAAAGTAAATACAAAAAATAAATACTGAAAGTAAAGAGTTAAGGGAAAGAAGACTTACAGTGGGTGATGCGTGATTGCGATTCCTCCGGTAGATCAGCGGTTGATGGTTGCGATTGATTGAGCGATAAAAGTAAATACAGGGGGAGTTTTTGATCGAAAGAAAACATTCGGTCTTAGGGGGCCTTGTATTATATCATGTTTATTTCTTTAGTAACCCTTCTAAGTATTCAAAAGTGTATCGAGGCCCTTTCGTAGCGCTCAATTTGCCACACTGTTTAAAGCAACACCTGTTCTATTTCAGTCTAGCGCCAATACCCGAGGGTATGCTAGCCTGTGTGCATCCACCTGATCTCACAGTGACGCTCGACCAGATGGGGTTTAAGATGAGTCGAACTCTTCGATAAGTTTTGCTTGTGACAGCTTCCACTTTCCGAGTATGATCACGAATTCCCACGGAAGAGCTTTGCTTGTGACAGCTTCCACTCAACCTTGGAAACTCTGACTATAAATGGCACATAGAACAAGTTTTGAATACAGAGAAATGAAACTAAAAGAAATTAAACATTTTATAAAACAAGAACACCCCTTTAACCGAATAAAGAGTTTAGTTACGACTATCCATGGAAGAGGACATCGTAACTAAATACTCAGGGGTTTTTGAAAATAATAAGAGGGAAAGGGGTGGAATACTCAAGAACCAACAGGAGTATTCCCAATTTCCTACTGAATACTCAAGAACCAACAGGAGTATTCTCTAAAGTATAATACTCAAGAACAAACAGGAGTATTATTTCCAAAGCGTATAATACTCAAGAACAAACAGGAGTATTATTTCCAAAACCAAACCAAACTTACAAAGTAACCAAAACTTAGAGAGATAAGTGTTTTACAAATTTTGGGATGATTGAAATGAGGAGGTGAAGCTCTCTATTTATAGGCTAAGGAGGAGGAGGATCAAGGGAGGAGATGGATGCACATGTCTTTTGATCCAAGGGTGGAGGAGGAGCAAGGAGGAGATGCCATGTGTGGGGGGAGGAAGCCGCCGGTTGAGGGGGAGGAAAGCCACCGGTGGCCGGTTGCCATGGAGGGTGGTTTCCTCCCTTGCCTACCTCCAAGCAAGGTGGCCGTTCACCTTGTGCACAAGGGATGAATTTTGTGATTTTTGCACAGTCTTTTCACAAAACTATCGGTCCAATTACGCTCCGTCTGACTTTAATTGTTCCTCGGTTGGATTTTGATTTGAGTAATTCAATGTCAGGATCTTGAGATTTCTTCGTTCAGCGTCTGATCTTGACCTTGGATTGACTCTTATTATCTTTTCAGCATAAAATCCTCTCCTTAGCGTGTTTTCACTTTAGTCTCTCAAATGCCCTGTGGAAATATATCGGGACTAACACGTCGAAGTTATATAGACAAACAATCTAATTTGGTGGGTTTTACTGTGTTTTTGATGCATACAATTATGGTCCATCAAAAACCAGCCGCTATGGTCAAAGGTCCCCCGCCTTCTCAGAAACAATGGAAAGAAAAAACACCAAAACCATGGAGTTCTAACCCAAGCAAGAAATCAGGAAGAGTCAAGGCAAGAATCAACACAGTAACAATGGCGAAATACGACCTGAGCCACCCATGGGATCCAAACCAGTGATCCAGGAATGAGGTACTGTCAAGCCAACGACGTTAAACAAAGGCACTGGTCGGGAGGTAACCCGGCACCTATCTTACTTTCAGTACTTTTATTTTCTGTCATTTAGTTTTTACCAATAAGTCGCTCTCACCCACTTGGTGCATAGAATGAAATGACTATTCAAGAATCGGTTTTGGGTGCAACATCAAGCCAGCCAGGCATACGTCAAGAGTTCAAGGCCCCAGCCGAACTCCCTCGATTATCCAGCTTCGAGCCATGTCATTCGACACAATAAAGGGAGTTCTGTCCTTCCCTTTTCCTTAATGTCATTTCCTTCTCATATAATATCTGCTTGCATGGCTTTTGAATTAAGTCATTTCGTAAAGAATGCCTTCGTTCAAAAGTGTGGGGTGAGAACCGCCTGTGTACATAACATGTTTTTCTTTTCCTTTAATATTATCTTTTTGAAAATATGAACTTGAGAATGTGAAAAAGATAGATCATAATTCATGCATTAACCTTGTGAAAATTCAACTGTTTAAAAACTTAGAATGTAACTTCTCATTTGTCCCTTTATGCTGAGATAAACTAGGGATGTGCAGTTGATAGAAAATGCCCTAGAGAGGCTTGGCAAGCACTCGAATGATCGAATCTAACGATATGGTTTTCGAAGTCAGTGGAGGCTGCACTTCGGGTTTCAGTGAAGATTGAAGTCATCTCCGCCATGCAGTGTTTATGCAAAAAGAAAAAAGGCGGGACGGGAATCAAACCGTCCTATCTCTAGTCCTAGTAGCCGGGAAAATAAATGAGCGACCCTCATTTTGACTCGCGCGAAACGGCAAGGATGAGAGAGAGCGGGGAGGTATTTCCATATGCTCGCGGGCGATGATTGGACCTCCCAAAAAACGCTTGAGAAAATGGACTAGCAAGCCACAAAAAGGCAAAAGCTCAAAGAAGCAAATCAAGAGGCCAAAGGCCCAAAATTGTGAAGGTTTTAACCGAACAAAAAGTGAAGTACTCAAAGAGTCAAATCAAAGGCCAAAGGCCGATTCACTACAAAAAAAAGTTGTCCCTCGCCAAAAAGAAATCAAAAAGGCTCAACTCAGTGAAACCCGAACCGAATCACGTGCTAGAGAAAGCTACAAGGAAACCATATAGTGCGAGACGGTCCCGAGGTTGCAGTCCAGGAGCCTGAAAAGGGCTATCTCCAGAAACATCCGAATTAATTTGCATCTCGGCACGAAGGTACACGTATCAAGTTTCTTCTAAGTATTTACACGGTTTAATTTAGTAATAAGTAGTAATGCATGAATTAGGATAAATCTAGTCCCACAGTCTTACTTTCATATTTTAAAAGCTTACTTAGTGTGCCGCCCTTTAATAGCATTATTTGGGACGAACAACTAAAAGTGTGGGGTGATTTGATGGACCATAATTATACGAATCATAAACACAGTTAAACCCACCAAATTAGACTCTTTGTCTATTTAACTTTTGCTTGTTAGTTCCGATATTTATCTACAGGGTATTTTGAAGCCTAGAAAGAATACACGCTAAGGAGGAGTTTTTACGCTGAAAATATATTACGAGTCATTCCAAGTACACGACCAGATGCAGACTGAAGAAATCTCAAGATCCTGACAAGGAATCACTCAAAACAAATCCAACCGAAGAGCAACCAAAGTCAGTCCGGAGCTGAAATTGGACCGATGGCTTTGTGAAAACTTCACAAAAATCACAAAACCTCTTCTCCCTTGCATAGTGACCGGCGGCTTTGGGCATCATCCATTCACCTTGTGCCACCTAGGGGGGCGGCTCCTCCCCTCCCTCACAAAGCCGCCGGCGGCTATTGCTCCTCCCCTTGGATGCTTGCCATGTGTCCTCATCAAAACCACATCTTCCCTTCCCTTAAGCCTATAAATACACCTCCTCTTCACTTGTAATCATCATCCCATCTTCATTACAAATACTTCACTTATCTCTCTAGAAAGTTGGCACTTTTGTAAGCTTTGTTTGAAATCTATAATACTCTTGTTGGTTCTTGAGTATTCTAGTAGTTTTTGAGAATACTCCTGTTGGTTCTTGAGTATTCTCCTTTACTTACTGTCTTTCAAAAACCCTCGAGTACTTAGCTATGGTATCCACCTCTATGGATATTCGTAGCTAAACTCTTCATTCGGTTGAAGGGGTGTACTTGTATCATAAAATGTTTTAGGCCATATTTTAGTGCCTCTTCTTTGTATTCAAAACTTGTTCTATGTGCCATATATTAGGTTAGAACTTCCAAGGTTGAGTGGATGCTTGGAATGGCAAAGCTCTTCCGTGGGAGTTCGTAAACATACTCGGATAAGTGGATGCTTGGAATGGCAAAGCTTATCTGAGGAGTTTGACCTCTCTAAAAAACCATTTGGTTGCTCGGGAATGACTGACCAAATGGATGCACACAGGCTAATATACCTTGGAATGGGGTATTAGTCTAAGTAGAACAAGTGCTCTACGACCTTGGAATGGGCTAGACAGTGTGGCAAATCGAGTGCTTGGAATGGCCTTGATACACGTTTGAATACTTAGAAGGATCACTGAAGGTCAATGATAAACAGGCTATGATACAAGGCCGCCGAAACCGAATGCTTTCCTTAGATAAAAACACCACCTGCACTTACTTTCTTAGTAAAAACTGCCTCATCAACTGCTCACCTCCCGGAAGACTTTCCAATCACGCAACAACCGCTGTAAGTCTTCTTCCTTTTATTTTCAGTATTTACTTTTCCGTCATTTACCTTTCCGCACTAAAAACCAAAACCAACCAAAAAAACACTTACTTTTCCGCACTAAAACCTCAATCAACCTAAAACACGCTCCCTCCCTGTACAATCCCTCAAAGAACAACTTATCCCCCTAATTCCCTTGGGTTCGACCCCTACTTACCACTTGCTACCCAGTAGTAAGGTCACGAGTAGCGGAATATAAATTTGCTTTTGCACAGAGAACACCGCACCTTAACGACAGTGCGGTGGGCTCCGTCATTCACCATGAGCTGCACCAACTTCAGGGTCTTGTCCATTCACCTCAGCTTGCTCTCCAGGTTCTTCAACCTCGGCAACTTGACCATCGGCTTGCTCAATTGCTTTCAGATTCTCTGAATCTGCAACAACTGTATCATCCCTAGGACGAATCAACACCAAACCTTCATCATCTTCTGTGGCATGAATATCAGGAACTTGTCCTGGTTCATTACCCATAGACTCCTCATCAAAGATGACATGAACACTTTCCTCAAATAGTCTGGTCCTTTTGTTGAATACTTTGTAGGCCTTGATATGCAAAACATACCCTACAAAAATTCCTTCATCGCTTCTAGGATCAAACTTCCCAAGCTGATTCTTTCCATTGTTGTGAACATAACATTTACTGCCAAATACTCGAAGATGTGAACTGTTGGGTTTCCTACCTTTCAACAACTCATACGGAGTCTTATTGAGGATTGGCCTCAAATAACAGCGGTTGAGAACATAACAAGCTGCATTCATAGCTTCTGCCCAGAAACTTCTTGCCAATCTGCTTTCTATAAGCATTGTTCTGGTCATATCTTCCAGCGTTCGGTTCTTCCTTTCCACTACTCCATTTTGTTGTGGAGTCCTCGGCGTTGAAAAATTGTGATCAATTCCCTGATCAGTACAGAAAGCAGTGAACAGTCCATTCTCAAACTCAGTACCATGATCCGTTTTGATGCTCCTCACTTTGAGACCAAATTTTCGTTCCGCAAGCTTTACCCAAGTCTTGAAACATTCAAAGACTTCATCCTTTGATCTAATAAAAATCACCCATGTATATCTTGAGAAGTCATCCACTAATACATATATGTACCGATTTCCTTGTCGAGATTGAACCCTCATTGGTCCACACAAATCCATGTGTACAAGATCAAAGGCCTTGGCTGTACTAACCACATTCTTGGAATGGAATGATCCTCTAGTCTGTTTCCCTTGTGTACATGCACTGCAGACTTGATCAGGTTCTTCACTTACTTTTGGTAATCCAATTACCAAGTCTTGATTGTGTAACCTCTTCAACAGTCTGAAATTTACATGTCCAAGCATTCTATGCCATAGCTCAGACTCATTAGACCTTGAGGACAAACACAAATACTCCTCTGGATCAAAAGTCGGATCCACGTAGTAAACTCTATTATCACAAGTTCCTCTCAGAAGTGCCTGACTTGAGGAAACACACTTGACGTAACAGCCATCAGCAGTAAAAACAACTTTGTTTTTACCATGTCGACATAATTGAGAGACGCTAAGTAAATCAAATTTCAAGCCATGAACAAGATTTACATTATCTACACTAACTTTATTTGATAAATCTACTTTACCTGATCCAATGACCTTACCCTTACTTTTATTACCAAAAGTAATGGAGCCACCGGAGTGATGTCGCAGAGAGGAAAATTGTTCCATCTTCCCGGTCATATGTCCCGAGCATGCACTATCTACAAGCCACGAACCTATGCCTCTCTCGACCTGCACACGAACAATTAGTTCTTAGCAACCCAAATAAGCTTAGCCTTTTTGGGTTTAGACTGTAAAGTAGATGAAGTTTTAGGGTTAGAAACATGAGGGCTTGAAACTTCTTTTGAGTAAGAGGAGTCCTTGACAACTCCGGAACTTGAAGGATCGTTCACTTCTCCAGGTTTTCCACTCTTTTTGGAAACTGAGCAAGCTCCTGACTCGAATCTTGAGTTCTCTGAACCTTTCTTAGAGACATTTTGCCTTTCTTTGCATTGTTTCCAACTATGTCCCTCTTTCCTGCAGTGAAAACAGACCTTTTGTTTTCTGAAATCTATCTTCTCGGACTCAGAAACCTTCTTCTTCTGTTTCTCAAAGTCAATGGGAATCGGACTGTTCCTTCGCTTGAGTTTCTCCCAGATATGATAACCTTTTCCAAAAGTTTTGGCATCATCTAAGTCCACCTTCTGTCTAGGAGTAGTCCTTGGTTGTCCCTGTCTTTGCATAGGCTTTGCAATAGACACTTCGCCATAACCAAGACTCGGCCTGGTCTTTGACTTCTGTTTCTCCTTTCCCTTCGGTGAATCATAAAATCGATCATCTGAGTCAACTACCATTTTTCCTGCTGCTTTCTCAAGTCGTTGAATCTTTACGGACTGTTGATGATTCTCTTCAAACATCGACCCCATTCGTTCGTCTTGTTCAGCAATGATAGCACTCAGTTCCTCGTTCTTGATGACCAATTTCTTTATAACTGCAATACATTCAGAACGTGAGTAATAACCAGGTCGTGAATCATCTGAACTTACATCAGTGGATGATTCCTTTGAGGGTGTTTTCCTTGACGATGAAGAAGTCTCTGAACTTGAGGATCCTCCCTTAGCCATCAGACACACATTTCTTCTTAAGTCTCCCATACTATTATCTTCATCTGAGTCCCCCAGGCAAACATTGCCTTCTTTCCTTTGTTATTCTCTTTCTGATCACGTTCTGTCCGAGCCTCATCATTCTTGAGTTTATAGCAGTCTTTTCTGTAGTGGCCTTTCTTCTTACAATAGAAGCACTCCACATTCTTCCTCTGGTCATTTCCGTTACTGGGTTTCCGACCTGAGTACCTGTCATCAGTAACTTTGAGAGCCTTGGTCATCACATTCAATTCCTCAGTCCTTAAGGTTTCCTTTTCTTTGTTCCTATGATAATCCTTTCCTTTGAATTTCTTGTATCTGGAGTTCTCTCCAACCAGGGCAATTTGTCGAGCTGCCTTCTGAGGTTCCCGACTTTCCAGTTTAACGTCTTCAATAGACTTGTTACTCACCAAGCTTGCAACCAGTTCTTCCAGAGAGTTTTCCTTTGCATTTGGAAGAGCAGCTAATGTCCTTGAGATATCATCCCACTCCGGACTTAGTCCTTGCATGAATCTGTGAGTCACTTCCCAGTTCTTGTACTTCTTTCCAAGATTGTTGAGTGTAGCCAAACATCCTTGAAATCTGGAATGATAGTCATGTAATGACTCATTCTTCACTTGTCTCAGGGAATTGAATTCAGATTGAACAGCCAGAATATTGTTCCTCTTCACATCCTTGGAACCTTCATAAATCTTTTTGAGAGAGTCCCAAATATCGCTTGGGTCCTTGAACTGAATAACCTTCTTGAGGTCTGCAGGTTCCAAAGCACTGTGAAGAACCCGTAATGCTCTAGCATTTTTCTCCAATTTCTTGTAATCTTCAGTAGTATACAGCATCCTTGGCTTAAGCTCGGTCTCACTATCCTCTAGATAGATGTACTGTTGCCCTTGTTCGATAATTTGCCATACCTCTCCATCCAAGGCCATTACATGAGCTTCAAATCTTACCGCCCATGTCTCATACTCGCCTGGCTTCAACTTAGGAGGATTTGAGTACGAATCTCCTGACATACCTGCAAATCTAACCAAAATCTAGAACCTTGCGGCTCTGATACCAATTGATAGGATCGTGGTTAGTAGTCAAAGACTTAACAATGCTCAGGAACTGTTAGGAACCTGACTTTGTGTGCAGATAAACAAATAAACAAAGTATGCAGCGGAATAAACTTAAATAGCTTTTTATTACTATTTAACATGTACAATCATAATACTCAGTTTGTACATAATTGCCTATTAAGTGTAGATCAAAACTAGATCGACACAAGCAAAACCTGACTACTTCCTTGATTGACTTCTTGTCGTCGCCGTAGTCCTGGCACCACCGTAGCTTTCCGGCACTGATCAAGAATAGCTCAATCACTCGAATATCACTCACTTAAATATTCTCACACTGGGTACACCCACTTTGGAAAGCTCTCACGTATATGGAAAGGCGCAACCTTCTGAAGAGTTAATTCCGGGCTTATATAGGTTCTTCAGATAACTGCCATAGATCATGGCTTGTAACCGTCAACCCATGATCTCCTTGAAGTGTGTTGTGGGGACGTGCCATCACTCCATCATGTATTTGACAACTGTTATGGAGACGTGTGTGACTTCATGACTATCAACTGCTCTGTTGACTAGACCGTTGACCAATACTCAGGTTCTTGATTACTCAGAGACTTCCACATGTACTTGAGTCCTACATCAGGTTCTTGAATACTCCAGTAAGTTCCTGACTTACAAAAACTCAAGCAAACCATTAAACCAGTTTGTCAACATAAAAAACATGTGAGGCCAATGCCTCAACATATACGTTGTCATTTTCAATTTTCTTGTTTTTTATTTTAGTTTCATTTTGCCGTTCAAGGTTTCCTATGCACCTCTGACTTTGAAATTGAGAGTCGTATTTGACCGACACCTTTTTCGTCAAAATCATTTTATAGTTAGTCAGTTTATTTTATAGTTAGTCAAAATTATTTTATAGTTCGTCACGAAAAATGAAAAAAATGACATAATTTGTCAGTTTCATTTTATAATTTGGCATCAAAAAAATATACCAAAAATTAAAATTTAACTCATCCATTCAAATCTCAAAGACTATAAAATCATTTTATACTACTTTTTGTTTATTTTCCTATAATAATAATAATAATGCAAACAAATGAATAACGTAAAACAAATTTGGCTAGTGAGTAATACATGGATAACTCCAAGCCACGACTTCATTCGTCTTCTCCGATTTCGCTTCCTCGGAAACGCAACAACTGCCACGTCGACGTCACAGTCCGCCGCCTCTCACCTCTTGAATCATCCCCACCTGATTTGAATCACGATGAGCTTAATAATCAACCACTGCAGCAGCTATGCAGGAATCAAAGCTCACTATACCGGAGCTGCGACCGGTGAGCCTGCTTTAGATTGATTGTAATTTAACAATGATGAACAGTTAAATTTCCTGGTAAATTTGTGCTGCGATGGATTGTTTAATTTATCGGAATTTTGTTGAAATGGAATGTTATTGATGTTGAAATTAATTTCTGGTGGGCCGGATTAAGCACCACCCGGGCTACGCTGGGCCGGATTAAGCACCAGACGCTCCCTAACATAATGGGCTGCCTGCAGGCATATGCACTCCAACCATGAACAAGGCCCAAGAGCACATGGCTTGATATGGCAACTATGGCCCAGCACATGGCATGAATATTGGGGAAAGCTTGCAGGTTGTTGGTGGTGGGGATTGAACCCTTCACACACCCTTTAACATGTGCAGTAAGGCAACATGCTAACCATCTGAGCTGCAGCTCAAATGGTTAACATGTTTCCAAATGGAACATGTTAAAGGGTGGCTTGGGTTCGAATCCCCCCACCAACAACCTTGCAAGCTTCCCTAAATAATTATGCCATGTGCTTTGGGCCAAGAGTTGCCCCCACATGAGCTTGGGACTTGTTTAATGGTTGGAGTGTATATGCCTGCAGGCAGCCCATTATGTTAGGGAGCGTCTGGTGCTTAATCCGGCCCAGCGTAGCCCGGGTGGTGCTTAATCCGGCCCACCAGAAATTAATTTCAACAAAAAGTGCACTTTATGTTGAAATTAATTTCTGGTGGGCCGGATTAAGCACCACCCGGGCTACGCTGGGCCGGATTAAGCACCAGACGCTCCCTAACATAATGGGATGCCTGCAGGCATATGCACCCCAACCATGAACAAGGCCCAAGAGCACATGGCTTGATATGGCAACTATGGCCCAGCACATGGCATGAATATTAGGGAAGCTTGCAGGTTGTTGGTGGTGGGGATTGAACCCTTCACACACCCTTTAACATGTGCAGTAAGGCAACATGCTAACCATCTGAGCTGCAGCTCAAATGGTTAACATGTTTCCAAATGGAACATGTTAAAGGGTGGCTTGGGTTCGAATCCCCCCACCAACAACCTTGCAAGCTTCCCTAAATAATTATGCCATGTGCTTTGGGCCAAGAGTTGCCCCCACATGAGCTTGGGACTTGTTTAATGGTTGGGGTGCATATGCCTGCAGGCAGCCCATTATGTTAGGGAGCGTCTGGTGCTTAATCCGGCCCAGCGTAGCCCGGATTAAGCACCAAACGCTCTCTAACATATTGGGCTGCCTGCAGGCATATGCACCCCAACCATGAACAAGGCCCAAGAGCTCATGGCTTGATATGGCAACTATGGCCCAGCACATGGCATGAATATTGGGGAAGCTTGCAGGTTGTTGGTGGTGGGGATTGAACCCTTCACACACCCTTTAACATGTGCACTAAGGCAATATGCTAACCATCTGAGCTGCAGCTCAAATGGTTAACATGTTTCCAAATGGAACATGTTAAAGGGTGGCTTGGGTTCGAATCCCCCCACCAACAACCTGCAAGCTTCCCCAATATTCATGCCATGTGCTGGGCCATAGTTGCCATATCAAGCCATGTGCTCTTGGGCCTTGTTCATGGTTGGAGTGCATATGCCTGCAGGCAGCCCATTATGTTAGGGAGCGTCTGGTGCTTAATCCGGCCCAGCGTAGCCCGGGTGGTGCTTAATCCGGCCCACTAGAAATTAATTTCAACAATTGACCGTGCTTTTGCTTGGTTTTGATTTTCAAGGGAAGTGTGTAGTTCCTAAGGCTGTGGTCAGGTGTGCTTTGCCTAATGGTGATGTTGGCTCAGTTCATGTCAAATCTCCAGTAGCTGGGAATTGGTTTTGTTCTTCTTAAAGCTGGTGGTATATATATGGAGAAAAAGAATAAACTAAAAACCTGTGCTGTTTAGTATGAATGTGATACAATGCTAAGGTGTGTTATCAAGTATGCTTTTTCTTTTCTGGGTCTTGTAGATGAGTTATGAAACTTATGTGGATTTGGAAAATGAATATTTGGTTTTTTGGATATTCCAGCTGTTAACTTTCTCGCAGCTGGTTCAGCGGGGGCGATAGATATGACCCATGTGTTGGTGAGGATTTGTATTTAGTTTTACTTGGTAAACACTTATTCTTGTTGACAATGTTTGTCGGCTTCTTCATTTGATGGACGAAAAGTTAAAGAAGTTTAGTTAGTATTCATTATTTGCAATAAGACTAGAGCAATCAAAACAGTTAAGCACCCGGGCAGGTTTGCACTCAACCTTGTTTTTAATAAGCCAGTGTTAGCACTATAAGTCAGTACTAAAGAACCGTATATTAGCCCTCACACTTGGAGAATCTCTGTGAGAACTCACCATATTTCTAGTAAAAAATTTCATAAGAATCCAGAGTTGGTATGAAAATCCCCAAATAAAAATGACATCAGGCATTCATCTGATATCAAAATTACCTTTTGAACATCTTACATGCAAGTTACATGTAATTATTTTCCATCAAGCCAGGAAGGTGCCGTATATACTGTTGCTGATGGAGGTCTTGGAGATATATTTGGAGGCATCTTATACTCTGCTGGACAGCAAGCGAATGAAACTGTCGTGGACCAGTTATCAGCTCTAAGCTTCACTAGGTGAAAGAAATTGTAGAACCCACATATTTCACTACACCAATTTACATCCTACGCGACATTTTTTTTATGTCGCAACAACTGCTAAATTTGTCGCATAGACTTTATGTGACGTTTAGTGTGTCGCGTAAAATCAGTCGCGTAATCGGAGTAGCGAAAAGTTAACGTGACAATTCAAAAAAGCGATAGTCGCGATATGTTAAACGTTTATGCGACAATTGACTATGTTTGTCTCATAAAACTGAGATGATAAATGTTAAATTTAACCATATTATTGTCGCATAAAACCTTTTTATTTTTTTATTTCAATGCTACAAATATGATAAATATTAAATAAAAATTTGTATTTAAATTTACTTTTACATTAATCATTAAATAAAATTTATATTCAAATTAAAAATTACATTATTATAAATAAATGTACTAACAATACAAAAATTCAACCCAAAAAACTAGACAAACATTACAAATACATCATCATCCCTCGCACTACTTCATTGCGCGTTGCAGCTTAGCAAATTAACAGCTTGAAGTCATCTATCTTCCTTATGTCCCCCACTCGTAGTCTGTTCCAATGATGTGTAATGTTTTATGGCTTCAGGACTTTCACTCACTACCTGGAAAGCACAGAACATTTTGTTTGTTTGTTTAGTTTACAATTAAATTTACATACTGCTTATTCCACAAGTGCTAAAACTAGAAACCACATAACAGTGTCACAACATATGAAAGTTACAAGGTTTGGAAAATACCAGAGAATCTATATCTTGTAGAGGAGCCTGACTTCACTATATCCATACTCCTATCTTCTTGATCCATACTACCAGCACAACTTCTACCAGCTTGAACGTGTTAGCACGAGCTCCATACACTACAAATGTTGGTTAATTATGCCAGGGATAAATTGTGTGAGAAAACCGTCGCATAGTCGTCGCATAACAGAATTTGCGACGACTTTTGCGACCATTTACCACTAGCCGCAAAAACCACCGTCGCATAAATATTACTGTAGTTATGCGACGACATTGCGACGATAGATGCCACAGTAATGCGACGACAATGCGACAAGAAATAAATGCGTCAAAAAGTCGTCGCATAACAGTCGCCAATTATGCCACGGATAAACTGTGTAAGAAAAGCGTGACAGAGTTGTCGCAAAAAGTTAGGTCGCATAATTATACTACAGTAATGCGACGACAATGCAACAATAAATATTACCACCGTTTTACCACGGTTATGTAACAAATTACCACATAAAAAATAGTTAGCAAACTGTCGCATATTAGTGGTATAATTTTACCACAAATTTCTGACAGCAATGACACTGTTTTAGGACGGTAAAACATTTGTCACATAACTGAGACAAAAGTTGTAGCATGTTAGTGGTATAAGATTTTGCTTCTTTTCACAGTGATTACTGTTAATTCTAATTAAAAATTACAATAATTGTAATCAAAGATTACTGTACAAAAGTGATTACAACTGAAACTTTCTATTTCAAAAGTGAGTACTGTACACAAGTGATTACTGTACACACGTGATTACTGTACACACGTGATTACTGTACACACGTCGCATATCCGTTAAAAAGTTGTCGCATAATGCCACGATTTTCTCGCACTTGTTTGCGTCGCAAAATGGAAAAAATATTCGTCGCATATCCGTTAAAAAGTTGTCGCATAATGCCACGGTTTTCTCGCACTTATTTGCGTCGCAAAATGGAAAAAATATTCGTCGCATATCCGTTAAAAAGTTGTCGCATAATGCCACGGTTTTCTCGCACTTATTTGCGTCGCAAAATGGAAAAAACATTCGTCGCATATACGTGGTAAAGTTGTCGCATAATGCCACTATTTTGCCACAACTATGCTGCGATTCAAAGTGTGAAGCGGGAGTTGTCACAAAACCGTAGCAAAGTGGTCACAAATTAATAATATTTTAATAAAGCAAAAACTAAGTTCGTCGCAAAACGGAAGTAATACCGTCGCATTTTACAACCGTTTTGCGACGATTATTTGCGTCACAAAATACCGTCGCATTTGCGTCGCAAACTGGTCGCATACTCAGCTATTTGTCACATATGTGTGGCAAAACCGTCGCAACTTTTTGCGACAACTTAATTTTCGTGGCATAATCTTGTCGCATATTTGATCAAAATTTGTAGTGATAGCCACCACGAGAAAATCATAGTCAACCACAAACTCAGCGTTCCCATTCAAGTCTACATCTCCAGTACATCGGCAGTAAACCTTCTTATTTTTGGCATCAATCTTGTAGCATTCAGAATCATTTTCTTCACTACAAAAGCTTAATCAGTAAACAGATTGACACATTTCTCCCATACTTCAGAATCATTTTCTCCCCTACAAAACCTTAATCAGTAAACAGAAATGTTCTCCTCAAAATTCCGAATCGAAAAGAAAGGATTATTATAACCCCTACACTTCCGCAAAATCTACAACCTTCACAATTCCATAATCTAAGAACAAACCAGTTCCACATCTAAGATGCAAAAAAGCACATAAAAATGAGGAAGATGAAGATCAGCAACACAACACATCCAAATTCCATCTTCTAACCTAACCAGACCTAAATTAATACAACACAAAGGCTATAACTTTATGCAGGAGGCTGAAAGTTAGGGTTATTACCTGACGGTGACACGACAACCAGCATCTTGGAAATAGTTGGGTGGTCATTTAAGGCTCTAGAAGCCCTCTGATAAAACCCAAAGTTCCTCATCAGTCATCACTCTAAGATCTGTAAAACGAAAACAAAACCCCCGATATCAATATCAAACGAGAAACTCAGATCGCCCTTTGGTTTATTCTTTGAGAAGATTCTGAAACGAGAGAGAAGATGGAGGCGAACGTGAACGTGAGTTGTGACGTCGTTGAATTCGATTCCTACTGCTTCGAAGATGAACTCTGTCGCCCGTCGCCCGTCTCCCTCTCCCCCTTTTGCCCGTCTTCGATTCAATCTCCAAAAATAATAATAACCAAAACCAAATTCTACCCAAGTTGTAGTCAGTGAGGATGCTGGCGTTGTCGGCGAGGATGTAAGCCATGAGGAAGGTGGCCGCGCCTGCTCAGAGTTCGGTCGTGAAAGTAGTGTTGCGTTGAGAAAGTTTGAATCTTTTTCCGAGGCGGGTGTCGGCGACGTATGAGTTGACCTTGGCGATGGCTGAGGATGGTCGTGGAGGCCGGATGGAGTTGAGTGAACCGAGGAGCTCTACTGAATTTGATTCGAAACGAAGAGATTTCGCTAGGGTTCGAGGAGATGGAACGAAAATGGAGGGTTGAGGACGAAAGGTGAATTAGGGTTTCAAGATTTGGGGAGATAGTCGAAATCGAATGGAAAAGTATGGGGTGAAGATGTGTGGATTTGGGTTTTATCGATTGGGCCTTGTATTTTTTGGGCCAAAATATACCTTTATATGACATTTTATGTCAGAATGGTCGCGTAAAGCTTTACGAAATTTGATATTTCACGAAAATTTCATTTTCCCTCCAACGATATGTACTTTTCCCCCAAAAATGAAATCGTCTTTTGCGACCTTTTCACCTATGTTTGTGCCTTAATCCATCATCATGTGTACTTAGCAAAAACACCCAAACAATTTCCACCCTTGATGTTGTTAATTTTCAATTCATATCCACCTCCAAACACTATGAGTCTATGACAGAGTATTAACTTGAACAAAACTTTGAAAATTTGAAGGATGCAAAAATGACAAGTACATATATATGAGAGTATATATAAGTGTATATACCTTCAAAATGTGAGCCTTCAAAATGTGTATATATGAGTGTATATACCTTCAAAATCGGAGTTCTGTTCTGCATTTAATATTTACGTTTACGCGACTTACTTTGGATAAAAATGTCGCTTAATCCAAACACGGTAGGTCACCTCTCTTTAATGCATAGAAAATTTGAAACATTGAAGGGTTGTCATGCCAGCACCTGCTTCGGAGATTTTAATTCGTACTATTATGCGGCATATTTTCAGTTATCGCGAAAATTAAGTCACATAATAGGTTTAACGTGACAAACTTTTCGTGTCGCTTAAAATAATGTCGCAATACCCATATTACGTGATAAACTTTTCGTGTCGCTTAAAATAATGTCGCTTCATCCTCTTTATGTGACAACATGTTTTACGTCGCATAAAATAATGTCGCATATTTGTGTTATTGTGACAAACACATCAAACGTAGTCGTATAAACCGTTTAATGCGACAAAGCTTTTGCGACGGCGTTCAAAATTTGTCGCGTAGGATGTAAAATGGTGTAGTGTTTGTATCGAAAGTGTTCGTTAGTGGTTCCATGTATGGTCAGTTTTTGATTTGGTATTCATTGCACTCGCACCAGTGTGGCTGTTATTTTTGGGGCAGGCCTCGTGACCAGCCTTTCCCCTTGCGTTGAGTGTTTTACCTCTGACACTTGGATATATTGGTATCATTTCGTCCCTTCTTCATTACTCTCTACTTTTTAGTTCAACCTATTATTTTCATAGCACTTAATCCTATGCTAATTCTTTCATTTAACTGCAAAATAATTCAGGAGCTTTTGGTGCTGGTAAAAGTAAGGGCGAGGTAATATACCATAACCAGGATCAAGTCTCTTAGTGTTTTTATAAGTAATATATTTCGGGCAAGATACTAATGTATGTGAATAACCATCTTCATGCTGTCCAAATTTGAAACTGTCCTTATCTACATTGGGCCAGGTTATTGGGAACTCAGTTTCTTTTGCTTTAGGATTGGCAACCACACTTGCAGTGCTAGGTGTAGCAGCCTCAGTTGCTGGGAAGGCGTACGGCCAAGTTGGTCAAGGGTTGCCAATAGCTGCTTCTGCATTGGCTGTTGTTATGGGCCTAAACCTCCTAGAGGTATCTACTATACACTAAAGTTCTGAATCTGGGTTTTCCTTTGGTCAATTGTTTTTTTTTTTTGATCTAGATCATTGCAGGTTATTGAGGTTCAACTCCCCTTCATTCTTTAACAACTTTGATCCACGTGCTGCGGCTGCTAATTTCCCCCCGAGTACTTCCCACAACTAAATTTGTATCAAAGTTATCACTTCAGTCTTCAATGCATGCTTTTAACAGTGATTGGATGGACTGTCAGGTGTGCAAGCATATTTAGCTGGGCTGACATTTGCCTTAGCAGCATCACCGTGCAGCACTCCTGTACTAGCCACTCTACTTGCATATGTCGCAACGTCTAAGGTAAACACCGCATACCTCATGAGTCAGCCCATATTCGCAGCAACCCTTAGATTTTACTGAGTATTTCACTTCACTCTATCTCCATAGGATCCTATAATTGGAGGGAGCTTATTACTGACTTACACTACCGGATATGTTGCCCCTCTACGTTTAGCTGCCTCTTTCGCCGGTGCATTGCAGGTTTCACAGTCATCTGTCATTACCATCCCAATCTCCGCCTTCTACCCTCGTCTTCTAAAATCTCTCCCCTTAAAATCTTTTTGCAGAGTCTGCTCTCATTCAGGAAATTTTCCTCCTGGATCAATCCAATGAGGTAACTGTGTAAAAACCTTCTGCTCGAATCCGACTTCATGCCAGTAAAAAACACGGCAAATCTTGTACTTTTGTAACTTGTAACTCAACTTCATTGCGTTATATCATCCCGTTGCAGTGGTGCACTTCTTCTTGGCGGAGGCATATACACGTTCCTGGATAGGCTCTTTCCGATCAGCTCCATGTCATCCATGTCAATGTAAAGTAGCTTTGGACATAAATACCAGGTCAAAATAACAGTCTTACAGTCATATAAATTCCAAATGTAATCCATCCTGGACAATACTAGATCCGGCAAATAAACCCTAAACCCTTCAACCTGTCCGTTATCCGCCCTTTAAAACCCGTTCGTTAGACCGCCCTTTTAATAAAAGGGTTGAACGAACTCATGTCCATTAAGAATCTTTTTATAAACTGATTTAAAGGTTTTATTTTACCCGGATAACCCTCTAGCCCTTTAAGAAATCTTTTAACTAATATTAAATAAAAAACATAAAAAACACACGAATCCTTTTGGTCTGAATTATACTTTCATTTCGATTTGTATATAAATGCATGTTGTATCAGACACGTTCAAAATATAATAATGCAAATATTATCGAGAGAAAAAATATAATAATGCAAATCCTTTTTTTGGTCTAATTCTTTATTGCTTTACATTTTCAGATATATTATTGTACGTCAACAATTTCTACAGAACTTAACAATATTGTAATTTAAATGTACAACATGTATTTTTTTTATGCACTTTCAATATTAAAATGGTGCATTTTTATATATAATTTACTTTTATGATAGAGTTTATTGATGCATTATTAGGCTCGAATGTTCCATTTATTTCAATTATACTAATCAAGATTTGATCAAACATTAATAATAAATCAAAGTACAAAAAATAAAATTGTTAAAAGGGTTATAAATGCGTAAATGTGTTAAAAGAGTTAAAGTTAATAGGGTTACAATGGTTTAAAATGTCTAAAATGGTTAAAAGGGTCCAAATTAATGAGAGAGTTCAAAGGGTTAAAAGGGCTCTTAAAGGGTTGAAGGGTTTGCCCTTTAACCATTAAGAATCCGTCCATTGAACCCTTTAATTTAAAAGAGTTTTATAGGGTTCAACACTATTAACCCTTGTCCATTAAGAACTCATCCACTAACCTGCCCGCCCGCCCTATTTGCCACCTCTAGACAATACAACATAAATCAAATCATGTAATTATACATCCTTTTCTTTTTCTATACAGTTGATCCTCCAATTGCAAGTATGTCCAGGAACATTTCAATAAGTTCATTTATGCCAACATGTTCTGCTTAACATTTTTAAGGTAAGCTCAAGCTCCCTTACTAAAAAGCTTCAGTGGTTAAGTTCAACATTTCATTTGAGACTTTTAATTGAGCAGTTAATTTAGAGCCGGTGTTTAAAATTTATTATTAACAAAATGATGTTGTTTGGATTAAAACGATCAAATCTTTTTCCAGGAATAATTTGCAATGCACATGTTCATCTCGGTATATGAAGTAGAACCTTGTATTTAAAAACCACATCATATGAATTTTAGCAAAATGCAGAAGATTCCTCATATGGATTTCGCGACAATTAAGGTCATCGGCAAACTACTATATTTAGGCTTAAAGCATAAACTTATTGACTAAGAACTTTGCCAAACTGGCAAATGGTTTCATACCCAAAATAATTTGTCTTTAGTACCCCAAAAAAAGTCGGTAAACAGCTAAGAAATTTATCATGTTCTATTTTTCAAAAATGGATCTCAATGCTTGATTAACTGACATACCAACCCTTATAAATTCCAAATGGGCAGAAAACAAAGACTTCAACAAGCATTAGAAAATTGACTTACAGTAGTATAAAAGGACCAAGAGCTGAGGCATACCTTGTACCACAGTCATCGCAAGATTTGTGTTCTGAGTTCCTCTTCAAACTCGAGTAATGGCAATGTTGAGCGCAAAGTGTCTGCTGTTTATTTTACTGGTGACGGTGGCTAGCTTGACGACGATGGCAGCTAGAGAAACAAGGACTTGCTATAATAAGAAAAGCCGCTGCTTTCTCAAGCAAATTAAGTGTCCACCGCAGTGCCCGTCAACAGCTCCAAAAGACCCCAAGGCGAAAGTTTGCTACATTGACTGCAGCTCACCTATATGCAAAGCTGAATGCAAAAGTAAGAATAACACATCTTTCAATAAACCGTAAAATTTTAAATTTAAGCCTTACGGTTTTTTTTTATAAAATTATTTGCTGCAGGGCGCAAGCCAAACTGCAACTGACCTGGAGCCATATGTTTGGATCCACGATTCATAGGAGGAGATGGCATTGTGTTCTACTTCCATGGAAAACGCAATGAACATTTTACCTTGGTATCAGATTTGAATTTCCAGATCAACGCGCGTTTCATTGGTTTAAGACCAGCTGGACGAGCACGAGACTACACTTGGATCCAGGCTCTGGGATTCCTCTTTAATTCCAAGACCTTCACCTTGGAGGCCACACGCGCCGCGGACTGGGATGATCAAGTTGATCATTTGAAATTTGGATTCAACGAAAAGGAGATAATTATTCCACAAGGCCATTTATCAAAATGGGAATCACCCGAAGCGGATTTAACAGTAGAAAGAATTTCAGACACAAATAGTGTACTAATAACTCTTTCAGATTTTGCAGATATTTCGATCAGCGTAGTTCCTATAACCAAAGAAGACGATAAAATACAAAATTACCAAATACCTGAAAACAACTGCTTTGCTCACCTTGAGGTCCAGTTTAAATTCTTGGGCTTGTCGTCGAAAGTGGAAGGCGTACTTGGCAGGACTTACCAGCCAGATTTTCAGAACCCTGCGAAACGAGGAGTGGCAATGCCGGTGGTTGGAGGGGAGGCTAAGTACAGGACAGCTTCTCTTGTCTCGGCAACCTGTAAGTCGTGCGTGTATTCTCCAACTAAGAGAACGGAACGAGAGGACGTTGGGATGATGATGGATGAGAGCATCATGGACTGCACTGGTGGAGGAAATAATGGAAATGGAATAATTTGCAGGAAATAAGTTTCACTTATTAGTTTGTGGATTTTTTTTAAGTTGGGAAAACTGGCAATGTTGGGTAGAACATGGAAGTGAACACTAACTTGTTCCAATCTATGTATTGCTCTCAATTCAAATGCAAGTAATAAAAGGAAAAAGAACTTAACTAATAGAATCGGTACAATTTTTCTTATTTATTTAATTACGAGTGAAATTTAGATAACTGCAATCAGGATAAACCAATACCATAAAACGTAAGTGAACGGGGCCTTAGACACTACTTTGAAAACAAAAATCATTTTTTTAGCTTGATAATTATTCACTTGAACAGGCTCAAGTCAGAATGTAAACCAAGTACTCAAAATTGGAAAATTAAAGGATCACCAAAGTTGATTACACTGCAAATAGTGTCCATACAAATACATGTGAATACTAAAAATGTCCACACAAATACATGTGAATACTAAAAATGGGTTGAAAAAAGTCAAAACTAGTACGACAGATTGCATAGCATTGACTTCGTAAAAGTACTTCAGTAAGAATAAGAAGAAGACACATGGATCAATTTTCAATTAGCATTAGCATGTTCTATTTTCCCAGCCGGCTGGGAGCTCAATGGATCAATTTTCAATTACGGTGTCACTACACTATTCAACGTTCGAAAATTCGTCAATTTATTTTTAGTTTGTCCCTAAATAAATTTTTTAATAGTTTGGTCTTTACAAAGAGATGCTAGTTCAAAACCTCAATTTTTATGAATGCGTCTTCTCTAAACTTGATGCTTGAGTCTGAACTTCTGGACATGTTTATGTATTAATTTGTGAAGAAAAATAAGTCTGAACTTCTTATGTGTTGAACTTTTCCATGCTTCATGTTGCTTTAGTGAGTATTATTTGTTTTCTTAAAGTCAATGCAAACACAAAACCAACTGCATAAGATGGATTCAACATATAGAAACAATTTAGTGTTTTCATGCATCTATATTTTTTTAACATACAAAGCTTAAGAGTTGGTAGTCCCTTCATGAATTTTTCTTACCCACGTATCCAATTTATCACCAATGGAGTTTGAATCCTAAAATTGAGGATGCACAAACATAATTTTAAATATCATTCAATCACACTCCGCGAACTAGTCCTTAGAACATTCATATTTTTGATGTCGCAGTCAAATGCTACGAGTTTCAAACGACGTAGTTTCAATAAATAAGATGTCATTTTGATTGATATTGTTTTAAAATATAATAAAACGGTACCATATTGATTTAAATGACGTCGTTTTGACACTTGCAATATTTTATTGCGTTGCACCAGATCCGAATACACATCGTCTTTTTCTCTTTAATCATACCTCTTACCCTTACCCGACCTATGGTCCCATCAGGATTCAAATTCAAATATTGATTCTTATAACGCATCTTATCAACATGCGTCCTAAAATACTAACTCAAAAATTGAACTCATATTACAAATTTATTCATTCAAATATATGATACATACACACCTACTTAGTTTCTTAAGATCGTGACAAACCAACAGTTACATATATTTTATGTGTGAAGCAAGTTGGGAAACCAACTACAAGAAATGAAAAGCCACTAGTACCATTTACGAAGTACTACATAAACATGTCCAGAAATCAACAACCATCAATCCAAGCAACTATGTCTTCTTCCTTGACCTTCTCATCTCTACTTCTTCTCCTTCTAACATCTACCACACTAGTGCAACTCCAAGCACTTCCTCCTACACCCAACAACTCCAGTTTCTTCACATACACCGGCCTCCGTGGGATTTTCGCCGCCCCAGCTCCAAAATCCTTCAAAGCCTCAAAGGTCAGCGCGACCGAGTTCCCATCTCTGACGGGTCATGATGTATCTCTAACCGTTCTCCAATTTCCTCCTGGAGGGCTCAATCCGCCTCACGTCAACGTTCGTGCCTCGGGCCTTTTTATAGTACTAAAAGGTAGAGTTGAAGTTGGGTTTGTGGATTTCGGTGACAAACTATGCACACAAATACTTGAGGCCGGGGACGTGTTTGTGTTCCCAAAAGGATTGGTGCATTATCAATATAATGTCGATAAGCGCAATGCGGCTACCGCCTTAGCGGTGTTTGGTAGCACCGGTGCGGGTACGTATACGATACCCTCTACCATTTTTGGGAGTGGGATCAGGGATGAGATACTGGCTATGAGTTTCAACATTGATGTTGATAGCATTAGAAAGCTCAAAGATGGCATTGAGTAGACAAAAAAAAGTTTGAAGGATCTAACTAGCAATAATTAAAACGAAAAAAAGTATATTTTGGATCCTCTAGTGTTCTACCAACTCATCCATCCATCATCTTGTTTACGATTTGAGATGATATTATCAGACAAAGACAATAATAATGCATTCGTTACGTACTCATATTGCCATATTAGGAACTTTAGGGAGTATAGTATAATTTTATCTAAGTAATAGGATCTCTACTCTTCTTCCTCAACACCCTAATTTTCATTCACTTCCTCTACTTCTACCCAATTCATTCCCTGTTACAATTCATTCAGCTGGAGATGTAATTTAATGTAACGCTTATATGGTTCTCAATTCTCATTTTGGCATATGCATTAATAGAATTGTCGACATTGAGTGTTCCCACTCCCAACTCCCAAGTGCAATCTTTATTTCATAAATTTTAATTGGGGGTGATGAATCTCGACTTGAAAAATTACATGTTTGCGCAAAAACATAATGTTCTGGTTAAATTTCGTCGTCAAAGTTTATTAATTTAGTTATATATTTAGAACTCATGATCAATAAAATTAGTGGCG
Organism: Rhodiola kirilowii; assembly: GCA_033675215.1. Taxonomy (NCBI): domain Eukaryota; kingdom Viridiplantae; phylum Streptophyta; class Magnoliopsida; order Saxifragales; family Crassulaceae; genus Rhodiola; species Rhodiola kirilowii. The sequence continues at coordinate 55,878,534 of CM066201.1, forward strand.
GAGCAGTGGCGGATCTAGGGTTTAAAACCTAGCTGAGCGGAAATTTTTTTTATCAATAATAGGTAAAATTCTTGATAAGTCAAAACACAATTCTTACATTGTATTCATCAAGAATTTGATCAAAAAGAGATATAAGAATTGTAAATCAAAATACCTAAGACATACCTTACAAGTATATGATGCTCTATTTGAATTGCGCTCTACGATCTCCAATATACTCGAAATGATCAATCACCGTCTCTGAATCAATATCATCCACATATTCCTTTTCAATGTGAAGCATCATACAACCTGAAAGATACCCGTCTTCCATCTTGTTTCTAAGCCTAGTTTTTATAATTTTCATAGCTGAAAATGCACGTTCAGTAGTTGCAGTGGAAACGGGAAGTGTCAAGACCAAACGAATCAATCTATCAACCAAGGGAAACAACTTCGCCAACTCTGCTTCAACTAATCGTCTACATAATTGTGCAAGAGAAGACAATTTCTGAAAATCTTTATCAAAAACTACTTGATGCTTATAATGCTCTAATTGTAACATTAAAGCTCTAACCTCGGATGCATCAAAGTCTTCAGGATAGAACTTCTCTGCAAGTCTGCAAATCTTCTCCATATCAAACTTTTTAAACTGATTTTTAGGATCCAATGCAGCGCTTAAAGTAAGTAGTTCTATACTTTGCTCTGTGAACCTGTCATGTAGCTCCATCAGCTGAACATCTATAATCACATTAAACACATCAAAATGATAGTAATGTTCATTTGTAACAACATCATGCTGTTGACAACCACGACCAGTACCCATTGAATAAGCTGCACCCATATTAGGCATTTCAAGACCATGATGTTCACCAAATTGCTGCACGCTTTGGTAAAAACTATCCCAACCATCATCCCTCAATGCTTGAAGAAGTGCCTTTGTACTTGAAACCAAAATTATAGCATTAACAATATCTTGTGATTGCTTCTGTAAGGCTTGACTGAGTAAATCAGTAATTCCCATAACTTTGTTAGTGAGCAACAAACAAAACACAAATTCAAATGCCCTCAATGCCTTAAGAAAACCTTTTGCATCACCTCTTATACTTCCAGTGAGCTCTTTATCAGTCATCATACTTTGAAGAAGCTGAGTAACTTCTTTAAACACATGAACTAACGTAGTAACCGCAAAGTGAGAACCCCATCGAGTCGTACCTGCTCTTTTCAAACTACGAATCTGGTTAAGACCTTTTCCAGTTTCAAGATCTCCATCTGCTAAACTTTCTACAATTTCTGCTTCTTGAATATCTGTTAACAGATTTGTACGCTTTGATGAAGAGCTAACGAAAGCAACAATTGAGCTTAGCATTTGAAAAAACAATTGCATATCAGGAACATCTCTAGCACATGCATTCAAAGCTAATTGTAATCGATGAGCAAAGCAATGAACATAATAGGCATAAGGGCAGTCATGAAGGAATAATGTCTTCAATCCATGAAATTGACCACGCATATTGCTAGCTCCATCGTATCCTTGACCACGAATATTTTGCACTTGGAGTTTGTTTGTAGAAAGCACTTCACATATATGTTTCTTGAGATTAGCAGAAGTAGTGTCTTCAACACTTACAATTTCAAAGTACCTCTCTTGAAGAAACCCATCTTCATCAACAAACCTGAGAATAATCAGAATATACTTATCAATAAAATTCCGGGTTATGACAAAAAAAATAAAAATAAAAGAATCAGCATACCTAAGAATTGTTGCCATTTGCTCCTTATGAGATACATCAAGTGATTCATCAACTAGGATACAAAACTTCGCATCTCCAATTTCTTGACGAATTTTATTCCGAATTTTCGTAGCAATGATATCTAGAATCTCCTTCTGAATTGATGGTGCAATGTACATGGCATGTTTGGGAGCATTTTCAAGAACAACTTTTGCAATCTCATCATTCATACTTGCATAACTCTTTATGATCTCAATGAAATGCCCTCTACTACTAGAGTTAGAAGACTCATCATGACCTCTAAAAGGCAAGCCTTCTTTTCCAAGATACTTCACAGCTGCTATTGTTGTTTTTAACCGCAATCTATTCTGCCTTACAATTTCTGGTGGAAGTCTGTCAATCACTCTATCAATGTGTTGAGAAGTTCTTAGTAAATCAGCCCAACTTTGAACATTCTTTTGATGAGTAGAATTTAATTTTCCAATATGTTGTACACAAATTCCATTCATCCCAGCCAACATTCTACCCCAATTGCAACACCCTTCGACAGTGAACAAAGGATACCTTGGTGGATTTTTTTCAAAAAGGAAGCAAGGAAAGCAAAATGCTCTATCTCTAGCTTCTGAATACTCCAACCAAGGATATAGTGTAAACCATCTATGTTGAAAACGACGCTTCTCACGTCCATCAAAAGTTTGTGGATAATTATTTAACTTTGGCTGATGAGGTCCCATAAGGAGATACTCCCTTCGAATACGATCTTGTTCGTTCACCGGAAATGTACAAATCAACTGCCGTAATCCAGGATCAGCTTGAACAGGAGAGTGAGGAGACTCTTTTGGAGCATCAACTATGATTGGAGGGTTACCCGTCTCCGTTTCAGTTGGAATTTCCATTTCATTTATAGGCAAAGAATTAGGAGAATCATTACATGGCATGGGTGTCTCTGATGTAGGGCCTTGATTATCAACATCTTTCTTATAGAAAGAAAAAAGTGTCTTCGTTCGCTTTTTGGAATGATGATTAGACATCCTATATTCAAATAATAAAAACACATATTATTAATTAGCTCATAGACTTGCACAACACAAACAATTACAAGCTACCAAATAATATTCTAATAGAATGTGAGATCAGACAAAATGACAAATCTTCAATTTCATATATATAAACAACCAAAAGTCCAATTTCCAAAATTGTAGTCAGAAAGGTGTCTTATAGGAAGCATCAATTTGGGATTTCAAGATTGGATTTCCAAAAAGTGTCTTTCTTCATTAGGAGATGAATCCAAAATTCATAACTGGTCAAGTTTGACAAGTAATCACTTAACTGATAATCACACAAACAAAAACTAATAATAGTCAAAAAATCTGCCAGGAAAATTTTCTGGAAATAAAAAGTCACAAAAGCAATAAATAAAAAGTAAACAAACAATCGAAAAAAAAACCAAGGAAAAACCCTAACAGTCACGGCTCAAAGTAAGTCTCAAACACCAATTCACCAAACACCAAAAACCTAAAAAAAAAAGCATTCACCTTCACCACTGACAGGTGTCGTTTGACCTGCAAATTTAATATTTATAACTTCCTTGCGAGAACCCTAGTAGAGCGGCAAGCAAGGGTCGAACCCTAGAGAGCTGGTGTTGGTGAAGTCGTTCTGTAAACAAAATTGATTGGGATTTGCATAAGCAATTTTTTGAAAAGTACACGAGAAAATAAAACGAAAAGTATTCAATCAGAGAAAGCATTCGGTCTAGGGTTTTCTATTTTGACTCGTTCGTCATTGACTTCTAATAGTCTAATTTTGTGTTCCTAAGTGTGGTTACTCCGTTTCAGGTTATAACCTAAGGTAAGGCCGTTTCAAGCACTTACTCCACAATCTACTCCGTTTCAGGTTATAGACTTCTAGTTTTATCAAACCTAATACTCCGTTTCAGGTTATATCAGGTTAACGTGCGACTACTTGTCATAACGTTTCAGTATCAAACAAGCAGCAAAAACAAGGGCTGAATTGCTTGGCTAAGTTTTACCGTTTCAAGTCTCCACTTAGCTTCGTAATTCAAGCCGAGATAAATAGCACAAAAACTAGTGGAACATAAAATAGCATTAAGCAAAGAATCTCAAAACTTCGTCACAATATATTGAACCCTAAACCGAATAACGAAATTAGCTACTCATAGTCATGACAAAATAACAAAAGTATTTTTGAATGAAAGCATTAGAAATTCTCTTCTTCGGTTGAAAGATTGATCTCCTCTCGAGCCTTCTTCAATTCTCGAAATTTTTCGATCTGGGAATATGGCTTGGGATTTTGATGTCGAAAACCTAATTTATGAGAAAAGGTTTCTAATTTCGTTTTGGGCCAGATTTCCAAATCCCGGTTCGCTGACGTCAGCCGCGGACGATGCACATTTTAGAGCCGCGGATGATGAACATTTTAACGTCCGCGGATGATCCGATTAATCTTGCCTGCATCCGCGACCCGATCTGAGGTGCATTTCTTCTTTTGCTCGTCAGTCTTGACTTTGGCTCTCGATTCGACTCCATGAACCCCATGTGATGATTTAGCACCGAAATGCCGTCTTTAAGCGCATATTCCTTCCAGAGCTTCCGAAACACCTGAGATGCAAACAACACTGAAATGTAACTGTTCACATCAAAAAAGTATCGAAATAGACGGGATTAGTTGATTCGACGAATCGTATAAATACGACTCATCAACCACCAAACACCTTACCACCCGTACTCAAAGTCTCAAACACCTCACGCCAGTACGCCACTGCTGACTGCTCACAGTCACTGAGTCACGACTCACCTTCGTCACGGCGCACTGCGCACTTCGCAAACTCCTCCAGTAGGTTCACTCCCTCGTCCCTCCGATCCCAGCACCCAGCTTCTCCCAGTTCTCCGCAGTCCGCAACAATCGTCGGTTTCGAATAATCGAATTTCGAAATTCACGTTTTTCTCTTCGCTGAACTTTTCACCGGGCTATTTTTTTTTCTATATGAGCCTTCAATTCTAACCGGGCTGCAGCTGGGCTAGCCAAAGCCCAGATCCGCCCCTGTGGCGGAGTCAATATTTAAATTTACGTTTAGGGCTAAGAAAATATTTTTTCTATAGTGGGTTAACAAGTTAGTACAAGATCATTCTATCTCAATGTAATCATATCATCTAATACATTATGTCTAACTGAAGCACAAGCCAGCTCACGGTAGAAGTCATCTCGAGTACCTCAAGTCCTCACTTGCATGGGACTACCATAGAAATTTCACACCTAAATTAGGTGGGAATGATACATTGTGAGAGGGTTAGCCAACTCAACTATCACCCCAAATGCAGGCTAAGAAAATATTTTTGCGGCTTGGAACTAGCCTTATCCTCTCACATTCAGTTTTTCATTTTCTCAAATCATCGTAGAAGGGTATGAGTAAAAGCATTTGTTAATAAAAAAATTAATTTGGACCAAAACTACAAGAGTTACGCCCAAAATTGCATCTTGCTGCGAGCGTAAAAGCATTCGGTGGATTTTCTTTTTCAATTTGCACCAAAGCTAGTCGGGGGCTACGGTCCAAGTTGCGTCTGACTGCCTCCGTCCCTTAACGAAACACAACAGTGAAATTGATTTATAATAAAATGAAGATTAAACTTATCGATTTTTAATTGACTGTTCATGTTTTCATTGTTTAGATATCCATGATTGAGAACTCAAAACGACAAATCTCAACTGGACAACGCAATTTTATGAAACTAGATATATTAGTTCAAACATGTAGTTGTAATACCGAATGGTGAGAATCAAGAGTTATAAACAAAACATTCATATATATTGACAAAAAAATTTAAAAGATAATTCGGATTTCTATAAAATAAAAACCCGAGATTGATTCTTATTAAATTTAAGTACAGGAAATATTAGGTGCAGATCATATTTTTGGTGCAAACTGTAAAATTCGTCGAAACTAGGTTATAATTCATTGCTGAAAATTGAAATTACGATATAGTTCGTCAAAAATATTTTATAATTTACCATCGAGAAATCAAACATACGACGAGATCCGTTTAAAATACTAAATCAAGGACTGTCATTGTTTATATTTTTTACAAAATATATTGTTTGCGATGCATCTTTTTTCAAAATAAGTACATAAAGTTTATTATTCAACCACTTATTGGATCTTCCACTTATTGGATATTGGGATTACATATAAATTTTACTTCTCTCATATGCATCTACCATTGATTTGAGGGATCTTTACAGCAAGCAGTCAATCCTCCGCAGCAATCTGCCTCTCTCGGACCTAGACCTATACCTGAACCTGCAGCCAAAATAACAATTAGAATAAAATTGAGAGCGATAAAACATTGTGCCTTCTTCATCTTCGATGATGCGAAACGAGAGAGGACAAAATATGTTTTGCTGTAAATGATGAGAAACTTGTTAATGTTTTGAAAACACTTTCGTAGATTTTGTATTTATAATTATAAATGAACTTGAAGGGAAATGATTAAATTAATTTAACGGAAATATGTATTGTAACGTTTTTGCATTTGTTACATACTTTTTTAAAGTATATGTTACTTGAGAATCATTTCTACTTCACTTTTATTTATTACACTACAAGGCGCACAGTCTACGTACAGGCATCACACAATTTATGCGACACACACTACAAATTTTTAAAAAAATTCCGTCTCCAAAAAAATGAGGGAAAGTTGACGGCATTTTTCCCGATGGAATTCAATTTCCGTCAAAATTCCGTCATCCATTTTCGTCAATTTTACATCACTATTCCGTCTAAATTTTGTCACCCAAAAATCCGTCTTAAGTCCGGCCTCTTTCCGTAGTTATTCTCCGTCTAAATTCCCACAAAATTCCGTCATCTATATTTTCCGTCCTTATTCCCACAAAATTCCGTCACCCATATGTTCCATCTAAATTCCCACAATATTTCGTCACCAATTTTTCCGTCCGTATTCCCACTAAATTCCGTCACCAATATTTTCCATCTCAATTCCCACCAAATTCCGTCATCAAATTTTCCGTCATTATTTCAACACAATTCAGTCACCAATATTGTCTTTACAAATATAAATATTAATTGGGGGAATTTTTAATAGTAAATGCATTTATAATATTATTATTTTTGCATGTGAATTGCATTTTTAATTTTAAAAGACAGATTTCAGAAGTAAATGTATTAATAATAAAATACACAACGATAGTTAAAATACACAACTTAAAAAGTCTAATATTTGCGGTTTTCGTCGTTTTCGCTTTGCCATTGATTTTGTCCCCGGTTGTCAGCAGGAAATATCCTATAGAAATTTTAATGTTAATACAAGTGATTCCATTCTTCATTCCATGTTCTTCATCTAGTATCGTCTTTCCCTACAAAAGAAACATACACTAGTCTATTTTTACTGAGGAGTTGCAGCATAAACGTCGTCAAGGTGGCCTTATGAACCTAATAACACACAACAATTAAGAAATGTGTTACTCTCACTGATTGTTATCCATCACTGGTCTGCTTTTGAAACCCACCCCAACCCTCAGAAGTCAGAATGCACTAATATCAGTCAAAGCAACCAACATTTTGATGTCAAATTCATCATTCAGATCAGTTCTAATAAAAGGAAGGGAAAATCACCTTCGGAGTTCCAACCATACAAGCTTCGGTTAACAGACAGCATAGAGTTGAGCAAGGCGGATGCAGTTGCCGTTGATCGCTTGTGAATATAGCAGTAAAAGTACTCGAATAAGTATCAAACACCTTATGCTAGTCACGGTAATCAAAACATTTGTAAAGACTCGGGAAATTCGAGGTCGTACCCAAAGGATAGGTGTTTAAACCAATAATGCTAAAGACATAATTAGAATGTCTATGGTTTGGGGAGGGGGGGGGTTTGTTCCTCTAAGAGGGATGATAGCAGAATTTTACTATCCAAAGTAGAGGTTTGATCAACAAAAAGGGTTAACAATCAATTAAAAGATGACTAGGGATCTATTTCTCCACCTAAACAATTATTGTGACGGTAAAATGGGAGGCTATTGATGAAATCACATGCACAAACTTAGAATTTAGCTATTGCAACGTTAATACCAAGTTCAACTCACGCTTCAACTTAGTACAAAGAGGTTGCATCTCGCATAGCACCTCACACTCACGCTTTATTGACACTATAGAATATGAATGTCTAGTCTCACACTCACGCTTTATTGACTAGATAACCATACTCTTGTTAGGTTCAAGCCATTCTCATTAAGATTAGAGTGTCGCCATGTAACACAAAAGCCCTAATGCTTCTTCATTTAGTTCATTTGAAATCATGCTTTTCAACGCAAGTTACATCAAACATGAAATCATGTAGAATTCCTATTGAGGACTTCTCACAAACACCTTATAGGCAATCCGAAAATCTAAGTTCAAATGAAGAAGAATCATGTGCAAATCATTCATCAATAGCAACCATAGTATTTACAATGTCACAAACATGTCTAGGGGATTTATAGATCCCCAACCAAGGTCACTACTCACTCATGGTGAGTTTACAAACAAAATCAACAATAAAAGTGCAAAAACCCATATGGAAAAGTGAGTTTAGAAATCTAGAACCAATATGGAGATCCAATAATAATAGATGATCCGATCTTCGTGTTGTTGATGACTCTAAAATCTATGGCTTCTTTTCCAAGAAAACTGCTCCAAATACCCAGAAAATCTACCTTGAAAATTTCCCAAAAAGTTTTTTTGTTCAGAAACCCTAAGTGTCTATTTATAGCAAAACAGTAAAAATCCTGTCTTGACGACTCAACCGGCCGGCTCAACTGGGAGAAGGATTTTCAGCCGGCCGGTTTGAGCAGGGGAAAGCTTCCTTGGACTTTCTGAGCATTTGAACCGGCCGGTTCATTGAGTGGAGGAATTTCAGCCGGTCGGTTCGAGCAGGGGAGGCTTGAGCGAGTGCTCTCTAAGCCTTTGAACCGGGTGGTTCAATTTGTGAACGAAGTTCAGCCGGCCGGCTCAATACCACAGAGAGTTCAATCCTTCTGGTCTTGACTTCAACTGGGCGGCTCGCTCCAAGGCCAATAATTCAGCCGGCCGGTTGAATTTCCTCCTTGGGCACTTTTTGCTCCAAAAGGTCGGTTTTGCTCCAAAATCAAAGCCTACTTGTGTTCTCAGCTTAAACTCTGTAATTTGCCTGAAATGAATCACAAAGCATCAAATAGCAAGTGAAATCGTAATAGAACAATCAAAACAAAAAGCATAGAGGTCGCCTAAAATGCATATATTTCAGTGCTATCAAATCACCCCACACTTAACGTTTGATCGTCCCGAGCAAACTAATCATAGAAATCAACAACAATAATGCATTTTGCTCACTCATGGTTGGTTCGAATAAATCTCCATACGGTTACGCAAACTAACTAAAAACACTAAGGAACAAATCTTACTTCTAACTAACCACTTTCGTAGGTAACACGAGTGCATTTAGCGAATGCATCAAGCCTTTAAACCTCTAGGCTACCCTAGTGGACGAGTTATAGTCTCGTGAGAGTTTTCAGAACCGGGAATACTCACAAATCCCACATGCATTTATCCCATAAGAGTGAAAAGCAAGAGTGTTTAACAATTAAGGCATGGATTTCTCAGAACTTACTTCACATCCCAAGCTAGCATCACAATCACTATGCATTTCAAGAGAGATTTCAAACCGTTTAAGTTCACATGAGGGTGCACATTCAAGGAGGTCAATACTAGCGCTATCAAGTGCCTAACCTAGAAGTCTATTTATTTTTGAAGCAAGGTTTTTGAAAAAATGGTTAAAGCTTTTTGCACAAAAACGTCGTTTGATCACTTGTGCTAGCTAGGGCTAGTCCACGGGCTCACGATATAAACTCATTTCCAAGTTTTAGACGCTAAAGTCGTAATCCATAAGGAAAGAGGAGTTTGACAACAAGAGTTCTTAAAACAAGCATAAACCAATCAATAGCTTACGCGAAATCACAAGGGTCGTCCTAAAGCTCAACTTGCTAGCACACAATGCACGTGGTGAACTCACACATGTAAGAGATGATGGAAGGGCATAAAGTCAAGTTTTAAGTGATTATTACTTGACCTTTGGCCTACAAATGCTTTCGAGGGGGAACTTACCTTCCTAACCTCCGGCATTTGTATCTTTTTACAACAAAACTTCTCTAGTACCCGAGAAAGTTTTTAGTCGGGGCTTTGCCCTCTTTGACCAATTTTTTTTGAATGGGGCTTTGCCCTCTTTTGACTCCACACTTATAACTTGACAATATGCCCAATGTGAATATGGAATGTGTGAGAAACAACCACAAACAAGGCACGAGGCAAGAGAACTAAAGTCACCTAAAAGCAATCGAGAGATTTAAGTTTTTTCATAAAGGGTTAAAAGTGTGCTTGCTAAAAACTTTTCAAAGCATGCGTGAAAAATACTTAGATTGCTAGATAGGCACAAGATAGCAATGAATCTTGATTCACAAGAATGAGCATTCAATAGAACTAGCTTGGTTTTAGACTCTAGATCATGTAAAGGGGAATTGTAAGCTAGATGTGACTTATAGAAGTTGAGAATTGATAGTCACAAGCCTTTAGTAGTATAACACTCAAGAAAAGTTGGGATAAAGCATGATTCAAGTGTTCATTTCAAAGAGATATGCATGGTATAAACATGTGAATTATGCGCCTAACCCAAACACTCCACACTTAAATGAAGCTTAGTCCCTAAGCGCAAGAAATGGTGAAAATAGAGGCAAAGGCGCAAAGGAAACTCCCCTCGTTTGAAGAATGTAGTTCATTTCAAATCAACTCGCCCTCTTTTGAGTAGAAACTTTCCCTTGATGGCAATATAAAACAAGGAGAGTCAATGTGCACTAGCATGAATATTTTCACAAAAGTATTACAATGATACAAGTGAACATCAACCTCCTCATATCATAATCATAAAATATCCAACAAAGGTACAAATAGAAGTCTTACAACCAAAATGCGCACCATGGCGACTTTAACATCCAAACATCAAAATATAGCAAGTCAAGCAATCATCACAAAGTTCATAGGAATGGAGGTGCAAATGCAAATAGCCACAAAAAGTAAACAATATCACCAAGCGAGCCTCAAAATGGAGCATCATCGTCATCATTGTCCGGGCTTGCAAATCGATCCTCCTCTGCTGGAAAACTGGCTGTAAGGATAAGAGGAGAAGCACGGGATGGAGCAGGGGCATAGGGAGGAGCAAACCCAATAGGTTGAGGAGGTTGAGCATGGCGCGGAGCAGGGGCAAAGGGAGGTGGGAAGCCAAATGGCTGAGACGGGTTAGCACTATCAAATGGCGGAGGTGGGGGAGCACTAGCATTGCTGGAAGGAAAACTCATGTTCTGGACGATGGAAGTAAGAGTGGAACGCACCCACTGAGCCTCCTGACGATGATACTGGGATTCCCGATGAGTAAACTCCTCTAAGCGACCAAATCCCACTCTCAAATCAGCCATATCCGCAGAAAGCCTATCAAACTGTGAAGTCCAATCCGCACTAGAAGGCGATATGCTCTCGGATGGAGGAGGAACGGATGGACCGGGGGATGATGGTGGTGAAGGAGTGAGGGGGTAGTTTCAATGCCTTGATATGAAGGCGGCTTTGTTTCTCCTAGCTCTCTTTTGGACCTCCTCGACATGTGGTTTGTCATCATGGTCCCAAAGCATTGTGCCGGGAATGAGAAAGTGGCTACGCCTCATAGCGCCGATGTCAAGAATCCTCCTCGATGGCTCAGGGCACTCTGGATGGCTAAAACCGAAGCCACGGTTTATGGCTATCAACGTAATCAACGATCCTCCTCCAATAGCGGTATTTCGTGACCCCTCCTTCACACATTCCTCAAACCGTTTGGAAAAGATCGAAATCCAATCAAGCTTATGCCCATGGTCTACAGCCATCATTAAATCCATATCCAGGTTTGTCAATGCACGAGCTTTCCCTCCTCGAGTGTTAATTCCAATTGCAATGAGATGGTGTATTACCTTCCAACTTGGAATTTTGATTCCGGTGGCGTTATATGACAAAACAAACCACTCATTCCTCCCAAAGATTTTGTGCCAAAACTTAGCCCTATTGTGATCATTATATCTCCGCAAATCATCTCGTGGATTCAAAAGATGGAGCCATTCATGTAACTCCCTACGCTTCACTTCAAATTCCCTTCCACCCAACATAAACCTCCACAAGGTCACATGATCCTTTTCCCATTCAGCCTCAAATGTACAAAGAAATTCTTCCATCACCATTTGATATGAGCCCGGATCATCCTCAAAAAAGAAATGTAAACCACAATTGTCAAGCTTTTGACGTACCTCATCCCTTGCTTCAAGATTACCGAGCAAAGTCCAATCGGGGTATGAGGTTGGGATGATTGTCTTCTTGGCTCCTCCAATCCGCTCGAATCTAGCTTGATGCTCCTCATTCTGAAACTGCAGTGGCTCCGAGAATGGATATGGAATTGGAGGTAGGGCCAATGCCAATTCTTCATTGGCCTGAGCTACCGGAGGAGGCTCAATTTGAGGCACGGTTTCGCTAGACGGACCCTTGCCCTTGGAAGTCCTTGAAGATGATGCTCCGGTTGAAGCCTTGTGCTTTTTTGGCGGAGGTGGTGTAAGAGATTTTCTAGGAGGGGAAGGGGTATCATCCCTAAGCACAACACGCCTGGTAGCTTTTCGCGGAGGATTGCTCCTCAAACCATCCCTATCGTCCTCAGATGAAGCTTCAAATGGATTTGGCTTAGAAGGGGCCTTGGACTTGGGTGTGGGTTCAGCACCATCTCTAGCCATGGTTGGTGAGGGAAGAGTTGATTGAAGCTTGGAGATGGGAGAAAATCGGAGGAGTTGAGAGGAGGCGGCTGGGTGCGGTGGAGCGGGTGGCGGAGGAGCTGCCGGCGAAGGAGGCGAGTGGAGTCCGGTGAGTGGGAGAGGTTTGGAGAGGAGGTGCGGCGGTTTGGATAGAGAAAGAGTTGTGATTTTTGATGATTTTGATTTTAAAATTAGGGTTAAGATGGGTGAATTTGAATAGAGCAAAATTAAAATTTAGGGCAAAATTAGAATTTGGGCTTCGGAGGTGAAGATTTGAACCGGCCGGTTGGAGATAAAAGCCATAATTGAACCAGACGGTTAAACGCCTCAGAGGGTTCAAGCGGACGAATACAATTTTTGAGCCAGCCGGTTGGGAGTGTAAGGGAAAATTGAGCCGGCCGGCTCAATACCTCAGAAAGTTCAAGAGGTCTAACGCCAAATTTTGAGCCGGCCGGTTGATACTATAAAGCAAGGATGAGCCGTCCAGCTCAAAGCCTCAGAGACTTGGTGAATTGAAGACAAATGGGAGCCGGCCGGTTGAGATTCATGGGAAAGATGAGCCGTCCGACTCAAGGTCTCAGAGAGATCGAATGATGAAGCTCAAAATTGAGCCGACCGGCTGAATTTCAAAGGCATACGGGAGCCGGCCGGTTGAATGCCTCAGAGAAAATGAGAGAATGAAAACAGAACTGAGCCGGCCGGTTGAGATGATGAAGGCAAATGGGAGCCGGCCGGCTCAACTGCCCAGATAGATCTGGTGTAGAGGTTCAACTGGCTTCCAAATATACACCAAGCATTCGAGAAAATAGCACGAGAATTAATACTTACAGTGGGCTACCTCCCGTGAGGGCCTAGTTTAACGTCTTGGCAAAGACCGAGCCGAGGCTTGATATGTAGAGAAGCACACTAAGAGAAGTCCCGAGCGGGATCCCTTCTCTAGTGGAATTTGCACATAGCATTCAAGAGGGTGCTTCCAACATGTTTTGGTTTCCATGGTCAGCATGATAGATTTTGACTCTCTGCCCATTTTCTTTGAATACATTCCCTTCGTTGCCAATTAGCTCTAGGTGGCCATCATCAAAAACTTTATGAATTCAGTACGGTCCAGACCACTTAGACTTGAACTTCCCGGGAAACAACTTGTACCTTGAGTTGAACAGCAAGACATTATCTCCTTCCGAGAACTCTTTCTTTATAATAAGTTTATCGTGCCACTTCCGAGTTTTCTCCTTATAAATCTTTGAACTTTCGTAGGAGTCCAACCTGATTTCTTCTAGCTCATTCAGTTGAAGGAGTATTTTCTCTCCTGAACCTTTCATGTCGAAATTCAGCTCTTTGATGGCCCACATGGCTTTGTACTCAAGCTCCACTGGGAGATGGCAAGATTTTCCATATACTAACCGGTATGGGGACATTCCGATTGGCATCTTGAAGGCGGTTCTATATGCCCATAATGCATCATCAAGCTTCAGCGCCCAATCTTTCCCTAACTTCCCAACTGTCCTTATCAAAATATTTTTTATCTCACGGTTTGATACCTCGACTTGTCCATTTGCTTGGGGATGATATAGAGTAGAACACCTATGGAAAATCCCAAATTTCTTAAGCATGGACTCAAATCTTCGTGCCTTGAAGTGGGAACTATTGTCGCTTATTACCGCTCTTGGGACCCCGAATCTTGGGAAAATGATCTTTTTAAACATCTTGATTACCACTTTAGCATCACAGGAAGGGGAAGCTATGACCTCGACCCATTTAGAGACGTAGTCTACCGTCACTAGAATAAAACTATTTCCTTCCGAAGATGGTAGAGGTCCCATGAAATCTATTCCCCAAACATCGAATACTTCAACCTCTAAGATGCTTTTCTGGGGCATTCCATCCCTTCTAGCAATATTGCCCATCCTTTGACATTCGTTACAAGATTTAACAAATTCATACGTATCCTTGAACATGTTGGGCCAATAAAATCCCGATTGAAGAACCTTAGCTGTGGTCTTCGAAGCAGAACCGTGCCCACCATAAGAAGAAGAGTGACAACAAGTTATAATTCCTTTTGTGTCTTCTTTGGTCACACACTTTCTGTACATTCCATCTGCGCATAGTTTGTACAAGAACGGGTCATCCGAATAGTACCTCGTAATGTCGTGCAAGAACTTCCTCTTTTGATTATGATCGAGGTCACTCGGAAGATTTCTGCACGTCAAGTAGTTCACATAATCCGCATACCATGGGGCATCATCTTTGACACTTAGCAAATATTCTCCGATAAAAGAGTCTCGTACAGGCGTTGAGAACCTCTTTGTATCGTAGAGCTCAATTCTCGAGAGATGATCTGCTACTACATTCTCAACCCCTTTCTTGTCTTTGATCTCAATATTGAACTCTTGCAGAAGAAGAATCCAACGAATAAGTCTTGGTTTTGCATCTTTCTTCACCATCAAATACTTAATAGCGGTGTGATCGGTGTAGACAATAGTCCGAGACCCAATAAGATATGGCCTGAATTTTTCAAAAGCATACACCACGGCTAGCAACTCCTTCTCGGTGGTGGTTGATAAGTCGTAGTTGTACGACTATTTTATATGTTAAAACCCCGTCAATTAATGTTTGCCTATATATTATTTCACTACCTGTGTGTAGTTTTCATTCTCAGGTACATTCGGAGACCATGGAAGGAATACCGGCTAAAGAGAGCCTATTAGAAGCTGTTCTGCGCGGAAAGAAATGAAGACCGAAGCACTTTGGAATTTTCATCAGTGCAGTACGCGGACGGCTGAAGATTAAAGGCGCGGACGTCTAAACATTTACCATAATTCAGTAGACGTCCGCGGATCACAAATACAAGAGACGTCTGTGGGTGACAGCTGGCAGTCGAATTTCCTATTTTCGATTGGGCATCTCAGGAATTATAAAAGCATAATTAGACAGAAAAAACCCTAAGCGACCAGAGGCGGCTGACCTCGAATTTCAGCAGAGAAAAGAGACACGTTTTGGGAAGAAACAACATACACGTTCGAGAGATTTAGAGAATTAGGGTTTGACCTAGTTTTGGAGAAGAAAGCTGCAGCGCGGTGGAGAATTCACCATTAGTAATTTCGTTCTATTTTATTCATATAACTTCGTGATGTATTCCATTGCGATGAGTAGCTAAACTCATATGTGTAGGCTAGAACTCAACATTGTGATGTTTCGACTTGAGACCTATATTTATCTTTATGTTTTGCGTTATATTATTCTGCATGTTTATGGAATTGAAGTGCTAGCATAAGTGGAACCCTAGCGGGGGAGCTTTTGTTTGTGTGTTGATTTCGATTATCAAAGTTTACTAGCAACCTAGCGGGGATAGTAAACTAGGATACGAGTAATATACCACTAGGATTGACACCCTAGGACAACTTGTAGTGCAACCTAGCGGGGAGCTATAAGTTGTAAAACATTAGAAATCAAAACGGTTGGGTTAATGATTTAGTCTTGCATCATAATCGAAAGTTCTAGCTTGCACTGTTCTTTGACATTTGATACTCGAATTGTGTGACGGTTTCTCTATTGATAATTGATCGTGTTTTGATACTTGCGTTTTTATTTACTTGTTTGAAATTCACAACCCCCCCATTGTTACTCTGATACTTAGTGAACAGATTCCCAACCGATCTCTGTGGATACGACCCGACTTACCACTTGCTAGTCGGAATTATAAATTTTTTTGCACAGGTACAACGACACCTGTCAGTGGTGTAATTCAACTGGGCATTATCAAGCACCTTGCTCACATAGTAGACTACGTGGAGTCTCTTATCAACTCGTTGTCCCAAGACGGCTCCAATAGCAAAGTCGCTTGCATCGCACATGATCTCGAATGGAAGATCCCAATTCGGTAGTTGCACTATGGGTGCCGATACAAGAGCTTTCTTGAGCTTTTCAAACGCCTCTAAACATCCTTCATCAAAGTTGAATTGCACATCATTGCATAGGAGATGAGTTAGTGGCTTGGCAATCTTTGAGAAGTCTTTTATGAATCTCCGGTAAAAACCGGCATGGCCTAGGAAACTTCTAACTCCCTTTTGATTTTGTGGTGGCGGTAGTTGCTCAATGGCTTGAATCTTTGCTTTATCAACTTCG
The DNA here is from genome assembly GCA_033675215.1 of Rhodiola kirilowii. Lineage (NCBI taxonomy): Eukaryota > Viridiplantae > Streptophyta > Magnoliopsida > Saxifragales > Crassulaceae > Rhodiola > Rhodiola kirilowii. The sequence goes on from CM066201.1 coordinate 55,895,222, forward strand.
ACCCCTCTTTTAGACACCAAATGTCCGAGCACGATTCCTTCTTGAACCATGAAATGGCATTTCTCCCAATTTAGCACCAAATTTGTTTTGATGCACCTAGCAAGAATATGAGAAAGACTATTTAAACAATCATCAAACAAAGTTCCATGAATAGAGAAGTCATCCATGAAAACTTCTATGCATTTCTCGATGTAATCACTAAAGATGGACATCATGCATCTTTGAAACGTTCCCGGTGCATTGCATAGCCCAAAGGGCATGCGCCTAAATGCAAAAGTTCCATACGGACATGTGAATGTAGTCTTTTCTTGGTCATTTGGCAAAATGGGGATTTGATAGAATCCACTATAACCATCTAAGAAACAAAAGTATTCATGTCCCGCAAGTCTTTCAAGCATTTGGTCAATAAATGGAATGGGGAAATGATCTTTCTTGGTTGCTTTATTAAGTTTTCTATAGTCGATGCACATCCTCCATCCATTCACGGTTCTTGTAGGGATTAACTCCCCTTTATCGTTTTGCACAACCGTGAGTCCTCCCTTTTTGGGGACGACGTGGATGGGGCTTACCCATTCCGAATCTGGAACTGAGTAAATGATGCCCGCATCTCTTAACTTAGTAATCTCCTTAAAAACAACTTCGCTAAGCTTAGGATTCAATCTTCTTAGAAGCTCCCTAGAAGGTTTCACATTTTCTTCAAGATTTATCCTATGCATGCATAGTGAAGGGCTAATTCCCGTAATATCATTAATAGAGTATCCTAGAGCTTTTCTATTAGTCTTCAAGACATGCAAAAGTTTGGATGTTTCATGCTCATTCAAAGTTGCACCAACTATAACGGGGTAAGTAGCATTAGACCCAAGAAATTCATACATGAGATTCGAAGGTAGAGGTTTTAACTCTCCTTCGAATTCCTTACCTCTCGGCACTGTGGGTCTTCCTTACTCTCATGAGCATCCAATACTTGTTCTCCTTCGGCCAAAGTTACGTCACACATTTCCTCATCATCCAAATCCATCAATGAGGTAAAGAGCATACTAGAATCATCTATCTTCATGACTTCATTCTCAAAAGATGTTAGCTCAAAACTTTCACAAGATATATCAAGCAAATTGCATTCAAAAGATGAAGTAGGAGCTCTCATGGCATTTTTCAGAAAAGAATTTTAATTTCTCATCCCCTATTTTCAGCTCAATAGATCCTTCGCCACATTTAATGACCGCCTCAACGGTGTTAAGAAAGGGTTTACAAAGAATAACGGGCGTCTCTTGCTCACCATCCATATCTACCACATAGAAGTCTACGGGAATAAAGAATTTACCGACTTTAATAGGCACATCCCTAAGAACTCCCCTAGGAATTCTAGAGCTTCTATCGGCTAGTTTCAAAGAAATAGTAGTAGGATGGAGCTCACCCATATCAATTTTCTCAAACAACGAATAGGGAATTAAAGAAATGCTAGCTCATAAATCACACAATGCTCTATCAATTTCAATTTTTCCTAAAGAGATAGGAATAGAAAACGACCCTTGATCTTACATCTTTTTAGGCATTCGACTTTGAACAATAGCACTACACTCAATATTCAAGTCTACCATGCTAGATTCTTCAATAACTCTATGATTTGACACAATATCTTTTAAGAACTTTGCATAGGTAGGGTTTTGAGTGATTACCTCATGGAATGGAAGAGTGACGTACAACTTCTTCAACATCTCCACAAATCGTTGGAAGTGAGCATCTAACTTGCCTTTGTTGAGCCTTTGAGGGAAGGGGATCATCGGCACATATTTCCTCATCAAAACCGGTTCTTCCTCCTTTTTCTCCTCTTCCGTAGGAGCTTGAAGTTCAACTTCAGAATTTTCGTTGGCAACTTCCGCTTCTATCTCCTTGTCATTAGAACTTGATTTTTCTTGAGGAGTAGGCAATACTTTTCCACTCTTTAATGTGATGGCGTTGATATGCTCTGTGGAGTTCACATCCGGTTGAGAAGGGAGCTTCCCAAGTTGCGTCAATTGAGCTACTTGATTCGTAAGCATTTTGTTATGAGCCTCTAATTGCTCCATCTTCTTGTTAGCCTCTTTTTGGTTTTCAAGCATTTGTGCCATCATAGCCATCATAGGATTATCTTGAGCGTTGGAAGAAACTTGTCCTTGTTGATGAGAATTCCCTTGATCATTCATAGGAGATTTGGCTTGATAAGTCCTTTGATAATTCCCTTGTGAATATTGAGAGCTTTGGTTGGAATTTTGACCTTGAGTAGAATAAGAATTTTGCCCTCGATTTTGGTTGGAGCCATACCCTTGTCTTTGGTAATTACCTTGGTAATTATTTTGCCCTTGAGGTTTAGGGGGGAAATTGGAGTCATTGGATGTTCTCCTTTGAGGAGGCTCATAATTTCTTGTAACGGGACTGGAATTTTGAGCATAATTCCTTTGTTGATTTACATAATGCGCCTCTTCATATCCATCTTCATCATCTTCATATTTCCCATCGGGACAAGCTTTCGTAGAATGCCTCGTACTAGAGCATATGAAACAAGGTTGTTGGACCGGATTCTTCTCTTTTTCATTCCTTGGTTTAGACACCTCCAAAGCATTAACCATGCTTATCATTCCGTCCATTTTCTTGACCAAATCACCAAATTGGTCTTTGGTCACATAATTCGAAGAGTCTTTTCTAGACTTAGCCATTTTCTTGTGGTCGACTCCTTGGTATCTATCAGAATTTGTAGCGATCTTCTCTATGACTTTAAACCCTTGGCTCGCCGGTAAATCCATGATTGCACCGTCACTAGCCGTGTCCATTTGGCTTTTGGCCTCTTTACTCATGCCTAGATAGAAGTATCTCATATGACCCGCTCTTCGAAAGTTATGGTGAGGGCATTCCCTCAAATAATGCTTGAACCGATCATAGGCTTGATGAAATAGCTCGTTATGTCTTTGAGAGAAGGTCAATATAAAATCTGTAAATTTCTTCGTCCTTGATGGTGGAAAGAATTTGGACAGAAAAGCATTTGCAAGCTCGTTCCAAGTCCTAAAAGATCCCGGCTCTTGGTTTTGCAACCATTCCTTTGCATCTCCGTATAGTGAAGACGGAAAGAGATTTAAGTACACATATTCTACGGGCACATCCCTTGGCTTGTACGTACGGCAATATTCTTGGAAGTTAGCCAAATGGGTAGAAGGATTCCCAACTCCGTGGTATTGATCATGGGTCACCATATGGACTAAGGAGGACTTCACATCAAAGTCGAATGCATCTTCATCTGGAGGCACAATAGCCGAGCCATTCCCTTCAAGAGTAGGAGTCATATAATCCCCAACGGGTCTCTCATCATCCTCTTCATCATATCTACAATTTCTGAAATTCCTTTGAGGGGCAGGAGGATTCCGCATAGGATTTTGATCATCAACATTGTTTTATCTAGCGGGAGGGTTCTCCGCCTCATATTCCATTCTATAATTTCTGATATTTCTTTGAAGAGCGGGAGGGTTCTCTATCTCATCTTCCATTCTAGACCCCGGTGGCAAATAATGTAGTGGGTTTAGGAGTGGAGGTGGTCGAGGTCTCGGGCCTTGGAAAGCTAGAGGAATAATAGGAGCAAGAGGTGGAGGATTCTTGCGAGGTCTACCTCTTCCTCTCTTAATGGTTGGGTGAGAAGGGTGAGAAGCACTTGACGTCGATCCAATCACTACGTGTTTTTGCCCCTTAAATCTTGTGTTCATTCAAAAGCCTGCAAGAACAAAGGAAATTCTTAGCAATGAAAGGCAAGAGAAATAAACACCAACAAGCTCAAAACAAGCAATGACTATCAAGTAAGGAAAAGTAGACAAACTAAACAATCTATTAGCACCTAGTTAATTAACCTATCCCCGGCAACGGCGCCATTTGATCGCTTGTGAATATAGCAGTAAAAGTACTCGAATAAGTATCAAATACCTTATGCTAGTCACGGTAATCAAAACATTTGTAAAGACTCGGGAAATCCGAGGTCGTACCCAAAGGATAGGTGATTAAACCAACAATGCCAAAGATATAATTAGAATGTCTATGGTTTGGGGGGGTTGTTCCTCTAAGAGGGATGATAGCAGAATTTTACTATCCAAAGTAGAGGTTTGATCAACAAAAAGGGTTAACAATCAATTAAAAGATGACTAGGGATCTATTTCTCCACCTAAACAATTATTGTGATGGTAAAATGGGAGGCTATTGATGAAATCACATGCACAAACTTAGAATTTAGCTATTACAACGTTAATGCCAAGTTCAACTCACGCTTCAAACTTAGTACAAAGAGGTTGCATCTCGCATAACACCTCACACTCACGCTTTATTGGTACTATAGAATATGAATGTCTAGTCTCACACTCACGCTTTATTGACTAGATAATCATACTCTTGTTAGGTTCAAGCCATTCTCATTAAGATTAGAGTGTCGCCATTTAACACAAAAGCCCTAATGCTTCTTCATTTAGTTCATTTGAAATCATGCTTTTCAACGCAAGTTACATCAAACATGAAATCATGCAGAATTCCTATTGAGGACTTCTCACAAACACCTTATAGGCAATCCGAAAATCTAAGTTCAAATGAAGAAGAATCATGTGCAAATCATTCATCAATAGCAACCATAGTATTTACAATGTCACAAACATGTCTAGGGGATTCATAGATCCCCAACCAAGGTCACTACTCACTCATGGTGAGTTTACAAACAAAATCAACAATAAAAGTGCAAAAAACCCATATGGAAAAGTGAGTTTAGAAATCTAGAACCAATATGGAGATCCGATAATAATAGATGATCTGATCTTCGTGTTGTTGATGACTCTAAAATCTATGGCTTCTTTTCCAAGAAAACTGCTCCAAATACCCAGAAAATCTGCCTTGAAAATCCCCCAAAAAGTTTTTTTGTTCAGAAACCCTAAGTTTCTATGTATAGCAAAATAGTAAAAATCCTGTCTTGATGACTCAACCGGCCGGCTCAACTGGGTGAAGGATTTTCAGCCGGCCGGTTCGAGCAGGGGAAAGCTTCCTTTTCTGAGCATTTGAACCGGCCGATTCATTGAGTGGAGGAATTTCAGCCGGCCGGTTCGAGCAGGGGAGGCTTGAGCGAGTGCTCTCTGTGCCTTTGAACCGGCGGTTCAATTTGTGAACGAAGTTCAGCCGACCGGCTCAATACCCCAGAGAGTTCAATCCTTCTAGTCTTGACTTCAACCGGGCGGCTCGCTCCAAGGCTAATATTTTAGCCGGCCGGTTGAATTTCCTCCTTGGGCACTTTTTGCTCCAAAAGCTCGGTTTTGCTCCAAAATCAAAGCCTACTTGTGTTTTCAGCTTAAACTCTGTAATTTACCTGAAATGAACCACAAAGCATCAAATAGCAAGTGAAATCGTAATAGAACAATCGAAACAATAAGCATAGAGGTCGCCTAAAATGCATATATTTCAGTGCTATCAGCCGTGTGGTAGGGCATCATCGACTCTAAGCACACTCTGCTCGTCTCCAATGAAAATCTAACCAGGAAATCAGAAAATGAATACACAGAAAAGTTATCAAAATTCCATAGCAATTCCAAATGGTAGCAAAACGAACCTGCAAACGCGCTGTGAAATTGGGTGTTGCTTTGGGAGTGAAAACGTGGAGATGCGAGCAGGCTTTGTCCCGCCTGATAACTTCGATGCGACACTTCGAAATCTGGCCGATCTGTAAGCGGACCTAGCAGCGGGGAAGGCGGACATGTCTATGATCGATTAGGGTTTTGCGAGTTCTGAGAAAGGCTTTTTTTTCGAAATGAAATTGTAGAGTTTCAAGATTCCCAGCTGATTTTGGCTAAGGACTTAAGCGGTGAAATCCTATCACTGATGAATGAAATTTGGCTAAGGACTTAAGCGGTGAAATCCTTTAAAAAAGCGGTGAAATCCTTTCAAAAAAAAGCGGTGAAATGAAAACAGTCGACTGAGTTGGGCGGGGAAATGAAAACAATCTTTTTAATTAAGTTTTTTTACTAATTTTACAATGACTATAGATAGCGTTTGGTAACAAGCGTTGTCTAAAACAGACCATTAGACAGCGCTTTCACTAAAAGTGCTGTCTAAAATAGAACATTAGACATCGTTTGGCTACAAGCGCTTTCTAAAATAGAACATTAAATATCGTTTCGTTACAAGCGTTGTCTAAAATAGAACATTAGACAACGTTTGGTTACAAGCGCTATCTAAAATAGAACATTAGATAACGTTTGGTTACAAGCGCTGTCTAAAACAGACCATTAGACAGCGCTTTTATTGAAAGCGCTGTCTAAAACAGACCATTAGACAGCACTTTTACTAAAAGCACTGTCTAAAACAGACCATTAGACAGCACTTTTAATAAAAGCGCTGTCTAATAATCTGTTTTAAAAAATAATTAAAAATGGTTGCATTTGGTTTTAAAAATGATTAAAATTGGTGACAAATTAAAAATGTTTTTTAGAAGATGGAACATTGACGGAAATGAGACGGAAAAATGAAAAATAGGTGACGGAACGGTGATGGAATGTGGAGGGAATTGGGCTACATCATCGTCAATTAATTTCTGTCAATATTCCCTCAAATTTCCGTCAACGTCGACGGAAATGTGATGGAATATTGATGTAATTTCTTAAATATTCAATGAAAGGTAACTAAAAATAAATACTACAAATTTATGTGTCTGATGACGGAAAGAAGTGAGAAAAATAACGGAAAAATAACGGTAACAGAAATGACGGAATCTAGGGGGAAATATCACGAAAATATTCTGCCAATATTTCCGCTCATTGTCCATCAACTTTCCGTCAATAAAATTCCGTCGATTTTCCGCGTCAAATTTTGAGACGGAATATTGTTGACGGAAATACAACGATATTTTTTTGTGACAGAATGTTAACGGAATTTTGCCGAAACAATAACGGAACATTTTCCGTCTGCGTTTCTGGTGACGTTTTAGTGACGGAATTTTGAGACGAAAAAAAACCGAAAATTTGTAGTGACACACATTTAATTCAATTGAAAAAAAATACTAACATCGAATATTTCAAATTTAAGTTTGAAAAAACAAATATAAATTTTTAATGCTAAAATTATTAATTTTTTATAGATGAAAAGATTGGGTGCGATTCAGGTAAAAACCACTATTGTATATGAAAATTAAAAATCGGATTTCAAGATGACACGTGTCCAATTTGTCGAAATCTCGGATATAACACGGATGGGCATTTTGGTCATTTCACATATCTCGGAATGATCATACTTAAACAGCAATGATCAGACTTAAATTAATACAGCAATGATCAGACTTAAACAGCAATGATCAGACTTAAACAACAATGATCAGACTTAAATAGCAATGATCAGACTTAAACATCAATGATCAGACTTAAAACAACAATGATTAGACATAATAATCAGACTTAAAACAGTAATGACCGGACTTAAACATCAATGATCAGACTTAAAAGAGCAATGATTAGACTTAAACAGCAATGATCAGATTTAATAATGAGACTTAAACAGCAATGATTAGACTTAAACACCAATAATCAGACTTAAACAGCAATGATCAGACTTAACTTGGAATGATCAGACTTAATAATCAGACTTAAAACATCAATGATCAGACTTAAATAGCAATGATCAGACTTAAATAGCAATGATCAGACCTAATAATTAGACTTAAAACAGTAATGATCAGACTTAAAACAGCAATGATCAGACTTAAACACTAATGATCAGACATAAACAACAATGATCAAACTTAACTTGGAATGATCAGACTTAATAATCACACTTAAACGATCACACTTAAACAACAATGATCAGACTTAAAACAGCAATGATCAGACTTAAAACAACAATGATCAGACTTATACAGTAATGATCAGACTTAAAACATCAATGATCAGACTTAAAATAGCAATGATCAGACTTAAAACAGTAATGATCAGACTTAAACATCAATGATTAGACTTAAACAGCAATGATTAGACTTACACAGCAATTTTTAGGATGATTATACCATCGCATCTGTTATGTATTTTTAAAGTCCGTTTTAACTTTTTTTTTATTTACAAAAAGCGTCCCGAATTACGATTGGTCGAAATATACACGTTGCAATATTTTATTAAGTTTTTAGTTTTTATTTATAACTGTGGTTTGAATTTGATCCGTTTCCGAAAAGTTTAAAACACAATATGTAATGAACAGTCCACAATATGTCTCTTAAATTCTCACATTATTACTCTTAATAAATTTTAATTCGTTTCTCGACTATTTTGATGTCATATCATATCCTTATTCGCTCTCCATCGATGTCAGAGTCTTAGGCATTGGAAACGAGTGAAAATGCAAATATTGGAGCAAAAAAGAAATTTGACTCGGCATGCCAGCTAGTGACTTGCGATGAATGGTTTCGTTCTTCTACAGTTCTACCAAATGACTAGGACGAATCAATTTTAAAAGTGTAGATTTTTGGCTTAGACTATAAATAGTAAACTCGAGCTATCAGGAGCATCCATTGAAAATTAAAGATATCAAAGACTAAAGAAAGAAAGATCGATGATCTAGACTAGTTTGATCCCTTTTCTAGTTGTATTTTCATCTTTCATTATCATTGAACCTAAGCCATATGCAGCCGAATTAAATTATTCTGCTTACTTATCTTAACTGCCTAAATTAATCTAAGATCAGATTTTCCACATTGGCATTACGCTCTACTACACATTCTTTTTTCTTTTTTTTTATTACCAGTGTTAGTATGTTAGTAATTGTTAGGATGAGGCATCGAGCCTGGGCACCTGTGGTGCCGGGAGAGCATGCTAACCACGCAAGCTATACTCGATCCTCTACACATTCAACATCAATCATAACATGTTATTTGATTCCATTGAAGATTGTATAATGGCGACCTATATTTGGTTACCAAATGAGAAAGGGGAACAGTCGGGCAATAGTGGAGTGCGGGCGTTTTGGAAAATGATTTGGTCCTGCAATGTCTCTAACAAGACCAAAATTCTTTGCAGGGGCTGTTTTACAACAGTGCCAGATGCCAAAATTTTGAAGAGGAGATTTGGATATGGATTGTCGATGCAAGATTTGCGACTATGGGAATGGAGTCAGCGATACATGTAATGAAGAACTGTTGGTGAGCGAAGGAAGTTTGTACTAGAATGGGCTTAAACCTGCCTGATCTTGGTGACTCGAAAGTGGATCCAGCGGACTGGATTTGGTCCTGCTCCAGGGCACTTAACAGTGAAGAGCTGGGCACGTTTTTGTTGTCCAGTGGACTGGTTGGGGAGTTGAGCAGACTGTTATTATCGGTAAGAGCTTGCTTAGATTGATGAACGAGCACTACTGGCCTAACCCTATAGAGAGTGGGGTTCCTCCTCCCGGCTGTGGGCGGCCTCTAGACAGTAATGTGCTGAAAGTCAGTGTGGATCGATCTTGGGAGGTTGACAGTAGGTCTGTAGGTTTGGGAATTGTTGCAAGAGACAGCGAAGGCCTAGTGCAGTGGTCTTGGGCATCAAGGAGTAATGTTTGCTCCTATGCTAGTGAGGCGGAAGGGTTAGTTCTTCTCCAGGCATTCAAATTAGTGGCTCGCTTGAAGATTATGAGAGTTGGAATGATATGAGGGAAAATGTTGTTTTCCTTTTTCTCATTAACAATGTATAAATAGTTTACAAGGATTATAATCAGGGAAATCAGGATACTAAACTAACGTTACATAACAGTCAATGAATCATAAATCAAGGGATCAAAATCCCAAATTACAAATCAAATATTCACTTCAATAGCCCCCGCAAGCTCATGATCGAGAACGAACATGCAGCTTGTCGCGAAGAGTACATAAATGATGATTGCCAACAGCTTTGGTAAAGATGTCAGTAATCTGATCCAGGGAACGGGCGAACAATAAGATCTTTGGAAGCCACTTGTTCGCGTACAAAATGATAGTCAATTTTGATATGCTTGGACCGCTGATGAAGAATAGGATTTGCTGAAAGAAAGGTCACACTTAAACTGTCGGGGTTTTTTATTTTTTGCCCTGTTTTTGAAACTCAATATCACTTTTGCCCTGCCTGAAACTCAAATCTCGTTTTTGCCCTGTTTTTAACAAAATCGATTTTGCCCAATTCGGTTTCACTCATTTTTGAATGAAACCGACTTTGCCCATATCGGTTTCGTTGATTTTCAACGAAACCGATTTTTCAAAAATCGGTTTTATTACTGTGGTGCCTTGCGTGGCACAACCTGGGCCAACGAATTCAATATGCACAGTGAAACCGAATTGGGCAAAATCGGTTTCATTCAAAAATGAGTGAAACCGAATTGGGCAAAATCGGTTTTGTTAAAAATAGGGCAAAAACGAGATTTGAGTTTCAGGCAGGGCAAAAGTGATATTGAGTTTCAAAAACAGGGCAAAAAATAAAAAAACTCTAAACTGTCACATAGGAGGATCGGTGGTTTTTGAATCGTGATCGCCATCTCCTGCAATAGTTATTGTATCCAAATCAACTCAGCAGCGGTGAATGCGATGGCCATGTACTATGCCTCGGTACTAGAATGAGAAACAACCTTCTGCTTACGCAAGGATCAACTGACAAGGTTGCCGCCAAAGTAAATGGCAAATCCATGTTGCGATCTGCAGCCATCAGGATCAGATGCGACGACCGACTGCACCCAAAGCATATAAATAGAAGGCTAGGGCGTCCATAATCAGAATCGCTTTCTGAGAGAAAAATACACGAGTTTATCTTGTTGATCGGAGAAGGAGAGAGCGACGGCCGACTAACTTTCCCCTCTGGAAAATCACCGGCGCTGATACAGTCTGTTCAGTGTGCTGTTCAGACTGTTCATGATTGAACTTACCGCTGCACACACCAGTGACCACTACTAGCTTTCGGGAGAAAGTCACCGAACTTTGGGAAAAGATCGAACACGTTCGGAAGGGAGTTTCGGACGAAGGGGATCGAGGGGGAGCCGAGATCATAAATCTGAGTGAAGTAGTGATGGAGGCTAGGCATCTTCATTCGAGAGATTGTAAGAGTAAGTCCACGTGTAGCTCTATACTATTCAATAAAGATTTATATCTCTTTAGGGCGTGGGAAGCCCTCCAGAGTAGGCTAAGGCTGAACTGGGAAGTACACTGCGTGTTCTCTTTATTTACTGTCCCAGATACTATCTACCAAAGTGTTCAAGGTCTGTCTGAACATCTCCTGGAAGAGTAGCTTGAACAGATAATAGTATTCAAGATCAATCTAGACTAGTTTGATCCCTTTTCTACTTTTATTTTCATCTTTCATTATCATTGAACCTAAGCCCTACTTATCTTAACTGCCCAAATCAATCTAAGATCTGATTTTCCACATTGGCATTACGCTCTACTACACATTCAACATCAATCATTACATTCCTATCAACAACAAAAAAACATCAATCATTACATTACACAGATCCTTGGCAATTTTACGAAATGGGTGTGATAGAGATCAAGTGACCGGGGATGTAAGGTGGAGGTTGAATTCTAAAGAGGTGTTGGACATTAAATTAGCCTATAAAGCGATGCAGAAAATGTCTATTTCTCATTCTCAAATGGCCATTGAAGGAGAGCAGTCTGACAATAGTTCATTAGCTAAATTCTGAAAGTTTATTTGTATTGTATTTCCTAGCTTATTTGTACGAGTGTGTTTCCGTTGAGTACAATAAATCAGTTGTTATCTTCCTTTACAGTCCACCAAATTAGTGAGAATTGTGTGCCACATTTATTGAGATCCTGGGAGGATTAGTTATTATCCTACATTTGGTATCAGAGCGAGTGTTGAGTACAAAATATCAGGAGCGATATTTTTTGTGGTTCAATTATGTCAAACACAATTCCACTTCAGCTACCAAAATTCAACGGGAGAAATTTCAAAAATTGGTCTATCCAATTGAAGGCATTTTTCAAATCCCAAGATTTGTGGAGTTTGGTCAAGACGGGCTACACTGAAGTAGTCGGAAAAGCGTTTGACGAGCTTAAAAAGGAAGATAAAGATTTGTTGGCAGAAACTCGTAAGAAAGATCAGAAAGCATTATTTGCGATCTTTCAAGCTATGGAGGAACCGATATTTGAAAAAATATCTGAGGCGGAGACATCCCACAAGGCATGGACCATTCTAGAAAATGCATACAAAGGCGATGAAAGAGTCATGAGGATGCGCTTGCAAACACTGAGGGGAGATTTTGAGTCACTACGAATGACTGACTCGGAAAGCGTATCGGCATACTGTGAACGGGTTCAAGCGGTCGTTAACAATTTGAGAGTTAACGGGGAAGCGCTGGAGGAACAACGAGTCGTTGAAAAGGTATTACGCTCGTTACCTGTTAAATTTGAATATGTCGTGGCAGCTATTGAAGAGGGACATGACATATCAAAAATGTCGATGGATCGACTCATGAGTTCGCTGTGTTCACACGAGCAACGGATGAACCAGAAGGCGAACAACTCTAGTCAGGAGCAGGCTTTGCAAAGCCGAGTCGAATCATGAACTCACGGAGGTTACCGTGGAGGTCGAGGACGTGGACAAGGCCGAGGAGGAGGTCAAAATTATAATGGTGGACGAGACCAAGCCAGTAGTAGCAATACTCAGCAAGCTCGAGGTGGTCATACTGGAGGACGTGACAAGTCCAGAGTCTAGTGTTACAAGTGTCAGAAGTTCGGACACTAAAAGTCTGAATGCCGAGCTAATGAGTGAGTGGAGCAAGCTTATGCTTCCGAGGCGCATGGAAATATGGTTCTAGCGTGCAAGACGAAGGAGACTTGTGGAGGTCAGACAGACGTGTGGTACCTTGACTCCGGATGCAGCAACCATATGAGTGGGAGAAAGGAGTTATTCTCTCGCTTAGACGAATCCGCTCGTGCTGAAGTCAGTTTTGGAAACAAGTCGCAAATCCAAGTCATGGGCAAAGGCGACATCCAAATTCAGACAAATGACGGTACATATGCAACTATTGCTAATGTGTACTATGTACCAGGGCTGTGCTGGAATTTACTGAGCTTGGGGCAACTATCGGAGAGAGGTCATTCCATTTCTATTCGAGATGGCGTTAGCACAATTGAAGGCAAAGACCGGAGGATCTTTGCGAAGGTCCCTATGACAAAGAACCGGATGTTCCCGTAGATCCTTAAGAAAGGAGTTGAAGTAAACTTCCAGACGATGGTGAGAGACAGCAGTTGGCTGTGGCATCTCAGATTTGGCCATTTAAATTTCAACAGACTGAAATTATTAACTGCAAAGAAAATAATGACAGGATTACCGGCGATTCAGATTCCTAGTCAACCATGTGAGGCGTGCTTGCGAGGGAAGCAACACAGAGAGCCATTTCCAGTTGGAAAGGGGAGACGAGCGAACCAACCGTTGGAGCTGGTTCACACGGATCTATGTGGTGAGGTCGAATCACTTGGCGGAAAGCGATACATGATGGCACTTGTTGATGATTTTTCAAGAAAGACTTGGGTCTATTTCTTGAGAGAAAAGTCGGAGGCTTTCCGGACGTTCAAGGAGTTCAAGACCTTTGTTGAAAAACAAAGTGGTTACAGCTTGAAGACACTGAGATCAGATAGAGGAGGAGAATTTACTTCAAATGAATTCTCAAGCTATTGCAGAGCCGAAGGAATCAGACGGCAGTTGACTGCAAGCTACACACCTCAGCAGAACGGCATTGCTGAGAGGAAGAATCACACAATCTTTGAGATGGCCAGAAGCATGTTGAAAACCAAGGAGCTACCGAAGCCTTATTGGGCAAAAGCGGTATCTTGTGCAGTATTCTTACTGAACCAATGTCCTACGAAGGCGGTTCAAGAAAAGACTCCAGATGAAGCTTGGAGTGGTGTGAAGCCAGATGTATCTTGTCTATGAGTATTTGGGTGTATTGCATATCCCCATATACCAGATCAGCGACGGAGGAAGCTGGACGACAAGAGTAGGCGATGTATCTTCATCGGGTACAGTGCTGATACGAAGGGTTATAAGTGTTATGATTCTGACACAGGAGAGTTGATTATCAGCCAAGATGTACAGTTTGCCGAAGATGAGGCCTGGGATTGGTCTCAAACTGATGCTAGAGAGCCCCATGTCGTAATTGAGGAGGAGCCTACGGAAGATAGGCATGCGCCAGTTGTTGATTCACCTGAGAAATCAACTGAGTCAAAGTCTAGCAGTTTACCACCACGACAAAGAAGACCACCAGTTCGATATCATGACTATGTGGTCTACCGAGATGATGAGCCAGACACACCTGATGAAACTATGGTAAACTTTTGTCTATTTGCAGATTGTGATCCTGTAACGTTCGAGGAAGCAGCAAAAGACAAAGGGTGGATTCAAGCTATGGATGCGGAGATAACTTCCATTGAGAAAAACGATACATGGGAGCTGACATCTTTACCAGTTGGTACGAAGTCAATCGGAGTGAAATGGGTGTACAAGACGAAGTACAAACCCGACGGTCAGGTGGACCAGTTGAAGGCAAGGCTAGTAGTGAAGGGATACAGGTAGAAACCTGGTATCGATTACTTCGAGGTATTTGCACCAGTTGCTAGAATGGATATCATTCGAATGATTATAGCACTTGCAACACAGAACAGGTGGAAGATACACCAGATGGACGTGAAGTCAGCATTCTTGAACGGAGTTCTAGAAGAGGAGGTGTATGTTGATCAGCCACCAGGTTATGTGCAAAGAGGAGAAGAGAAAAATGTGTACAAGCTGAAGAAAGCATTATACGGACTGAAGCAGGCCCCGCGAGGATTGATACGTATATGGTAGAGAACGGATTTCAGAAGTGTCCTTACGAGCACACACTCTACATCAAGATGAGTGATGAAGGACAGATGCTGATAGTTTGCTTGTATGTGGATGACTTGATATTCGCAGGAAGTTTGGAGGAGATGTTCATCGAGTTCAGAGAAGCGATGACTCGTCAGTTTGAGATGACTGACATGGGATTGATGTCTTACTTTTTAGGCATTGAGGTTGAGCAGGCGGACAGTGGAATCTTTATTTCACAGAAGAAGTACGCCAAGGATATTTTGAAGAGGTTTAAGTTCGAGGGAATGAAGGCGGTCAGAACACCAGTTGCAGAGAGGATGGAGATGATGAAAGAAGGTACTGGAGAGCTTGTGAATCCCACTTACTTCAAGTGTATAGTTGGAAGTCTACGATACTTGACTTCAACTAGACCAGATATAGTGTACGGAGTTGGACTTATCAGTCGCTTCATGGAGAAATCGCAACAGTCACACTTGCTAGCAGCGAAGCGTATACTCCGATATATCAGTGGTACTAGTGATTATGGGATTATGTATTCTCACACAGAAGAGTTCTGTCTGACAGGTTATACAGACAGTGATTGGGCTGGTGATGTGGAAACTCGGAAGAGTACATCAGGTTATGCTTTCTATCTTGGAGATGGAGTAGTTTCATGGTCGTCAAAGAAGCAACAGGTTGTTGCTCTTTCTACAGCTGAAGCGGAGTACATCGCAGTAACTACCGCAGCTTGTCAAGCAGTCTGGCTTCGACGGATATTGGAAGACCTGAAACATAAGCAGGAGGGCCCCACGAAGATTATGTGTGACAACAAGTCGGCTATAGCATTAGCCAAGAATCCAGTATTTCATGGCAGGAGCAAGTATATTGGGATCAGATATCACTATATTCGAGAGCTGGTCAAAGATGGTGAAATTGAGTTAGAGTTCTGCAAGACCGATGAGCAAGTTGCAGATATCTTTACCAAGGGACTCTCAAGTGATAAGTTTGAATTGTTTCGACATATGTTTAGAGTTGCAAGATCGTGGATCAAGGAGGAGTGTTGAAAATGTTGATTGATCCACGTATGGGTCAATAATATTGTGCTGCCTTCTTCCTCTACAACCTCCATATGAGGTGTCAAACACCTACATCCACAAATTTCGGCGCCTACCTTTTGAAGATGCAAACTTCATGCCACATGTCCTCTTATCCTTCTGCCATGCAAGACATCATGTTGAAAAACATTTTCCTGTTTCTCCTATAAAAGGAGATGGTGTCCGAAGAAGAAACATCATCAATCATCCCTCATCTCCCCTGCCTTCTCTCATAAACAGTGTATTTTTTAGTGTTGAGTATTGTATTTTCTAGCTTATTTGTACGAGTGTGTTTCCGTTGAATACAATAAATCAGTTGTTATCTTCCTTTACAGTCCACCAAATTAGTGAGAATTGTGTGCCACATTTATTGAGATCCTGGGGGGATTAGTTATTATCCTACAATTTGAAAACTCCCTATACCAAGAAAGATCAAAATATTTATTTGGCATGGATATCATGAAGTGCTCCCAACAAACAGGCAACTTGTTAAAAGGCACATAGGTAGTATCAAACCATGTTCAATTTGCAATTATCACAAAGAAGGTGATTTACATCCGTTTATTCACTGTTGGTGGAGCAAAGCGGTTCGGATTTTCCTGGAGCAGAATGTCCATAATGATTGTAAGGATTTTACTTCTTTTGCATATGTGTTATTCTTCCTACTCTCAGGCTAGCCCAGATGTTTTTTGCAAGATGATTATTGCACTTTGGTTTACATGGTATCATCGAAATAGAGTCATGCATGCGCAGTCCCATTTTATCTCATGTTGCAGCCAATAATCGCATTGTCAAACTTCATAAGGATTTCACAATGAATAACAAAGCGCTACTACCCAATGTTAGCAGCAGAGCTCTAGTATGACAATGTCCAACATGTAAATTTGTTAAAGTCAATTGCGATGGTTCATGGATTGAAGAACAAAAATCAAGTGGTATAAATTGAAGAACAATTTGTGAAGCTAATAGTGCTGCTGACTTTATCGCCAGAAAAGCGAGCACTGAGAGGTGGAATTAGTGCAGATTGGATGTTATTCCCAGAATATCTATTCTTGTCCAATTTGCATAGCTTTACATTTGCCTTGCCACATGGCTTTATCCCAAAAAAACATCAATCATTACATGTTATTTGATTCCATTGAAGATTGTATAATGGCGACCTTCTATATTTGGTTACCAAAAGTGTTTTATTTAACCTAACTTAATGTTTTGACTGATTCATTGCTTCACATTTTACTGAAAAAGTGAAATATGATTAGAGCACTAAAGTAATAAAAAGCTACTCGGGATCTCTAAGTGGGAGATAAGATTCTATTAAATTGTTTTTTTATAAAAGATGCTATTAAATTATTAAACTATCACCAACTACTCCCTCCGTCCCATATTATATCATTTCTGGCGACCGCATTTAACTTTCAATTTCGTTGAGTTTCTTCCAGCGACAACATTATATTTAACTTTTAGGAACGAGTGAAATGATTCATTAAAAAATTGCTTTGAGCCAATATTAATAAGGTTAAACTCTATATCTCTAATTGCATCTTAAAACATTTGATATATATAATTTGTTTTTTTTATCTTAGCCAAATCAACTAGGGCTTGATCTCAAGGAAAAAGGGGCTAGCTCCGTCCTTGCTCGTCCCTTGTGGACGCTTGCTTGCTTGTAGGTGCTATGGTCTATCCTCTCGCGAAGGCGCTAAGGTCCTACTATGTAAGGGTATGTCGACTTGTGAGTTTAAATTAGTCAGAGGTGCCAAGATGGCATATGCTTCAATGAAAGAAGTCAAGTCCGATTCCGGGTTGGTGTCCTTGGTGTGACTTGTGCTTCAAACGTGCTGTACCGAGAAATGCAATGTATGCGTTGTATTCCTTGATATGTTGAATGTAAACCCACAATCAAAAAAATCTAGCTACATTATACTATTAAACTCACAAATTATATAAATTAAATCCACAAATTATAATATTAAACCTACGAATCGTATGAATTCTCATAAATCAAGCACTAAATTACATAATCCTTTTTTTACACCAAACCTGGTCGGACTTTTTTTTTTGCACCTTAAAGGATTTTATTTATTGAAAAGTAAAAACGCAACAAAATCCAAGAAGTCAAGACCAAACGTAGTTTGAATCTTTCTTTTTGGGGCACGAACGAGCAAAGAATCGAGATCCTTTCTTTTTCCGATGGTGAGTTTTTGATATCGGAGACGGGTCAACCTGGTCACGAGGCACATTAGCACTATTAATCACTACTTGAGCATCAATCTCTTTTTCAAGTTCCTCTGTCGGATCACCCTCTCGGACATACCCTTTATCCATAGCAAATTTATCCAATTCTTCCACGTCTTGGAAAGTTTTACTGCCAAATTCTTTACAGTAAAGACGACCATCCCTACCTTTGAAAATTTTCAAGGCCAAGGAATCATCATCCTTAGCTTCATCCTCAACATCATCATCCTCAGCTTCATCCTCAACTTCATCCTCCTCCATCCTATTATCTGAAGTGGCTGACTTTTCTTTGGATGAAGAGTCTTCACCATTACCCACTGTCTGAAAGAGATTAGCATCGTCCGAGACAGTATGGGTTGATTGATTAGCACTTTCCTTTCCATTATCAGCCAGAACAGCGGCCGAAATGGTAGCTAGTTTGCTCTGATTGTGGTGAGTTTCTAGAATATCTGTTGGCCGGGGTCCATTAACGACGTCACCTGCCTGCTTATCCTTATTTTCTGTAGGATTATCATGGATGGGCTTACGTTTCCTTCTGCTTTCCACAATCGTCCAGGATTGATTTTCTGTTTCCTTATTGGCTCCATCAGTATTAGGAACATTAGGGCAGGTGATACCCGTCACCGGCAGCTGACTGGCCGGCTCACTCCGATCAACTGTCGTCACCGACGGCTTAGTTTTCCGACAGGAAGCCAGCTGGTGACCATGCAGTTTACACTTGCTGCAGTAAAGAAGCTTACCTTTGAACACTACCGGTTGAATGATTGATCTGCCACCAATGAAGTTGATCACCACCTCAGACGGGAGCGATTTGGACAAATCAATCTCGATGCAAGCCCTCGCATAACTGGGATTAGCATAAGTCCTCGTGCGCATGTCGATGGCGAGAAACCTGCCAATGGACGAGACAATCGCAGCAATATACGCCTTGTCGCAAACCTCCAGAGGCAAGCATGGAAGCCTCACCCAGGCGGTAGTAGTAGTCGGCTCTTTTCTTGTGTGAAAATCCGGGCACCACCGAAACAGCCGAAACAGGGACTGTCCAACTTTACGCATGGGATGCGCCAGAACCCTATCTGCTTCCGCTTCAGATCGGAGTATGATTAGAATATGCCGCACATCGAGAGCTCCAAGAGAAACTCCGGCATCCAGATCCCAAACAGAGGCAAAGCGACGCCGAATCTCACCAACAGGAGGGCGACCTGAAGAGAACTTAGCCACAACAGCAAAATGTAGCCGATCCAAGCCAGGCTGGATCTCAGCCCTCGTAAAGCTGATAACTGGCCGACCATCCTTGACCGCATAATGCCGAGGAGGGAGCTTAATCGGAGGGAATTTCTCCACCGGACGCGACCTCGTCACCGCCGCAAAAGAAACTGAAGGTTGTCTGGAGTCCAAGCCTGCCAGATCTGGACGATCCGGCGCACTAGGGGGGAGGCCATGCGCCACACGCCGAGAGCACCACGCGGTAGCTCCGGCCCGTTTTCATCAATTGGATGTCCCGGAGGATGCAGAGACGAGTTAGGGAGAGGAGGGAAAGCCAGAACGGATGGAGAAGGAGGCGCAGGCGCCATGTCCGGCGAGCTCGAGCTGAAAGGGAGATCAGATCTGAGAAAATCTCATCATCTCTAAAGAGTTGCGAGATCCACGCGCACGCGGGTGTGCTTCTCTCATCTTGACTGGGTAGACCTTTTAAAGTGAGCCTCTCTCACACTTCAAAAATCCTGGTCGGACTTCCAACTATCTATATTCCTGTAAGGCTACCAATTTCTTTGATGTGCACATACTCATATTCACTCTCCATAAATATGTACAAAATCTAAGAAAAACCCAGCAAGATCACTCTATGATATTCTAAAAGTAAAGTGACAACTAAGAGTATCTCTTGCTGATTTTCAGTTTTCCGATCTCAAACAAAGACTGTATCCCTGAAATCATAGAATAATTAGTTTAATATTTAAAGGGAAAAGGACATATATATTGACGCTCTTCATTATCGGCATTTTCTAATTTAAGATTCAAATTATTGACTTTTTCAATCACGGGAAAATAAAAAAATAAAGTGACAAATTCCCGAACGCCAAGCACCGCGGCTATATTGTGATCAAATTGATAACTCAATCGATCATGAGAACCCCGTTGATAACAAATTCATTAAAAATAGCTATGGGTGTGAAGAAAAATCGATCGGTACGTTAAGAGTTTATGATGAGATTGTCGAGTTATTTTTAACGGGGTATACATGATTGAGTTAAGAATTGAATTACGGTACACCTATGATGCTTGGATTTCTCTGTCGATTTACTTTTTATTTTTCCACTGATTTAAAAATTCAATAGTTTGGAACAAATAAAACATCGATAGTTCAGAGCATGGATGAATATTTTTCCTTATTTTAGTAAATGAAGATTAAACATGGCAAACATATCCCTGAGGGACCCGAGGTTGAATAATTTAATTAAGGCAAAATACAATATGTGATATGAAGAAGCAGGTGGCCGGCGAGTAGCTGCCGATGTTGTAGGAATTGGAGGCTGCTTGGCCGATGTCGGGTCGGAGCTTCGGCGGACGGTGGTCGGTTCTCTCGGCGTCTTGGGAGTGGTCGGTTGTCGTTGGGTGGTGTTGGGAGGGCTGAGTTCGACCGGATGTTTTTGCTACGCGGCTGTTTGTACTTGTAGGCGTGTTAGATTAGTTTTGGACTGGTGGCTTTTGTAGATTTGTTGCCAGTTTTAGATTAGTTTTAACGGTAGTTTTAGTTTTAGTTGAATAAGTGACTATTCTCAGCCGGTTTCCGGACTGAGTGAGTTGATTTTCCTCAGCCGTTTGCGGACTGAGTTATAGTCGCATTAGTTGTCCTAGTTGCCCTTTTCCTCCGGCTCTGGCCAAAGGATGTTAGTGGCTTTGAGGACGCTTCTGACGAGGATGGGTTGGCCATTTTAGGCCTGTGCGTTCACCTGAGTATACGTACTGAATCGAGTCATTGAGTCGTCGATGTCCGAATTCTGTACAATTTTCCCATCAAAAAAAAAATGAAGAAAGTGACTTATTTGCTTGTTCCAATGAATGACGCAATGTCATGCTAATTTTCCTTCTTTTGCTTTCTTTTAATGTAAAAAAGGTTAATTTTTAGCTACAAAAAAATAGGAATAAGAATAACCAAGCTATATCTTGGTTTCTATGGCATTTTATTTAAAATAACAGAATGTAGTTCATTTTCTCTGTAGATTTTGAAATGGATTGTTACAATTTATTCAGCTGGAGATGTAATTTAATGTAACGCTTCTATGGTTGTCATTTGGCATATGCATTAGTAGAATTATCGAAATTTAGTGTTCTCACTCCCAAGTGCAATCATATTTGGAGGTCTGAAATTGAGTGTTTTCTACACATAAAATATTTTATTTCATAAATTTTAATTCGGGGTGGCGAATCTCATCTTGAAAAATTATATATCTTTTGTGCAAAAAATTCCGCGGTTAAAGTATATTAATTTAATTATAAATTTAGAACTCTGATTTGTATTTATTAAATAAATTCCGCAATGTAAAACAACTCAAATCGATCTATAATGCAAATGAAGATTAATTAAATTTATCGAGTTTTGACCGAGTGTTCGTTCAACGTGAGAGATCAAAGTTTTTCTCTACTTCTGAATTTCGATGATTTAGAACTCAAAACGACAAATCTCAACTGGACAACGCAATTTTATGAAACTAGATATATTAGTTCAAACATGTAGTTGTGTAATACCGAATGGTGAGAATCAAGAGTTATAAACAAAACATTCATATATATTGACAAAAAAATTTGAAAGATAATTCGGATTTCTATCAAATAAAAACCCAAGATTGATTCTTATTAAATTTAAGTAGAGGAAATATCAGGTGCAGATTATATTTTTAGTGCAAGCTGTAAAATTTGTCGAAACTAGGTTATTATTCATCGTCGAAAAATCAAAAGTACGATATAGTTCGTCAAAAATATTTTATAATTTACCGTCGAGAAATCAAACATACGACGAGATCCGTTTAAATGACTATAAATTAAGGTCTGTCTTTAGTTTATTATTCAACCACTTATAGGATATTCCATTTATTGGATATTGGGATTACAGATAAATTTTACTTCTCTCGTATGCATCTACCATTTATTTGAGGGATCTTTACAGCAAGCAGTCAATATATCCTCCGCAGCAATCTGCGTCTCTCGGACCTAGACCTATATGTGAAGCCAAAATAACAATTAGAATAAAATTGAGAGCGCTAAAAAATTGTGCCTTCTTCATCTTGAGAGATCAATGTTTTTTTCTACTTCTGAATTTTGATGATTTAGAACTCAAAACAAGAAATCTCAATCGGACAATGCAATTTTATGAAACTCAATATATTAGTTCAAACATGTAGTCGTAGTATACTAAATGAATCAAAGAGAGATTTTGTAAATGACAGATTGGTTCGTAGGGGCAGCATAACATTTAGTGCCATTGACGAAGAGAGATTTTTTCAAACAATGATCAACACAAGTTAGAAACTCAGGGCCAGGGAGGGGGTTAACGATATCACAGATATATATATATATAAACTCATATTGGGGCTCGCAACTAGTGGACCAAATCAGGTGGTGTCTCTTTCACGCAAATAAAGTTTATCCACTTTGCACCTGAACCGTCTAAATTTTGGTAATAAATTTGACTTTTTTTTTAATAGGGAAAACTATAAATTCATTTCCTAAAGTACCATTCCATTTCAAAATAAGTATCGAACTTTCAATTTTTTTAAATCAAGTACCGATGGATCAAATTGTAATAAGAAAATTTGTAAAAGTAACACTATTAAACAATTTAACCCTTTAAATGATTAACTATAAATAAAATATTTGAAATTAAATTATTTATAATATGAATATTTTACCATTTAATGATAAATTTGAAAACATCATACTGCTTACTATCTTTGACAATTTTTGATATAATAAAATTTTAAAAAATATATCTAAATTAAGGGCATGTCTATTTGAACTAGAACTTAACTGAACTGAACTGAATTTATCTGATATTAACTGAATTTATCTTATATTAACTGATAGTACTGATATTAACTTAAATGAAACTTAACTTAACTTAACTGAAACTTATATTATCATCATATCATCATCATAGCATCATCATCATCATATCATCATCATCATCATATCATCAACATCATCATATCATCATACCATCATCATACCATCATCATCATACCATCATCATCATATCATCATCATCATACCATCATCATCATCATATCATCAGCATCATCATATCATCATCATCATACCATCATCATCATATCATCATCATCATCATCATGATGGTATGATGATGATGGTATGATATGATGATGGTATGATGACGATGGTGATATGATGATGATGATATGATGATGATGATATGATGATGGTATGATGATGATGATATGATGATGATGGTATGATGATGATGATGGTATGATGATGATGATATGATGATGATGGTATGATGATGATGATGGTATGATGATGATGATATGATGATACTATGATGATGATGATGCTATGATGATGATGATGATGATGATGAAAAATCGATTTAAATCAAACTTTACTTTACTTAACTTAACTGAAATTTATATTAACTTATGTTGACTGAAAGTAACTTATATTAACTAAATTTAACTTGTATTAACTTATATTGACTGAAAGTAACTTAACTTAACTTTACCGTGAAAAATACAAGTTCAAATGGACAGGGCCTAAATAGGAAAAGTTCACTATTATAATTATATATTTAATTGAAGTCACAGATAACTAAGCCTCAATGTATTTACAATTTTTCAACTTGTTAATTATTGATAAATTTCAATAATAAAAATAATTAAGAACTAAATTGATTAGAATTTAAATATCCGATCAATTAGTGATCAAATTGAAAACAACATATTGTACAATTTTAAATATAATTACAATATTGTTTTACCTGTCAGTTTGGGTGTATTTTTTAAGTTTTAGTATATAAATAATCAAAATAATAAGTAATATACGTTTTCAATTTTAGTACTGAATAATAAAATATTTAAATTTTAAAAAAATTCATTTGATCATTTAAAGGGTTTAACGGCGTTGGTTTGGATATAATTTTTAAAATTAAATCATACATTAAATTGTCAAAAATAATTAGCAATATGATGTTTTCAATTAAATGATAGAATATTCATATTCTAACAATTCAATTTTAATCATTTTGTTTATAATTGATCATTTAAAGGGCCCGTACAGTCGAAGGATGGCAGCCTTCCTCTTCGAAAAATATTTTTTGAACTTTGGAGTCATCACATCTATACTCATTTGCATGATCTTCGGTTCTTCCTCCATTTTTGCAAGGTTAAAAGCTTTTTCTTGCAATTTGAAGTCATTCTCCATTTGCTTTTGGTTCAAATCGAAAAATTTCTTTTGAGTTTCTGCAATGGTCATCAATGCCTCATTTGTGAAAGGATTTGCTACTTTCTTACCTTTTCTTCTAGCTTCCTTGGCCGCCTTCACTCCAGGCGGCCTAATCGGACTCGTGGAACTTCCAGGATTGCTTTCGGGTGTAGAAAATCCCGGAACTTCAGTTGACGGAGTTGGAGGTACGTCAAGTGTACGCTCTTCTTCGACTACTGGACTTGCTTGATATGTGTAAGAAGGGGGGTAGTTGCTTCAATAATTGCAAATGTTGGATGATTATTTACTTGTCCCAACAATCAAAATGTCTGAATGTTTTCTTTCTTTTGGCCACGTAGAGTACTTGTGCTTTTCTTATCTATCATTTTAAAAATTCAAATTTTAAAAGCATAATCAATATATTATAATATAAAAATTGCATTTAACAATTTACATATAAAATTGCATTTACCCCATCTTGCAAATTGCATCCCGATTCTGGATTTTTTCTAGCGTACGAAATACAAGAGCCCCAAAGAATCAAATTTGGCTTCAGCTTAGTGAAACGTGATTGAAGAGCAGAATGAGACCTAGGATCGATCATAATTATTTCATCATCTCCCATGACCCAATTTGCTTGAAAATCGGTGTGAACTTTTTCCCACAACTTATCAACTTTTTGTCTGGCGCCGATAATTGGATCAACCGATTGACGACAATAAGATATGCAAAGTTGCACATCTTCGGACATCGACCAATTGCTAGACATGTTATGAGAGAAATGAAAAAGAAATATTGTTGTGAGCAATTTTGGTGTGAATTGTTGTTGAAATGAATAATATATTTATAGGGAATTGTTGATGAGATTTTTTTGAAATGTTACCGTTGGTGAGATGTTGCCGTTGAAATGTTGCCGTTGGTGAGATGTTGCCGCGTCCGGCTTCAACGTTACTAGCCGCGCCTACTTCAGACATTAGTTCATAATGTCAATGTGGAACGCGGTGCTGCTAACGTTGAAATCGGACGCGCGGAGCCTCCGCGTCCAATGTACACATTAAAATTCATCGCGTTTGGTTTAGACATTATGGCTTAATGTCAATGTCGAACGCGATTATAATGTTGAAGACGCACGCGCCGAATTAAGGAAGTAATGTTCATCATCTTCTTCGATTGATTGTTCGTTTGGTCGGTTTTTTAATCTTCAATTGATGTCGAAAATAATCTAGCAACTGAGCGACAATGTTTTCAAGGTTCAATTTGATCGATTTCGTTCGACACGCGACACTGACGCGCAAAGCTTCACTCGCGAAGAATGTCCGCTCAGGCGTTCTCGTCTAGTATTTCTCGGAGGACGTGTTGTCCAGAAATGCTCGCCTAGCATGCGATCTCCCCAAACATTTAACGTTGCACAAGAATACCGCTGAGAATGTCCCCAAATCCTCATGAAGCATTCGAACGCTGCATATGCCGTTAGCATGCGAGAGGGACGGGGATCCATACCCCGTAATTTCTTTCATATTTTATTAATTTTAATTTAATTTTATTCCTTATAAATTTCAATTTTGATGTTCATTTTTTTATTTTGCTTTCCATGCGATGAAATTCCGAAGCAATTTTCGACTCGGATGAGCGGAGTGGAGCTCCTTCGGATTCATTTATGAATGGCTCCTCTTCAATCTTCAAACTCACCAATCTGAATCACCACCTCCGAATCAGACCTTTCAACACCGCAGCCACTCACATCTGCAACCGCCACGTCACTGTACTGCCGCTTACTTCTCTACAATGCGGAACGCTTCTGAAGTCCCTCGCCGCTACCATATCCATCAACAAAGGTCAACAGCTACACGCTCACATCATTACGTCAAATACCCTCCTGGACAACTCTTATCTCAGCACCAAGCTCGCAGCTTTTTATGCAAACTGCGGTTACATGGACCAGGCGAATGTGATTTTCGATGGGGTTCTCGTAAAGAATTCGTTTTTGTGGAATTCGATGATCAGGGGATACGCCAGTAATGGGTTCCCGGAGAATGCAATATGTTTGTATTGTAGAATGTTGAGTTGTGGATTGAAAGGGGATAACTTTACTTTACTTACCCTTTTGTTTTCAAGGCCTGTGGGGAGCTGTAGAGTGGGGAGAATTGTGCATTCTGAGGCTGTGGTTGGTGGATTTGGATTGGATTTGTATGTGGGTAATGCGTTGGTTTTGATGTACTCGAACTTTAGGGTAATGAAGTTTGGTAGAATGATGTTTGATAAAATGCCAAAGAGAGATATGACTTCATGGAATACCTCGATTTCAGGCCATGTAAAGAATGATGACCCTGAAGAGGCGTTGGAAGTATTTAATCATCTTATGAAACATGAACGATTAGTTGGTGATGGGGTTACGATGTTCAGTTTGATATCTGCATGTGGGCACTCGATGAATGTGGAGCAAGAAAAAGAGGTTCATGGATATGTAGTTAGAAATGGTTTTGTGGGTTGTGTTAGTTTCCTGGCCAACTCGCTTATGGAAATGTATAGTAACTGTGGGAATTTATTATATGCTATCAGATTGTTTGAAGATGTTTCGAACAAAGATATAGTATCATGGAATTCATTGATTTCAGGTTATGCCAAGAATGGGAATGCTCTCGGAAGTCTCAACATTTTCTGTCAGATGATTTCGGAAGGTACAAGACCTGATATGGTAACTCTTGTAGCCGTGCTAGGAGCTTGTGATCAGATCACTGCCTTGCAATTTGGCGCCACTCTTCATTCATTCCTTTTAAAAGTGGGATTTGGATCAACCACTCAAGTAGGAACTGCGCTTGTAGACATGTATGCCAAATGTGGCAGTCTCGTGTTCACGCCATGCTTTTGATGAGATTAACTGTAAAAGTTTGGTTACTTGGAGCACTACGATTTCAGGGTATGGGCTGCACGGGAAAGGAAAGGAAGCTATTTCCCTCTTTAATGGGATGATAGTAAATGGCATCGCTTTACACAATGCTGAAGTGTTCTATTCGTCTCTTATTGATAAATTGACTTGCAGAAATCACTTGATGCAAATCCATGCTCGTTTGGGTGTATTGGGTTTGCGAGGTATTGGGTTTTTGATAACCAAGTTTCTGAATGCATGTGCAAATGTTGGTGAAATAAGTTATGCGCGTCAGGTGTTTGATGAATTTCCTGACCCGTATGTGTTTATGTGGAATGCTGTGATCAGGGGGTATGCGAAGCATAATTTGTTTGATGATGCAGTGAGAATTTATTTGAGAATGCATATTGTTGGAGTGAGTCCTGATTGCTTCACGTTTCGTCACATTCTCAAAGCATGTGGCGGATTGCCATCGCATCGTGTGGGTAAGATTGTGCATGGACAGTTATTTAGATATGGATTTAATAGTGATGTTTTTGTGCAAAATGGGTTGGTGGCTATGTACACTAAGTGTGAGGATGTTGGATGTGCAAGAGTCGTGTTCGAGAGATTATGTGATAGGACTGTGGTTTCGTGGACTTCACTTATATCCGGGTATAGTCAGAATGGACAGCCATTGGAAGCGTTGAGGCTTTTCAGTCAGATGAGGTTATGTGGTGATGTGAGACCAGATTGGATTGCACTTGTGAGTGTGTTGAAGGCTTATGCAGACTTGGACGATTTGAATCAAGGGGAATCAGTTCATAGTTGTGTGATTAAAATGGGTCTTGAATTTGAGCAAGACTTGGTTGCGACACTCACTGCTGTGTATGCAAGATCTGGGCAAGTGATGACAGCTAGATCATTGTTTGATCAGGTAGAATGCCCGAACTTGGTTTTGTGGAATGCAATGATATCCGGGTATGCAAAGAATGAATCTCCTGATAAAGCCCTGGAGCTTTTTAAGATTATGATTGATAAAAATATACCAACAGATTCCATTACTGTCCGGTCTGCTATTTTAGCTCAGGCACATGTTGGCTCTCTAAAAGGAGCCAAATGGATGGATGACTTCATTGGTAAGAGCCAGTATAGGGATGACGTCTTTGTCAACACGGCCCTCATCGATATGTATACAAAATGCGGAAGTATTGAGTCAGCCTGGACAGTTTTCGACCGAACAACTGAAAAGGATGTTGTTGTGTGGAGCGCCATGATTGTTGGTTACGCGTTACATGGTCAAGGACGACAAGCTTTGGATCTTTTTAGTATAATGAAACAAACTGGGGTAAACCCTAATGACGTGACCTTCGTTGGCCTTCTTATGGCTTGCAACCATTCAGGTCTTGCACCTCAGGGTTGGGAGCTATTCCAGAGCATGAAACTTCATGGCATTGAGCCTCGGCACCAACACTATGCCTGTGTAGTCGATCTCCTGGCACGTGCTGGGTACTTGAATAAAGCATATGAATTTATAAAAGAGATGCCAATTGAACCCGGTGCCAGCATCTGGGGAGCCCTTCTTAGCGCATGCAAGACATACCGACATGTTGATTTGGGTGCATATGCTGCAAAACAGCTATTCGCACTAGACCCATTAAACACAGGGCATTATGTTCAACTCTCTAACCTCTACGCTTCAGTTCGCATGTGGGATCAAGTCGCAAGACTTCGAGTATTAATGAAAGAAAAGGGTTTAACCAAGGACTTGGGGCACAGTTCTATTGAGATAAACGGAAAGTTCGAAGCCTTCTGTGCAGGAGACCGATCTCATCCCAAATTCAAGCAGATACTGGAACAAGAGAAGGAATTGGAGGGGAGAATGAAGGCTGCTGGATTCATACCCCATAGAGAATTTGTCCTCCATGATTTGAACAATGAAGAAGTAGAAGAGACTCTTTGCAACCATAGTGAGAGGATTGCTATTGCTTATGGGCTCATTAGTACAGCCTCAGGGACAACTTTAAGAATAACATAGAATCTACGAGCATGTGTGAATTGCCACTCTGCCACAAAACTTATATCCAAGTTCAATTTGCTTTTTGTTAATGCAAGCAGTTGAATTGTTGGTCTTGGTTAGATGCTAAGACTATTTGCATTTTCAATGCAAGGGATAAATAAGCTTGATTGAAATCAATAACCTTTTTCCTAGTAATCGCATTTTGGGTGGAGCACTGGAAGACTGCCCAACACTGAGACCAACTAGGCACATCTGTAGAAATGCCATACACTGATTGAATACGCCTCTGCATTTCATATTTTTTTAAGGAAAGGAAAATGTTATTGAAAGGGACAAAGCCCAAAAAGAGAACAAGCAAGGGCGCATCAACGCTAGTAAAGAGACCTCAAAAGACTAGATAAAAGCAACAAAGATAGCTAAGTTAAACTAGCTAGGAGAGGAGAAGGTGCAAACTGGGCAGCAGACATAAGGGAAGTTTTTAGGACCAAACAAAGTTGAGATCTTTCTCCTTAGGACATGATCGTGCTGAAGCACAACTAATATTTATAGGCTCACTGAAAGAGACCTTACGTTTAGGGTGAGTCCACATATTGGCAGGGGAGCTATGAAGCACCAACCCTGCTTAGGGGCTATTGATTGTCTTTCTGTGTGATTTGGATAAAGCTATCAACTTCAAATCTACCTCTTTTTGGGAGTCACACTTGGGTTTAGTCATCTGATCCTCACCTCTAATATTTGGATGGCTAAGTTCTTCAACGGTAAGAGCACCATCAACGAAAATATTCGCAGCATCGGATTGGACTATAATAGTTTGCATATCAGTTTGGGCTGGTTGGCTTTCCTGATTGGGCTGGCTAAGTGATCACTCGAGTTGTTTAAAACAAACGCGGGAATCATGACACGTTCCATCTCGTCAACATTTTTTGGAGCGTTGACAATAGTGGTGCTCGGCGTGGAGCTATTTTGTTGCTCTCCTGCTTTGTTTATGTCTTTTGAAGCATGCATGCCTGAGTTGGGGACAGTCTCAGTAGCATTAGAATGAGGGTAGGACGAAGTCTTCCCATGTTGCGTGTGTGGGGATGTGTCTTTTTGATGGTGACTTAAGGCTTGCTCCTTGGGTGAGTCCCCCATGTTTCGAGGTTGGTGGGGTTGGCATGTGACCCACTGCGTAGCTTCTGTGTCATCCACCTTTTCCCTTGCAAAACCTTTTCCATTTTGAATGTTTGAAATCACGACCTGCTGCATATGTTCCTTGTGAAAAGCACCTTTTTTCCTTTTTCTCTTTTGCACTACAGTCCATTCTACTGCAGCATTCGAGGTATGACCTATAGTCAACGTCGTAGGCATGTCTCCCCCTTCTGTCGCCTTGGGCACCGTTATTAGGGAGCTGGTGCTCGAAAAACCGAGTTCGTCACGCGCCTCCCATATTTTCTTTTCCTCCTCTTGCCTTTGCTTCACCTTCCGGCAGTTGGAGAGCAAGTGACCATGGAGCTTGCATTTTGAACAATATTGGAGGCGGTTTTCATACACTATCTCTTGCCAAAAATCGCTCGTATTACCTGCCGATATCCAAACTTCATCGGGGAGTTCTTTCGAGATGTCAATCTCAGCACACACCCTCGCGTAGCTCGGGTTGGTGAGCCAAACAGTTTTGTTGTCCATGGCTAGGAAACGTCCAAATGACGAGATGATAGCTACAATGTATCCCTGGTTATACAGTTCCAATGGAAGGCTTGTTAGCCGGATCCACGCCGTGGTGGTGGTGGGTTCTTTTCTAGTGCTAAAGTCTTTTGACCACCGGAAAACCCTGAAGAAGGAGTGGTCGAGCTTCCTCATGGGATGAGTCAAGGATTGATTAAGATGTGCCTCGCGTCCAGTTACTTACTTGTTATCCAGTTAGCATTTCATATTTACAGTCAGGGGCGGACGCACCCTAGAGATTATGGGGACAGTTACCACCAATCAATTTTTATGTTTTTCTATCAAAGTATGCTTAATTAAATTAATGCTCCCATTAATTTTTAATTTCTGCCCCCATTCATTAACTTATAAATATATTTTAAGTTCTATTCTTACAAAAAAAATAGATCTAACCTTATAACCAAACAATATAAATTTAATTCTAATTTTAAAATATGTATAAACCAGTAACCAACATATATTTAATTAGGTTTTCAAACTCTTTTCAAAAAAAAATATAGGTTTTTAAACTTACTTCTCTGGGCACTCGACATACGCAGTCGGCAGCCAATCTGAAAAATTAGAGATTGGAAACGAAGAACTTGTCCAGTGGTTAAAAATCGTTCATCGAATCGGTCATTTGCATTCTGAAGTAGAGTGCTCTAAAAATTCTCCGTCAAGCCCGCTCATGCTGTGTTCAGAAGGTAAATTTCATGAATACGTTTCACTTATTTTGAGATGTTATTTAGTATGATTTAATAATTTTTTGTTTACGGTGTTTCTTTGACAAGTTATGTGATAAGTTTTGTGGCTGAAGGGTGCATATAAACGGAAGCAGCTTAATTTAGTCATCAGTCAATATGTCACGTAAGTTTGTATATAATTTTTTCACATATTTCTGATTAAGCTAGTTATATTTTTTATGCCAATCAATTTTTAATTTAATATGTTTGCAGAAAGAAAGCTTGACTATTTTCTAAAGCGAAAAACTCCATCTTCGGCTAGTGAGGATCGTGATTCAAATGCAAATACATCAAATATTGTTCCTCAAGGTTATATTACTTCTGAGTATATTGATTTAGATGATCTTCCATGGGATCCTCCAAATCAACGTGATGAGATAAGAAGAAAATATTTGCTGAGAGAACCTTGTCAGCCGCGTGGTTATTCTTTTCCACAGAAATTAATAGCGGGTTCGTTGAGACGATTTAATGTTGAGTGGTTTGATCAGTATGATAATTGGTTGGAGTACAGTATAAAGGGGATAAGGCCAAGGTTGTCAGAATCAAGTTTTTACCTTGACTTGTTTTGCCTAGGTAGAATCGGAACGTAAAATCGAATCGTAAAATCGCCGAGTTTACCTTTTATTAAAATAATATAAAATATTTAATATTTAATATTTAATATAAAATATAAAATATTTAATATTTAATATAAAATATTTAATATTTAATATTAAATATATTTTTTAAACACTATAAAAATATAAATGAATCAAATTTCAACTTTATAATTTAATTATAAGGATAAACATGTTAAAGATTATTAACAATCAATTATTATTTTTAAAATGACTTTTATATAATTTTATCAATTTTTTTCATATTTTAACGATTTTACCCGATTTCACCCGATTTCACCCGATTTTACTGTTGTAAAATCGTGCTACAGTATGATTTTACCCCAAAACGATTTTACATGCGATTTGACTCGAAATGTACTTCTAGAAACGTAAAATCGTACGATTTCACGATTTGAATCGCGATTTTGACAACCTTGGATAAGGCATTTTGTTTGTGTTGCTACTTTTATTTAAAGACTCTGGTAAAGATGCATTTGTGACCGAAGGTTTCTCTAGTTGGAACAAGCAGCCTGAAAGACGAGCCTCACATGTGGGAAACATCAATAGTTTTCATAATAAATCAGTCAGAAGGGGTGATGATTTGATGAGACAAGTTCAGTCTATTGCTGTTGCTCTTAATAAACAGAGAGAAATTACAAAGAATGAACATCGGATCCAACTAAATGCTTCTATCGATGTTTCAAGATTTTTGTTAAATCAAGGATTGCCGTTTCGTGTTCATGATGAATGTGAAGAGTCAAATAATCAAGGAAATTTTATGGAATTAATCAAGTATACTGCCAGTCTAAATCAGAGTATCAACAATGTTGTTTTAGGGAAAGCTCCTGGCAATAACCAAATGGTGTCTCCGAAAATTCAAAAGGACATTGTGCATTGCTTCTCTCAAGAAGTTATTCGTCGTATTATTGAATAAATTGGTGATGATGTATTTGCTTTGTTAGTTGATGAGTCGAGTGATGTTTCTTACAAAGAGCAAATGGCCGTGATTTTACGTTTTGTTGATAAATATGGGATTATTAAAGAGAGATTTATTGGTGTTATTCATGTGAAAGATACATCGTCTATGAGCCTCAAAAGTGCTATTGATTCATTATTTAGTGAATATGGATTGAATTTGAAAAGCATCAGAGGACAAGGTTATGACGGAGCAAGTAATATGAAGGGTGAATTAATGGACTACGAGCTTTAATTTCACAAAAAAAATAGTTCAGCTTATTATGTGCATTGCTTTGCTCACCAACTACAGCTAGTTGTCGTGGCAATTTCAAAAAAACATTTAGAAGCTGGTGACTTTTTTGAGAAATTATCTCTTCTACTACATGTCGTTGGCGCATCATGCAAAGAAGAGACATGATCCGTGAGAAACATCAAGAGAAATTAAGAGTGTCCATTGATAATCATGAGATTCGAACGGGAAGTTGACTGAATCAGGAACTTACTTTACAGAGACCGGCAAATACACGTTGGGGTTCTCATTACAGGACATTCTACGTTTGACTGAATTATATCCAATAGCTTTAGAGGTGCTTGAATATATTGAGGAAGAAGGTTTAGATGCTGTGAAAAGACGCCAAGCAAATGGTCTTCTTGAATATTTACAATCATTTGATTTTGCATTTTATTTGCAATTGACATTGCTTATTCTAGGACTCACGGAATCTTTATCAATGGCACTTTAAAGAAAAGATCAAGATATTTTGAATGCTATGTCTGTGGTAGCATCAACTAAATGGCATTTACAAACAATTAGAGATTCTGAGTGGGATTCCCTTATGGTGAAGGTCTCTTCATTTTGTGAACAATATGATATTCAAATTTTGAAGATGGAGGAAGAATATGTCGATGCTCGAAGACCAAGGAAAAAAACCAATATTACTGATTTACAGCATCTTCAAGTGGATTGTTTTTATACGGTGGTGGATTTGATACCTCAAGAGTTCAACAATCGGTTTAATGAGGTTCATTTTGAGTTACTTATTTGTATGGCTTCTTTGAGTCCCACTGATTTTTTCGACACTTTGATATGCTGAAGTTGATGAGATTGGCCGAATTTTATCCAAATGACTTTGATTTTAGAGATCGAATGGCTCTTGAGCATCAACTACGCATTTATATTGATAACGTTCGACAAGATGAAAGATTTATGAATTTGAACGATCTTGGTGCTCTTGCTAGAGTGATGGTGGATACTCGAAAACATCGCACATATATTTTGGTATTTCGACTTTTGAAGTTAGTGTTAACGTTGCCCGTTGCCACTGCAACTGTTGAGAGATGTTTTTCCTCCATGAACACCGTGAAGACAAATTTACGCAACCGTATGGCAGATTCTTTTTTGTGTGGTTGTCTTATTTGGTATATTGAAAAAGATTTATTTCATACCGTTAGTAATGATGATGTGATAGAACGCTTTATGAAAATGAGAACTCGTAGAGAGCAACTATAATATTATTTTATTTTATTTTATCTTTATTTTTATAAATTCGCCCCATTCAAAAATAATCCTGAGTTCGCCACTATTTACAGTACAGGAGTATGTTCAATATTCATATGGCCCGTATCCAGTTACTTGCTTCACTTGAATAGTCTTGAGGGCATCCAAAAGAAAATTTTCATGGAGCTGTATCTGATGCATAGTATTGATCCTTTCCACATCCACATTATAGAATCGGTAAGGTGAAAAGATATGAAAAAATAAATAAATTTTAAAGGGCATCCGATAAATTCCAGCAAATTCCAGCTATGCTTGTTAATCAATTTTCATCTCAACTTTTCTTGTAGCACAAATTTCCCCTGATTTATCTCCTCTAGTTATTTCCTTAGATTCTAAGGAGCAGAAGGACAAATTCGAGTAACGTATTAAAAGTATTTCCTAGATTCATTCATCAGAGCAAACACTTTTTTTTGTTGTTGATGGGCATTCAGAGCAAACACTTAAACGGTGAGAATCACGAGTTTTCAACAAAACATTCATTTATATTGACGAAAAATTAAAAAGAAGATATGGATTACGATAAAACAATAACCCCGTATTATATTGATTTTATTAAAGATAAGTATATATAAATTTTATTATTCAACCCATAAGTAGGATATTACGATATTACAGATAAAATTTACTTTTCTCAAATGCATCAATGTTTTTATCATTACCACAGCAAGAAGACAATCCTCCGCAGCAATATGCATCTCTGAGACCAACGGCCAAAATAACAATTAGAACAACATTGAGAGCGCTAACAAGTTGTGCCTTGTTCATCTTCGATATTTCGATGACGCTAAAACGAGACAAAAGATGCTTGCCGTTGATGATAGGAAACTTCCTTTATGTTTTGAAAATACTTTCGTAGATTTGGTATTTATAGTTACAAATTACCTTGAAAAGAAATTATTAAATTAATTTAACGGAAATATGTCGTGTAACGTGTCTTTGTATTTGTTACATATTTTTAAAAAGTATATGTTACTTGGCAATCATTTCTAAATCACTTTTAACTTTTAAGGATATTTATGGCATTTTATTAATGATATCATAAGATACTATTTATTATTTTTAACGATAATATTGTGTCTACAACGTAGTAGTAGTATAGGTTTAGGTTGGAGGCTCATGCAAATCTTCGTTGCTGGTTCGAGTCTAGAAATCTAATCATTTTTCAATTTTGTAAAACGACGTCAATTTTATTAAAATGATGTTGTTTTACACTCGCAGTATATAACTGCGATGTACCATATCTTTTTCTACCAGAAAGAAATTGTCAAACAAAAATAAAGTTAAAATGAGAATGCCTCTCCTCCTTACAGTTGCTCCTCAAAGAGCACGGCCGCACATGCTCTTAGAGGCTTACAATTCTAACCACGTAAATTTACAGTAATTAAATGAACATTTATTTAAGATAGCCAAAACAAAATTAATAATTTGTCATTGGGCAAGTAGTAGAGAGAAAATAAATGAATGTCATATACTTAATTAGTGTTGAATAAAGGCCTCGTCTCGGTAGTCTGGTGATCAGTTGCTAATATATGACTTGTGTGATCTGAAAAAGTAATGTCACATAATTTAACAACTCAACAATTGACATGTAAATTTTGGAAAAACATCCGGTGCAAACCAAATGTTGCGAGTGCCAAAACGACGTTGTTTCGATTGATATATTTTTTGGAATGTAACATGGAACAGTTTTGATCAAAACGACGTCGTTTTGCCACTCACAGTATTTGGTTGCGCTCCACTGGATTCGAATCCATAAGTTTGACCTATTATACTTTGCAAAAAGCATCATTTAAAAAAAAACTAGAGATATTATAATATCTTGGCTTCATTACATACACCTCGAAGCATCAGTCGATCCAAAAATAGAATTTTCCATCACATATAAAAGTGTAACAACAATTTTCAATATACAAGACGTGGCCGCCCAACATCTATGACCAATTAAGTAGCTCATCAACTTGGTCTCCAAACAAGGTACCAACTCCAGAAGAGTCTCGCGATCTCTACGCAGGACTCATTCTTGACAGCCGACTTGGGGATGGCCGAAAGTTCAACCACCTCATAGCCTGTTTATTATTCCGCAGTGGCGGTGCCGGTAACAAAGCCCTCCTCAACACCAATCTCTGTGCTTGATGCTTCTTCAGCTTCTGCTCATAGTCATAAGGCTCCCTGCTAGCCGCCTTCTGCCGGCTGACGCTACTCCGTTGGACCAGCCTGCAACTCCTTAAATTAGAAGAAGACGACAATAATGGTGAAGATGATATGCCCACACTGCAACTCTTCTCTGCAACAACAACACCTTGCATAACTCTCTAATTAACTTCACACTCTTAATCAGATTTAGAGAGAGAGAGAGAGAGAGAGAGAGAGAGAGAGAGAGAGAGAGAGAGGAGAGAGAGAGAGAGAGAGAGAGAGAGAGAGAGAGAGAGAGAGAGAGAGAGAGAGAGAGAGAGAGAGAGAGAGAGAGAGAGAGAGAGAGAGAGAGAGAGAGAGAGAGAGAGAGAGAGAGAGAGAGAGAGAGAGAGAGAGAGGAGAGAGAGAGAGAGAGAGAGAGAGAGAGAGAGAGAGAGAGAGAGAGAGAGAGAGAGAGAGAGAGAGAGAGAGAGAGAGAGAGAGAGAGAGAGAGAGAGAGAGAGAGAGAGAGAGAGATGTGTAATTAATTTGCTGAGGTTTTCTAAATGGCTTGTTTATTTTCTTCATATATAGATGTCTCTTGTAGTTATATATGTTCTTTGTTGGATTTCTAGTAATCATCGTTGACTATGTCATAAGCAGTTTTATTTTTGAGCCGTTTGGTTTATTGGCTGAACTCTGAAGCTTGTTGACCACTTAAATTGAAATTAAATGGAGGGTCTTTGACTTGGAAAAGGTCTTTGACTTGGCTGTTAGGGCTTTTTTGTAGGGTTTGAAGACTATTCTTCATGTTGAACTATTTTGAATGGCTCTCAGCATGATTAATATCGACCATAAACAAAATCAAAATATGTCTATAGAGTTGAGATCCTGTGAGAAAGGCTTATTGGATGAGAAATGAGAAAATTTAATAACCATTAGATCAGAAAAATGGACGGTTAAGATTAGTATTAAATGTAATTAAAATTCGTATTTAATTAATTGCCAAATACGATTAAGGGGCATATTAGGGAGATAAAATTAGGTCTAAACCGCATTTCACTATTCTCTCGCCTAAAAATCGGAAATTCGTATCAGACGAATTTCAATTTTGAAAGCGACGGCGGCGACTGAAGGCGAAATCAACCGTGCGAAATCAACAACCGAAGGCGAGAATCATCTTGTTTTAACGACGATCGAACTAAATGGCGGAGAGAAAACAAGTGAATCAGTTTTACAGTAATTCGCAAACGCAATATAGAACTATATGCGGAAGCGAAATTCATTTGATGAAGAATTGAAGAAGAAGAACTGTGGATTGCTGTACTACGACGTTAACGGTGATGTTGCTGGATAAGTCATGTACTCGTGGCCTTCTTCGCTATCAGCGTCCATAACCAAGCTTGCAGGTTCAACCTAAATTCCGATTTGTTTATTTTACTTTTTTTGAATTATGTGTTTAAATTGTGTGTTTAAATTGAAGGTAATGAAGCGATACATCAAAAAAAATTTGAAGGTAATGAATATTGAATGCGTATGAGACTTTTGCTACTCAAAAAGGTGGAAACTTGTTATTATTTGGATAATTCTGAATAGGTCTTTTTGATTTACTTATAATTTTCAGTTAGGGAAATTCTGCATAATAACTCAATCACTTGAAGTATGCATGGCAAAGGTAAGAAAACAGTGTAGTTGATATTCTTTTGGATATCTGCTTGCTCTGCTTACACTTAACGTAATGTTGGTTGGTTACATTCAATATGCGTAAGAAAGCACTCTAGTTGATATTCTTTTGGAAATTCTGCCCAGCCGTGTTGGTTGGTTACATTAAAAATGCGTAACTGTGTCTTGCGAAAGTGCGTAACTGTGCATTGAAAATGCGTAGACTTGCATTGAAAATGAGTATCAATGCCTAGCTTTAATTTTAATTGACCTTTAATTTTAAAATGCATAGCTTCCCTACACAATATGCATAAAGTGTTTACTAGCTAACTGACTTTATATCTTCAAATGCGTAGCTTATATCTTGGTAACTTAATATGCTTTTAAAATACGTACCACTATTTTCATTGTCAATGGGCTTTGAAATTTTGATAAAAATTTCATCAATATCATCAGCCAACCAATGATTGTGAGACTCAATATCATCAGCCAACCAATGCTTTTAAAATGCGTAGATTTGCATTCAAAATGCCCAGCAGTGTTGGTTGGTTACATTCAAACTGCGTAACTGTGTCTTGTGAAAGTGCGTAACTGTGCATTGAAAATGCGTAGACTTGCATTGAAAATGAGTATCAATGCCTAGCTTTAATTTTAATTGACCTTTAATTTTAATATGCATAGCTTCCCTACACTATATGCATAAAGTGTTTACTAGCTAACTGACTTTATATTTTCAAATGCGTATCTTATATCTTAGTAAACTGAATATGCTTTTAAAATGCGTACCACTATTTTCATTGTCAATGGGCTTTGAAATTTTGCTAAAAGGCACTAATAAATTGTATATCATGCTTTTGCAGAATGTAGAAAATCAGAATCCAACGTTGAATGCCAATTAGCAAACAGAGACGATGATTTCGAAGACAACAACAATTTGCGTATCATTTTGTCAAATGGAATTCCTAAAGATAGTACCACTGCGTACTTGGGGCATTAAAATGCGTAGAGTATTCTGTTTTCTAATTATAATGTGTAATGGGATGTTTAAACTTCGTAACTGCATTGATGTTTTGAAACCATAGTCAAAATGACTCATGTTCATTTATAATGCGTACTAAGCTGTATAAACTTATGAACAAACTATGTTGAAGATAGATTTGATATCTTGTATCCATAACATTGTGTGCAAATTTTATAGTGCATAACATTTTCATAATCGTTTGTCCTTTTGCAGAAAATTATAGAAAACAATGAAGGGGCTGCTGATTTATTATTAGAGGCACTTGAGAATTATCACCATGCATACAAACAAGCTACAAAACAGTCAATAAGAAGGCTGAATGCCAATAAGAAAGAACGAATCGAAGTTCCACTCGCATTTTCTTATGTTTCTTTTTTATGTTGTCTAACTCTGTTGGATCGATTAGATGTTAGCAAAATACTATAAACTATCAGACGGAAATTAATAGTTATTTTTAAGTTATTTTCCGTTTGATGTTCAGAGTAGCAGCGGAAGTAAAACGTGCAGGTAAGTAATGACTGAAAATACTACACACACAATATATAGTGGAAAACCTTATCAAAACTATGATAAGGCAAAAACCACTACCTTTCAGTTTCCACTGAAAGGATTTTCGAAATCAGATTATTCCTTTTATTCTCGATATGCTTGTAGGGTTTACAAACTAGATCACACAGATTCTATTTCATGACCTCTACTCAACTGGACAGAATAATCGATTTCAAGCTTCAAACCTTCGTGTGTTTGTGCGCCTTCAGCTTCGTGCTCTTGGAATGCAGTCGCTCCGTTCTACCCAAGAGAAATCCACGCCTCAGTGCGTGCAATGCTGGCGGTGCTGCTCCTCTTCTTATGCAAGAGTTGAATCTCCAAAAGGCAGCAGCAGTTCTTCTCTCTGGAAATCCGCCGCACAGCATCCACAAAACATCTTGCCAAACCCTAGCTCTTTAAGAAGGGCCTTCCGTGTCTTGTCATCTGGGCCCAATGCCCTGGCCCATCTGAACTTTATAAACCCAATAGGTTTCTATTCAATTAGACAAGATTCCATCCTGAATCTGCTATTTGGGCCTAATGATCTGACCCAACCCAACTTTCCAGACCTAATGGATTTCCATCCGGAATTTAATCTGTTTCTCCACTAAACAGAACTTGCCACAACTGATAACCATCCTATGGCAATTCGATCTTTGATCTATCAGATGGATTTCTGCACACTTAGACAAAACATTAGTAAGTGTTTGTGATCATCAAAACCTATGGGTTCCAACAAATTCCCCCTTTTTGATGATGACAAACACTTCTTCAATAAAACAGAAATCCATCACAGGTAATTCAAATCATCATTAATCTATCAGATAGATTCAGCAGTAATCTAGCAGATAGATTTTTCCAGTCAGTTTCTGTTAGACAGACACTTCTACGAACTCACAACAGTTCCCCCTTAAATAGGCATTAGATTTGAATTTCAGTAGTGACTTCCCCCTCAGGTAGTGCACTCATGTTATCTTCCCCCTTTTGGCATCATTAAAAAGATCGCAAGTAAATATACCAGGTAATGGAAGAAAACTGCATACTTCATTTTCTAAAAGGCAAAAGACCCCTGAGGGAACACACATAGCAGGCAGAAAATTCAAATACTGTCATGCAGACGCAGAGCATGACAACGAAAGAAAGTTTCAAAAAAACATAAGGCAGTTGAGGTGGGGATTGCAAAAGAAGGGGGTTCAACCATGAGACAGACCCTGGGTTATTCTTTAACTAAGACCTTCAACTGGTCAACCAGTTCTGTGCCCACGAACCTCTGCTGACGGTTCAGCTCCATTATCTCCTCCTTAATCTGAGGTCCTTCACCCGGTCTCAAGAAGCAACTTTGCTCCTCAGGTCCTTCACCCAGTCAACCTCTGATCCCTTCAGCACCTTATCTGCCATGGACTCCAGACTAGTCACTTTTTCAGCCAACACCTCTACCTTCTCTGACAAGGCCTTCAGAACCTCAAGCACAACTGGCAACCCCTCTTCTGGATACAAAGGTTTCTAGTTCAAGGGCTCGACCACCAGAGGTGCAGCTGGCTTTGGATGTGTATTGACTATCCGAGCATTCTGTCATCCCTTTTCAGCATCAAACTTCCCGTTGATATTATCAAAGGTCACCATATCAAGAGCCGTAGATATTACACTCTCTACTTCTGGCTGATAGACGCCAAGATGGCTCAAAAATTTCTTCACAAATCCAGGGTAGGGTAATCCATGCTTATTACTCGCAGCGTTTCATGTACTGTAAAATCTGCTTGGGAAGGCTGATAGGCTCTTTGGCTCTTAACTTGTCAATCAGGAGGAAATCCTGAAAGTTGACAATTCCACCAGCTGGTGTGTAGCCAGAAACTCCCTATCGATCACCAATTCCGCCACCACGGATCTCCTTTCCAGATAGCCTCTGCAAAGCCTCAATCACGCCGGGTGACCCCTCACATGGATGCAACGGATGCTGTTCCAGAGGATCAACCTCCTGAGGTGCAGCTAGCTGTGGGGTGGTTATCTGAGCATTGTACCATCGCATGGCTTCATCAAACGTCCAGCCAATATTGTCAACGGCCTCCATACCAGGAACAGTAGACATAACATTCTCCACTTCTGGCTGATGGATGCCAGAGATCCGCCTTTGCTTCTCTTCTTTATACTGTGAGAAGCCCTAGAATTCCTTTTTCAATTTGAATTTTAATCGGCATCCTAGAATCTCGCAAGATTTAATTTTTTGATTTCCAAAAGAACCTACACATTTGAGTCTCTTTCCAGATTCAGATTTAGGCAATAACCAAACTGCCTCGTGCAGCTCCCAAATTTGAATTCGCTCCACAGTTATCTACCACATGTCCATCTGTAGGTATTAAGTGTTGCGGACTGTTCACGTACCAACACTTTGCTGTTTTTCCACGCCATAAAGACAACAGCAGCATCGATCATGATGACGACCGAGCTGCAGATGCAACTCTTACTTTTCTCCATACATGTCAGTTTAATCGCCATACATGTAGCACTTTCAACTTCTTTTCTTGCTGGCAGCCATCAACCCTCCAAATGGCACATCATATCTTTGAAGATTTGATTTTTTGGATTCACCGAACCAATTGCACAGATAACTTCCTTCAAAATTCAAAAGGCAATGATGAACTGCTTCGTATAACTCCCCAAACTTGAGAAGTTTGCGTCCATGTGGCCATCTGGGAGAAACAACTTTAACTCCTTTGACTGTTCGCCTTTCAATTATTGGGTTTCCATGCCATGAATCATCGGCAGGAAAAGCCATCAAGAGCAGTCAGTTCTGCAGCCTTTTCTTTTCAACTATGCAGTCCAATCACCAAGAATATGCTTCATTTATCTGCTGTACAGATGGGAGCCATTAACCTTTCATCCGTTACTCACCATCACTTGTTTATTGAACCGTCCACTTCCACTGATTGAACCAGTCTGAACCAGTTAGAGAATAGCCCCGGTTTTGTCTCATGGTTTTCACAAGGTTTGTGGTGCTCTAGGTTTACCCAAGAGGTACAATAAAGACACCACTCAATTATGAAGCAAGCAACTCACCAAGTCAAATCAAAGCAATATCATGCGGTGTGGAGATGGCAAAAGAATATGTGATGTTTCATAAGCAAAGGGCTAAACAATCAACAATCAGTCTCCACACATTATAGGCTTGGGTTGGTCTTAGAGTACTTCCTTGGCATGTAATGAGGGTTCAAATAGGAAGTCTCTTTTGGGCTACAAGGAATTATGTGTCATACTCAGGTTCTGCTATCCAGTAATCTTATTTATCAAGCATGCAGGGTGAACACATAGAGAAACTTTCGCACAGTTTTCAATTTCATAAGCAGCAACTCCATACCATGGAAACTTAGCATGCAACCTAGTCTAGCCAATCATTGGAGAAATCTAACATGGAATACAGACTAGGTAAGGGATGTCATACCTAATTCAAGCCTTAGCTTCTCATAGGGCTCCCTGTGCAGTGCTTTCGTAAAGATGTCTGCGATCTGCTCCTCAGTTCTGCAGTATTCATGGCTATGGTGCCTTTTTCTACACAGTCACGCAGAAAATGATATCTAATTTCTATGTGTTTAGTACGTGAAAACTGCACTGG
Organism: Rhodiola kirilowii; assembly: GCA_033675215.1. Classification (NCBI taxonomy): domain Eukaryota; kingdom Viridiplantae; phylum Streptophyta; class Magnoliopsida; order Saxifragales; family Crassulaceae; genus Rhodiola; species Rhodiola kirilowii. Next base: position 55,939,125 of record CM066201.1, read on the forward strand.
ATTTTTAGAAATATTTATGGCACTGGTGTTATCACATAGAATAGAAACACATTCAAGATGAACACCAAAATCACATAGCTGTTGCTTTATCCAAAGGAGTTGTGCGCAGCAAGCAGCAGCTGCGATATTCTCAGTCTCAGCGGTGGATAAAGCAATGGAAGACTGCTTCTTGGATCCCCATGAAATCAGGCATGGTCCAAGAAATTGTGCCATCCCCGACGTGGATTTTCTGTCTGTCTTGCAGCCGGCATAGTCAGCATCTGTGTAGGCCATTAGACGTGCTTTATTCCTTACGAACTGGTGCATCTCTTCTTGCATGGCATTGACCCATTCTGGATCTTTAAGCGCTTCTGCGACAGTATTCGGTTCTGCAAGAGAAACAAAAGATGCAAATTCATAGAAATGTTATAAACTATCAAGATCTACTTGTTCCTGAGAGATGTAGCACTGGTAATTCTCCAGTCTGGCTGGTAGATGAACCACTTGTCCATAACGTGTGGTTCTGAGTTCCCCCTCAGGGTTAGCAACATTCTCCTCCTCCTCGGCAGGAAGCTCTTCATCATCTTCCACCGCATGGTCATCGTTGTCATATCCACCCGGTGGATCAGCAATCTCACCATCTTCTACCTGATGGTTTTGTAGGGCTTCGTCTACGTACTGGATATCCATAAGAGGTATGTCAACAGTAGGTGCAGGTGGAGGTTCCCATTCTGGGTCTGACTCGTCAACCAACTGGAGCTCTCTAGCATCTAGTATAGCCGTAGTTGAGGAGTCTTGTATTAGGTGACCAGCCATCACCGTCTCATCGAATCTTACATGCACGCTTTCCTCAACTTGCTCTAGCCTCAGGTTGTAGACTTTGTAAGCCTTGCTATGACTGGAGTATCCGATGAACACTCCTTCATCACTCCGAGCATCGAACTTTCCCAAGTGTTCCTTACCGTTATTGTGGACAAAGTACTAGATCAAATGCTCTTTTTACCTTGGGTAAGCCAACTACCAATTCCATCTGATGGAGTTTGTGCAGCAGCCTCATACTTGCATGACCAAACCTTCTATGCCATAAGATGGAGGCTTCTGCAACACTTGATAGACACAGTTCTTCCTCAGGGATAAAATCTGGATCAACGGTGCAGATTTCGTTCACACAGATTCCTTTTAGAACTGTCTTACCTGTCTCATTGCATCTTACCAGGCAATCATTAGAGTTGAATATGACATGATTTTTACCATTTAAGCATAACTGAGATACGCTTAGCAGATTGTATCTCAAATTTTCAACTAGGCTTACCTCCTTGATTCGGATGGTTTCCGAAATCCTTACCTCTCCTATAGCTATCACCTTTCCTTTGCTTTTATTTCCGAAGATTATGCTTTCTCCGGAGTGTTTTTGGAGCCAGTCGAACCATCCTAGATTCCCTGTCATATGCTTTAAGAAGCTACTATCTAAATACCGGGGACGGGACCTCACTCCTTCCTGCAAGAAAGGGATTAGTTTTTGTGAACCCAGATAAGCTTGGGCTTATTGGGTTTAGGAACGAATCTAGCAGCTGGAACATAATAAGATTGATAATAAACATCATGGTTAGTTATGTCAATCTTTCTCCTGGGTGTGCTCCTTGGTCTACCACAGATTGTTGGATCATAGTGAGGGCGAAAGTGATCGACTCTGCCTTTCTTTCTATACAGATTGACTTTCTTCCGATAGCGTGCTTCCAGCCACTTACAGTTCCTTTCATCAATCTCCCTCAGTTTTGGGCATTTGGATCTGTAGTGTCCAGATTGTCCACAATGCCAGCATGATCTGTGACATGGAAGATCAACATACTTGCTTCTGCCAGGTGGATTGGATGTCCTCCTCTTTCTCACCTCGAAGTCGATCTTTGAAGACCTACGACTTAGATTCATCTTTTGCCATATTTCACAGGCTTTCTTTGCCTTGTAAGGGACAGAATCCTTATCATTGATATGAAGTCCTTCCTGTGGACAAGCTTCCTTTCTAGTCTGTCTGATGGTCTGAGGCCTTCTATTCTGCCGAGAGGTTTCACCTGGTTCCATCACAACACCTTTTCCTTTAGCACCTTTCTCCTGTTCGAATCCAAGACCTGGTCTAACAAACATTTTCTTGTAATCCTTCTTTTCTTCTTCGGCTTTCTTAGCTTGCAATTCTTTAAGCCATTCTTCTTTCAATACTTCCTCCTCGTGTCTGAAGTTTTCCACTGTTTGAAGCAGCTCCTCATTATTTCGCCTGAGGTTCATCAACTCATCGTTCAGCCTTTCCAGTATTTTCTATCCTCAAGCGTTTCAGCTCGTCACTTAGCTTGCTAATCTGTCTGTCTCTTCCATCACAGGTACGACATTTACAGACATGCTCTGCCATTTCCTTCTCAAGGCGCATGGCTTTGGTTGACCATAGATGGTTTTCTTCCAAGTCGTCGTGATGCTCCTGTTGCATACTAGACACTCTATTCTCCAGATTTTGAATCTTCTCGAGGAGCTTGGTTATTGTTTCTGCAAAGTCAGATTCAGTAAAAACTTCATCAATCAAGGAGTCAGTATCTGTTACCTTGTTTGACGTGGAATGAGCCATCAGACAGGGCTCTTTAGAACATTTTACATCATTGCTGTCCTCGTCGGAATCTCCCCAAGCTGTAAACATAGCATGAGCTGGCTTAGGGACGGATGCTTCTCCCTTCTGGACGGGTGGCTCTCCTTTCTGTCTGCTGTAGCAGTTTTTTGATAGATGCCCCTTCTTTTGGCAGTGGTGACATGTTCTGTCTTCTTTTTCTCCTCGATTTCCCCCGTTTTCACTTGACGTAGCACCTTTGTTTCCTCTGTAGGAGTTGCCACGACTTCCTCCTGATGGACCTCTACTGAAGTTTTGTCCTTTGCCGATATTGGCCATCGTGAGGGCTCTTGTTAATCGGGCTATGTCATCGTCCTCCTTCTTTGGTGACTCATTTCCGTGTGCTAGATCGAGAGCCTTTTCTACCTTTAGTGCTATGGCATGGGATTTGTCCGACTGTCTCCTAGCCATCTTTCTTTCCCTGATTCCGGCTTGGCTTTGAAGGTTGGCAACAAGTTCCTCCAGAGTGATGTCCTTAATCCCCTTTTGAGCTTGTAGCGCTAAGGTGACATGATCCCATTTAGAATTCAATGCTTGCATAAATTGGTGAGTAATTTTCCACTCCGGGAGCTTCTCATTTAAGTAATCCAGTTGCCCAACTATTACTTGGAATCTGGTGAAAAAATCTTCTAAGGATTCATCCTTTCTCTGCATGACAGACTCGTAGTCTTTAATGGCAGCCAATATTCTGTTTCTTTTGATGTCTTCATTTCCTCCATACAATCTGACCAATCCATCATACATTTCTTTGGCTGTTTTGTGCATTGCAACCTTGATCTGATCTCCGGGAGAAAGGGCCATGTAGAGTACTTTCTTTGCTCTGGCATTTTTTTCGAGCTTCTTGTAGTCCTCATCTGTATATTTATCCTTTGTCTTTTCCACGGGCTTTTCTGGATCCGTTGTATCAAGTGGAATAGTAAGAGGACCTGTTTCAAATATGCTCCAGAGTTGACCATCCAGTGAGCAGACATGAGCTTCAAACTAGTCTTTCCACCAGTCAAACTGTCCGGGCTTCAGGAGAGGCGGTTTCCAGAAGGAATCACTGATAGACGACATACTTACCTGCGAAGCTAACACACAAATCTAGAACCCTCGGCTCTGATACCACGTGTTGGATCGATTAGATGTTAGCAAAATACTATAAACTATCAGACGGAAATTAATAGTTATTTTTAAGTTATTTTCCGTTTGATGTTCAGAGTAGCAGCGGAAGTAAAACGTGCAGGTAAGTAATGACTGAAAATACTACACACACAATATATAGTGGAAAACCTTATCAAAACTATGATAAGGCAAAAACCACTGCCTTTCAGTTTCCACTGAAAGGATTTTCGAAATCAGATTATTCCTTTTATTCCCGATATGCTTGTAGGGTTTACAAACTAGATCACACAGATTCTATTTCATGACCTCTACTCAACCGGACAGAATAATCGATTTCAAGCTTCAAACCTTCGTGTGTTTGTGCGCCTTCAGCTTCGTGCTCTTGGAATGCAGTCGCTCCGTTCTACCCAAGAGAACTCCACGCCTCAGTGCGTGCAATGCTGGCGATACTGCTCCTCTTCTTATGCAAGAGTTGAATCTCCAAAAGGCAGCATCAGTTATTCTCTCTGGAAATCCGCCGCACAGCATCCACAAAACATCTTGCCAAACCCTAGCTCTTTAAGAAGGGTCTTCCGTGTCTTGTCATCTGGGCCCAATGCCCTGGCCCATCTGAACTTTATAAACCCAATAGGTTTCTATTCAATTGGACAAGATTCCATCCTGAATCTGCTATCTGGGCCTAATGATCTGACCCAACCCAACTTTCCAGACCTAATGGATTTACATCCGGAATTTAATCTGTTTCTCCACTAAACAGAACTTGCCACAACTGATAACCATCCTATGGCAATTCGATCTTTGATCTATCAGATGGATTTCTGCACACTTAGACAAAACATTAGTAAGTGTTTGTGATCATCAAAACCTATGGGTTCCAACAAACTCCTTTTTCAAAGAAAGCTTCAGTCTATCCTCTGACTCAACAGCCATCTTGTCTTTCTCATAAGTTAGAGTTTCGATTCTTTGTTCTAAAACATAGAGTTCTGATTTTTTTGAATTGATGGTGGCATCAAAATTCCTCTCGGCAAGGTCCCTCTTCTTTCGCCCAAGCTCAATTCTCTGGAAAGATGAATAAAACAGTTTTGGTAAGAGTTAAATCAGAAAAATCTGAAGAAAAAAAAATCAGAACCAAAGATAAACACTAACAAGAACATCAACCAGGACCCGGTGCTCACCATGCGCCTTTCTCTTTCATCCATAAGGGTCAGTTTTTCACTTGAAATCTCATGTTCATGTGAATCACACTCCTGACTTTTATCTTCGATGCGTTTCAGAATACCTCTCTGCTTGAATTGACATCGAAATTAAAAGACCATTCAGTGCAGGACAAAGAAATACAACTTGCACATCCAAAAATAGATTGTTTAATTCATCTGTAGAAACAAGCATATATCAAGAGCAAAGTGATTGCCGATACTTCCGAATTACAAAATCGACATGTCTCTCAATATCGGATCGTATTCGTCTAATCTATTACCTGCAATGCAACAGCACAACAGAATCGACAGGTCTCGCTCAATCGAATCGGTTACGTACAATGCAAGGCGTTAACAACACTATTACCTGCAACAGAATCGACGGGTGTACTCATCGACGAAACAGAGACAGCGCAAGTGATTAGTCGCGATTGGCTTCAAGTACGACGACTGTCGGGGAGAAATTCGAAACCCTATCTGCACATCCTCTCAAAATCAAACAAAACCGATCCGCACGAAGGTGTGCGACTATTTAGGAAATTACTAAAATTATTAATAACAAAATGACTCTTACACCCTTATTTGGATTTTAATCCGAAAATTAATGCAAATATATTAGTTAAATCAATACCGTTTGATGAGTAATCCGACGCTTATTAAAATTTCTCATTTCTCACCAAAACTGTCATTTCTTATTTGATCTCAACTCTATGTCTATATGGGTGACTATTTAATTTTTAGATCTTAAAATTTATAGATTGTGACATATTTTTGTATATTACTTTGTATTTTAAAGATATAAACCGTTATAAAAGTGGAGGATTTCAATTTTTTTCATAGTGTGGAGGATTTCAATTTTGACAAATGTATTTTGCGATCTTTTTCTCATGATCAAACTTAATTTTCGGTTATCTTGTTACCTGTTCTTTTGGTTGATCATCTCATTATCCTTTTTATGATTGAATTTGACATGCAGGGAGTGCATGGTTTTTTAGTCATGACTTTTTTTTGACAACTTTCTAACTATAAAAAAAGGGAAAATTTCAATAAGAGCCTGAACTATCGCTCCATTTCAAATCAGGTACTAGACTTTTTCAATTTTCAATTTTCAATTTAATGATTTTTGGACTAATATGCAAATTTACTTTAACACCGTTAATTTACACCTCCGTTAATTTACACCTCCGTTTACTTTTTAAAAAAATAGAAAATAGTGAAAACTAAACTACTCGTGCGTTTAGGGTTTTATGTCGATCAATCTGATTAACCGCAGAAATCCAGCTTTGGCGATCGGTGAAATTGCGAGTGAAGGTGCGACGCTATTGCGGTGAAGCGTCTACTGAAGAGGTCGAGCGTATTAACAGAGGCAGTTTAACATTCTCAACCATGGATGAATCGGAGCAACGTATATCAGAGTATTCAATCGAGGAGAGGATGCTGAAGATTCAAGTAATGATTTAACAGACTTTTCTGATACTGAGTTCAACCTTGATAATTCAGATTTATTTTGCAATGGTGAGGATATTGAGAAAGTCAAAAAACATGTAGAACACTCACTGCGAGATTTGAGTATTTTTGGAGCTGAATTCATGGATATTGATGCGTCTGATGCCCAAACTGAATCAGATGACACTACTACAGAAGGGGGATTACGCATCGGTTTTCGAGGGCCTTATGCATCGGTTTTGATCCGAAGCATAAGCGAACGATGCGTAAGGGTCGGACCTTATGCATCGGTTGGGACTCAAATTGATGCATAATGTCTTACCCTTACGCATCGGTTAGGCCAACGAACTGATGCATGATGTCTACCCTTATGCATCGGTTGGGACTAAAACCGATGCATAATGTCTTACCCTTACACATCGGTTAGTCCCAACCGATGCATAATGTCTACCCTTATGCATCGGCCGGGACTAAACCGATGCATAATGTCTTAAAAAATTTGGCAGATTTGGCTTATATTAGCTCAAATCCACCTGAAAGTTTTACAAACATCAATTACAAATACCTTGCTGTTCTATTACAAATTTCACTGTTGCTCAACATCGACATACATTCATTTCAAAGATCAAATAGAATATACAAGTACATCTTCTTTCCATACAACATTGCCAAACAAAAGTTAATATTCGTAATACAAACAACAAACCTAAAGTTGATGTCCTACACCGACTGGGTAACGATCGCTTATATAGTTATACAAGTAGGCAATGCTTATTTCCCTTAACTTCATCAATCTTCGAGTCTTCGAGTCTTCGTATGATTCGACTCCATTAGGAAAATACTATTAAACAATGAAAAGCAAGAGAAAAGTAAATCAATGCAATAAAGTTCCAATTAGTTCAAAACCAACCAAAGTCAACTGCAACTTAATGAATAATACAAGTCTAAAAGATTACTTGGCTAAGATCATCAATCTCCGCTCCGTTATTAGCTCGTACAAACTGGATTATATCCCGAATATAATTCAAAACATAATAACCGCATAAGTGACCCGGTGGTTGTTTTGGACACTGCACGATCAATAATTTCTTATCACACACTATATTAATGCTAAAGCTATTAAAAAGATAGTAGATATGAGACTCCGTACCTCAACTACCTTCCAACAAACACTTTGTGTATTTCTCGGTATACATCCCTGATAGTATCGGTACATTCCCCTAAAATGAATAACGTAACATAATTAGTGAGTGTTAATATACAAGTTACAAGATAAAAGTGAATCTAAAACTTACACGTCCACCAAATCCTTTGCATCGACGTTTATTCCTTCTTCACTATTCGATGGATCAAGCCAATGCGCTACATGTTGTTTAGGGAAGATGACACATAACATCCAATGCCACATAAAAAACAAACTAAATTCAAAAAAATGAATTCAAAAAAGCATATAAAACATTATCATTAAGTTATGAACTTACTTTCGATGATCCACGTAAGGTAGGAAGTAACAAAAATCGCGATCTTGGTCCGGCATACTCAACCTTGCCACAAATGTCATCAACCTCTCATCTCTATTGATTGTTGGCGTCACGATGGAAGGATTGAAGAAACCAAACTTAATATCCCAACCCGTCATCTCATTGTTCAACGAAGTACAAAGTAAAAAATTGTGTTAGTTAGACCATGCATTAGGACAAATGATAATCAGAAAATAATTGTGAACATTACCATAAAAATAATTCACAAGCAAAGTCCCCCAACGCTGCCGTCTTGTATAGCTTTTTTAGGTCTTCTGTGTTCACAGCGATACCATAGTCCTCACCGAACACACTCTGGTCGACGTCCACTATAAGCATATGTCTGTTCAATTGCGTCCACACCTCATTTAAAAGTCGACAATACATGGGCAAGCACTCTATGGATTCATCGTCGGTAAGTGGAAAATAAACACAGACCACGTTATCATATTCCTGCATGTTGAATTTGATTAATGATATGAAATTAATTTTTATGTACAGTATAACAGAAAATGCAAATGAACTTGTATTATTCGATTATCTCACCCTATTACCGACAACGATCAAGTCTTTAGGCCATGCTACATGGTTAGACTCTGCCTCAATAACATTTTTATAATTCGCATGGGGTACTTGCAATATTGCAGACCGAACGAGAGCTTTTTCAACCTTCACCTATACATAAAGAACAAATGTTTAGGGTTAGAATGACATACGAATAAGAATGTGACATCTATAGAGAGGCTATAAGGACTGAGAGAGGACATCACCTTCAATGTATGTTCTGGTATCTGTTGATAATTAATAAAATGACCTTTCATGACGCGACCGATGGCCACTTGCTCTCGGTCACCTTCGGCTACCCCCTCGATGAATAATATGCACTTCAGGCCACCCTGTTAGCACGAATAATTGATGTTACATACGGTCCAAAAAATTAAACCAAAATGTTACAAAAAAGAAAGCGAAACATTCTAAATGTACCTCGGGTATGCTCATCGTCGGGACTACATCGACATGACAGTGACGGCCGAGGCGATCAGGCATCTCTACGCGAGAAGTAGTGGAACTCGGTGTAGTATTAGAAGATGTGGATTTTGGGAACCCAATCTTCCACTGAACGTGTGTACCTATTCCTTTGGTACGTCCAGGATACTCGGGCGTCCCAATCGCCTCAGTCAGTATATCATGTCGACCATGTGGTGAAAAAGATCCTAGACTGGATTTTTCTACTAATTGATCCTATTATCAAGAAAGTAGTACCAAAGATTAGTGTACGGAAAAAGTTAAACTACTGAAAAAAGTTAACTACTCACAATATTTTCAGCCACATGCCGAGCTGCCGGGGTGAAGAACTCTTTATTCTTCTTGAGGTGTGCCCTCTTCCACACCGCATATCTCTCTACAGTGATAGAAGGTTGATCAGTTGAGTTTTCGAGTGATTTATGGCCATTCTTCACTATAGTTTTGGGTCGTTTCCGACATTATTTTGATGTCATTTGACCTGTATCTCTACATTTCAGGTAGAAAACAAGTTTCCCCCATGTTCAAGGCTTATATATGAAGATTGGTTAAAAAACAGAAGTTTCGGCGCAAAACAAGGAGTTTCGGGGCAATACCGAGCATATTGACCTTTGCGACTTGTTTTGGACGCCCTAGGGCGCATACGATGTCCGAATTGGTTGATTCAAAGCTTGTTGGAAAGGTAACTCAAAGGGCTACAACTCTCTAGTTGACGCCAAGACCAAATTCGGACGGGAAGACAACCATAAAGGCCCCAGTCGGTCGACTGAGAAGTCCAGTCGACCAACTCGATTAAACTTCAGGAGCTCATCAAGTTTCACCCATCCAGTCGACCGAGTGGATCAAAAAACTCAGATTCTACCAGTCGGATCTATAAATAGATAGCAAGGGTTTTGGACCAAGTGTGGAGGTTTTTGGGGAAAAGAAGATTGGAAAAGAGGTTCAAACAAGGTCATCAATCATCAAAGGATCCAACTAAGGAGAAGAAGAGAAGATCAAAAGGGAGTTCAAGGATTAACCATCCTCCTTCTTCTACATCTTATCCATTCTACTTGTTGTGCTATAAACCCTACTCACACCATGTTGTCGTACATGATATGTGAGTAGTGATCTTGTGTTTTGAGGGTCTTATGACTCTCCTTGGTACTCTTTGATCACAAATATACATTTATATTCATATGGATGATTGTTGATTTCATTTTCTCTTGTGGTATGAATGTTATGCACTCCAGGTGTTTGTTAAAATGCCTAAGTGACAACTTAGACTAAAACTTAAACCTATGCATTGGAAAAGCTAGTGGATAGTTCTAGGATGGAGAAAATGATCATATCTTAAGCATGAAAGTGAACCTCATGATATGATGCTTGACTAAGGATTGAATGTTTGATTCATTAGAGTTGGCCAATTAGCAAATCATTAATCTATCCCATTAAATGGTGTCAAATTCATATTCACTATGCTCTTTATACATGCCATGCTACTAAGTGTTTGATGAAATCCCTAAGTAACATGTTGAACCTTAAAACTAGACCTAAGAATCAAGAGACCTTAGGGATAGTTTGGATGTAGTGAATATGATCATTTCTACGGGATCAAAGTGAACTATATAGGTTCAATACTATTTGACTACCATGAAATGTTTGAATATCATGCATGTGATCATTGGGAAAATGCCAAGGAGGGGAGTAACCCCTTGAAACACCTCTTACTTATCTTTTATCCCTAATTACTCGCCATATAGGATTTAGAATATACACTCTTTTATACATTTTTGGTTTAGAATAGCCGAACGAAAACACAATCTTGAATAGTGCATGTGCTTGGCTTGCTCCTCTTGGTTCGACCCGGTACTTTACCGGTTAATATAAATGTTTTGACTACATTCGATCCTCTCTTCATTGATACTATTTAGAGGTAAAAAAGAATAGTTCGTCAAATGGCACCGTTGACGGAGAGCAACTAGTTAGCACATCCCTAGATTTGATTGTGTGAAAGTTCCGACTATTCTTGTAAATATTTTTCTTTTTCTTATACTTGTATATTCTTCTTATTCTATCATATCCCTTACTAACTCAAGTTAATCTTGTTTTGCAAGGATGGATCACTATAACCAACAAGTCATGCACAATGGAGATTATTATGAAGAGGATCAACTAAATGCCCATTGTGAAGACTATTGGATGTACAACCACAACCAACAAGTCTTTTCTAATGAGGAATACTATCAAGAGGAGGAGCACCTAAATTCTTATTGGCAAGAACATGGCTATCCAACAAGTTATTACACTCCAAATTGGGATGATAGCCAATGTTTTGAAGTTGAAGACTCCTACCCTCCATACCCTCAACGTCCTAAACCTTCAAGTGAGCCCTCCAATATAGAATCCATGTTTGCTATACTTTTTGCAAGCCAAGAGAAGATGCAAGCTCAATTGAAAAGATTGGAGGCTCAAAGCCATGAGTTAGAAAGCACAATGGCTCAAGGAGCCATTGAAATTGGGAACTTTGGTGAGGAAGAGGAGGTTTCCGAAGAAGAAATCCTTGAATCAAATACTCCAAATCAAGAAGGGGATCAAGAATCGAAGGAGGAATTTTGGAGAGCCGCCACCGAAGCTTATTGCAAGACATGGGATGGCGAATCTTGTAACAAGGATGAGATGGAATGCAAAAGTGAAGCATCCTTCACTAGCACATCTTATGATCATTTGGATGAGAACACACAAGAGCTCGCCATCCCATTAACACTCTCCGATGTGGAATTATTCAATGATGATGCCTCTTACATAGAGGAAATACCTTTGGTTGATGAAGAAGAACTCCTCCCTCCCGCTATAGAAGAGCCTAAATGTGAATCCCAACTTCTTGATGAGGATAAGATAGAGGAAGAGCTTAAGGTGCAAAAAGGATTCCAATGGTATGAAGACTTTGTTGAGACTTATACGGACCAAGCTAAAGGACAACCTCGCACTGAAGTAGACAAAAGTTTAGAAAGGGAGATTGAGGAATGGGCACCCAAGGAAACAATTGGAAAATTCAAAGAGTGTGTGCCCATCATTCTCGAGACAAGTTATGAAGACCCTTTCTTCTTTTTTTTCTTTTTTTGGGTTTGGGAGGCTCGCACAAGTGAGTTCTGCAAAGTAAGCAGCGTCAACACTCGGCCAACCTATAAGGGATCTTCACTACTTCATCTCGAGACAAATTTTGGAGCTTCTTGCCGTATTTCCAAACATTATTTGGAAAAATCTCCCATGACCCCTTAGTTCTTAAGGGATCTTCATTCTTGAAGGGGTCAACTTCCCAAAGGAAAGTCCATTGTAGACTTGATGGGAAGAAATTCAAATGGGACTTAAAGGTGGATTGACACGACCAAATCCAAGGCCCCGTGAGAAGGGATCCTAGCAAAGGACTTCTCAACGAGTGATTCTATGGGGCGCTTTGCTACATCTTTGCCAAGAAGGAAAAAAAAACTAGGCCCTCGCGGGAGGTAACCCGGTTTGTAAGTTGTTCATTCTTGTTCTTTTATGTTCAAATGTTTGGCATGATTTTGAGTGGCTTAGGCTCTAAATATGGAATGTGAAATTTTTGATTAGTGGGTAAAATTTTAAGTGTGGAGTGTGGTCTACTCACTCCAATTCCACTTCACATCGCCAAGCCCTTCCATATTTCCCTTGATTTCTATGAATAATGATGTTGCCCATAGTGCTCATGTACCTTATTGGAGTTTACTAGAGTGGAACTTAATTGTTATACCATGCTATGACTCTAGTTAGACGTTTTCTTGGCACTTAGGAAACCTTGTGCATATTTTGGAGGGTGTGGATCAACTTCCTTTCTTGAATTCTATGAAAGTTATGCCATGATGTTATTATGTGACTTGTGATGCTATCTTGCTCATACTTGAGTTTTGCATAACCTTGTATGTCACTTGTTGCTTTTAACCTCTCATGTGTTCTTGTCATCAAGGAAGTTATTTGCATCATAAATAATCAAGCTTAGCACAATGGCGTCTTTTCTATTGGTGGGGCACATCTACAAACGAGGGGAGTTCCTATTCGCCTTATTCTTATTTTCTTCTTTGTTTGCGCTTAGGGACTAAGCTATGTTCTAAGTGTGGAGTGGGTAGTCGCATAGTTCACTCATTTCATGCCATGCCTATCATTGTAGAATGGACACTTGCATTCATGTATTCTATTCCTAACATGAGAGTGTCTTTGACCACTTAGGCTTGTGACTATCAACTCTAAATCTCTATAAATCACATCTAGCCTATTTGTCACATTTTTGGATCTTGAACTTAGAACCAACCTAGTCCTATGAATGTGCATTCTTGTGAATCAATATCATTGCTATCCCTTGTCTATCTAATTTTCTAACTATTTTCGTTGAAATACCTTGGATTAAGTTTTAGCAAGCAATTTTAAAAAAAAAATTCATGAAAAACTTAGACTTCTTGTATGCTCCTTGGTGACTTGAGTTCTTCTAACTTAGTGCCTTACTTATGATTGTCTCCCGCACATTCCATACATGCCTTGAACATATTGTCAAGTTTTAAGTGTGGAGTCAAAAACAAAAGAGGGTGAAAAATAGGCCCCAAAAAAATGCTTCATTTTCGTGGTCAAAAGAGGGCAAAGCCCCGACTAAAAACTTTCTCGAGTACTAGAGAAGTTTTGATCTTAAACATACAAATGCCGGGGGTTAAGAAGAAAAGTTCCCCCTCGAAAGCATTTGTAGGCCTGACGGGAGCGTCGGTTGCACTGTCGTTAGGGTGCAATGCGTCTCGTACAAATAAATTTATAATGTCCACTACTCGCGACTTAACTGCTGGGTAGTAAGGGTAAGTAGGGGTCGAACCCAAGGGAATTAGGGGGATAGATTGTTCGTTACGGCTTACACGGTGCGTGATTTTAGGTCGAGTGTGGACTTACTGCTAATTACTAAACTACTGTTTTTGGGTTTTTTGGGTTTTTTGTGCGGAAAGTAAATACAGAAAATAAATACTGAAATTAAATACAGAAAATAAAGGAGTTGAGGGTTAGAAGACTTACAGTGGGTGATGCGTGATTGTTGATTCCTCCGGTATGTGAGTGGTTGGTGGTTGTGTTTGATTGAGCAGTTATACTAGGAAATTAAATACAGGGGGTGTTTGCAATTGAAAGAGCGTATTCGGTTTCAGGTATTCTTGTATTATCACATGTTTATTAGTTTAGTAAATCTTCTAAGTATTCAAACGATGAATCGAGGCTAGCGATAGCTCAAGACTTGCAACATCGGCTAAATCACACTTGTTCTATTTAGACTAGCGCCAGTACCAGTTAGGTACGCTAGTCTATGTGCATCCACCTGCTCTCCTGTTACGGTTTCCCATAATGGTTTTTTAAATATAGTCGACCTCTTTCAGATAGCTTTGTCTGTTACGACCTCCCCTATCCGGGTGTGATCACGAATATCTTAAGGAAGAACTTACGAAGTTGGACCCCTAATGGTCACATTCCCAAAATCGTTCACTCTACCTTAGAGACATTCTGACTTTTATATGGCACATAGAACAAGTATTGAATACTAAGAAAATAAACTAAGCTAATTAAACATTAAATAATACAAGATTATACCTTCCGCCGAATGAGGAGTTTAGCCTCGCCTGTCCATGGAGGAGGGCGCCTAGCCAAATATCGTAACTTTATTGATCCAAACCAACTTACAAAATATTACAAAATGTAGAGAGATAAGTGATTGTGTATGGAATGGTTTTTGGATGATAAAATGAGGAGGGGTGAGCCTCCTTTTATAGGAGAAATGGGAGGAAATGGAGGGCTAGGATTGATTTGATCCAAGGGTGGAGGATGAGGCATGGAGGAGCCAAGGAGGCGCCGCCACTTGGCGGCGGAGGAGTGGTGGAGGAGCAGCCGCCGGTAGGAGGTGGTGGTGGAGGAGCAAATGGTGGTGGAAGCCACCTTCCAAGCAAGTCATCAAGTCATCCAAGGAGGAGAGAGGAGGAACATGTGGTGGAGGAGCCACCACATGGCGGCGGCTCATTGGGCGGAGGAGAGCCGGTCATCCATGGAGGAGGAGGGAGGAGCCGCCGGTGGTGGGTGGTGGTTTTGGGGTGGTTTTCCTCTTTGGCCACCTCTTCTCCAAGTCACAAGTCATCTTGCCCATATGTGAGTTTTGTACAGTTTTGCACTGTCTTTTCACAAAACTGTCAGTGTAATTTGGCACTGGGTTGACTTGATTCCATCTCTGCACAATTTGTGATGAGTGATTCATCGTCAGGATCCTTGATATTTCTTCATTCGGCATATGATCTTGACCTTGAATCGACTCCTTATATCTTTTCTGTGCTAAAAGCCTCTCCTTAACGTGTTTTCACTTTAATCTCTAAAATGCCCTGTGGAAATATATCGGGACTAACAAGTGGATGTTAGACAGACAAACAGTCTAACTTGGGGGGTTTATCTGTGTTTTTGATTCGTATAATTGTGGTCCATCAAATCACCCCCCACTTTTAGTTGTTCGTCCCGAACAATGCTTTATATGGGCGTCACTATGTAAGTTGGTTTGAAGTATGAAATTAAGTTTGCGGTACTCGATTTCTCCTAATTCATGCATTACTACTTATAGCCAATTTAAACTGTAAAAATAATTAGAAGTAACTTGATACGTGTACCTTCGTGCCGAGATGCGAATTATTCCGGATGTTTCGGGAGATAGCCCTTTTTAGGCTCTTGGACTACACCCTCGGGACCGTCTCGCACTATATGGTTTTCTTGTAGCTTTCTCTAGCACGTGATTCGATTCGGGTTTCAGTGAGTTGAGCCTTTTTGATTTTCTTTTTTCTACTTTGGCGAGGGACTAGCTTTTTTTTGTAGTGATTCTGCCTCTGTCTTTTTGAGTGCTTCACTTTTGCTCGGTTAAAACCTTCACAATTTTTTGGGCCTTAGGCCTCTTTTGATTTTCTTCTTTGAGTTTTTTGCTCCTTTGTGACTTGCTAGTCCATTTTGTCAGCCTTCTTGGGAGGTCCAATCATCGCCCGCAAGCCTATGGAAATACCTCCCCTCTCCTCTCGTCTTCGTCGTTTCGCGCGGGTCAAGATGAGGGTCGCTCATTTATTTTCTCGGCTATTTTGACTAGAGAGAGGACGGTCTGATTCCCGTCCTCGCCTTTGCATAGATGCTTCCTGGCGGAGTTTGACTCAATTGTTCACTGAAAATCCGAAGTGCAGCCTCCACTGACTTCGAAAACCATATAGTTTGATTTGATCCTTTAAGTGCTTGCCAAGCCTCTCTAGGGCAATTTCTATCAACTCCACATCCCTAGGTTATCTCAACACAAAGGGACAAATGAAAAGTTACATTCTAAGTTTTTAAACAGTTTGCCTTTTCATAAGGTTGATGCATGAATCATGATCTATCTTTTTCACATTCTTAAGTTCATACTTTCAAAAAGATACTTTAAAAAAAAAAAAAAGAAAAAACATGCATTGGTTCTCACCCCCCACTTTTGAACGAAGGCAAGCCTTAGTTCAAAAGTCATGCAAATATATATAGGAGAAGGAAATGACTTTAGGAAAAAAGAAGAGCAGAACTCCCTTTAAGGTGTCGAGTGAACGACATGGCATGAGGCTGGATAATCGAGGGAGTTCGGCTGGGGCCTTAAACTCTCAGCGCAGGCCCAGTAAATTCACGGAAGCTGCCTGGCTGATCTGATCCTTGCTCCGAAACTTAATTCCTACATGTAAGACATTTCTTCTGGACAAAAAGATGGGTGAGAGCGCTTATTGAAAATTAAAATGACAGAAAGTAAGATAGTGTCGGGTTACCTCCCGACTAGTGCACTTGTTTAACGTCGTTGGCTCGACAGTACCTTGTTCTGGATCATTGGTTGGGATCCCATGGGTGGCTTAGGTCGAATTTTGTCACCGTTCCTGTGTTGCTTTTTGTTTTAACTTTTCCTGTGCCTGGGATAGAACTCCAGGGTTTTGGTGTTTTCTCTTTCCATTGCTTCTGACAGGGCGAGAGACCCTTGACCATAGCTGCTGGTCTTGTTACTTTTTTGGTTTCTAATGACAGGTCAGCAAACTGTGCACTGTGATCTGAGATAGGTGTTATGTCCGGTGGTTTCTTTGTGTCCGGGCGGCTTGTATTGATGTAGAAGTGTGCAATTTTGCCGCCGAACTTAAGCAATAACGATCCCTTACCTACATCGATTCTTGGTTTAGTGGCGTAGAGGAATGGTCGTCCCAATATTATTGTTGGCGAGTCGTCTTCGCAGGTCTCTTCTGTTGGTATGACATAGAAGTCTGCAGCTACAGTGAGTTTTCCTACATGAAGTATTACATCCTCCAACTCTCCAATCGGACGGATGCACGACTTATCCCCTAGCTCGATATTCGACCTGGGTGGTTTCAACGGACCCAGTCCTAATAAATAGTATAAGGAGGAAGGCATGGCATTGACCGCAGCCCCAAGATCGATTAAGCACTTATGGATCTGGATTTCCCCAATACCACAGGTGACTGTGAAGGCCCCTGGGTCTTTGTTTCTTTCCGGTTGTGACTCATGATCTGAAGTGAGGGCTTTTTCAGTTGTTGGGTCATTCTGCCAATTCCTTGGCTTGGGATTTGGATATTCGGGCCCTTTTATCTTTTGCCTTGAAGCATAAATATTTGTCGGGGGATCCCGCCTTAGCTTTTTGTCGTCATCCCATCCAGATGCTGGTACGTCAGAGTGTAGGATTGGCGGAGGTGTTATGCAAACAGTGAATGTATATCGTCCATTGTCGGCATGTGTGACCCATGTTTTGCCATCCTTGGGTCGGTCTTCCTCTTGGTCCCAATCAGGTCGACGTCTGCGGTTGAAGTGATTGCTCGTCAGTTTGTAGGCTGGGGATCGTGTTACTTCTCCTAGTGTAGCTTTCATGTCCGACCTTCTTATCATGCTTATATTAGCCTTCGGATTTTGGATGGTCTGTGAAGGAAGTCTGCCCGGTTCAGCAGTGAGTGTTGACATGGCAGTGGCAAGCTGGGACATTTGTTTGGTTAATTCAGAAATTGCCCCGTCTGTTTTTGCCTGGAACTGGTGTAGTGAAGCTCCCAACTGATTAACGTTTTCCGCAAGTTCCTTTATCGTGTCATTGAGTGACTTGCTTGGTTCTTGCTGATTGCTCGGGCTGGCTTGATTCTGGTTTGGTCCTCCTTGCTGATATTGGCTTGCCGAAGGAGTGTTCTGATTATACTGCTGGTGTGGGGGTTGGTAGGATGACTGAGTTGATTGACGGACAGCTGGTTGAGCATTTTTCTGAGTATAGTTGCCGTTATGCCAGCTCGGGTTGGTTGTTTGACCAAACTATCTGATTTGTCCGGTTCTGTTATTGTTATTGTTGTTGTATCCTTGGTATCCTCCCACCGCATTCACTTCTGCTGGTTCCTCTTCTATTAAAGTTGGGCATGCGTCAGTTTTGTGGTCCGTCGAGCCACAAAATTCGCAAGGCTTAACAGGAAATGGCTGCCTTCGTAGGATCTGAATCATCATTTCTTTTAACTGTTTCATCTCCTCAGACATAGAGTTCAATGGTGTTTCGGCCTTTGCCACACTTTTTGTTCGGGAGAATTCTTCCTGCCGAGTTGTCTCCTCTCGGAATCGAGCATTTTCAGCAACGTCATTTATCAGTTGCCTAACTCCGCTCAATGATAGATTCATTATGGACCCTCCAGCTGAGTCATCCAGGAGCATTTTGTCTAAGGGTCTTAATCCATCAATGAGGTACTCGATTAAGAGTTTCTCGGGCAGTCCCAGCGTACAGCAGCTTCTCTCCAGGTGGTTGAACTTTTCCAGGTAATCGTACATGGTTTCGTTGGGTCCTTGCTTGATGTCCTGCAGTTGCCTTCTTACTTGCATTGCCCTTCCTGCTGGGTAGTATTTGTCTAAGAATTTCTTCTGCATCTGAGCCCATGTTCTGATGCTTCCGGAAGGCAATGAAAGGAACCAATCGTTTGCCGCGTCAATGAGGGAAAAGTAGAACGCTTTTAACTTAAAGTCATCTACGTTTACGCCATTTGGTTTTAAGTTTTGGCAAATTCCATGTAAGCGCTGGAGATGGGCCATTGCTGACTCTCCACGATTTCCTGCGAACTTCGGTAAGTTGTGGGCCACTGAAGCGTTGATGTTGATATTTTCCAGCTCAGGGCTTTCGTAGATACACCACAACTGAATCCTGAAATCCGGTGCGTTGAGTTCTCCCAAAGTAGGTTCGTGATAATGGTCGTTATCCCCATAGTAATTATCAAAGACGGGTTCACGTCTTGGTACTTGTCGAGGGCGTGGGGGTGGTGGATATCTAGGGGGTTGTACTGGACCAGCTGCATTTCGGTCCTCGGGTGGTTCTTGGTTTCGTCTGTTAGCTTCCCTATCGCGAGCTCTCCTGTTTCTGATGAGCTGTTCCGGATCGTCGATATATGGAAGCGGCATCTCATCGTTTCGATCGTACAGGTTTATTTCTTCGTCATCCTGGTAGTCATGGTGACTTTCTTCGCGAGACATGGTCGTTTTGAAGCGCGTATCGATTTGAACAACTTATCCGATTAACTGACTAATTCCCCGGCAACGGCGCCAATTTGACGAGAGCGTCGGTTGCACTGTCGTTAGGGTGCAATGCGTCTCGTACAAATAAATTTATAATGTCCACTACTCGCGACTTAACTACTGGGTAGTAAGGGTAAGTAGGGGTCGAACCCAAGGGAATTAGGGGGATAGATTGTTCGTTACGGCTTACACGGTGCGTGATTTTAGGTCGAGTGTGGACTTACTGCTAATTACTAAACTACTGTTTTTGGGTTTTTTGGGTTTTTTGTGCGGAAAGTAAATACAGAAAATAAATACTGAAATTAAATACAGAAAATAAAGGAGTTGAGGGTTAGAAGACTTACAGTGGGTGATGCGTGATTGTTGATTCCTCCGGTATGTGAGTGGTTGGTGGTTGTGTTTGATTGAGCAGTTATACTAGGAAATTAAATACAGGGGGTGTTTGCAATTGAAAGAGCGTATTCGGTTTCAGGTATTCTTGTATTATCACATGTTTATTAGTTTAGTAAATCTTCTAAGTATTCAAACGATGAATCGAGGCTAGCGATAGCTCAAGACTTGCAACATCGGCTAAATCACACTTGTTCTATTTAGACTAGCGCCAGTACCAGTTAGGTACGCTAGTCTATGTGCATCCACCTGCTCTCCTGTTACGGTTTCCCATAATGGTTTTTTAAATATAGTCGACCTCTTTCAGATAGCTTTGTCTGTTACGACCTCCCCTATCCGGGTGTGATCACGAATATCTTAAGGAAGAACTTACGAAGTTGGACCCCTAATGGTCACATTCCCAAAATCGTTCACTCTACCTTAGAGACATTCTGACTTTTATATGGCACATAGAACAAGTATTGAATACTAAGAAAATAAACTAAGCTAATTAAACATTAAATAATACAAGATTATACCTTCCGCCGAATGAGGAGTTTAGCCTCGCCTGTCCATGGAGGAGGGCGCCTAGCCAAATATCGTAACTTTATTGATCCAAACCAACTTACAAAATATTACAAAATGTAGAGAGATAAGTGATTGTGTATGGAATGGTTTTTGGATGATAAAATGAGGAGGGGTGAGCCTCCTTTTATAGGAGAAATGGGAGGAAATGGAGGGCTAGGATTGATTTGATCCAAGGGTGGAGGATGAGGCATGGAGGAGCCAAGGAGGCGCCGCCACTTGGTGGCGGAGGAGTGGTGGAGGAGCAGCCGCCGGTAGGAGGTGGTGGTGGAGGAGCAAATGGTGGTGGAAGCCACCTTCCAAGCAAGTCATCAAGTCATCCAAGGAGGAGAGAGGAGGAACATGTGGTGGAGGAGCCACCACATGGCGGCGGCTCATTGGGCGGAGGAGAGCCGGTCATCCATGGAGGAGGAGGGAGGAGCTGCCGGTGGTGGGTGGTGGTTTTGGGGTGGTTTTCCTCTTTGGCCACCTCTTCTCCAAGTCACAAGTCATCTTGCCCATATGTGAGTTTTGTACAGTTTTGCACTGTCTTTTCACAAAACTGTCAGTGTAATTTGGCACTGGGTTGACTTGATTCCATCTCTGCACAATTTGTGATGAGTGATTCATCGTCAGGATCCTTGATATTTCTTCAGTCGGCATATGATCTTGACCTTGAATCGACTCCTTATATCTTTTCCGTGCTAAAAGCCTCTCCTTAACGTGTTTTCACTTTAATCTCTAAAATGCCCTGTGGAAATATATCGGGACTAACAAGTGGATGTTAGACAGACAAACAGTCTAACTTGGGGGGTTTATCTGTGTTTTTGATTCGTATAATTGTGGTCCATCAAGGCCAAAGGCCATTTGAAAAAGAAAATAAGAAACACTTAAAACTTGACTTTATGATCTTCCATCATTCTACATTTGCGCGGGTGCATCATTTGTATTGTGTGCTAGTTAGATTAACTCTTGGATGACCCTTGTGCTTGCACCGGAGCTATCATTTGGTCTAATCTAGTTTTCTAAGAACTCATAGTGTTGAACTCCTCTTCCCCTATGGATTATGGCTTAAGCGCTGACGTGTAGATATTTTTCGTATTAGTCAAAAGAATTTCTAATTGACCAGTAAGACCCGTGTCGAACCCAAGAGAGCAAATGTTATTATACACTAGGGAATCAAATTTTAACTCGGCTATTCCTTCAATTCAATTATGAGAATGGTTTCAAATTTAGAACAAATGTTGAAAAGGTTTCAAGGGGATTCAAATTCTATTAAAGAGAGTTTCGAGGGGTTACTCCCCTCTTTAGCAATTTCCCAACGATCATGCATACAAGAATTTAATCATTTTAGGGGTTGATAAGTTTAAAACCTAGCTTAGACTAAAAATTGACAAACTATCATACAAGTCTAATCCTAGTCAAGCCTTCTTAATTTGAATCTCACCTATGAAAGATATTGATTCACTCTATAGCACTATTATCCTTGGAACATCTCCCAAGGTAATAAATGCTATAGGCTTTAAGTTTTAGTCAACCTCACATCTATGCATTTACTCTCAAAAATACTTGATGAGTTCATTTTCACTATATCCAAACCATCACTAAGCTCTCTCGATACTTAGATCATAGTTCTAATGCAAACATGTCACTTAGGCATTTTATCAAACACTTAGCAACATGTCTAGAATGAAGAGCATAGTAAAATGAAATCAACTCCAATAAATTGCATAATGAATATGTATACATAATCATTAAGTACCAAAGAGGGTAACAATACCCTCAAAACACAAGGGGACTACTCACACATTATGTAAGACAACATGGTGTGAGTAGGGTTTTTACACAATCAAAGAGAAGAGAAGAGGAATAGAAATAGGATGATTAATCCTAGTTATCTCCCTTGGATCTTCAATCCTCCTTGGTTGGATGGTGATAAATGCCCTTGATTTGATCTCTTTTTCTGGAAAAATCTCCCAAAGATGCCAAGTCTTTAGGTCAAAAACCCCTCTTTCTATTTATAGCCTCGGTGGAAAAATGCACTGTAGCAGTCCCAGTCGGTCGACTGGCGTATGCTGGTGGCCCAGTCGGTTGATGGTGTTGTAAAAGCTGCCTGATGAAGCGATCGCCCAGTCGACCGACTCGATTGACAAGCTTGGAGAGCCGCCTGAGGTGCTGGTCCACTCGACCGACTGAAGGTCCAGTCGACCGACTCGTGTTTTTGTGCTCTCTAAGCTTCTTCTCAGTCGACCGACTGGCGGTCCCAGTCGACCGACTCGATGGGCGATCCTGAGCTCCTATCCTATTTGATCTTCCAGTCGACCGACTGGTGCAGGGGAGATATCCATTCGACCGACTGGAGCTCTTTTCTGCCCAAATTTTGCTCTAGTCATTGATTTTCCCTAAGTTTTCGTATTTGGGCTTTGACACTGAGATATATTGTTTTGTACCTGAAACGTATGAAAAGAGGTCAAGTGACATCAAATTATTGCCGAAAACGAACTAAAGCTATAATGAGAAACGGGTATTAATAAGTCAAAAACTCGACTTATCAACACTCCACACTTAAGCTTTGTTCGTCCCGAACAAAGTATGCAAAAATGTCAAGGGCATGCAAATGGTGAAATGCTAGTGGTGCTATGTTTTTCGTCTATTTGCTTCAGTAGCTTTCACAAGGTCTCGATCATTATTGCTAACCATGTTATTGAAAAGTAAATGCAAGTATATACAACCTAACTAGCTCCTTTTTGTAGGCGTTACGAATGCATTTAGCATATGCATTAAGCCTTTAAACCCCTAGGCTACCCTAGTGGACGAGTTATTGTCTCGTGAGAGTTTTCAGAAAAGGGAATACTCACAAATCCCAAATGCACATATCCCATGAGAATGAATTCAAGAGTGTTCAACCGAGGCTATGATTTCTCAAAACAAATTCCTCACCCATGCTAGGACTACCATCACAATATCATCAAAAGAACTTTTGAACCACTTTGAGTACCCTTGAGGTTGTGGATTCAAGGTCATCAATACTAGGGCTATCGATCGTCTCATCCAAAAGTCTACTCATTTTCAAGGCAATACAGTAGAAGTGAAGTTTTTAGTTTGCACAAAAATTGTCAATCGCTCACCTATTCTAGCTAGGGATAGTCCATGGGTTTGCGACATGGAACTCATTCTCAAGTTTTAGGCGCTTAAGCTGTAATCCGTAAGGAAAGAGGAGTTCGACACTATAGTTCTCAATAAACATGCATAGACCAAATGATAACTCCCGTGGAAGCACATGGGTCGTCCAAAAGTAATTCTAACAAGCACACATTGCAAATGATGAATTCCGCACAAATGAAGAAAGGGGGAAAACATAGGGTCAAGTTTTAAGTGCTTCTTATTTTCTTTTTGGAACAGCCTTTGGCCTATAAATGCTTTCGAGGGGGAATTTACCTTCCTAACCCCCGACATTTGTATATTTTGGAGCAAAACTTCTCGCGATCATTGAGAAAGTTTTTAGTCAGGGCTTTGCCCTCTTTGACCGCTGACAGGTCGTCGTTGGTACCTGCAAATTTAAATTTATAATCTCCACTTACTCTTGGCTAGTATAGCGGCAAGTAAGGGGTCGAACCCTAGAGAGCTAGACGGGTTACTATTTGTTCTGAGAAAAGAGAAAACAATTGGTTGTGAGTAACTTGGAAACAAAGTAAGATTAGGAAACAAGCGAGTAGTATCAATCAGAGAGAGAATATTCAGTCTAGGGTTTCGTATTGTGATTAGTTTATCATTGATTTCTAACAATCTAATTTATAGTTTTTAAGTGTGGTTGTCCCGACAAAGGTGACTTCCCAAATAACCCGACAAAGGTGTTATGCCATAACCTAACCCGACAAAGGTGTTAAGCTTCTAGTTCCCCTAAGTCAAACAACCCGACAAAGGTGCTATTTAACCTAGATGTGCTATCTACCCAAACGACAAAGTATTAGGCAGATAATAAAGATAGAAATATTGATTAACTAAGCTTTGCGACAAAGCATCCACCTAGTCTAGCAATAATTCAGAATATAGGCACGAGAACTAGTAAAACATGAATAGCATTAAGAATGGAATCTCAAAACAATCGTCACAATACTTCAACCCTAAACCGAATAACAAGTTTAGTTACACATGGCCATAAAAACGAGACAAAAATAAAAAGGAAAGTAATCTTCTCTAATGCCGAATGATGGAGGAGAGAGACGCCGAGACGATGGAATGATGCTCTTCGATGGATGGTGAATTTGTAGAGAGAGGAGCTCTCTACGTTTTGGGATGCCTTGAAAGGTTGATATGAGGCTGTATTTATAGAGAAAACTCAGGCCACAAAGCTTCCAAATTGAAATCGGTCCAAAAACGGTTTTAGGAAACATGTCCTAAAACCGACTTTGCTTGGTCTCTAAGTTTTCTTCTTCTGCAAGTCTTCCAGATCTGTGTAGAGCCTTCCAGAACCTTCTAGACACTCTCTAAACCGCCACGCATGGAATTAGGGATTTTTTCCGAAATTACTGTTCACGGTCCAAAAACACTGTTCACACCGGAATTACTGTTCACACCGGAATTACTATTCGCCCGCGGACACTGTTCATCCGTTCTGCGCATCTGTTTTGACTTCGGCTCTCAATTTGACCTTCCAAACGACTTTGGATGCTCTCGGTGTAAACTAGAGAGTTATAGGGAATTGAGTCACCTACGCAACGGTATATTCTTCGTATTTTTGTGATCAACGGTCAGCTCCCAGCACTCCGACGAACGTCCAAAGGTCTGATCTGCCATTGTAATGTTTTCGGCATAAAATGCCGTCTTTTATGCACGTTTCCTCCTAGAGCTTCCGAAATACCTGAAATGCAAAACAACACTAAGAAGTAACTGTTTGCATGATAAATTGCCGAATTTGGTGGGATTTGATGACTCGATGAGTCGTATAAATACGGCTCATCAAACCACCCCACACTTAAACTTGTTCGTCCCGAACAAGAACTAGGTCATAAGAGGAACGAAATACTGTAAACATCACAATGCTTCGGCATCCTAGACATGCTACATGAACATGACTCGGTTACTCTAGATCCCACCTTCTATGCATGCTCGTTACTAATAGACTTGTGCGAAAACATGGGTTAAAGATACGTGTTACCTTTAGGTCGAGATGCAAATCAATTCGGATGTATCGGGAGATAGCCCTGTTTAGACCCATGAACCCTCATTCTCGGATTCGAACTCGCTGCTATATGGTTATGCTTTGCTGCTTTTTCTTGCACATGATTGATTCGAGCTTCAAAGTGTTGAGTGTTTTTTGGCCAGCTATAATGTCATCTGATTTGGGATTTCAATGATGCTTTCACATGAGAAACGTGTGGACTATCACAATGGTGGTGGATTTGTTGCCTTGAAGTGCG
This sequence comes from Rhodiola kirilowii, assembly GCA_033675215.1. Classification (NCBI taxonomy): domain Eukaryota; kingdom Viridiplantae; phylum Streptophyta; class Magnoliopsida; order Saxifragales; family Crassulaceae; genus Rhodiola; species Rhodiola kirilowii. The sequence continues at coordinate 55,964,971 of CM066201.1, forward strand.
GATTGTGACTTGCTCGAACCGTGGTTCCTTCTCCTTTTGACGCGAGTCAAGCCGAGGGTCGCTCGTCTATTTTCCCGGTTACTCGGATTAGAAACCTTCCTGCTCTCACTCATCCTTGTCCTTTTGACACGGGTCAAGTCAAGGGTCGCTTGCCTATTTTCTCGGCTACTTGGACTAGAGCTTGGACGGTGTGAAGTATTCCCGTCCCGACCAACCGCAAAAAGAACCGCAGTGGCGGAGCAGACTCGTACTATGTCGCCTCGAAGTGCTAGCCTCCACAAGCTCCACATAACCATACATCCTGAGTTCGGTCTTTGAATGATCTGTCAAGTCTCTCTAGGGCATTACTATCAACTCCACATCCCTGTTTATCTCAACTAACAAAGGCACGCAAAGATTTTAAGATCACATGTTAGGCGCACAAATCAATTTTCACCAAAGACATGCATGTAATCGGCTCTATCTATTTCACCTAATCATTATCCAATACTGCAAGTCTAGGAAGTAGTGAAGTATCATGTACAAAATTTTTAAAAATGATGGGAAACGTGCTGACTCTGTGCAGGGTGCAGTAAAATAGACGTGCTGACTCGATAACTGACTCTCCCACCCCACACTTTTGAAATAAGCCGTGTCCTCACGGCACGACTCAAATCTAGACTCACAATGCATGCAATAAATAAATAAGGAAAAGAGATAAGAAGAGAGTAAGGACAGGCACTTCCCTCGTGCGTGCGTGACAATCAGAGACGACTGATAATTCTCCTGTGAGTCCTCGAAGAGCACCATTGGAGCTTGTATCGCAGCGTGAGTTCGTCACATGATGAAAGGTCTGCGTTGATGACATTAAGACGAATAAAAGATTCCCAGGAGGTTGGAGGAGTCACAATGGTCTCACTTAAAACCCAACCTTCTTAGACTCGTAAGTCTTTGTGACAGAATCTTTAAACGCTCATGTTTCTCGACGCAACTTATTCGAGGTGTGAACTACTCACGCTGGATACAGTCTTTTGTTAACATCTCTGATACGTTCACCTCTGTCCTGCATGAAAGATCATCTTCTATCCCAAATACAATGTGATGATAAGACTCAGACAAACATAAATAAACATGATAAGTAAATAAACTAGAATGCAAACCGTGCAGGGCTGCCTCCCTGCGAGCGCCTCTGTTTAACGTCGTTGGCTCGACAGTACCTCTTTAGGGATCACAAGTTAGGATCCCATGGACATGTGAGGTCAAATTTTGCTACTCCTCTGTGATGCTTATAGCCCTCATCCAGTGATGCTCTCTTGTCTCTCCATCCTGGTTTCCATCCAAACGTGCCATGTCTCGGTCTCTTCTTCATGTATGGGCGATCGGCATGGACGTTCAGTTTCTTGTTCAAGAGACATCAAGCATGTTCTCATATCAATCTTCCTCTTTTTGGCACAGATGAATGGTCGTCCAAGAATAAGTGCTCGAGGATCAATGTTCCTACCATGCTTTTCAGGCGGCTTTCCTTGAACTGTAACAAGTGAGTACTCCATTATTGGCTTCTCTAGCTCATGCTTCGCTTCTAATTTGCCTTTAAGATCATCCTTGTTGATTGTGTGGTCCTTAGGAGCAATCACCTGTATTGGGAATGGCAGAGGAGTGTCAGGAGTTGGAGTTTCTTTGACTGCATCAGTGCTGTCCGCGGAGGCCCTCTGTATATATTCCGCGGACGTCTTCTGCATTTCTGGTAATTCTCCAGCCGTCCACGCCGTAATTGTAGAGGCGTCCGCGCCCTGCACTGAGGTAGAATCTTCTGTGACCTTGATTTCCTCGGCTGCTTCGACAGTGAGGACCTGTTCTTCCTCGGGTAGATCCGCAATGAAGCACATCTCGGGCAACTCGGTAATGGGGCCGTACTCGAGTGGCTCAGTCGGCTCTTCTTTAGGTGCAAGCGGGCTGTCTTCTTCCAAATATTCGGGGTAGTCCGACTTGAGCTCTTCTTCCTTCAACCATTGGTCCTCATCTTCTGCCGGTTCTATGGGCTCCGAGATAGGTTCTATTAGAGCCTCTTCCACGTCCTCCTCTGTTTTTGTACCGATATCTTCTTCCTGATTTCTCCTCCACTCGGACATGACCTGTTCCAAGTTGGACCATGCTTTTGATAACTCGGCCGTGGCTTCCTCGTATCTGTCATCTATTTCTTTGATCATCTTGGCCCGAGATTGTCTTGAGCATTCTGCCATATCTTCTATCAAGTCCCACAGCTCGTCCATGTCTAAATTATTCACCGAGCCTCCTGCTGCAGCATCATTAAGCCTATTCCACTCATATGGCAACATTCCACCGAGAAACCTTTGAAGAAGATAGGGGTATGTGAATCCATGGTGCGGGCAGCTCGCCACAAGAGAACTGAAGTACGCCAAGTACTCGTCCAAGCTTTCGTCCCGGGATTGCTCAAGGGTGATGATCTTCTCGCGGACTTCAAGTCGAAAGGATGGTGGGGAAAGCTCCTCATAGTTCCAAGGCTCACTTCCATAGTAAGGGGGGTTTTCATCAAGGTTTTCAAGCTCATACTGTTCTTCATCGTAAACCCTACTACCTGCACGAGACATGGTGCAAGAGTAGCAAAGCACCACTAGCAAACATCGAATAGCAAACACATACTAGCAACAAAGGGTCCCCAGGATATTGGAGGGGTCACAGCGGTCCCACTTAAAACCTAAAATCCTTAGACTCGTAAGTCTTGGTGACAGAACCCTCTGAGAGCTAGAAATTGGAAATCGAATAGATTTGAAAACAAAAATCGAACAGTTGGGGGAATCACCGAGTAGCAAATTTCGAAATAAACAAACAAAAAAAACAAAAACAAAAAACAAAGAAAAAGAAACGAAAAAGAAGGGAAGAACAAATTTCACCGTGCGTAGCTCCCCGGCAACGGCGCCAAAATTTGACAGGTCGTCGTTGGTACCTGCAAATTTAAATTTATATTTCCTTGCGAGAGACTAGTATAGCGGCAAGTAAGGGGTCGAACCCTAGAGAGCTAGACGGGTTACTATTTGTTCTGAGAAAAGAGAAAACAATTGGTTGTGAGTAACTTGGAAACAAAGTAAGATTAGGAAACAAGCGAGTAGTATCAATCAGAGAGAGAATATTCAGTCTAGGGTTTCGTATTGTGATTAGTTTATCATTGATTTCTAACAATCTAATTCATAGTTTTTAAGTGTGGTTGTCCCGACAAAGGTGACTTCCCAAATAACCCGACAAAGGTGTTATGCCACAACCTAACCCGACAAAGGTGTTAAGCTTCTAGTTCCCCTAAGTCAAACAACCCGACAAAGGTGCTATTTAACCTAGATGTGCTATCTACCCAAACGACAAAGTATTAGGCAGATAATAAAGATAGAAATATTGATTAACTAAGCTTTGCGACAAAGCATCCACCTAGTCTAGCAATAATTCAGAATATAGGCACGAGAACTAGTAAAACATGAATAGCATTAAGAATGGAATCTCAAAACAATCGTCACAATACTTCAACCCTAAACCGAATAACAAGTTTAGTTACACATGGCCATAAAAACGAGACAAAAATAAAAAGGAAAGTAATCTTCTCTAATGCCGAATGATGGAGGAGAGAGACGCCGAGACGATGGAATGATGCTCTTCGATGGATGGTGAATTTGTAGAGAGAGGAGCTCTCTACGTTTTGGGATGCCTTGAAAGGTTGATATGAGGCTGTATTTATAGAGAAAACTCAGGCCACAAAGCTTCCAAATTGAAATCGGTCCAAAAACGGTTTTAGGAAACATGTCCTAAAACCGACTTTGCTTGGTCTCTAAGTTTTCTTCTTCTGCAAGTCTTCCAGATCTGTGTAGAGCCTTCCAGAACCTTCTAGACACTCTCTAAACCACCACGCATGGAATTAGGGATTTTTTCCGAAATTACTGTTCACGGTTCAAAAACACTGTTCACACCGGAATTACTGTTCACGCCGGAATTACTATTCGCCCGCGGACACTGTTCATCCGTTCTGCGCATCTGTTTTGACTTTGGCTCTCAATTTGACCTTCCAAACGACTTTGGATGCTCTCGGTGTAAACTAGAGAGTTATAGGGAATTGAGTCACCTACGCAACGGTATATTCTTTGTATTTTTGTGATCAACGGTCAGTTCCCAGCACTCCGACGAACGTCCAAAGGTCTGATCTGCCATTGTAATGTTTTCGGCATAAAATGCCGTCTTTTATGCACGTTTCCTCCTAGAGCTTCCGAAATACCTGAAATGCAAAACAACACTAAGAAGTAACTGTTTGCATGATAAATTGCCGAATTTGGTGGGATTTGATGACTCGATGAGTCGTATAAATACGGCTCATCAACCGCAAACATTTTTTTTGTGTGAATGGGGCCTATTTTTTGCCCTCTTTTGACTCCACACTTAAAACTTGACAATATGTTCAAAAAGTGTATGGAATGTGCGGGAATCAAACATAAACAAGGCACCGTGTTAGAGAACTCAAGTCACCTAGGAGCATTCAAAGGGTCTAAGTTTTTCACGAAGATTTTAAAAGGTGCTTGCTATAACTTGATCCAAGGTATTTCAACGAAAATACTTACAGAATTGGATAGACGAAAGATAGCAATGATATTGGTTTTCAAGAATACACATTCAATGGACTAGGTCAGTTCTAAGTTCAAAATCCAATAAATGTGATAGATAGGCTAGATGTGATTTATAGGAATCAGGATTGATAGTCACAAGCCTATGTGGTTAAAAACACTCTCATGTAGGGATAATGTGCAAAAGATGCAAGTGTCCATCTAAAAATGATATGCATGGCATGCAAACATGTGAACTATGCGCATCAAACCACTCCACACTTAGTTCAAGCTTAGTCCCTAAGCGCAAAGAATGATAAAATAAAGGCAAAGGCGCATAGGAACTCCCCTCATTTATAGAGCCGGTAACATAACTCTTGGGAGTGAGAAATAACCTTTTGGTTGCAAATGTGGACAAAGAAGGTGAATTTGGAACATGATAATAGTATGTGGGTGTATATCCTGTAGAGTGAACAACATAAATGGTAAACACCTTCAATATCATAGGAAATGTAACATACAACCAAAGGCAAGTCAAGAGTATAAGCACTCAAAATGGCATACATCATCCAAAATTGCGCCAAAAGGAAACTTAACATCCAAGTAGATGATCTAAGCAAGAAAGCATCAAAGCATAGACAAAAGTAAGAACAAAATGTAGTACGAGCTCAAGATGTAGCCTCATCACCTCCTGGACTGATCTGTCTAGCTAAATCTCCAACACCTTCCTCTCTAACGGAACTCTCATTCTCTATCGTGGCACCAGTGAGTAGTGGACTCTCCTCCCGAATAGAACTAACTCGCTCCGCCGTGCCTCCAGTGAGTGGCGTGCCCGCCTCCCCGACTCTAGAAACTGGCGTGGTAGGCAAGGGGGAGGCGCCACGAGGTACAGAGAACTCTGGAGCAGCTGGAGGAGTGTGGACCGGAGCCACTCCCACTCCTGGCGAGTTCTCGCGTCTGACTCCCTAACAAAATCCTCAAGTCTGCTCAAGTCACTCCTTAAGTCGGCAATATCAGAGGAGATCCTCTGTCTCCACTCAGCTGAATCATCTGTAGGACAGGGAGCACTCTCAACAGCCGGCTCCTCAGTGGGTGGCTCCACGATGGGAGGCTCCTCAGGAATGGGGGCAGCGGGCTTGGTAGCTGTGGGAGGAGAGGCTATGGGAGAGGAAAGAGGGGAAGGGGTAAGGTTGGCTATGTAGTAGAGCGGGTTCTCCCTCTTGAACACCTTCCTCTTGTACGCGGCATTATCCACCAGCTCCTTCTGATGAGGCTTCCTGTCGACATCCCAAGTCTTCCCATCCTTCTTGAGGATATGCATATGCTTCATGGTACCCGTATCAAGTGTGCTCTTGGACGGCTTGGGACATCCCTCATGGCCAAAGGTGAAACTACACCTTAAGACAATCAGTGTGATCAAAGAGCCACCTCCCAAAGCACAATTCCTCGTCCCCTCCTTAACAATGTTCTGAAATCGAACGGCATGGACAGCGAGCCAATCAATGACCTCCCCGTGATCAATAGCTAGCATGAGGTCCATATCAAGGAGGGTAAACGACCTAGCCTTCGCCGTCCGGGTATTTATCCCAATGGCAATGAGGTGGTGGATAATCTTCCAGACCGGGTCAGTGATCGCTGAAGAATTGTAGAAAGAGATGAACCACTCTTGCCGCCCAGAAATCCTCTTCCAGAATCTACTCTACTCATGCTCAGTGAATTTCTGGACTATAGCATCATGAGGAGGGAATCCTAGCCATTCCCGAATCACACTCTCCTTAATCTCAAAGTTCCTACCTCCCAAAACAAATTTCCAATAGAACTCTCTTCCCTCCTCCCCTTCCTCTCTAATCCATTCAAAGGAGCAAATAAACTCCTCTACTACCCTCTGGTAGGATCCCGGATCATCATTAAACAAGAAATTCAAGCCACTATGTGTAAGGCGGGAATGTACCTCATCCGTGACTGCACTATCGATTCCACGTAGGAGTCCCATGTCGGGGTAGAGGGTAGGAAGGGCCGTCTTCCCCTTCTTCTTGATGATGGCGTGACGCTTTCGATGCTCCTCGTCATTAAACTCTAGAGGCATGGAGTAAGGGTAAGGGGTCGGGAACGGCAAGGGCCCCTCAAAAGGTTCTTCATGAGGCACTACGGGGACGAGTGCACTGAAGAGGGAAGCTTTGACTGTGGGTGAGGGTGAGGGCGCCCTAGGCATAGGTGGAGACGGCACTCTAGGGATAGGAGGCACGGGAACTCTTCTCTTTGTTGGTCTCTTCGGTGCGGAGGAGGCACCCTTTGAAGGCTTGCTCTTCTTCGATGGTGGGCGAGGTGAAGATGGAGGGGATTCCATTCCCTCATCTGAGCTAGAGTCTCTCAATGTAGTCCGAAATGTCCTCCTTTTATGAGTGAGGAGAGGCATGGCATCCTCATCGCTCTCGTGTGGCTCAACAATATGCTCATCTCTTGAGGGCTCTTGGGCGACCTCCTTGCCCTTGGATTTGGATTGGGACGAAGAACCAGCACGAGGCATGCTTGAAATGGGACAGAGAACTGAAGATTGAACTGAGCTAACACCCCCTAAAATTTAACCCTGTCGGTCGATTGGCGCTGCAAGGTGAATTCCAGTCGGTCAACTGGAGGCGATTTTAGGTCGAAATTGGGGCTTTTCAAATCGGGCTCGGTGACCGGAATAGGGGCTAGGGTTTTGTAGGCAGGGCTATTTCGAGTCGAAAGAGTGGTCGGCCGGGTGCCGGTGAAGTCAGGGCAAGGAGATCGGGCATAGTTGAGGTTTCCGATCGAAGTCTGAAATGTGAGAGGCGGAGGCTTGGCCGGCTGGGTGCGTGGCTGGGTTAGGCTAGAGGGGATGCGGCGAGGTGAGGATGATGGTCGGAGGCTGGGTTGGGTGAAGCCGGAGGTTGGTCGGAGTGTGATGAAGGGTGAGTCGGGCGAGTGAAAGGGGAGTTGGGCGAGAAATGAAGTTTGAAAGAGAAACGAAGGGTTTTGGATAGAATAATCCCAGTCAGTCAACTGGAAGGAGAGTCGGTCGACTGGATTAGAGAGGCTGGGCACGGTTCTGAGGACTGATGCTACTCGACCGACTGAAGGTCCAGTCGACCGATTCGATTGGCAGCTTTGACAATGCGCTCTGAAGGTCCATCCAGTCGGTCGACTGGTCTTCAGGCCATACTCTAGTCGACCGACTGGAGCTCAAATCTCAGCTCTGATGATCCTTTACCCCTTGCTTGAACTCCCAACTCCACACTTAGAATGTCACTCCGCATCACGAATAAATGCCATACAATATTCATACAAATTCAATTCAAACCAAAGGCATGCTTCACAAAGAAATCACTAGCATAAATATATTTCGCAACAAAACGCAAGCTAGGATCACACACTCCACACTTAAGACATTACCATCACCTAGATAGTTCATGCAAACACAATTCCACACCAAGCACACCTAGTCATGCATTTTAGACCATCCTAGCACCATGCTCTCTGATGAGACGTATTTATACGACTCATTAAGTCATTAAATCCCACCATTTACGACATTTGAACATGAGAACATTTACTTGTTAATGTCGTTTTGGATTTCAGGGCCTTTAGGAGTCTAAAGAGGAAATAAGCTTAACAATGGCATTTTAGGCCACAAAAGCATCACAAGGTGATTTGGAGGCAAAATGGGACCTAAGGACCCAAGCCGGGTACCCAGGGACCTAAGGACCTCAGCCGGGTACCCAGGTACCCAGGGACCTACAACTTTTAATCGACTTTTGACCTAGTTCCGGGCATTTTCTGGCAAAACTTCCTTCTTGAAACTTGCTTAGAATCATCTCAACCATCCAGAAACGGAGCCCCGAGACCCAGAACTCAAAATCCAAAAATGGTCTTTTCGAAATGTCAAAACACAAGGTCAAGGTCAAGGGGTCAATGGTCAACCTTCCCTTGACTTTTTCGGCTCGTCCCCCAAGGATGACGTCAGCCCTAGAGTGTGCTTGTGCCAGAGCTGAAGACGTTGCTGCCAAAGGACCTAAGGCCAAGGAGTTAGGGCGGTTTTGGTCTTGCTTGTGCCAAACCACTTATGCCACTCAAACTTGAAGCCCAAGCCAATTCAAAGACCTAGAACCTTCCTCAATTCTCTATATAAGCAGCACCTTGGCCCTTGTAAATGACATTCGAAAATCACTCTAAATTTCATAGTTGTTGCTCTTGTCAATTGGCTTGAAGAAATCTCAACATCTCTCTACTCCTTCCCTTACTTGTTACGCATTTTACTATTGTTTCTACACATTTTGGGTTGGTACCTAGCTTATTCCGATTATGCTCCTTAGCTCTCTCATGAATATGAGTGGCTAAAACTCCCATAATTCGGTTTGGGGCCCCCTTAATGTTGTAGCAAGGCTCTAAGACCTTGAATCTTCATGCTATCTTGTATTCATTTGCTAGTAGTGACAATAGATTGGGAATGAGTACCTAGGCTAAACTAATGCTTGGAATGGCAAGGTTTAGCCGTGTGGTCTCCTCACAACTATTGAGTTTGTTTTCATTGGAATGTGGAACAAACCTTGCACCTAGTTTAGCATACCTTGGAATGTGGTGTTATTCTTTAGTACACTACTGATTTGTTCTTGGAATGGAATGAATCATGGAACAAGTGCTTGGAATGGCCTTGTTTGGGTGATCTCTTGGAATGGAGTAACCACACCTATGGATGCAAGATAGATCATTAGAAGGTCAATGATGAGTTGAGCTATAACAAAGGCCCCTAGACCGAATTCTATTCTATCGATCAAAATCCCTTGCATTTACTTTTAGTCTTTTTCATTACAAAACCTTTTCAAAACCCCAAAACTTGTATTTACTTTACTTACTTTCCCTTGCATAAAGAACAACGAGTACGTGATCTATTTCCCTTGGGTTCGACCCCTACTTGCCGCTTTACTAATCTCATAGTAAGCTAAGGGTAGTGGACTATAAATTTAGGTTTGATTTGCACACTACGACATTGTGCTTATCAAATTTTGGCGCCGTTGCCGGGGATTTAGATAAATCATTGAAAGTTGTTCTTGTTTTTACTTTTGTTACTCTTGTGCTTAGTGAACCATGTCTCACCATAGTGACAATTTTGGTGAAGACGAGGTGAACAATGATATGCACCATTATGGTCGCGACGGTGCACCACCTCTATTCTATGAGGATCCCGAGGTGCTAGTCCGCCAAGGAAACTTGAGGCGTAGGCAAGCAATGGGGCAAAACCATGGGGTGCGAGAGGATCAAGTCCCAAATGATCCTAGGCAACCGGTTTTACCCCCGCGTAGACCTCACCCTCAACAAGTTCGTCATGAAAACTTTGATAATGTGTTCTACCAAGAACCTACATTTGAGGAACTCTCGGCACCTAATTTTAGGAACCAATCTTGGTGCATCTATGAGAGCCCGGAACTAGAGGATATATTGGTTAGCACCGGAGTTGTGCACAATTTGCCTAAGTTCGCGGGTACTCAAGGAGAGTGACGGACGCACAGTCGTTATGTGCAAACGTCAAATAAATTTATAAGTCCGCTACTCGCGACTTTACTACTGGGTAGCAAGTGGTAAGTAGGGGTCGAACCCAAGAGAGTCAGTGTGGATTAGTTGTTCTTTAAGTTGGACAGTTTTGGGGTTGGTTGTGATTTTAGGACTGAGAGTAGCGTGGGTTGGTTATGATTTTAATACTGAAAGGCAAGGTGACAGTGGATATTACAATTAAAGGAAAGCATTCGGTTTTAGGGGCTTTGTATCATAGCCTGTTTTATCATTTTAGTAATCCTTCTAAGTAATCAAACGTGCATCAAGGCCATTTCAAGCGCTCGATTTGCCACACTGTCTAGTCTTTTGCAAAAGTGTTCGAAAGTGAATCAAGGCCATTTCAAGCACTTGACTTGCAACACTGTCTAATCTTTTGCAAAAAACGTAGAGCCCTTATTCTACTTAGACTAGCACCCCATTTCAAGGTATACTAGCCTATGTGCATCCATTTGGATTGTCTTTTCCGATTTATCCAAATGGTGTTTGAGAGAGATCGAACTCCTCAGATAAGCTTTGCCATTTCAAGCATCCACTTACCCGAGTATGTTCACGAACTTCTACGGAAGAGCTTTGCCATTTCAAGCATCCACTCAACCTTGGAAGTTCTGATCTAATATATGGCACATAGAACAAGTTTTGAATACAGAGAAAAAACATTAAATTAGTCTAAAACATTTTATAATACAAGTACACCCCTTCAACCGAATGAAGAGTTTAGCTACGACTATTCATGGCACTGGACATCATAACTATGAATTTGGAAAAACAAGGGTTTTGAAAGACAGTAAAATAAATACGAGAAGACTTACAAAACCGTTGAAGCACCAACGATCAAGCTTTGATTCCAAAGTAAGATTACATGATTAGTGCCCAAGCTCTAGAGAGATAAGTGAAATGTGGACTTAAGGATTTGTAGAGAGAGGAGCTCTCCACATTTTGGGATGAAGATTACAAAGGATGGGAGTGTGTATTTATAGCCATGGAGGAGGAGAAGATGTGGAGAGGATGAGGCCACTTGTCACAAGATGAGGGGAGCTCCATGGAGATGAAGACACATGGGGGAGGAGCAAAAGCCGCCGGCGGTTATGAGGTGGAGGAAGGGGAGTGGCTTGTGGTTTAGCCACTTATGTGAGGAGGAGCATCCCTTCTAGAAGCTTGTGATCTTTTCACAAAAGCCATCGGTTTGACCGGAATCTGACCGGAGCTTTGGCCGGAGCTTCTTGAATTTTGGAGAGTGTATTCTGAATGAAAATGTCATTCTAAGATGATCTCAAGAAGGAACCTAAGCCAAATTCTGCTTGGAACATGGTCGAAATCCCAAATCGGATGAAATTGCCCTTGTTTGGCCTTTACCGGGCTCTGTGCCTTTGCATTGCGTTCTTGTCCAAATGCCAACTTTTCTAGCATATTTGAGTGATTCCAAGTAGGTTCCATGAAGGATGTTAAGGCTGATTTTGAGTGTAGCATGGTCGTGACCTGGAATGACTCGTACTTCATTTTCAGCTTAAAAACTCCTCCTTAGCGTGTTTTCTCTCTAGACTCCAAAATACCATGTAGAAATATATCGGAACTAACAAGCAAAAGTGAAATAGACAAAAGGTCTAATTTAGTGGGTTTAACTGTGTTTTTGATTCGTATAATTATGGTCCATCAGATCACCCCACACTTTTAGTTGTTCGTCCCGAACAATGCTATTAAAGGGCGGCACACAATCAAGTAAAAACTTTTAAATATGAAAGTGAGACTGTGGGACTAGATTTATCCTAATTCATGCATCACTATTTATTACCAAATTAAACCGTGTAAATAAATAGAAGAAACTTGATACGTGTACCTTCGTGCTGAGATGCAAATTATTTTGGATGTTTCGGGAGATAGCCCTTTTTAGGCTCCTGGACTGCATTCTCGGGACCGTCTCGCACTATATGGTTTTCTTGTAGCTTTCTCTAGCACGTGATTTGGTTCGGGTTTCAATGGTTTGGCCTTTTTGATTTTCTTTTGGCGAGGGACAGCTTTTGTAGTGAATCGGCCTTTGGCCTTTGATTTGACTCTTTGAGTACTTCACTTTTTTGTTCTGTTAAAACCTTCACAATTTTGGGCCTTTGGCCTCTTGATTTGCTTCTTCGAGCTTTTTGCCTTTTTGTGGCTTGCTAGTCCATTTTCTCAAGCCTTTTTGGGAGGTCCAATCATCGCCCGCAAGCCTATGGAAATACCTCCCCGCTCTCTCTCATCATTGCCGTTTCGCGCGAGTCAAAATGAGGGTCGCTCATTTATTTTCCCGGCCACTTTGACTAGAGATAGGACGGTTTGATTCCCGTCCCTCCTTCTTCATTTTTTATGCATAAACACTGCATGGCGGAGCTGACTCTTGACTCAACTGAAAAACCCGAAGTGCAGCCTCCACTGACTTCGTAAACCATATAGTGAAATTCAGTCCTTCGATTGCTTGCCAAGCCTCTCTAGGGCATTTCTATCAACTCCACATCCCTAGTTTATCTCAGCACAAAGGGACAAATGAGAAGTTACGTTCTAAGTTTTTAGACAGTTGAATTTTCACAAGGTAAATGCATGAATTTTGGTCTATCTTTTTCACATTCTCAAGTTCATATTTTCAAAAAGATACTATTAAAAAAGAAAAACATGTTGTTTATTTATGTACACATGCGGTTCTCACCCCACACTTTTGAACGAAGGCGTGCCTTTCAGCACTACTTAGTTCAAAAGCCATGCAAGCAGACAATTACGAGAAGGAAATGATATTAAGGAAAGGTAAGATCAGAACTCCCTTTAAGGTGTCGAGTGAACGACATGGCATGAGGCTAGATAATCGAGGGAGTTCGGCTGGGGCCTTGAACTCTCAGCGCAAGACCGGTAGTTCACGGAAGCGGCCTGGCTGATCCGATCGTGCTCCAACAACCAATTCCTAAATAGTCAATTCATTCTATGCACCAAGTGGGTGAGAGCGACTTATTGAAAAAAACTAAATGACAAAAAATAAAATGACAGAAAGTAAGATAGTGTCGGGTTACCTCCCGACCAGTGCACTTGTTTAACGTCGTTGGCTCGAAAATACCTCAATCATGGATCATAAGGTCGGATCCCATGGGTGGGTGAGGTCAAACTTCTTCTCGGCAGCCCTTTTTCTCCGAGAGGGTGAGGTTTCTTCGACCATAGCTGCTGGTCCAATGAGTCGTGCTTACTTGTTATTTCTTCCGGGTTTCCATTCTTTCGGCCCATGTTTTTGCCGCCTCTTCATGTTGGAATAGTTGGCACCTTTGTGAGTTTGGAAATTTGGTTTTGTGCCATTAAATGTAGGCGACATCAAACATGCACCTCTGCCAATCCTCTTCATTGTGGTAGTGATGGATGGTTGTCCTGGAACGAGTGAGTTTTCAAGCGGTTTCCTTGTTGAGTCGTGGTGAGTGGGACTGGGGCTTTCTCGGACAGTTCGGCACTGAGGTCCGGGACTTCCTCGGGTGCTCTGAGCGCAAGGACCGGGCCTGGCTTGATTTCTTCGGCCGCTTTGGTAGTGATGTTCGGGACTTCTGTTGGCTCGGCAGTTAGGACTGTGACTTCCTCGGATGGATTGGTGATAAGGACCGGGCCTGATTTGGGCAGTTCTTCTTCTAACTCCCAGGGATAATCTGAATGTAGCTCTTCTTCAGGCAACCATGGGTCCTCATCTTCGTCATTCATATGGTCTCCGGGGGTAGTCACACTGAGGTATGGGTCTGATATGGGCAATTCGTCATTGATGTCCGGGTATGTCTTGGCCGTGGATTGGTGTATCGAGGCATTCATTTGTTGCATGTCTGTGGCCAATTGCTGGGTGCTAGCTGCCAGCTCGTTTTCCGCCGCCCATAACTCAGTTTTTGCCCTGATTTGGTGCATTATGTTGTCCAGTTCTTCGCTCCGCATGGCCTGATCTTGTCTTTGTCTTGACCTTGCGGCCAAATCATCTATTAAGTTCCAAAGATCATCTATGCCTAAGTTGTTTACCGAGCCTCCCGCTGCATTGTTTAGCCAATCCCACTCTTGTGGCAACATCCCATTGAGAAACCTTTGAAGAAGATCGTGGTTGGTGAATCCATGGTGCGGGCAGCTTATCAACATGGAGTCAAAGTACGCCAAGTACTCGTCCAAAGTTTCATCCCGGGATTGCTTTATGTTGTTGATCTTCTCGCGAACTTCAAGTTCGAAGGGTGGTGGGGAAAACTCCTCGTTGTTCCAAGGTTCCATTCCGTAGTAGTAGGACTTAGTGAATTGCATGATAGAACAAAAAAGAAAAAACAAAATAGAACAACTATTCCGATGCACAACTCCCCGGCAACGGCGCCAATTTTGACGGACGCACAGTCGTTATGTGCAAACGTCAAATAAATTTATAAGTCCGCTACTCGTGACTTTACTACTGGGTAGCAAGTGGTAAGTAGGGGTCGAACCCAAGAGAGTCAGTGTGGATTAGTTGTTCTTTAAGTTGGACAGTTTCGGGGTTGGTTGTGATTTTAGGACTGAGAGTAGCGTGGGTTGGTTATGATTTTAATACTGAAAGGTAAGGTGACAGTGGATATTACAATTAAAGGAAAGCATTCGGTTTTAGGGGCTTTGTATCATAGCCTGTTTTATCATTTTAGTAATCCTTCTAAGTATTCAAACGTGCATCAAGGCCATTTCAAGCGCTCGATTTGCCACACTGTCTAGTCTTTTGCAAAAGTGTTCGAAAGTGAATCAAGGCCATTTCAAGCACTCGACTTGCAACACTGTCTAATCTTTTGCAAAAAACGTAGAGCCCTTGTTCTACTTAGACTAGCACCCCATTTCAAGGTATACTAGCCTATGTGCATCCATTTGGATTGTCTTTTCCGATTTATCCAAATGGTGTTTGAGAGAGATCGAACTCCTCAGATAAGCTTTGCCATTTCAAGCATCCACTTAGCCGAGTATGTTCACGAACTTCCACGGAAGAGCTTTGCCATTTCAAGCATCCACTCAACCTTGGAAGTTCTGATCTAATATATGGCACATAGAACAAGTTTTGAATACAGAGAAAAACACTAAAATAGTCTAAAACATTTTATAATACAAGTACACCCCTTCAACCGAATGAAGAGTTTAGCTACGACTATTCATGGCACTGGACATCATAACTATGAATTTGGAAAAACAAGGGTTTTGAAAGACAGTAAAATAAATACGAGAAGACTTACAAAACCGTTGAAGCGCCAAGGATCAAGCTTTGATTCCAAAGTAAGATTACATGATTAGTGCCCAAGCTCTAGAGAGATAAGTGAAATGTGGACTTGAGGATTTGTAGAGAGAGGAGCTCTCCACATTTTGGGATGAAGATTACAAAGGATGGGAGTGTGTATTTATAGCCATGGAGGAGGAGAAGATGTGGAGAGGATGAGGCCACTTGTCACAAGATGAGGGGAGCTCCATGGAGATGAAGACACATGGGGGAGGAGCAAAAGCCGCCGGCGGCTATGAGAAGGAGGAAGGGGAGTGGCTTGTGGTTTAGCCACCCATGTGAGGAGGAGCATCCCTTCTAGAAGCTTGTGATCTTTTCACAAAAGCCATCGGTTTGACCGGAATCTGACCGGAGCTTTGGCCGGAGCTTCTTGGATTTTGGAGAGTGTATTCTGAATGAAAATGTCATTCTAAGATGATCTCAAGAAGGAACCTAAGCCAAATTCTGCTTGGAACATGGTCGAAATCCCAAATCAGATGAAATTGCCCTTGTTTGGCCTTTACCGGGCTCTGTGCCTTTGCATTGCGTTCTTGTCTAAATGCCGACTGTTCTAGCATATTTGAGTGATTCTAAGTCGGTTCCATGAAGGATGTTAAGGCTGATTTTGAGTGTAGCATGGTCGTGACCTGGAATGACTCGTACTTCATTTTCAGCTTAAAAACTCCTCCTTAGCGTGTTTTCTCTCTAGACTCCAAAATACCCTGTAGAAATATATCGGAACTAACAAGCAAAAGTTAAATAGACAAAAGGTCTAATTTAGTGGGTTTAACTGTGTTTTTGATTCATATAATTATGGTCCATCAGAGAGTCCGCTACTTCTCATATCAAACGTTTTCATGCGGTGTGTCAAAATCTCAAGCCCCATGGAGTAGAAGTAGAAGACTTCAAGTTGAAGGCCTTCTACTTCTCTCTAATGGATTCGGCGACCGATTGGTTTCTCTCTTTGCCTTCGAATAGTATCCAAACTTGGGCTCAAATGCAAGCTAAATTTTTGGCCAAATACTACCCTATTGGCCTAGCCTCACGAGTGAGGAGGCAATTGCAAGAGTTGAAACAAGGGCCGAATGAGTCATTGTACGACTATCTTGAGAAGTTCAACCAACTCGAGGGGAGTTGTTGTAATTTAGGGCTTTCCGAGAAGCTCCTAATTGAGTACTTGTTGGATGGATTCAAGCCCTTAGACAAGATGTTGTTGAATGCCTCGGTCGGAGGATCAATGTCCACTCTTACGTTGAGAGAAATAAGGGCCTTGATCGGAAAGGTGGCCGAAAATGCACACTTTGAGGAGGCTAATAGCCGTCAAGAGGAATTCTCTCGTACTAGAAGTGTTGCTAAGGCCGAAGCCCCTACAAACCAACTTTCCGAAGATGTGAAACAAATGAAGGAAATGATGGTACATTTGATGAGAAGGGAACCGGCGGCCAAAACCAAGCCATGTGAGTTTTGTGGGTCTATGGACCACAAAACAGACTCTTGCCCAACATTGCTAGAAGAGGACCATGGGGACGTGAATGCCGTGGGGAACTATCAAGACTACCAAAACCGGGCCGGACCTAGTCGCCCTTATGGACAAGGACCGGCCGGGCAGAATTGGCAAAACAATGCTCCAAGGGACTTAGCTCCTCAAGCTCATCAACAAACCGCTCCTCAAGCTATCCAACAATTCTATTGGCCTCCCCAACACCAATTTCAGCAGCGAGGACCTATCCAAAATAGGACAGGACCGAGCTATACTCAGTCGGGACCGAGCACGGTGGGACAAAACCGGTCCTTGGAGGACATGATGAAGGAGTTGGCCGCTAACCAGTTGTGAAATCAGGCTGAGACCAAGGGCCAAATAGCTGAGATCCAAAAGCAAGTGTCCCAACTTGATGCAACCGTGTCCCAACTTGCTACCACGGTGTTCGAACTAGCAAGGGCGCCCGGTCGACTTCCTTCACAAATCGTCCAAAACCCGAAGCCAAATGTTAGCATGATGGAGGTGATTATGATTGATGATGACAA
Source organism: Rhodiola kirilowii (assembly GCA_033675215.1). Lineage (NCBI taxonomy): Eukaryota > Viridiplantae > Streptophyta > Magnoliopsida > Saxifragales > Crassulaceae > Rhodiola > Rhodiola kirilowii. The sequence continues at coordinate 55,982,368 of CM066201.1, forward strand.
GCTAGATGGATTGGAGGAGTTGCCCAAGCATGATGGACCCATGATAGAGCGTGCCCTCACTACAAGCCACAAGGTTAGAGACCCGGGAGCTTTCACGGTCACATGCGGTATAGGAGAGGCTCAAGATCTTCATTGCTTGATCGATCTTGGTGCTGCCGTTAATGCCATGCCCTACTCCTTATACAACTCGTTGGGACTTGGTCCATTGAGCCTGCCGAAATTAATGGTTGAGTTGGGGGACAAGTCATGCATTCGACCGGTTGGATTGCTTGAGGATGTGACACTCCAAGTGGGAGACCTTGTTATTCCTGCAGATTTCTACGTCTTGCAGATGGGCAATGCTAGAGACGATGAGCCTCCTACTCTTATATTGGGACGGCCATTTCTCTATGACACGAAGGCTAGGATTGACATGGGCGAGGGTTTATTATCACTTTCATTCGGCGGCGGAATTTCAGATTTCTACATCTGTGATAATGATGATCGTCCGGGCACAAAGAAGCCACCGGACATTGTGCACACCTCGGATTTCAGTACCCTAGTCCCTGACCGACCAAGAGAGACCGTATGCACGACTGGGGCATCAGCTATGGTGAATACTTCCTCGCCAACATGGAGGAATGTGAAGGCAAACCCGCCCGACTATTGGATACCAGAACCGTGCACACCAATCCACAAGGGCTTGGGGCGGATCAAAGGAGACACTGAGGCGAAGTTTGATCTCACCCGCCCATGGGACCCCAACGAACCTCCTTGAGGAGGTACCGTCGAGCCAACGACGTTAAACAAAGGCGCTCACCGGGAGGCAGCCCGGCATTTTATAGTATTTTTTGCATTTTACTTTCTTGCATTTTATACTAACCCTCACCTCTTTTATGATTGGAAAGAAATAAGGATGTTTTTGTAGGTCGGGTCCAAGTGCTACGCACTTTGCCGGTTTTGCTACGCATTTTAAGTAGAACCGGGCGTGCCAAAGGAGAGCACCGAGACGCATCCGAGACCTTAGGCCCGAGGAACCCAGCAACGGTCCTAGATCGGGACGCACCCAAAGCTGAGGCTCACCTGAGAGACCGAGCCCGACCTAGCTCCCCATGAGCTTTAGATGCTAGTCCACGCCTTGCCACTTCGTGGCATACGAGGGGAGTCCCGTTTCACTCTAGTACCTTGTTCTTTCCATTGATTGCGTGCATATTGTCTTGATTGAGTTGTGCCGTGAGGCCGCAGCTCATTTCAAAAGTGTGGGGTGGGGTGTTTAGTAGTTTGTTGTGACATCACGTTTACTTTATTGCCATGCATGAGTCAGCACGTTTCCCTTTGAAAATTTTAAATTTTTTGAATAAAATGCATGATTTGGTGAATAAAATGCGTAGGAATGGGGATTTGAGCTTTCATGATGCGAGATTGATGGATCCTAGTACATGCATGACTCTTATGAAATTATAATTGTGCGACTAACATGTGATCTAACTTCTTATATGTCCTTATGAGTTGGGATAAATAGGGGATGTGGAGTTGATAGAAATGTCCTAGTGAGGCTTGACAAAGCACTCAAGGATCGGGGATTCGAGTTACATGGTTATATGGACTTGTGGAGGCTGCGCTTTGAGACTCGTGGTTGTAGTTGACTCCACCATTGCAGCGTTTATGCAAGTGGTGGGACGGGAATCAAACCGTCCTATCTCTAGTCTGAGTAGTCGGGAAAATAGATGAGAGACCCTCATCTTGACTCGCACGAAACGACAAGGATGAGAAAGAGCGGGGAGGTATTTCCATATGCTTGAGGGCGATGATTTGACCTCCCAAGAAGAAATGGATTAGAAAATAACAAAAGGAGCAAAGCTCAAAAGAAAGAAAAATCATCTCATGTGAGAGCCTACCCGAAACAAAAAGTGAAGGATTATCAAAGTTATACAAAGGCCGAAGGCCAAGTTCACTACAAGAATGTCCAAGAAAAATATAAAAAGGACTCAACCCTTGAGCTTGAATTCATCATGTGCTAGAAGAAGCAACAAGTATAACCATGTAACAAGATCCGAATCCAAGAGTGTAAAACATGGGCCTAAAAAGGACTACCTCCCACTCATCCGAATTGGTTTGCATCTTGACTCAAAGGTACATGTATCAAGTTGAATCTCATATTTTAGCAAAATGCTTGAGTAATGATTGAGAACGCATGGAAAGGGGAAGTCTAGACTAGCATATTATCTAGTGGCCGAGAAGAGAGCTTGTGATGTTTGCATATGTGTTTTCCTCTTATGACTTAAGGCCTTGTTCGGGACGAACAAGTTCAAGTGTGGGGTGGTTTGATGAGACGTATTTATACGACTCATTAAGTCATTAAATCCCACCATTTACGACATTTGAACATGAGAACATTTACTTGTTAATGTCATTTTGGATTTCAGGGCCTTTAGGAGTCTAAAGAGGAAATGAGCTTAACAATGGCATTTTAGGCCACAAAAGCATCACAAGGTGATTTGGAGGCAAAATGGGACCTAAGGACCCAAGCCGGATACCCAGGGACCTAAGGACCTCAGCCGGGTACCCAAGTACCCAGGGACCTAAAACTTGCAATCGACTTTTGACCTAGTTCCGGGCATTTTCTGGCAAAACTTCCTTCTTGGAACTTGCTTAGAATCATCTCAACCATCCAGAACCGGATCCCCGAGACTCAGAACTCAAAATCCAAAAATGGTCTTTCCGAAGGGTGAAAACACAAGGTCAAGGGGTCAATGGTCAACCTTCCCTTGACTTTTTTGGCTCGTCCCCCAAGGATGACGTCAGCCCTAGAGTGTGCTTGTGCCAGAGCTGAAGACGTTGCTGCCAAAGGACCTAAGGCCAAGGAGTTAGGGCGGTTTTGGTCTTGCTTGTGCCAAACCACTTATGCCACTCAAACTTGAAGCCCAAGCCAATTCAAAGACCTAGAACCTTCCTCAAATCTCTATATAAGCAGCATCTTGGCCCTTGTAAATGATATTCGAAAATCACTCTAAATTTCATAGTTGTTGCTCTTGTCAATTGGCTTGAAGAAATCTCAACATCTCTCTACTCCTTCCCTTACTTGTTACGCATTTTACTATTGTTTCTACACATTTTGGGTTGGTACCTAGCTTATTCCGATAATGCTCCTTAGCTCTCATATTCATTTCATGAATATGAGTGGCTAAAACTCCCATAATTCGGTTTGGGGTCCTCTTAATGTTGTAGCAAGGCTCTAAGACCTTGAATCTTCATGCTATCTTGTATTCATTTGCTAGTAGTGACAATAGATTAGGAATGAGTACCTAGGCTAAACCAATGCTTGGAATGGCAAGGTTTAGCCGTGTGGTCTCTTCACAACTATTGAGTTTGTATTCATTGGAATGTGGAACAAACCTTGCACCTAGTTTAGCATACCTTGGAATGGGGTGTTATTCTTTAGTACACTAGTGATTTGTTCTTGGAATGGAATGAATCATGGAACAAGTGCTTGGAATGGCCTTGTTTGGGTGATCTCTTGGAATGGAGTAACCAAACCTATGGATGCAAGATAGATCATTAGAAGGTCAATGATGAGTTGAGCTATAACAAAGGCCCCTAGACCGAATTCTATTCTATCGATCAAAATCCCTTGCATTTACTTTTAGTCTTTTTCATTACAAAACCTTTTCAAAACCCCAAAACTTGTATTTACTTTACTTACTTTCCCTTTCATAAAGAACAACGAGTACGTGATCTATTTCCCTTGGGTTCGACCCCTACTTGCCGCTTTACTAATCTCATAGTAAGCTAAGGGTAGTGGACTATAAATTTAGGTTTGATTTGCACACTACGACATTGTGCTTGTCACTCTCATTCAAAGTTCAATGTTCACATGCCAAACATATATGAAATTAATTGGGCAAAGATGGACAACTCACAACCGGGTCACCTCCAGTTAGGGCCTAGTTTAACGTCTTGGCGAAGACCAAGCCGAATCTTTTCTCAAGAAACACACTTGAGGAGTTCTTTGCTAGGATCCTTCCTCAAGCGGATTGTAGCTCTTTCATGGGTCGGTCAAGGTATAAGTTACATTGTGCTCATCCCGAGCTTGTTCTCTATAGTGCTTGAGCCTTTGTCCATTGGCCTTAAAGATGGTTCCGTCATTGTTGAGTACTTCTACATGGCCATCTTTGTGAGGCTTGTGAACAATGAAAGGGCCACTCCATCGGCTCCTTAATTTTCCCGGAAAGAGCTTGAGCCTAGAGTTGAAAAGTAAGACCTTTTCTCATTTTTTGAATTCACGACGAAAGATTCTCTTGTCATGCCATTTCTTCGTCTTCTCCTCGTAGATTCTAGCACTCTCATAATCTTCATTCCTTATTTCTTCTTACTCGTGGAGTTGAAGGACCCTATTTTCTTCCGCCATTTGTATGTCCATATTCAAGAATTTAATTGCCCACATTGCCTTGTATTCCAATTCAACCGGCAAATGGCATGGTTTCCCATATATGAGGGGATATGGAGACATCCCAATGGGGGTCTTGAAGGCGGTACGATAAGCCCATAACACATCAACTAGCTTTGATGACCAATCCTTCCTCGAGCTTCCCACCATTTTTTCTAGAATCGCCTTGATTTCCCGGTTTCAGATCTCCACTTGCCCACTAGTTTGTGGGTGATACGGCATTGCTACCTTGTGGCTCACCCCACACTTGCGGAGCAAGGCTTCAAAATGTTTTTCCTTAAAGTGTGAACCGCCATCACTAATGACGGTCCTTGGAACTCCAAACCTCAGAAAAATAATCTTCTTGAGTAGCTTGGTTACAACCTTAGCATCGCAAGTAGGGGAGGCGACGGCCTCTACCCATTTGGAGACATAATCAACCGCTACCAATATGTATTGATTTCCGTATGAGGACGGGAAAGGACCCATATAGTCTATACCTGACGGATGCACAGTCGTCGTGTGCAAAAGTCAAGAACAAATTTATAAGTCCGCTACTCGCGACTTCACTACTGGGTAGCAAGTGGTAAGTAGGGGTCGAACCCAAGGGAATTAGGGGGATAGTTGTTCGTACAGAGGGGAGCGTGGTTTTAGAGGAATGTACTGAAGGGGAGCGTGATTTTAGGTGGATTGAGGTTTTAGCGATGAAAAGTGAGTGGTTGGTTGTTGGTTTTAGTTTTAGTACAGAAAAGTAAAGTACGGAAAGTAAAATACTGAAAGTAATTGCTTAAAACAAAGAAGACTTACAGAGAGTGGGTTGCTTGAACGGCAAGTCTTGCGATAAGTAAGCAGTTGATGTTGAGACTGAACGTAAAGTGCAGGTGATGTTTTAAGGAAAGTATTCGGTTTTAGGGGCCTTGTATCATAGTCTGTTTATCATTGACCTCTAATGATCATACTAAGTGTTCAAAAGTGTATCAAGGCCATTCCAAGCACTTGATTTGCCACACTGTCTTGTCCATTCCAAGACATAGAGCACTTGTTCTATTTAGACTAATACCCCATTCCAAAGTATATTAGCCTTATGTGCATCCATTTGATCAATCATTCCCGATCAACCAAATGGTGTTTTAAAGAGGTCAAACTTCTCAGATAAGCTTTGCCATTCCAAGCATCCACTTATCCGAGCATGTTTACGAACCTCACGGAAGAGTTTTGCCATTCCAAGCATCCACTCAACCTTGGAAGTTTTAACCTAATATGTGGCACATAGAACAAGTTTTGAACACATAGAGGCATTAAGAGCAGGGCCTAAAACATTTTATGACACAAGTACACCCCTTCAACCGAATGAAGGGTTTAGCTATGAATATCCATAGAGGTGGATATCATAGCTAAGACAGTAAAGTAAAGGGAGAATACTCAAGAACCAACAGGAGTAAACTCAAGAACAACTAGAATACTCAAGAACCAACAGGAGTATTATAGATTTGAAACAAGTGTTTACAAGAGTAGTGCCCAAAATCTAGAGAGAAGCTAGAGCTTTGTGATGGATGATGTTTTGAAATGAGGATGATTTACAAATGAGAATGGCTTGGTATTTATAGGCATGGGGGAGTGAGAGATGTGGAGGAGAGGCCAACACTTGGCATGAGATGGGAGGGGGAGGCTTTAGCCGCCACCCCATGTGGCTTCATCCTCCAAAAGCCGCCGGTGGTGAGTCATCAAGGGAGGAGCCGCCGGCCATGTGGCATGAGGGGAGAGGATGAGTGAGTTTGAGATCTTTTCCCCAAAAGCCATCGGTCCTTTCAGCTCCGGACTGACTCTGGTTGCCCTTCGGTTGGATTTGTTTTGAGTGATTCCACGTCCGGTTCTTGAAAGTCAGAATTTGGTCGTGACCTGGAATGACTCGTAATTCATTTTCAGCTTAAAAACTCCTCCTTAGCCTGTATTCTCTCTAGACTTCAAAATACCCTGTAGATAAATATCGGAACTAACAAGCAAAAGTTAAATAGACAAAGAGTCTAATTTGGTGGGTTTAACTGTGTTTATGATTCATACAATTATGGTCCATCAGATCACCCCACACTTTTAGTTGTTCGTCCCGAACAATGCTTTTTAAAGGGCGGTACACACAATCTAAGTAAACTCTTAAAATATGAAAGTGAGACTGTGGGACTAGATTTATCCTAATTCATGCATTACTTACTTATGTGTAAATACTTAGAAGAAACTTGATACGTGTACCTTTGCGCCGAGATGCAAATTAATTTGGATGTTTCGGGAGATAGCCCTTTTTAGGCTCCTGGACTACATTCTCGGGATCGATTCGCACTATATGGTTTCCTTGTAGCTTTCTCTATCACGTGATTCGGTTCGGGTTTCACTGAGTTGAGCACTTTGATTTCTTTTTGGCGAGGGACAGCTTCTGTAGTGAATCGTCCTTTGGCCTTTGATATTGAGTTGGAGTTTCTTCACTTTTGTTCGGTTAAAACCTTCACAATTTTGGCCTTTGGCCTTTGATTAGCTTATTTGAGCTTTTTGCTTCTTTGTGACTTGCTAGTCCATTTTCTCAGCCTTTTTGGGAGGTCCAATCGTCGCCCGCAAGCATATGGAAATACCTCCCCACTCTTTCTCATCCTCGCCATTTCGCACGGGTCAAAATGAGGGTCGCTCATTTATTTTCCCAGCTACTAGGACTAGAGATAGGACGGTTTGATTCCCGTCCCGCCTCTTGCATAAACGCTGCATGGCGGAGATGACTTCAATCTTTACTGAAACCCGAAGTGCAGCCTCCACTGACTTCGTAAACCATATAGTTAGATTCGATCCTTCGATTTCTTGCCAAGCCTCTCTAGGGCAGTTTATGTCAACTCCACATCCCCTGTATATCTCAGCACAAAGGGACAAATGAGAAGTTACATTCTAAGTTTTTAAATAGTTGAATTTTTACCAGGTAAATGCATGAATTTAGATCTATCTTTTTCACATTCTCAATTTCATATTTTCAAAAAGATAATATTAAGGGAAAAGGAAAAGAAAAAGAAAACATGTTTATGTACAAAGGCGGTTCTCACCCCACACTTTTGAACGAAGGCGTGCCTTTCAGCACGACTTAGTTCAAAAGTCATGCAAATATATACAAGAGAAGGAAATGACATTAAGGAAAAGAGAAGAACTGAACTCCCTTTTACTGTGTCGTGTCGTAGAACGACATGCCTCGGAGCTGGATAATCACGGGAGTTTGGCTGGGCCTTGAACTCTCAGCGCAGGCCCGGTAATTTCTCGGAAGCTGCCTGGTTGATCTGATCTTGCTCCAAAAACTAATTCCTACAAGGGGTCATTCCTTCTATACAAAAAGTGGGTGAGAGCGACTTACGGTAAAAACTAAATGACAGAAAAATAAATGACTGAAAGTAAGATAGATGTCGGGTTACCTCCCGACCAGTGCCTTTGTTTAACGTCGTTAGCTCGACGATACCTCATTCTTGGATCATAAGGTGGGATCCCATGGGTGCTTGAGGTCGAACTTCTTCTCGGCTGCCCTTTTGATTTGCCCAAAGAACACATATGGCAGCGGGCTCAGTTCTGTTCTCCCTCGATCCGGAGGCTTCTTCTTCACATATCCCCGAGAAGGCGAGGATTCCTTGACCATAGCTGCTGGTCCATCAAGTCGAGCTCTCTTGTTCCTCCTTCCCGGCTTCCATTCCTTTGGCCCATGTCTTTGCCGCTTTTTCATGTATGGCCGGCTGGCATCTTTGCAGTTTTGGAAGTTCAGTCTTTTGCCAAGCGACCTCAAGTACGCGCCCTTGTGAAGCCTCTTCTTTGTGGCAGCTGCGAATGGTCGTCCTAGAACGATTGAGTTTTCCCGGCTGCTTTGTTGAGTCGTGGTGAATGAGCGCTCCATTATTGGCTTTTCTTGCCCTTGATTTGCCTCCAACTCCCCTTGCATCTCATCATCATTGATTCCATGATCTTCGGTGGCTATGATCTGCATAAAACATGAAGGGTTAAGTTGGGGCTTCTCGGCCATGAGGTCCAGGCCTTTCTTGGCCAGCTCGGGCGCGTCCTGGTCTGTCTCGGTCAGCTCGCCAATGAGGACCGGGACTTCTATTGGCTTGGCAGAGAGGACTGTGTTAGAATCGGTTGGTTTGGCAGTGAGGTCCGGGTATGTCTCAGGTAACTCATCAGTTAGGACCGTGACTTCCTCGGACAGTTCAGAAATGAGGATTGGGCTTGATTTGGCTGGTTCTTCTTCGGCCATCCAAGAGTCCTCATCCTTTGCCGGCTCCGTGCATTCTGTTCTAGGCTCTTCCTCACTGTCCCATACACTGATGTCTTCTCTCGGTTCTCTTCTCAGCTCGGACCAGACTTGGAACAGGTCGGACAGTTGCCCTGATAGTTCGGCCAAGGCTTCCTTGGTTTCGGCCCGGTTTTGGTCTATCATGGCACTCAATTGCTATATGTCTACGGTCAACTGCTGGGTGCTAGCTGCCAGCTCCATCATATCGTCCTCGAGTGGCTTGGCCTGATCTTGTCTTGGTCTTGACCTCGCGGCCAAATCATTTATCATGTCCCACAGATCAGCCATGGCTAAGTTATTCACCGAGCCTCCCGCCGCAGCATTAAGCCAATTCCACTCATGCGGCAGCATCCCGCCAAGAAATCTTTGAAGAAGATCGTTGTTGGTGAATCCATGGTGCGGGAAGCTCGTCACAATGGAGTCAAAGTATGCCAAGTACTCGTCCAAAGTTTCGTCCCGGGAATGCTTTATGTTGTTGATCTTCTCACGGACTTCAAGTTCGAAGGGTGGTGGGGAAAACTCTTTTAGGAATTTGGCACGTAGGTCCCCATAATCGCCTTCATAAGCCGCACATGAGTAATACCACTCTATTGACGAGTTAGTTAAAGAAAATTTGAAGCATTTCAGCTTAAACTCCTCTAACGTCTCATTCTCAGGTTTCATGTGGCGGCAGATGTGGTGAAAATGTTGGCAATGAATCACAGGGTCCTCTTCAATGGTACCTCCGAATTTGGGGAGACAGCCAAGAATTTTAAACATAAGGTTTCTGCCTCCATCATTCCAAGGCTCTATGTCGTAGTATGAAGACATGGCGAATTATGTATAACCGAAAAAAGAACAACTATCCATTTGCTAACTCCCCGGCAACGGCGCCAATTTTTGACGGATGCACAGTCGTCGTGTGCAAAAGTCAAGAATAAATTTATAAGTCCGCTACTCGCGACTTCACTACTGGGTAGCAAGTGGTAAGTAGGGGTCGAACCCAAGGGAATTAGGGGGATAGTTGTTCTTTGAGGAATGTACTGAAGGGGAGCGTGATTTTAGGTAGATTGAGGTTTTAGCGATGAAAAGTGAGTGGTTGGTTGTTGGTTTTAGTTTTAGTTTTAGTACAGAAAAGTAAAGTAAAGTACGGAAAGTAAAATACTGAAAGTAATTGCTTAAAACAAAGAAGACTTACAGAGAATGGGTTGCTTGAACGGCAAGTCTTGCGATAAGTAAGCAGTTGATGTTGAGACTGAACGTAAAGTGCAGGTGATGTTTTAAGGAAAGTATTTGGTTTTAGGGGCCTTGTATCATAGTCTGTTTACCATTGACCTCTAATGATCATACTAAGTGTTCAAAAGTGTATCAAGGTCATTCCAAGCACTTGATTTGCCACACTGTCTAGTCCATTCCAAGACATAGAGCACTTGTTCTATTTAGACTAATACCCCATTCCAAGGTATATTAGCCTTATGTGCATCCATTTGATCAATCATTCCTGATCAACCAAATGGTGTTTTAAAGAGGTCAAACTTCTCAGATAAGCTTTGCCATTCCAAGCATCCACTTATCCGAGCATGTTTACGAACCCCACGGAAGAGTTTTGCCATTCCAAGCATCCACTCAACCTTGGAAGTTCAAACCTAATATGTGGCACATAGCACAAGTTTTGAACACAAAGAGGCATTAAGAGCAGGGCCTAAAACATTTTATGACACAAGTACACCCCTTCAACCGAATGAAGGGTTTAGCTACGAATATCCATAGATGTGGATATCATAGCTAAGACAGTAAAGTAAAGGGAGAATACTCAAGAACAAATAGAATACTCAAGAACCAACAGGAGTATTATAGATTTGAAACAAGTGTTTACAAGAGTAGTGCCCAAAATCTAGAGAGAAGCTAGAGCTTTGTGATGGATGATGTTTTGAAATGAGGATGATTTACAAATGAGAATGGCTTGGTATTTATAGGCATGGGGGAGTGAGAGATGTGGAGGAGAGGCCAACACTTGGCATGAGATGGGAGGGGGAGGCTTTAGCCGCCACCCCATGTGGCTTCATCCTCCAAAAGCCGCCGGTGGTGAGTCATCAAGGGAGGAGCCGCCGGCCATGTGGCATGAGGGGAGAGGATGAGTGAGTTTGAGATCTTTTCCCCAAAAGCCATCGGTCCTTTCAGCTCCGGACTGACTCTGGTTGCCCTTCGGTTGGATTTGTTTTGAGTGATTCCACGTCCGGTTCTTGAAAGTCAGAATTTGGTCGTGACCTGGAATGACTCGTAATTCATTTTCAGCTTAAAAACTCCTCCTTAGCCTGTATTCTCTCTAGACTTCAAAATACCCTGTAGATAAATATCGGAACTAACAAGCAAAAGTTAAATAGACAAAGAGTCTAATTTGGTGGGTTTAACTGTGTTTATGATTCATACAATTATGGTCCATCAATACCCCACACATCGAATATTTCCACCGATAGGATGCTTTGTTGTGGCATTTCATGTCTCTTAGAAATATTTCCCGTCATTTGGCATTGGTCACAAGCTTTGACGAATTCGTAAGCGTCGCCAAAGAGGGTAGGCCAATAGAATCCACATTGTAGGACTTTTGAAGCCGTTTTTGCTCCACTACCATGTCCTCCATATTGAGATGAATGACAATGGTATAGGATGTTCCTCATTTCTTCCTCGATGACACAAGTTCTATATATCCCGTCCGCACAAAGCTTGTACAAGAATGGCTCATCCCAATAATACCTTTTTGCCTCGGATAAGAACTTATTCTTTTGATGGTGATTCATGTCATGGGGTATGATCCCACACACCACAAAGTTGACCATATCCGCATACCATGGGAGGGCTTCCGCTTCAACTCTCATAAGTTGCTCTCCAATGAAGGCATCGTCTTCAAGGCTAGTGTCTTTTTTGAGTTCCTCAATTCCTTCGAGCCTTGATAAATGATCGGCGACAAGATTTTCCACTCCCTTCTTATCCTTGATCTCTATATCAAATTCTTGGAGCAAGAGGATCCATCTTATTAGTCTTGGCTTGGAGTCCTTCTTTGACAAAAGATATTTGATTGCTGCGTGATTGGTGAAGACAATGGTCTTTGATCCCACAAGGTATGAACGAAACTTGTCGAAGGCATACACAATAGCAAGGAGTTCCTTTTCGGTTGTAGAATAATTCAATTGTGCTCCATTTAAGACCTTGCTTGTGTAGTGAATGGCGTGAAGTTTCTTGTCCATCCTTTGACCGAGCACCGCTCCAATAGCATAATCGCTTGCATCGCACATGAGCTCAAAAGGCAAATCCCAATTAGGAGGTTGAATAATGGGAGCCGAGACCAATGCCTTCTTTAGCTTCTCAAAGGCCACCAAACATTCTTCATTGAACCGGAATTTGGTGTCATTGCATAACAAGTTTGTCAAGGGTCTTGCAATCTTTGAAAAGTCCTTGATAAATCTTCTATAAAAGCTGGCATGGCCTAGAAAGCTCCTTATTCCTCTAACATCCTTTGGAGGTGGCAATTTTTCAATAACTTCCACTTTAGCCTTATCCACCTCAATTCCTCTTTTTGAGACCGAATGTCCAAGCACTATGCCCTCCTGCACCATGAAATGACATTTTTCCCAATTTAGCACAAGATTTGTCTCAATACATCTTTTCATGAATTTTGCCAAATTAGCCAAGCAATCATCAAATGAGGAACCATAAACAGAAAAATCATTTATAAACACTTCCATAATTTCCTCAATAAACTCTTAAAATATAGCCATCATGCATCTTTGAAATGTACCCGGTGCATTACAAAGTCCAAAGGGCATTCGCCGATAAGCAAATGTTCCATAAGGACAAGTAAAGATAGTTTTTTCTTGATCTTGTGGATGAATAGGGATTTGGAAGAATCCACTATATCCATCAAGATAACAAAAGTAATCGTGCTTGGCTAAACTCTCTAACATTTGATCAATAAAAGGAAGTGGAAAATGATCTTTCTTAGTGGCTTTATTGAGTTTTCAGAAATCAATGCACATTCGCCCACTGATGACGGTTCTAGTAGGTATTAACTCATTTTTGTCATTTTTAACCACCGTCATGCCCCCTTCTTGGGTACCACATGAATGGGACTGACCCAATTGGAATCCTCAATAGGGAAAATGATTCTCGCATCAAGCATTTTCAAAATTTCCTTTTTGACTACTTCACCAACAATGGGATTAAGTCTCCTAGCACGTTCCCTAGATGGTAAACTATCATCCTCCAAATTAATTGTATGCATGCACAAATTGGGACTTATCCCCTTCAAATCATCAATAGAGTAGCCAATAGCATCTTTGTGTTCTCTAACCACATCAAGCAATCTCATAGTCTCATCATCATTCAAAGAGGCATTCACAATGATAGGCAAAGTAGAATTGGGGCCTAAGAACTCATACCTCAGGCTTGTTGGTAGAGCTTTTAACTATACCGAATAAGACTCCTTACCTTTGTCGCTTTGAGTATCCCCTTCATCATCCAATATAGCCCAACAATCAACATGCTCGGGTAGCTCATTATCAACGTCAATTTCATTTACAAGCAAGTTAGGCACATCATATACTTCATAAGCATCAACAAAGTCTAGATAATTTCAACTCATGGTAGAGCTAGGACCTTTTTGTGCCTTTTCTAAATTAAATTCAACTTCCTCATCACCTACTCTCATGGTAATTGACCCCTTAGTAGTATCAAATATAGCTCCCGCGGTGTAGAGGAAAGGTCTTCCCAAAAGAATGGGAATTTCCTTATCCTCTTCCATCTTCAACACAACAAAATCACCCGGAATATAGAAATTCCCTACTCTAACCGGGACATCCTTAAGAACTCCCTTAGGGAATCTTGAGGAGCGGTCCGCGAGTCTTAAAATCATTTGTGTTGGTTTAGGCTCACCCATGTTTAATTTCTTACATAAAGAATAGGACATCAAAGATATGCTAGCACCCAAATCACACATAGCACGTTCAATTTTAACATCATTAATATAGCACGAGATGGATAAGCTACTAGGGTCCTCAAGTTTGGGTGGCATGCGTGGTTGGAAAATGGCACTACATTCTCCATTGAGGGACACCGTGTCAACGTCCTCAATCGTCCTCCTGCAAGTAATGTGACGGATGCACAGTCGTCGTGTGCAAAAGTCAAGAATATATTTATAAGTCCGCTACTCGCGACTTCACTACTGGGTAGCAAGTGGTAAGTAGGGGTCGAACCCAAGGGAATTAGGGGGATAGTTGTTCTTTGAGGAATGTACTGAAAGGGAGCGTGATTTTAGGTGGATTGAGGTTTTAGCGATGAAAAGTGAGTGGTTGGTTGTTGGTTTTAGTTTTAGTACAGAAAAGTAAGTGGGTTGGTCGTGATTTTAGTGCAGAAAGTAAAGCACTGAAAGTAATTGCTTGAAAAAAGAAGACTTACAGAGAGTGGGTTGCTTGAAGAGCAAGTCTTGCGAAAAGTAAGCAGTTGATGTTTAGACTGAATGTAAAGTGCAGGTGATGTTTTAAGTTAAGGAAAGTATTCGGTTTTAGGGGCCTTGTATCATAGTCTGTTTATCATTGACCTCTAATGATCATACTAATTATTCAAAAGTGCATCAAGGCCATTCCAAGCACTTGAGCACTTGTTCTAGTCCATTCCAAGACATAGAGCACTTGTTCTATTTAGACTAACACCCCATTCCAAGGTATATTAGCCTTATGTGCATCCATTTGATCAATCATTCCCGATCAACCAAATGGTGTTTTAAAGAAGTCAAACTTCTCAGATAAGCTTTGCCATTCCAAGCATCCACTTATCCGAGTATGTTTACAAACCCCACAGAAGCGTTTTGCCATTCCAAGCATCCACTCAACCTTGGAAGTTCTAACCTAATATGTGGCACATAGAACAAGTTTTGAACACATAGAGGCATTAAGAGTAGGGCCTAAAACATTTTAGGACACAAGTACACCCCTTCAACCGAATGAAGGGTTTAACTACGAATATCCATAGAGGTGGATATCATAGCTAAGTACTTGAAGGTTTTCGAAAGACAGTAAAGTAAAGGGAGAATACTCAAGAACCAACAGGAGTAAACTAAAGAACAACTAGAATACTCAAGAACCAATAGGAGTATTATAGATTTAAAACAAGTGTTTACAAGAGTAGTGCCCAAAATCTAGAGAGAAGCTAGAGCTTTGTGATGGATGATGTTTTGAAATGAGGATTTTTGGGATGATTTACAAAGGGAAGGGATGAGCTCTATTTATAGCCAAGGGAAGGATCTAGATCACAACACATGGCACAAAATGGGAGGAGAAGCTCTCAAAGCCGCCGGCCCATGTGGCTTTTCTCCCCAAAGCCGCCGGTGGTGAGTCACTGACAGATGCTTGTCGTCAGAGCAAATGTACAAATAAATTTATAAGTCCGCTACTCGCGACTACACTACTGGGTAGTAAGTGGTAAGTAGGGGTCGAACCCAAGGGAGTCAGTGTGGATTAGTTGTTCCTTAATGAAGCTTATGCAGAAATTAATTACGATTGGGGTTGGGTTTGAGTGTGTTTTGAGAACTGAAAGTAAATTACAGCAGTGGATAATAGATTATAAGGAAATGATTCGGTTTTAGGGGCCTTGTATTATAATTGTTTATCATCGACCGCTAATGATCATACCAAGTGTTCAAAGATGAATTGAGACTATTTCTAGCGCAAGACTTGATCATGCTAAGTATTCAAAGATGAATCGAGGCCATTTCTAGCGCAAGACTTGCAACACCATTTAAAACACTTGTTCTACTTCAGACTAATTCCTCCTTTCGAAGTATCTTAGCCTTTTGTGCTTCCACCTGATCTCCCAGTGACGTTGCGACCAAGTGGTGTTTTAGATAAGTCGACCTCCTCGATAAGTTTTGCTTGTGACAGCTTCCACTTACCGAGTATGATCACGAATTCCCACGGAAGAGTTTTGCTTGTGACAGCTTCCACTCAACCTTGGAAACTCTGACTATATATGGCACATAGAACAAGTTTTGAATACAAAGGTATACTAAGAGTAAGATCTAAAACATTTATAATACAAGTACACCCCTGCGACCGAGTACAAGCTTTTAGCTACTTATATGCATGTCAAGGAATACAAGCAACTATCGTCTTGAATAAGGGTACCGAATAATAAAATAACTTTACAGTAAAAACAAATAATACTGAAAGTAATTTTATACCTTACAATAAGTCGAGGAGAGGAGCTCCTAGGCAAGATCCACGCAAGAGAAGTAGCTCCACAATGAAGAACAAAATATTTATTGATAGCGAAGAGAAGAGGGTTAAGCCCTCTATCTCTCTAGAACATTACAAGTTGTGGGATGTGGTGGTGATGATACAAATGAGGAGGAGAGCTCTCCTTTTATAGGCTAAGGGAGGAGGCAATGGAGGGCCAAGATGAAGGCATGTGTTTTTGCATCCAAGGGTGGAGGAGGAGGCTTTGAAGATGTGGAGGAGGAGCCACCACTTGTCATCTTCTCATGGTGGCTCAATAGCCTCCGGCTGCTATGAGGTGGAGGAAGGAGAGTGGAGGAGAGCTTAGCCACTCATGTGAGCCTTCTAGAAGCTTGTGACTCTTTCACAAAAGCCATCGGTTTGACCGGATCTGACCGGAGCTTTGGCCGGAGCTTCTTGGATTTTGGAGAGTGTATTTTGAATGAAAATGTCATTCTAAGATGATCTCAAGAAGGAACCTAAGCCAAATTCTGCTCGGAACATGGTCGAAATCCCAAATCGGATGAAATTGCCCTTGTTTGGCCCTTACCGGGCTTGGTGCATTTGCCTTGCGTTCTTGTCCATTTGCCAACTGTTCTAGCATATTTGAGTGATTCCAAGTTGGTTCCATGAAGGATGTTAAGGCTGATTTTGAGTGTAGCATGGTCGTGACCTTGGAATGACTCGTAACATCTTTTCGGCGTAAAATCCTCTTCTTAGCGTGTTTTCTCTCTAGAGTCCAAAATACCCTGTAGAAATAAATCGGGACTAACAAGCAGAAGTTAAATAGACCAACAGTCTAATTTGGTGGGTTTTACTGTGGTTGATTCGTATAATTTTGGTCCATCAGATCACCCCACACTTTTAGTTATTCGTCCCGAACAATGCTATTAAAGGGCGGCACTCTAAGTTTGGTTTTAAAATATGAAAATTAGACTGTGGGACTCGATTTATCCTAATTCATGCATTGCTTACTTATTACCAAATTGAACTGCGTAAATAAATAGAAGAAACTTGATACGTGTACCTTCGTGCCGAGATGCAAACTATATTGGATGTTTCGGGAGATAGCCCTTTTTAGGCTCCTGGACTGCAACCTCGGGATCGTCTCTTACTATATGGTTTCCTTGTAGCTTTCTCTAGCACGTGATTCGGTTCGGGTTTCACTGGTTTGAGTACTTTAATTTTCTTTTGGCGAGGGACTGCTTTTTGTAGTGAATCGGCCTTTGTCCTTTGATCTGACGCTTTGAGTACTTCACTTTTGTTCGGTTAAAACCTTCACAATTTTGGGCCTTTGGCCTTTGATTTGCTTCTTCGAGCTTTACGCCTTTTTGTGGATTTGCAAGTCCATTTTCTCAAGCCTTTTTTGGGAGGTCCAATCATCGCCCGCAAGCCTATAGAAATACCTCCCCGCTCCTCTCGTTTTTGCCGTTTTCACGCGGGTCAAGGTGAGGGTCGCTCATCTTTTTTCTCGGCTACTTTGACTGTCGTTTTGCGTGGGTTAAGATGAGGGTCGCTCATCTATTTTCTCGGCTACTTTGAACGGAGATAGGACGGTCTGATTCCCGTCCTCGCCTTTTGCATAAACACTGCATGGCGGAGATGACTTCAATCTTCACTGAAACCCGAAGTGCAGCCTCCACTAACTTCGAAAACCATATAGTTTGATTCGATCCTTCGATTGCTTGCCAAGCCTCTCTAGGGCATTTCTATCAACTCCACATCCCTAGTTTATCTCAACACAAAAGGACAAATGAGAAGTTACATTCTAAGTTTTTAAACAGTTGAATTTTCACAAGGTAAATGCATGAATTTCGGTCTATCTTTTTCACATTCTTAAGTTCATATTTTAAAAAAGATAAACTAAAAAAGAAAAATATTTTATTTATGTACACATGCGGATCTCACCCCACACTTTTGAACGAAGTTCAAAAGCCATGCAAGCAGTTGTTATACGAGAAGGAAATGATATTAAGGAAAAGGAAAGACAGAACTCCCTTTAAGGTGTCGAGTGAACGACATGGCTCGAGGCTGGATAATCGAGGGAGTTCGGCTGGGGCCTTGAACTCTTAGCGTAGCCCTGACTGGCTTAATGTTGCACCCAAGTCCGATTCCTGAATAGTCAAATCTTCTATGCACCAAGTGGGTGAGAGCGACTTATTGAAAAAGTAAAATACAGAAAAATAAAAAGATAGAAAATAAAGTGCGGAAAGTAAGATAGTGTCGGGTTACCTCCCGACCAGTGCACATGTTTAACGTCGTTGGCTCGACAGTACCTCATTCCTGGATTATAAGGTTGGATCCCAAGGGTGAGTGAGGTCAAACTTCTTCTCGGCAGCCCTTTTGCTCCGAGAGGGTGAGGTTTCTTTGACCATAGCTGCTGGTCCAATGCGTCGTGTTTGCTTGTTATTCCTTCCGGGTTTCCATTCTTTCGACCCATGTCTTTGCCGCCTCTTCATGTTGGAATAGTTGGCACCTTTGTGAGTTTAGAAATTTGGTTTTGTGACATTCAATGTAGGCGACATCAGGCATGCGCCTCTGCCAATCTTCTTTATTGCGGCAGTGATGGATGGTTGTCTTGGAACGAGTGAGTTTTCAGGCGGTTTTCCTTGTTGAGTCGTGGTGAGTGGGACAGGGGCATTCTCGGATAGTTCGGCAATGAGGTCCGGGACTTCCTCGGGTGCTCCGAGCGCAAGGACCGGTCCTGGCTTGATTTCTTCGGCCGCTTTGGTAGTGATGTTCGGGACTTCTGTTGGCTCGGCAGTTAGGACTGTGATTTCCTCGGGTGGACTGGTGATAAGGACCGGGCCTGATTTGGGCAGTTCTTTTTCTAACTCCCAGGGATAATCTGAATGTAGCTCTTCTTCAGGCAACCATGGGTCCTTATCCTCGTCATCAATATGATCTCCCTGGGTAGTCACACTGAGGTATGGGTCTGATATGGGCAATTCGTCATTGAGGTCCGGGTATGTCTTGGCCGTGGATTGGTGTATCGAGGCATTCAATTGCTGCATGTCTGTGGCCAATTGCTGGGTGCTAGCTGCCAGCTCGTTTTCCGCCGCCCATAACTCAGTTTTTGCCCTGATTTGGTGCATTATGTTGTCCAGTTCTTCGCTCCGCATGGCCTGATCTTGTCTTTGTCTTGACCTTGCGGCCAAATTATCTATTAAGTTCCAAAGATCATCTATGCCTAAGTTGTTTACCGAGCCTCCCGCTGCATTGTTTAGCCAATCCCACTCTTGTGGCAGCATCCCATTGAGAAACCTTTGAAGAAGATCGTGGTTGGTGAATCCATGGTGCGGGCAGCTTATCAACATGGAGTCAAAATACGCCAAGTACTCGTCCAATGTTTAATCCCGGGATTGTTTTATATTGTTGATCTTCTCGCGGATTTCAAGTTCGAAGGGTGGTGGGGAAATTTCCTCAATGTTCCAAGGTTCCATTCCGTAGTAGTAGGACTTAGTGAATTGCATGATAAAATAAAAAAGAAAAAACAAAATAGAACAACTATTCCGATGCACAACTCCCCGGCAACGGCGCCAATTTGACAGATGCTTGTCGTCAGAGCAAATGTACAAATAAATTTATAAGTCCGCTACTCGCGACTACACTACTGGATAGTAAGTGGTAAGTAGGGGTCGAACCCGAGGGAGTCAGTGTGGATTAGTTGTTCTTTAATGAAGCTTATGCAGAAAGTAATTACGATTGGGGTTGGGTTTGAGTGTGTTTTGAGAACTGAAAGTAAAGTACAGCAGTGGATAATAGATTATAAGGAAATGATTCGGTTTTAGGGGCCTTGTATTATAATTGTTTATCATCGACCGCTAATGATCATACCAAGTGTTCAAAGATGAACTGAGACTATTTCTAGCGCAAGACATGATCATGCTAAGTATTCAAAGATGAATCGAGGCCATTTCTAGCGCAAGACTTGCAACACCATTTAAAACACTTGTTCTACTTCAGACTAATTCCTCCTTTCGAAGTATCTTAGCCTTTTGTGCATCCACTTGATCTCCCAGTGACGTTGCGACCAAGTGGTGTTTTAGATAAGTCGACCTCCTCGATAAGTTTTGCTTGTGACAGCTTCCACTAACCGAGTATGATCACGAATTCCCACGGAAGAGTTTTGCTTGTGACAGCTTCCACTCAACCTTGGAAACTCTGACTATATATGGCACATAGAACAAGTTTTGAATACAAAGGTATACTAAGAATAAGATCTAAAACATTTATAATACAAGTACACCCCTGCGACCGAGTACAAGCTTTTAGCTACTTATATGCATGTCAAGGAATACAAGCAACTATTGTCTTGAACAAGGGTACCGAATAATAAAATAACTTTACAGTAAAAACAAATAATACTGAAAGTAATTTTATACCTTACAATAAGTCGAGGAGAGGAGCTCCTAGGCAAGATCCACGCAAGAGAAGTAGCTCCACAATGAAGAACAAAATATTTATTGATAGCGAAGAGAAGAGGGTTAAGCCCTCTATCTCTCTAGAACATTACAAGTTGTGGGATGTGGTGGTGATGATACAAATGAGGAGGAGAGCTCTCCTTTTATAGGCTAAGGGAGGAGGCAATGGAGGGCCAAGATGAAGGCATGTGTTTTTGCATCCAAGGGTGGAGGAGGAGGCTTTGAAGATGTGGAGGAGGAGCCACCACTTGTCATCTTCTCATGGTGGCTCAATAGCCGCCGGATGCTATGAGGTGGAGGAAGGAGAGTGGAGGAGAGCTTAGCCACTCATGTGAGCCTTCTAGAAGCTTGTGACTCTTTCACAAAAGTCATCGGTTTGACCGGATCTGACCGGAGCTTTGGCCAGAGCTTCATGGATTTTGGAGAGTGTATTTTGAATGAGAATGTCATTCTAAGATGATCTCAAGAAGGAACCTAAGCCAAATTCTGCTCGGAACATGGTCGAAATCCCAAATCGAATGAAATTGCCCTTGTTTGGCCTTTACCGGGCTTGGTGCCTTTGCCTTGCGTTCTTGTCCATTTGCCAACTGTTCGAGCATATTTGAGTGATTCCAAGTCGGTTCCATGAAGGATGTTAAGGCTGATTTTGAGTGTAGCATGGTCGTGACCTTGGAATGACTCGTACTATCTTTTCGGCGTAAAATCCTCTCCTTAGCGTGTTTTCTCTCTAGAGTCCAAAATACCCTGTAGAAATAAATCGGGACTAACAAGCAGAAGTTAAATAGACCAACAGTCTAATTTGGTGGGTTTTACTGTGTTTTTGATTCGTATAATTTTGGTCCATTAGTCACCAAGGAGGAAGAGCCGCCGGCTAGGTGGAGGAGAGAAGAGAGTTTGTGTGATTTTGTGACTTTTTCCAAAAGCCATCGAGTCCTTTCAGCTCCGGACTGACTCTGGTTGCTCTTCGGTTGGACTTGTTTTGAGTGATTCCATGTCAGGTTCATGAGATTTGTATAGTCGGAGTCTGGTCGTGACTTGGAATGACTCGTAATTCATTTTCAGCTTAAAAACTCCTCCTTAGCCTGTATTCTCTCTAGACTTCAAAATACCCTGTAGATAAATATCGGAACTAACAAGCAAAAGTTATATAGACAAAGTGTCTAATTTGGTGGGTTTAACTGTGTCTATGATTCATACAATTATGGTCCATCAGATCACCCCACACTTTTAGTTGTTCGTCCCGAACAATGCTTTTTAAGGGCGGAACACAATCTAAGTAAAAACTTTTAAATATGAAAGTGAGACTGTGGGACTAGATTTATCTTAATTCATGCATTACTTACTAATTACCAAACTAAACCGTGTAAATACTTAGAAGAAACTTGATACTTGTACCTTCGCGCCGAGATGCAAATTAATTTGGATGTTTCGGGAGATAGCCCTTTTCAGGCTCCTGGACTGCATTCTCTGGATCGACTCGCACTATATGGTTTCCTTGTAGCTTTCTCTAGCACGTGATTCGGTTCGGGTTTCACTGAGTTGAGCACTTTGATTTCTTTTTGGCGAGGGACAGCTTCTATAGTGAATCGGCCTTTGGCCTTTGGCCTTTGATAGTGAGTTGGAGTTTCTTCACTTTTGTTCGGTTAAAACCTTCACAATTTTGGCCTTTGGCCTTTGATTAGCTTCTTTGAGCTTTTACTTCTTTGTGACTTGCTAGTCCATTTTCTCAGCCTTTTTGGGAGGTCCAATCGTCGCCCGCAAGCATATGGAAATACCTCCCCGCTCTTTCTCATCCTCGCCGTTTTGCGCGGGTCAAAATGAGGGTCGCTCATTTATTTTCCCGGCTACTCTGACTAGAGATAGGACGGTTTGATTCCCGTCCCGCCTCTTGCATAAACACTGCATGGCGGAGATGACTTCAATCTTTACTGAAACCCGAAGTGCAGCCTCCACTGACTTCGTTAACCATATTGTTAGATTCGATCCTTCGAGTGTTTGCCAAGCCTCTCTAGGGCAGTTTATGTCAACTCCACATCCCCTGTATATCTCAGCACAAAGGGACAAATGAGAAGTTACATTCTAAGTTTTTAAACAGTTGAATTTTCACGAGGTAAATGCATGAATTTAGATCTATCTTTTCACATTCTCAAGTTCATATTTTCAAAAAGATAATATTAAGGGAAAAGGAAAAAGAAAAAGCATGTTAACTATGTACACAGGCGGTTCTCACCCCCACACTTTTGAACGAAGGCGTGCCTTTCAGCACGACTTAGTTCAAAAGTCATGCAAATATATACAAGAGAAGGAAATGACATTAAGGAAAAGAGAAGAACTGAACTCCCTTTTACTGTGTCGTGTCGTGGACTGTCATAGCTTGAGCTGGATAATCGAGGGAGTTCGGCTGGGGCCTTGAACTCTCAGCGCGGGCCCGGTAATTTCTCGGAAGCTGCCTGGCTGATCTGATCTTGCTCCAAAAATTGATTCCTACAAGGGGTCATTCCTTCTATACAAAAAGTGGGTGAGAGCGACTGTTAAGGTAAAAACTAAATGACAGAAAATAAATGACTGAAAGTAAGATAGGTGTCGGGTTACCTCCCGACCAGTGCCTTTGTTTAACGTCGTTGGCTCGACGCTACCTCAATCATGGATCATAAGGTCGGATCCCATGGGTGGCTCAGGTCGTATTTCTCTATTGTGCCAACCTTGATTCTTGCCTTGCCTTTTCCTGATTTCTTGTGAGATGATGTGCTTGGGTTGGAACTCCATGGTTTTGGTGGTTTCTCCTTCCATTGTTTCTCAGAAGGCGAGGGACCTTTGACCATAGCTGCTGATCTTGTTACTTTCTTGGTCTCTTTTGGCAAGTCAAAAATCTGTGTACTGAGATCTGAGATAGGTACAATGTCTGGTGGTTTCCTTGTCCTTTGGCGACCATTATAATTATCGATGTAGAAATCTAAAATTTTGCCGCCAAATGCAAGTGATAACAAGCCCTTTCCCATGTCGATCCATGCCTTGGTGGTGTGGAGAAAAGGTCATCCCAATATAAGCGTTGGAGGGTCGTCTTCGCTGGTCTCTCCTGTTTGTATTACATAAAAGTCCGCAGCAACGACGAGCTCTCCCACATGGAGTATTACATCTTCCAGCACTCCAACTGGACGGATGAACGATTTGTCTCCTAGCTCGATATTTGACCTGGGTGGTTTTAATGGACCAAGTCCTAATAAGTAATATAAGGAGTAAGGCATGGCATTGACAGCAGCCCCAAGATCGACCAAGCACTTATGAATTTGTGTTTTGCCAATACTACAGGTGACTGTGAAGGCCCCTGGGTCTTTATCTTTTTCCGGTTGTGACTCATGATCTGAGGTGAGGGACCTTTCCATTATCGGGTCATTCTGCCCATCCCTTGGCTTAGGATTTGTATAATTGGGCCCCTTTAACTCCTGATTTTCTAGGTAAATATTTTGCTTCGGAGTATAAATATTAGTTGGGGAGTCCCACTTAAATCGTCATTGTTATCCCATCCAGATGCTGGTATGTCAGAGTGCGTGATTGGTGGTGGTGTTATGCTAACGGTGAATGCATAGCGTCCATTGTCAGCATGCGTGACCCATGTTCTGCCATCATTGGGTCGGTCTTCCTCTTGATTCCAATCAGGACGGCGCCTACGGGTGAAGTGTTTGTTAGTAAGCTTGTAAGTTGTGGATCGTGCTACTTCTTCCAGTGTCGCCTTTATGTTTGACCTCCTTATCATGCTAATATTTGCCTTTGGGTTTTGGATGGTTTGTGAAGGAAGTCGGCCGGGTTCATTAGTGAGTGTTGACATTGCGGTGGCGAGCTGGGACATTTGTTTGGTCAACTCTGAAATTGCCCCGTCAGTTTTCGCCTGGTATTGGTGTAGCGAAGTACCCAATTGATTTATGCTTCCTGCGAGCTCCTTCATTGTGTCATCGAGCGACTTGTTTGGTCCTTGCTGATTGTTCGGGCCGGCTTGGTACTGATTCGGTCCTCTTTGCTGATATTGGCCTCCTGATGGAGCGTTCTGGTTATACTGCCGGTGGGGGGGTTGGTAGAATGACTGAGCTAGTTGAGGGACAGCTGGTTGTGTCTCCCTCGAAGGATGGTTCTCGTTCCGCCAGTTCGAATTGGTCGCTTGATTATACTGTCTGTTTGGTCCGGCTCTGTCGTTGCTATTGTTGTTGTTGTATCCTTGGTATCCTACCACTGCATTTACTTCTACAGGTTCCTCTTCTATTAATGTCGGGCATTCGTCAGTTTTGTGGTTCGTAGAACCACAAAATTCGCAAGGCTTTACTGGAACTGGTTGTCTTCGTAGGATCTGAATCATCATTTCCTTCATTTGTTTTATCTCTTCTGGCATAGAGTTCATCGGTGTTTCAGCTTTTGCCACATTCTTTGTTCGGGAAAATTCTTCCTGCCGAGTTGTCTCTTCTCTAAATCGGGCATTTTCAGCAACGTCGGTGATGAGATTCCTTATGCCGCTCAATGATAGATTCATCATGGATCCTCCAGCTAAGGCATCCAGGAGCATTTTGTCTAAGGGCCTTAATCCATCAATGAGGTACTCGATGATGAGTTTCTCTGGCAGTCCAAGGGTACAGCAGCTTCTCTCCAGGCGGTTGAACTTTTTCAGGTAATCGTACATGGTTTCATTGGGCCCTTGCTTGATGTCCTGTAGTTGCCTCCTTACTTGCATTGCCCTTCCTGCCGGGTAATATTTGTCTAGGAATTTCTTTTGCATCTGAGCCCATGTTCTGATGCTACCGGAAGGCAATGAAAGGAACCAGTCGTTTGCCGCGTCAATGAGGGAAAAGTAGAACGCCTTTAACTTGAAGTCGTCTACGTTTACGCCATTCGGTTTTAAGTTTTGGCAAATACCGTGTAAGCGTTGGAGATGAGTTGTTGCTGATTCTCCACGTGTTTCTGAGAACTTTGGCAAGTTGTGGGCCACTAAAGTGTTGATAGCGATGTCTTCCAGTTCAGGGCCTTCGTAAATGCACCACGGCTGGTTTCTGAAATCTGGTGCCGAAAGTTCTCCCATAGTAGGTTCGCGGAAGTTGTTGTTATCCCCATAGTAGTTATCGAAAATGGGTTCTCGTCTTGGCACTTGTCGAGGTTGAGGGGGTGGTTGATATCTAGGGGGTTGTTGTACTAGACCAGCTTCATTTCGGTCCTCGGGTGGTCCTTGGTTTCTTCGGATGGCCTCCCTATCACGAGCTCTTCTGTTTCGGATGAGTTGTTCCGGATCGCCGACAAATGGAAGTGGCACCTCATCATTTCGATCGTACAGGTTTATCTCGTCGTCATCCTGGTAGTCATGGTGGCTTCCTTCGCGAGACATGGTTGTATTGAAGCGAGTACCGATTCAAAGAACACTTATCCGATTGTTAATTTCTAACTCTAATTCCCCGGCAACGGCGCCAATTTTGACGGATGCACAGTCGTCGTGTGCAAAAGTCAAGAATATATTTATAAGTCCGCTACTCGCGACTTCACTACTGGGTAGCAAGTGGTAAGTAGGGGTCGAACCCAAGGGAATTAGGGGGGTAGTTGTTCTTTGAGGAATGTACTGAAAGGGAGCGTGATTTTAGGTGGATTGAGGTTTTAGCGATGAAAAGTGAGTGGTTGGTTGTTGGTTTTAGTTTTAGTACATAAAAGTAAGTGGGTTGGTCGTGATTTTAGTGCAGAAAATAAAGTACTGAAAGTAAAGTACTGGAAGTAATTGCTTGAAAAAAGAAGACTTACAGAGAGTGGGTTGCTTGAAGGGCAAGTCTTGCGAAAAGTAAGCAGTTGATGTTTAGACTGAATGTAAAGTGCAGGTGATGTTTTAAGTTAAGGAAAGTATTCGGTTTTAGGGGCCTTGTATCATAGTCTGTTTATCATTGACCTCTAATGATCATACTAAGTATTCAAAAGTGTATCAAGGCCATTCCAAGCACTTGATTTGCCACACTGTCTAGTCCATTCCAAGACATAGAGCACTTGTTCTATTTAGACTAACACCCCATTCCAAGGTATATTAGCCTTATGTGCATCCATTTGATCAATCATTCCCGATCAACCAAATGGTGTTTTAAAGAGGTCAAACTTCTCAGATAAGCTTTGCCATTCCAAGCATCCACTTATCCGAGTATGTTTACGAACCCCACGGAAGAGTTTTGCCATTCTAAGCATCCACTCAACCTTGGAAGTTCTAACCTAATATGTGGCACATAGAACAAGTTTTGAACACATAGAGGCATTAAGAGTAGGGCCTAAAACATTTTAGGACACAAGTACACCCCTTCAACCGAATGAAGGGTTTAGCTACGAATATCCATAGAGGTGGATATCATAGCTAAGTACTTGAAGGTTTTCGAAAGACAGTAAAGTAAAGGGAGAATACTCAAGAACCAACAGGAGTAAACTCAAGAACAACTAGAATACTCAAGAACAAACAGGAGTATTATAGATTTAAAACAAGTGTTTACAAGAGTAGTGCGCAAAATCTAGAGAGAAGCTAGAGCTTTGTGATGGATGATGTTTTGAAATGAGGATTTTTGGGATGATTTACAAAGGGAAGGGATGAGCTCTATTTATAGCCAAGGGAAGGATCTAGATCACAACACATGCAACAAAATGGGAGGAGAAGCTCTCAAAGCCGCCGGCCCATGTGGCTTTTCTCCCCAAAGTCGCCGGTGGTGAGTCACCAAGGAGGAAGAGCCGCCGGCTAGGTGGAGGAGAGAAGAGAGTTTGTGTGATTTTGTGACTTTTTCCAAAAGCCATCGGGTCCTTTCAGCTCCGGTTTGACTTTGGTGGCTCTTCGGTTGGACTTGTTTTGAGTGATTCCATGTCAGGTTCATGAGATTTGTATAGTCGGAGTCTGGTCGTGACTTGGAATGACTCGTAATTCATTTTCAGCTTAAAAACTCCTCCTTAGCCTGTATTCTCTCTAGACTTCAAAATACCATGTAGATAAATATCGGAACTAACAAGCAAAAGTTAAATAGACAAAGAGTCTAATTTGGTGGGTTTAACTGTGTCTATGATTCATACAATTATGCTCCATCATAATGACGTCTTTTAGAAATCTAGCATATTATGGTGCTTGAGTGATTACCTCGGTGAAGGGCATGGTAACATAGAGCTTCCTCATCATCTCGGCGAACTTCGAGAATTGCTTGTCATTGCTTTTCTTCTTGAGCCTTTGTGGGAAGGGGATAGGAGGAGTGTAGGGTTTAAGCTCATCCTTCTCTTTTTCCACTACTCTTTCCTTTTGGTTTTGAGGGTTAAGGACCTCTTCATCTAACTCTTCAATTTCAGCGCTAGCTTGGCCTCCAAGATCAAAAGAAACTTTCTTCCTCTTCGATTGTTCACCCTCTAGCTCCTTGCCACTCCTCAATGTAACCGCATTACAATGCTCCCTTTGCCCTTGTTTGGGTCTAGCCGGCAATTTCCCTTATGCCCTTGTAGAGGACTCAGCTTGTTGAGCTATTTGGTTCTCAAGCATCTTGTTGTGAGTTTCTATCCTTTCTATTTGGGCTTGCATCTTATCTTGGTTGGAAAGGAGTTTGGCAAACATTGCTTCAACACCAGAGAGCTCATTTGAAGTTTGTGGAGGAGGGTCAACTTGTTGATAAGGCTTTTGAGCTTGAGCTTGGTATTGTTTCCCTTGGTTGGTAGAACGACTGAGCTGGTTGGTAGAATGACTGAGCTGGTTGAGGTGCGGCTTGTTGTGTCTCCCTCGGAGGGTGGTTCTCGTTCCGCCAGTTTGGGCCGGTTGCTTGATTATACTGTCGGTTTGGTCCGGCTCTGTTGTTGCTGTTGTTGTATCCTTGGTATCCTACCACTGCATTTACTTCTTCCAGTTCCTCTACTATTAATGTCGGGCATGCGTCAGTCTTGTGGTCTGTAGAACCACAAAACTCGCAAGGCTTCACTTGAACTGGCTGCCTTCGTAGGATCTGAATCATCATCTCCTTCATTTGTTTCATCTCTTCAGGCATGTAGCTCATCGGTGTCTCGGCCTTCGCCACATTCTTTGTTCGGGAGAATTCTTCCTGTCGAGTTGTCTCCTCTCTAAATCGGGCCTTTTCAGCAACATCGGAGATGAGTTGCCTTATGCCGCTTAATGATAGATTCATCATTGATCCTGCAGCTCTGAGGGTCTTAATCCATCGATGAGGTACTCGATGATGAGTTTCTCAGGCAGTCCGAGAGTACAGCAGCTTCTCTCCAGTGGTTGAATTTTTCCAGGTAGTCGTACATGGTTTCATTAGGCCCCTGCCTTATGTCCTGCAGTTGCCTCCTTACTTGCATCGCTCTTCCTGCCGGGTAGTATTTGTCCAGAAATTTCTTTTGCATCTGAGCCCACGTTCTGATGCTACCCGAAGGCAATGAAAGGAACCAGTCGTTTGCTGAGTCAATGAGGGAAAAGTAGAAAGCCTTCAATTTGAAGTCCTCTACATTCACTCTATTGGGTTTTAGATTTTGGCAAATGCCATGTAAGCGTTGGAGATGAGTTGTCGCAGATTCTCCATGAGTTCCTGAGAACTTGGGCAAGTTGTGGACCTCTGATGTGTTGATGGCAATGTTTTCCAGTTCAGGGCCCTCGTAAATGCACCACGGCTGATTTCTGAAATCTGGTGCCGATAGTTCTCCCATCGTAGGTTCGCGGAAGTTGTTGTCCCCATAGTAGTCATCAAAGACGGGTTCTCGTCTTGGCGCTTGTTCATATTGCGGGGGTGGTGGATGTCTAGGGGGTTGCTGCGCTGGGCCAGCTTCATTTCGGCCCTCGGGTGGTCCTTGGTTTCTTCGGGCGCCTTCCCGAATAACACGATTTCGGTCTCGGATGAGCTGTTCCGGATCGTCAAGAAATGGAAATGGAGGCGGTGCCTCATTATTTCGATCGTACAGATTCATCTCGTCGTCATCCTGGTAGTCATGGTGGCTTCTTACACGAGACATGGTTATGCAGAAGCGAGTACAAAATTAAAGAACTTTATCCGATTGCAATTCCAATTCCCCGGCAACGGCGCCAATTTTTGACAGATGCCTTGTCGCGAGGCAAATGCAAAAGATAAATTTATAAGTCCACTACTTGTGACTTCACTATTGGGTAGTAAAGCGGTAAGTAGGGGTCGAACCCAAGGGAATTGGTGGATAGTAGTTCTTTTGAGGAAATTGTACAGAAATTAAGTGCGATTGGGGTTGGTTGTGGTTTTAGTACTGAAAGTAATGCTAAAAAGTAAATTGCTGGAACAGTCGATTTCAATATCAACCGAACAACATATTTTTGGTTTGTCGCACGCTGTATTTCAAGCGCAATATGTACCAAATACTATGTCGGATTGATGTTGAAAAAGTCTGTAATGAAAGTAAAGTGCGGAAAAGTAAATGACTGTAAGTAAGTACGGAAAATAAAGACTGAAAGTAAAGACTGAAAATAAAGGTACTGAAAATAAAGACTGAAAGTAAATGTGCTGAAAGTAAATGTTAGGTGCTGAAAGTAAAGTTAGTTGCGGAATGTAAAGGTACTGAAAGTAAAGTTAGGTGCTTGAAATTAAAGTTAGTTGCGGAATGTAAAGTACTGAAAGTAAAGGGTACTGAAAGTAAAGTACTTGAAAGTAAAGGTACTGAATGTAAACAGTTGATAGTGAGACTGAAAGTAGAATGAAGAGTTGGTGTTTTGATTAAAGGAAAGGATTCGGTTTAGGGGCCTTGTATCATAGATCCGTTTATCATTGACCTCTAATGATCGTTCTAAGTGTTCAAAGATGTAACAAGGCCATTTCCAGCACTTGCCACACCGTCTAGTCCTTTTCAAGACATAGAGCACTTGTTCTAGTTGGGCTAATTCCTCCTTTCGAAGTATCTTAGCCTATGTGCATCCACTTGATCAATCATTTCCGATTAACCAAGTGGTGTTAAAAAGAGGTTGAACTCCACGGAAAAGCTTTGCTCTTTCGAGCCTCTACTTAACCGTGTATGTTCACGAACCCCATGGAAGAGCTTTGCTCTTTCGAGCCTCCACTCAACCATGTATGTTCTAACCTAATATATGGCACATAGAACAAACTTGAACACAATAGAAGCACTAAGAAAAAGGTCTAAAACGTTGTCATGATACAAGCACACCCCTTCAACCGAATGAAGGGTTTAGCTACGAGTATCCATAGAAGTGGATATCATAGCTAAGTGCAAAAGAAAGTAAAGTTTTTGAAAATGAAAGACAAGAAAAGTAAATGTTTCGAAATCAAAGACAAGGAAAGTAAGAGTTTTGGAAAGTAAACTCAAGAACAAACTTAAGAACAAACAAGAGTACTCAAGAACCAACAAGAGTACTGACAGAGCCTTGTCGTGAGGCAATGTGCAAAATAAATTTATAAGTCCACTACTTGTGACTTCACTATTGGGTAGTAAAGCGGTAAGTAGGGGTCGAACCCAATGGAATTAGTGGATAGCTGTTCTTTGAGGAAATTTGTACAGAAATTTAAGTGCAATTGGGGTTGGTTGTGGTTTTAGTACTGAAAAGTAAATGACTGAAAGTAAGGAAAGTAAATACAGAACTGAAAGTAAATACATAAAAGTAAAGTGCTGGAACAGTCGAGTTCAATATCAACCAAACAACATACTTTTGGTTTGTCGCACGCTATATTTCAAGCGCAATACGTGCCAAAGTTATGTTGGATTGATGTTGAAAACGTCTGTAGTAAGCGGAAAGTAAATAACTGAAAGTAAAGTGCGGAAATGTAAAGACTGAAAAGTAAAGTGCGTAAAAGTAAAGTACTGAATGTAAAGTTAGTTGCGGAATGTAAAAGTACTCAATGTAAAGTTAGTTGCGGAATGTAAAAGTACTCAATGTAAAGTTAGTTGCGGAATGTAAAAGTTAGTTGCAGAATGTAAAGTACTGAAAGTAAATGGTACTGAAAGTAAACAGTTGATATTGAGACTGAAAGTAAAATGACAAGTGATGTTTTGATTGAGAGAAGGGTTCGGTTTTAGGGGCCTTGTATCATAGTCCGTTCATCATTGACCTCTAATGATCGTTCTAAGTGTTCAAAGATGTATCAAGGCCATTTCTAGCACTCGACTTGCCACACCCCCTAGTCCTTTTCAAGACATAGAGCACTTGTTCTAGATAGGCTAATTCCTCCTTTCAAAGTATCTTAGCCTATGTGCATCCACTTGATCAATCATTTCCGATCAACCAAGTGGTGTTTAAAAGAGGTTGAACTCCATGGAAAAGCTTTGCTCTTTCGAGCCTCCACTCATCCATGTATGTTCACGAACCCCATGGAAGAGCTTTGCTCTTTCAAGCCTCCACTCAACCATGTATGTTCTAACCTAATATATGGCACATAGAACAAGTTTGAACATAATAGAAGCATTAAGAAAAGGGTCTAAAATGTTTGCATGATACAAGCACACCCCTTCAACCGAATGAAGGGTTTAGCTACGAATATCCATAGAAGTGGATACCATAGCTAGTGCTAGAAAAGTAAATGGTTTTGAAAGCAAAGACAAGAAAAGTAAAGGTTTTGGAAAGTAAAATTCAAGAACAACAAGAATACTCAAGAACAAACAAGAGTAAACTCAAGAACACTCAAGAATACTCAAGAACCAACAAGAGTATTCATGATCAAGAGAGAAGGTAGAGCTTTTGATATTGAAAATGCAAGTGTTTTACAAGGATTGTGGGATGGATTCTTGAGAGATTCTCTACCTAAGTTACAAGTGATGATTTTCAAGGAGGGGAGGGCCTCCTTTTATAGCCAAATGTGGCGGTTTAGAGGTGGTAGTGGAGTGGGATATTTCCTCCCAAAAGCCTTCGGTTCTCCCTCAACTCCGGTTAGACTTTGGTTTGCTCTTCGGTTGGACTTGTTTTGAGCCAAAGGGTGGCACATGGAGTGCACATGGGCGGCTGAGCATGAGATGTGCCAAAGGGCAACTACATGAGCTTGGTTGAGCTTTGGGCAAGTCCCTTGAACTTGGTTGAGGTTTGGTTTCAAACCAAAAGATCAACCGATGTGAATAGTATGCCCTAACTGGGAAATAAGTAGTTTGGTTGGACTTCGCCGGATTTTGACTGGAGTAGGGCTAGAATGACCGGAGCAAGGTGGTGGTTGGATGAGGCATGATCGGAGCATCGCCGGAGGTTGATTGGACCATGGCCGGAGCTTGGCCAGAATATGGTCGAAGCTTGGCCGGAATATGGCCGGAGCTTGGCCGGAATATGGCCGGAGCTGTCGGAATTTTGGCCGGAGGTGATTGGGTGTTGGACCATGGATTTGGAATGTTGAGAAGATTCTAAGATTGATCCATGAAGGATGTTTGGCCAGATTCTGCCCAGAGCATGGTCATGGCCCGGGGTTGAAGTTTCCCTCGAGCCCTTGGTCGACCGGGCCCGGGCGCTGCTCTCGGCGCGGTCCTGGTTTTCTCGGACTCGGCTCTCGGCGCTCTCAGATGTGGGTGCTCGGCTCTCTCGGCACGGGTGCTCGTCTCTCTCGGCACGGGCCCTCGGCGGGGACCTGGTCTTCTCGGCACTCGGCACTCGGGCTCTCGGCACTCGGGACTTGGTTCCCGGCACTCCCGGCACTTGGGCCCGGTACCTCTCGGCAGGGACCTGAGGTCCTCGGTACTG
Organism: Rhodiola kirilowii; assembly: GCA_033675215.1. NCBI lineage: Eukaryota > Viridiplantae > Streptophyta > Magnoliopsida > Saxifragales > Crassulaceae > Rhodiola > Rhodiola kirilowii. Next base: position 56,015,387 of record CM066201.1, read on the forward strand.
GGCCTGGGTACCCGGCTGAGCTTTCTCGGTCCTCGACTGGGGTCCTCGGTCCCTGGTTGATTTTTCTCGGTCCCCGACTGGCCCGACTTGACTTGTAATCCATTTTTGGTTTAAGAACCCCCTTTTTAACTCGTTTCTTCTCTAAACCTCAAAATAGCATGTACAACAAAAATGGAACTAACAAGTAAACGTTGTTAAGACAAAGTATCTAATTTGGTGGGTTTAACTATCTTAATGAATCATATAAATATGGTCCATCAAGTACTCAAGAACAAGAGAGAAGTTGGAGCTTTTGATTCCCAAATGTAAAGTGTTTACAAGCTTTGTGAGTAAAGGATTCTAGAGAGCTTCTCTATCTAAGTAACCAAGGATATGATTCAAGGAGGGGAGGACCTCCTTTTATAGCCATGAGAGGCGGTGGAGAGGAGGATATTTGTCCTCCCAACTGCCTCTAGTTCTTCCTCAAGTCTGATTGGAGCTTGGTTGGCCTTCGGTTGGAGTTTGGATGAGCCAAAGGGTGCCCACTTGACTTGTGGATTGGCTTGCATTAAAAACCCATTAACTTGGCTAGCAAATATCTCAAGACAACCGACTTTGGCCTTGGTTGCTCCTCAAGTCCACCGGTTTGAGCTTAGTTGGACCTCAAAGGGCAACCGATGTGAATAGCATAACCTAATCGGGAAAATAAGTAGTTTAGTTGGACTTCGCCGGATTTTGACTGGAGTAGGGCTAGAATGACCGGATCAAGGTGGTGGTTGGACTTGGCTTGATCGGAGCACCGCCGGAAGCTCACCGGAGCATGGCCGGAGCTTGGCCGGAATACGCCCGGAGCTGCCAGAATCTTGGCCGGAGTAGATTGGGTCGAGGACCATGTATTCTTAACGAAAATTCCAAGATAAAAAGGTTTCATCAAGGAAGTTAAGCCGGAGTTTGGCCAGAGAATGGCCAAAATCCTAAAACCATTGAAAAATCCCCTTGATTGGCCTTTACCGGGCTCGTTGTCTTTGCCTTGCATTCTTGTCCATTTGCCGACGGTTCTAGCATATTTGAGTGATTCCAAGTCAGGTCCATGAAGGATGTTAAGGTTGATTTGGATCGTAGCATGGTCGTTCCCTAGGATGGCCTAGAACTCGGTCCCTTGGCCTAGGATGGCTTGAATTTTGGACCATGCGTTCCTTGCCTTTTGAGTGTTGATTTGGAACAACATTCTTCATGGAAATTGAGTGCTCGAAGTGGTTTGGTTGGAACGCCGCCGGAGATAGGTCGTAGCCTAAGTTCTTCATTTTGGGCATAGGCGCTCGGCACTCGGCACAGGCGCTCGGCACTCGAGACAATCGCTCGGCACTCAGCCCCGGTACTCCTCGGTTGTGGACCTAGCTCTCTCGGGCGGGAACCTGCGGTACCTGATACTTCCTCCCGGGCGCGTCCGGCATTTCTCGGCGCTGGCTCTCGGTCAAGGACCTGGTCTTCTCGGTTCTGGTTCTTGGTCCCTGGCCTGCGGTACCCGGGTCCCTGGCTGGGGTCCCTCGGTCCCCTACTGGCCCTACTTGACTTGTAATCCATTTTTGGTTTAAGAACCCCCTTTTTAGCTCGTTTCTTCTCTAAACCTCAAAATAGCCTGTAGAGCAAAAAATGGAACTAACAAGTAAAAGTTGTTAAGACAAAGTGTCTAATTTGGTGGGTTTAACTGCTTCGATGAATCATATAAATATGGTCCATCAGCAGTATCAAGTGCAAGCCACGAGGGACCATCAACACCGTGGTAGAAAGTATGGAACACAAGTAGGTCGTCCAAGTTGTGGTGTGGGAAAAGTCTTTGATACTCCTTGTAACTCTCCCAAGCTTCATATAGTGTTTCCCCATCCATTTGAGTAAAGTTTGTGATTTGGTTCCTATAATAAGCCGTCTTGGAAGGAGGGAAGTACTTGTTGAGAAACGCCGCTGCTAGCTCCTCCCAAGTGGTGAAACTATCGGGCGTTTGGCTTCTTAACCAATCTCTTGCCCTTCCCGTGAGGGAAAAAGGGAATAACCTCAAAAGCTTAGCATCTTCGGAGAACCCATTAATTTTGAAGGTGGCACAAACTTCAAGGAATGTGGTCAAATGAGAGTTAGGGTCCTCGTGGTCTCTCCCCGAAAATTGATTGGATTGGACCAATTGAATTGTTGAGGTCTTCAAATCGAAGTCTCGGTTATCAACCACCGGGACAAGGATTGGGAAGCGGTATCCATAAGCCGTAGGAGCGGCATAGTCCTTAAGAACCGCTCTAGCACGAGGGCCATGTGGTAGTTGAGGAAGAGGAGGAGGAAGTCCATCTCTATCTCCCATGGCTTGATGAATGATTCCTTGAGCGTTTGAGGTGGTTCCTTTATCCTTGGTTGTTTTACTCCTTGTAGGGTAAGGGTTAACAAATTCTCCTATCGGTTGCCTCAAGTCTCTATCCACAATTTGGGTAAGCTTCTTTGTCTTTGGTGGCATAAAAGAGATGCACCTACAAGGGGAAAGCAAACAAGATATGTAAGAATAGTGGAATAAGCTCAAGAATCACAAGTTGCAAAACAAATAAAGAAAAACATGGATTAGTCGGAGTACTAAATGATTCTTCCTAGGGACAATCTAGCCATTGCTCCCCGGCAACGGCGCCATTTTGACGTGTAGATATTTTTCGTATTAATCAAAAGAATTTCTAATTGACCGGTAAGACCGGTGTCGAACCCAAGGGAGCAAACGTGATTATACGCTAGGGAATCAAATTTGAACTCAGCTATTCCTTCAATTCAATTATGAGAATGGTTTCAAATTTAGAACAAATGATGAAAAGGTTTCAAGGGGATTCAAATTCTATTAAAGAGAGTGTCGAGGGGTTACTCCCCTCTTTGGCAATTTCCCAACGATCATGCATACAAGAATTTAATCATTTTAGGGGTTGATAAGTTTAAAACCTAGCTTAGACTAAAAATAGACAAACTATCATGCAAGTCTAATCCTCGTCAAGCCTTCTTAATTAGAATCTCACCTATGAAAGATATTGATTCACTCTATAGCACTATTATCCTTGGAACATCTCCCGAGGTAATAAGTGCTATAGGCTTTAAGTTTTAGTCAACCTCACATCCATGCATTTACTCTCATAAATACTTGATGAGTTCATTTTCACTATATCCAAACCATCACTAAGCTCTCTCGATACTTAGATCATAGTTCTAATGCAAACATGTCACTTAGGCATTTTATCAAACACTTAGCAACATGTCTAGAATGAAGAGCATAGTAAAATGAAATCAACTCCAATAAATTGCATAATGAAAGTGTATACATGATCATTGAGTACCAAAGAGAGTAACAACACCCTCAAAACACAAGGGGACTACTCACACATCATGTAAGACAACATGGTGTGAGTAGGGTTTTTACACAATCAAAGAGAAGAGGAGGAATAGAAATAGGATGATTAATCCTAGTTATCTCCCTTTGATATTCAATCCTCCTTGGTTGGATGGTTATGAATGCCCTTGATTTGATCTCTTTTTCTGGAAAAATCTCCCAAAGATGCCAAGTCTTTAGGTCAAAAACCCCTCTTTCTATTTATATCCTCGGTGGAAAAACGCACTCTAGTAGTCCCAGTCGGTCGACTGGCGTTGTAAAAGCTGCCTGATGAAGCGATCGCCCAGTCGACCAACTGGAGGTCCAGTCGACCGACTCGATTGACATGCTTGGAGATCCTTCTCAGGTGCTGGTCCACTCGACCGACTGAAGGTCCAGTCGACCGACTCGTGTTTTTGTGCTCTCTAAGCTTCTTCTCAGTCGACCGACAGGCGGTCCCAGTCGATCGACTCGATGGGCGATCCTGAGCTCCTCCCCTGTTTGATCTTCCAGTCGACCGACTGGCGCAGGGGAGATATCCAGTCGACCGACGGGAGCTCTTTTCTACCCAAATTTTGCTCTAGTCTTCGATTTTCCCCCAAGTTTTCGTATTTGGGCTTTGACACTGAGATATATTGTTTTGTACCTGAAACGTACGAAAAGAGGTCAAATGACATCAAATTATCGCCGGAAATGAACTAAAGCTATAGTGACAAACGAGTATTAATAAGTCGAAAACTTGACTTATCAAGCGCCTAAAACTTGGGAATGAGTTCTTTGTCGCATACCCATGGACTAGCCCTAGCTAGCATAAGTGAGCGGTTGACACTCTTTTGTGCAAACTAGACTATGACTCTATTATATTACCTTGAAAATGAGTAGACTTTTGGATGAGACGATTGATAGCCCTGGTATTGATGATCTTGAATGCACAACCTCATGGGTACTCAAATTGTTCAAAAGTTCTTTTAATGATATTGTGATGGTAGTCCTAGTTTGGGGTGAGGGATTTGTTTTGAGAAATCCTCGCCTTGGTTGAGCACTCTTGCATTCATTCTCATGGGATAGGTGCATATGGGGATTTGTGAGTATTCCCATTTCTGAAAACTCTCACGAGACTATAACTCGTCCACTAGGGTAGCCTAGGGGTTTGAAGGCTTAATGCATACGCTAAATGCATTCATAACGCCTACGAAAAGGATCTAGCTAGATTATACTTACCTTTCATTTTCCTTTGAATAACATGATTAGGAATAATGATCGAGACCGTGTGAAATCTAGTGAGGCAAATATACGAAAAACATAGCACCACTAGCATTTCGACATTTGCATGACCTTGACATATTTTCATACTTTGTTCGAGACGAACAAAACTTAAGTGTGGAGTGTTGATCAGTCGAGTTTTCGACTGATTTATGGCCATTCTTCACTATAGTTTTGAGTCGTTTCCAACATTATTTTGATGTCATTTGACCTCTATCTCTACATTTCAGGTAGAAAATAGGTTTCCCCCATGTTCAAGGTCTATATATGAAGATTGGTTGAAAAACAGAAGTTTCGGCGCAAAATAAGGAGTTTCGGGGCAATACCGAGCATATTGACCTTTGCGACTTGTTTTGGATGCCCAGGGCGCATACGAGGTCTGAATTGGTTGATTCAAAGCTTGTTGGAAAGGTAACTCAAAGGGCTACAACTCTTTAGTTGACGCCAATACCAAATTCAGACGGGAAGACAACCAAACAGTTCCCAGTCGGTCGACTGAGAAGTCCAGTCGACCGACTCGATTAAACTTCAGGAGCTCATCAAGTTTCACCCATCCAGTCGATCGACTGGGTGTCAAGCTTGAGCCAGTCGACCGACTGGATCAAAAAACTCAGATTCTACCAGTCAGATCTATAAATAGAAAGCAAGGGTTTTGGACCAAGTGTGGAGGTTTTTGGGGAAAAGAAGATTGAAAAAGAGGCTCAAACAAGGTCATCAATCATCAAAGGATCCAACTAAGGAGAAGAAGAGAAGATCAAAAGGGAGTTCAAGGATTAACCATCCTCCTTCTTCTACATCTTTTCCATTCTACTTGTTGTGCTATAAACCCTACTCACACCATGTTGTCTTACATGATATGTGAGTAGTGATCTTGTGTTTTGAGGGTCTTATGACTCTCCTTGGTACTCTTTGATCACAAATATACATTTATATTCATATGGATGATTGTTGATTTCATTTTCTCTTGTGGTATGAATGTTATGCACTCTAGGTGTTTGTTAAAATGCTTAAGTGACAACTTAGACTAAAACTTGAACCTATGCAATGGAAAAGCTAGTGGATAGTTCTAGGATGGAGAAAATGATCATATCTTAAGCATGAAAGTGAACCTTAAGATATGATGCTTGACTAAGGATTGAATGTTTGATTCATTAGAGTTGGCCAATTAGCAAATCATTAATCTATCCCATTAAATGGTGTCAAATTCATATTCACTATGCTCTTTATACATGCCATGCTACTAAGTGTTTGATGAAATGCCTAAGTAACATGTTGAACCTTAAAACTAGACCTAAGAATCGAGAGACCTTAGGGATAGTTTGGATGTAGTGAATATGATCATTTCTACGGGATAGAAGTGAACTATATAGGTTCAATACTATTTGATTACCATGAAATGTTTGAATATCATGCATGTGATCATTGGGAAAATGCCAAGGAGGGGAGTAACCCCTTGAAACACCTCTTACTTATCTTTCATCCCTAATTACTCGCCACATAGGATTTAGAATATACACTCTTTTATACATTTTTGGTTTAGAATAGCCGAACGAAAACACAATCTTGAATAGTGCATGTGCATGGCTTGCTCCTCTTGGTTCGACCCGGTACTTTACCGGTTAATATAAATGTTTTGACTACATTTGATCCTCTCTTCATTGATACTATTTAGAGGTGAAAAAGAATAGTTCGTCAGTTATTGAGGCAGTATTGTGGCATTGTGTTAAAATGGTGCCTAGGTTCTACGGTCTTGTTAAAAACTGGTGGAGCTCATTTTCAAAGGATCTACATATGTCTCGATGCATGTAAAAGAGGATTTTTAAAAGGGTGTAGACCTATTATAAGCTTAGACTCATGTCATTTAAAGGGACACTATAATGGGCAGATTCATTCAGCCGTCGGTCGAGATGCAAATGATAATATGTTCCCAATTGCATGGGTTGTGTGTGAGGCTGAAAGCAAAGAAACATGGACATGGTTCTTACAAGCTTTGATCAATGATATTGGTATTCCTACGCAACATAATTGGTGTTTCATTTCAGATCAACAAAAGGTAATTCCTACTCCCAGGTTGTGCTTTCAGGATCTGCTTTCGTTGATTAAACGTCTTCAAGTTTTCTGTTTTTCCTTAATATGCTGGCTCTAGGCTTGTTGTAAGCTGCTGATGTTGTTTTTTATGAATTTGTTTATTGTATGCATTGTTTGAATGTAATTGAGCTTGTCTTTTTGTTTCATTTGTTTTGTCGCTTCTTTTCCATTTAGATCAGCAGGACTTTTTACATTTGAGAGGAACGGGGACTTGTTGGTAGCTTATTTTATTTTGTAGCTAGTTAGTTATTTGTTTTGTAGCTTTTTAATATTATTTCAGATCGTCACGATGTATTTCATTTGATTTGTAGCTTCCTCTTTTTTTCATTTACATATGCATGTCACTGTCATGTGCTACTTAATCGTCTATTTGTTGATTATGAAGGGGTTGCGAGAAGCTTTAAAAGATATTATTCCCGAAGGCGAGCCCAGGCCATGTGTAAAACACATTTATGCAAATTTCAAAAAGAAATTTAAGGGAAAAGAGCTTAAAGATGTCATGTGGACTGCTTCCAGAGCAACAACAAAGGGCATATTTAATGAAAAGATGTAAGCGTTAAAGGATTTAGATGTTGCTGCTCACTTGCATATGACAACATTTGATCCAAAATTATGGTCTAGGCATGCTTTTAAGTTTTTCTCAAGGAGTGATGCGCTATGCAGTAATATCTCAGAGTGCTTCAATTCAAACATTAAAGATGCACGTGAATGCCCTATCATTACTTGTTTGGAAACTATCAGATTACTTTTGATGAAAAGGTTTCAAGAAAAGTATTCGGGAATGATAAACTATGGATATGATATCATGCCAAGGTTTCTAAAAAAAGCTGGTGGAGCATAAAAAGAATTCTTTACATTTACAAGTTAGCTGGAATGGAAGAGGTATGGGCTTTCAAGTTTGACGTAACGTGTGGGACGAACATGTTCCACGTGTCCACGCATGCGCTGCAATATTTCACATAAATAGAAACCCGGATAATTATGTACATCATAGTCAGAAGAAGGAAACACCTTTCAAAGAACAAGAGCATCTACTTTGCAAGATCGAGCCGGTTCAAACACATTTCGAGGAACAAGTTCAAGTCATGAATGAGTGAATGAATTTAATGGCGTTGAATTTTTGATTGGGTTGCTCAGTATTGACTTGAATGTAGTCGGATTAACATAGTTTTTCTATTTCTATGTTTATTTAGTCACAACATTTACAGCGCAGCATAAACACTGCTAGACCTTTAGTGTTCATGTTTAAATTGCTTACATCCTCGATTTTCATAGTTCAGCATGCTTCCCTGATTTCAGATTGTTGATAGTTTTTAGTTTAATAATCACAATAATGTTTTGTTACTATCAAAGTTGGAAAAATGTGATCCGGCTACTTTTGCTAGAGATTGAATTTGAAAAGAAAAAAATATTGAAATTGATTCTGCATTATTAATTTAATAATGATATTTTTATAATTTTTGTAAACCAAACAAGTGATATAATTGGATTGAAAGTTTTGATTTCTAAATTTTGAAAAATAATCATAAATGGTGTTAACTAACGGTGTAAATTAACAGTGTTAAAGTAAATTTGCATATTAGTCCAAAAAGCATTAAATTGAAAAAGTCTGATACCTGATTTGAAATGGAGCGATAGTCCAAAATATGTTTTTTGAAATTTCCCTTAAAAAAGCATGATAGTGAGTGTTCTTACATATAATATGGACAATTGGACATGTCGTCTTGCAGGTGATGATGGGCCTTGCTCAATGCCCAAGTAAAAATACTACTCAACTTGTGGGTTATAATGGGTTCTTATTGGGCATGGCATGACTCGTTAATTTATTTTAACTATTTTTATTTTATCAAAGTATTTTCTCGTCCCACCTCGTGTGGATGCTTCCTACATCCCTCTTGGATGTCTTCTTCGTCCCATCTCGCGCGTGGATGCTTACTACGTCCCTCGTTGATGCCTTCCTCTTCATGCCTCGCACGTGGATGTGTTCTTTCTCTCTCATGGATGTGTCTTGTAACGGTAAAGGTATCCAAGGTAGCCTGAGAGCTCCAAGTGTCGAAGAATGTACCGATGTGGTGGATGTGCGGATCCATAGTAAAGGTGTCAAACATAGCCAGTGTTTTAGAAATAAAGAGATGTACCAGCATTGTAATGTTCTGAGTTGTTGTATCTCATTATCAATGTAAGGTTGTAATCTACTTGTTCAGTACATCACAAGCACAAATCATTAGGTTTAGATAGAGCTTAAACACGCACAAAGAGAGCAGTCGAGTTCCTGAGTTGAAGCAGCATTGTCACGGGATGTCAAGGGATCTCCGGGCGTGACAAGCCAGTGTCACGGGTCTAAAGGAAGTGTCACGGGTCGTGACAAGCAAGTCAAAAAACTTTTGAGGTTTTCACCTGCCGTTGCAGTCGTGATAACCCAGTGTCACGGGCTGGAAGGAACTGTCACGGCACTTGGATTCTAATGGAACGACATAGTTTTGGTAAAGGCGCGTGTTTGACCAAATTTGACCATTGGGGATACGGCAGCATTTTGGAGCCAATTGAAGTTGATATACAAAAGAACTTAGATTTGGGAGTTAGGGTTTCTAATTCAAAAAATTCTGAGATTCGAGCGATTGAGAAGTTCTCCAAGAACGATGAAACGAGATTGTTGTCTTGTGTTCGATTCGAGTGGTGCGAGCGTCAAGCGTGATTCGATTGTTCACTGAGGGTTGACTGAGGCTTGGCAGAAGCTTGGAGTTGTGACATAGCTGTGGGACGAGACTGGACGGAGCGTCGCTGGTCGTCGGTTCACAGGGGCTATCGGAGGGGGCTGAAATCCCTCCACACTCGTCTCTATTGCTTTGTTCGATTGCGTGATTAAGTGTTCAAGTATAGGACTGTTTGATTTGTGCTTGATTGAACCTTGGAGAGTTACTCCATTGATTTGTATTTTTCATTCAATCAATAAAACCATCCATTCCTTTATACATTCATATAACATTGTGGTATCAGAGCCCGTGATTCATCGATCATTATTGATTTTGGTGGACATAGGTGTGATCCTTGATCAAAATACTTGTGTTTGGTGTCATTGTCGGCTCTGCCTATAGCAGTAGTATCCCGGACTGACACTAGACTTCATTTTGTGTGTTATCTTGCATAACTGTGATCTTGGATTGTTTTCTTGTGAACTGTGGTGTGGTACCTGAGATTTTGCTTCTTGAATTTGGTTATTGAGTGCTTATTCTTTTTTCCTTGTTCTTCTTTATGATGACTAACATTAGGCTGAAGCCCTTTGATGGGCAGATTGATTTTGCTATGTGGATTATGAGAATGAAGGGTATATTGATAAAGGAGAAATGTTGGAGGGCTGTTAGTGAGGAATGGATGTGCCCAACCTCAGACCAAGTGTAGAAAGACCTTAAGGAAGTACCCTTAGCTGAGATCATGATGAGATTAACAGATGATGTAGCTTGACCCTTTATGAAAATCACAGATCCTAAGGTTTTATGGGATACCCTTAAGACCACCTATCAAACTAAGTCTCTACCCAATAGGATATTTCTTCTTAAGAAGCTCTTTACCTTTAAGATGGACCTATCCCTTAGCATCTAAGAAAATCTAGATATTTTTCGTAGGATGACCCAAGACTTAGAGAGGTGTGAGGATACTATTAAAGAGGAACACCAAGCTGTGATTCTCTTTAGCTCTTTGCCCCACCAGTTTGATAGTCTTATTGATGTAATTCAGTTTGGAAGAGAGGATTTGACCCTAGCTAAGATCACTGAGTTCATCACTCATAAAAATGAATCCTTGAGTCTTTAAACAAAAAAATGGTACAAACAGGAGGTTAAAAGTGAGGTGATGTTTGCCAAAACAAAGCCTAAGTTTAATCCCAAATCCAACAAATCCCATAAGCCTAAAACCCATAGCAAAGAATCTGAGAAAAAGCTAGAGAATGTCAAGTGTTTTCATTGTGGTGAGATGGGTCATTATATGAATGGTTGCCCTAAGAGAAACAAAAAGGACCATAAGAAGAAGGAACAAACTAAGACAGATTACACTAATGTGTGTGAAACTCAATATCATCCTGCAATTCTTGTTGTTGCAAACTCTGAAAGTATGAATGCTTGGATTCTTGATTCTGGTTGTACTATGCATGCTTCTCCTCATAAATCTGCGTTTGATGATATTAAACTATGTGATTGTAGTGAGGTTAAGTTAGGGGACACTACTACTTTGAAAGTCATGGGTATTGGGACTGTTCCATTGAAAATGTTTGATGGTAAAATAAGAATTTTGTAGAATGTTGCTTGGGTATCTAATCTAAAAAGAAATTTGATTTCTGAATCTGCATTAGAAGACAAAGGGTGTCAAATAATTTCTAAGAATGGAACTAGAGATGTCTTAAGAGATGACCATGTTGTTATTAGAAGCATGAGGCTAGGTGGCTTGTATCATGTTTCTTTGTCCCCTGAATTGAATATTATGCATGCTAGTGCTAAAAATCTTGATGAAACTAAGTTGTGGCATGCTAGGCTTGGACACATTGGTAACAAAGGCTTGTTTCACTTGTTTAAAAATGGACTGATTAAGAAAAAGCCTTGTGATATTGAATTATGTGAAATCTGCATACTTGGGAAGAAAACTGCACCTACTTTTGGTAAATCAAAGATGACTGTTAATGAAAAGCTTGAACATGTGCATAATGATTTATGGGGCCCTGCCCAAGTATCAACTGCTGGTGGTAGAAACTATTTTGTGTCATTTGTTGATCATTACTCTAGAAGGATGTGGATTTATTTGCTGAAATAAAAAACTAAGGTGCTTGATTGCTTTAAATCCTGGAAATTATCTGTTGAAAGTGAGACTGATTTGAGAGTTAAATGCTTGAGAACTGATAATGGCCTTGAGTTTTGTAACAAATTGTTTGATGATTTCTGTGCTGAAAATGGTATCAAAAGACACTTAATTGTTCCATATACACCACAGCAGAATGGAATAGCTGAAAGAATGAATAGAATACTTTTAGAGAAGGCCAGATGTATGCTATTTAGCTCAGGCCTTAAGAGTTCTATGTGGGGTGAAGCTGTAATACTGCTGCATATTTGATTAATGGATCACCCTATTCTGTTATTGACTTTAAAGTACCCCTTGAGATATGGTTGAATAAGAAAATTCACTTAGATCATTTGAGAGCATTTGGGTGTACTGCATATGCTAAAGTATTTGAAGGAAAACTGGAACCTAGGGCCATAAAATTGTCATGTTAGGCTATCCTAGTGGTTGTAAGGGTTATAAGTTGCTTGTTATACAACCTGGTGCATATAAAGTTATTAGAGCCAGATCTGTTACCTTCTATAAGAAGGACTTTCACTTTAAAAAGCTAATAACTTCTGCTCCTGTTGTTTCGGGCACTTCCCAAGACACCACAGACTTCATCCCATCTGGGTATTTCCTGGGCAACAAAAGGAGACCAAATGGTGATGTTGCAGGGGAGGCTGACCCAGCAGGATCACAAGGATCAGGAGGGTATTTGGACCTGCACACCCCTCCTCAGGTAAGCTTGGGAAACCAAGAGGAAGGAGGGAGTGATCAAGATGAGGACCATGTGAGTAACTTACCTCATCAATCTGATGGAGACCAGCTAAGTCTTTCTAGTTCTAGTACTAATAGGGATGCTAGTCATTTACTTGTTAGTCATAATGATATTGATGTGCTAGGTGCCTCCCAAAGCAACAGTGGTGGAGGCACAAATGCTGTTAGCACTGATTTGATTGTGTATAATCCTCCTGTTATGTATAATCCTACTGATTTGATTGTGAATGCTGTCATGACTGATGATATAGCTAGTGCTCATGTTGATAATGCTTTATCTGATTATGTGCTAGCAAGAGATAGGGTGCCTAGGACTAGAATTCCTAACAAGAGATATGCAAATGTTGCTGAGTTTGCTAACATTGCTAAATATGCTATTAATGTTGCTGAAAAGGTGAAATATGTTGTGCCTGAATGACGGATGCACAGTCGTCGTGTGTAAAAGAAAAAGATAAATTTATAAGTCCGCTACTCGTGACTTCACTATTGGGTAGTAAAGCGGTAAGTAGGGGTCAAACCCAAGGGAATTAGTGGATAGTTGTTCTTTAAGGGATTTGTACAGAAATGTAAGTGCAATTGGGGTTGGTTGTGGTTTTAGTACTGAAAGTAATACTGAAAGTAAAGAAAGTAAATACTGAACTGAAAGTAAATACTGAAAAGTAAATGACTGAAAATAAAGTGCGTAAAGTAAATACTGAAAGTAAGTGCAGAAAATAAATTGCTGGAACAGTCGGGTTCAATGTCAACCACAAACACACCTTTGGCACTGGTCGCACGCTATATTTCAAGCGCAATGCGTGCCAATGTTATGTTGGATTGACGTTGAACAAGTCTGTAGTAAGCGTACGAAAATGTAAAGACTGAAAGTAAATTGCGTAAAGTAAAGTGCTGAAATGTAAAGTGTGTAAAAGTAAAGTGCGTAAAAGTAAAGTGCTGGAACAGTCGAATTCAATATCAACTGATCAATATACTTTTGGCACTGGCCGCATGCTATATTTCAAGCGCAATGCGTGCCAAAGTTATATTGGGTTAATATTGAAAGCGTTTGTAGTAAGCGTACGAAAGTACATGACTGAAAAGTAAATGTGCGGAAAGTAAATGTTAGGTGTTGAAAGTAAAGTTAGTTGCGGAAAGTAAAGGTACTGAAAAGTAAAGTTAGTTGCGGAAAGTAAAATACTGAAAGTAAATGGTACTGAAAGTAAGCAGTTGATAATAGGACTGAAAGTAAAGTGACGAGTTGTGTTCCGATTAATGGAAAGATTCGGTTTTAGGGGCCTTGTATCATAAATCGTTCATCATCGACCTCTAATGATCGTTCTAAATGTTCAAAGATGTATCAAGGCCATTTCTAGCACTCGACTTGCCACACCGTCTAGTCCTTTTCAAGACATAGAACACTTGTTCTAGTTAGGCTAATTCCTCCTTTCGAAGTATCTTAGCCCATGTGCACCCACTTGATCAATCATTTCCGATCAACCAAGTGGTGTTTTAAAGAGGTTGAACTCTATGGAAAAGCTTTGCTCTTTCGAGCCTCCACTTAACCACGTATGTTCACGAACCCCATGGAAGAGTTTTGCTCTTTCGAGCCTCCACTCAACCAATAGTGTTCTAACCTAGTATATGGCACATAGAACAAGTTTGAACATAATAGAAGCGTTAAGAAAAGGGTCTAAAACGTTTGCATGATACAAGCACACCCCTTCAACCGAATGAAGGGTTTAGCTATGAATATCCATAGAGGTGGATACCATAGCTAAGTGCTTGGAAAAGTAAAGGGTTTTGTTTTGAAAACAAAGACAAGAAAGTAAGGTTTTGGAAAGTAAAACTCAAGAACAAACTTGAGCACTCAAGAACCAACAAGAGTACTCAAGATTCAAAGCAAAATAAAGACAAGAAAGTAAAAGATAGCTCACGGTTTTGGGCAAAGGAAATGAAGAACAAACTCAAACTTCACTCAAGAACACTCAAGAACACACTCAAGAACAAGAGAGAAGGTAGAGCTTTTGATATCAAAACACAAGTGTTTACAAGGATTTGTGGAATGGATTGTAGAGAGATTCTCTACCTAAGTTACAAGTGATATGATTCAAGGAGGGGAAGCCCTCCTTTTATAGCCAAATGTGGTGGTTGGAGGAGTGAGTGGAGTGAGATATTTCCTCCTCCAACCGCCTCTAGTCCTCCCATAAGTCCGGTTGGCCTTGGTTGCTCTTTGGTTGCTCTTCGGTTAGAGTTTGGATGAGCCAAAGGGTGCACTTGCCTTGCACATGGGTGGCTAGAGCTTGAGATGTGCCAAAGGGAAACTACATTAGCTTGGTTGAGGCTTGGGCAAGCTTGGTTGAGGTATGGTTTCAAACCAAAAGATCAACCGATGTGAATAGTATAACCTGACCGGGAATTAAGTAGTTTGGTTGGACTTTGCCGGATTTTGACTGGAGTTGGGCTAGAATGACCGGAGCATGGTGGTGGTTGGATTTGGCTTGATCGGAGCATCACCGGAGGCTCGCCGGAGCATGGCCGGAAAGTGGCCGGAAGTTGGCCGGATTTTTGGTCGGTGGTCCTTGGCTCTTGGAATGCTGATTTGGATTGCTGATGCAATTCTAAGCCTAATGGTCGAAGTCGTTTTGCCGGAATTTGCTCAGGGCCTCGCCGGGCCTGGTTGGAAGTTCTGGTCGGGCGCAGGCCTCGGGCGCGGACCTAGTTTTCTCGGTTGCGGGCCTCGGGCGCTCTCGGCACGGGTCTCGGCACTCTCGGCACGGGCGCTCGGCTCTCTCGGCACTCGGCGCTGGTTCTCGGGCGTTCCTGGGACGCATCCCGGCTTTCTCGGCACTCGGCCCGGCTCTCTCGGCACTCGGCCCGGTACTCTCGGCAGGGACCTGCGGTCCTCGGTATGGGCTCCCGGGCGCGTCCGGCATTTCCAGGATGCGGCCCGATATTTCTCGGTCCCGGCTGGGCTCTTCGGTCCTCGACTTGACTTGTAATCCATTTTTTGGTTTAAGAACCCTTTTTTAGCTTGTTTTCTCTCTAAACCTCAAAATAGCCTGTAGAACAAAAGTGGAACTAACAAGTAAACGTTGTTAAGACAAAGTATCTAATATGGTGGGTTTAACTATCTTAATGAATCATATAAATATGCTCCATCACTGAAACTTATGATGAAGCTATGAAAAGTAAGGATAGTGATAAATGGAAACTTGCAATGAGTGAGGAAATTGAGTCCATGTTTAATAATGGGACTTGGGAACTTGTTCCTAAGCCTCCTGGGGTTAAAATCATTGGTAGTAAATGGGTTTTTAGGATTAAAGAACCTAATTCCCCAACTGAGCCTCCTAGATTTAAGGCTAGGCTTTGTGCAAAAGGTTTTACACAAAGGGAGGGCATTGACTATAATGAGATTTTTGGCCCTGTTGTGAAATATAAAATATTGAGACTTCTCCTTGCTATGACAACTGTATATGATTGGCATTTACAACAAATGGATGTTAAAACTGCATTTCTACATGGTAACCTAAACGAAACAATTTTCATGTCTCAAGCTATAGGTTATGTAGATCATAAATTGCCAGATCATGTTTGTCTGTTAAGGAAATCCATTTATGGCTTGAAACAATTAACTAGACAGTGGAACATTAATTTAATGAATGCATGATGTCTCTTGGCTTTGCAAGAAGCAAATATGATACTTGTCTGTACCTGAAAAGACCTAAGTCTGGTCTGGTTCTTTACTTGCTGATGTATGTTGATGATATACTTATTATGAGCAATTCTGAATCCGAAATTTCTAAGATCAAAAAGCAATTGAGCTCAAACTTTGACATGAAGGACTTAGGCATTGCTAAGAAAATCTTAGGCATAAACATTGTGAGAAACAGACAAAAGAAACTAATGTTTTTGTCCCAAGCTGAGTATATTAATAAAGTCCTTGACAAGTTTAGTATGAATGATAGCAAACCTGCCATGATACTCTTAGGAGGGCACTTAGTCCTTAGTAAAGAAGATTGTCCTAAAGATGAAACTGCTAGGAAGAAGATGAGTTCAATTCCTTATGATGTTGCAGTTGGTAGTAGGATGTATTGCATGCTATGTACTAGGCCTGATCTTGCTTTTGGGATAAGTGTTCTAAGTAGATTTATGTCTAATCCAGGGGAAAGTGATTGGAATGCTATGAAATTTTTGCTGAAATATTTAAACCATACTAAGAACTTGGGACTTGTATATTCTGCCTATGGGAACAAACCTAATTTAATTGGATATGTTGACTTAGATTATGCTAGCAATAGGGATACTAGAAAGTCTACAACTGGACTATTTTTTACTTGACATGGTAATTGTGTGTCATGGAAATCCCAATTGCAATCAGTGGTAGCCTTGTCTTCCACTGAAGTAGAATATATTGCAGCCACTGAGGCAGTGACGGAGGGCCACCGCACTGTCGTTAAGGTGCAGTGTCCTCTGTACAAATAAATTTATAATATCCGCTACTTGTGACTACACTACTGGGTAGTAAGTGGTAAGTAGGGGTCGAACCCAAGGGAATTAGGGGAATAGGCTATTCTTTTAGGGTGATTGAACTGGGGGGAGCGTGTTTTATGGTTGATTGAGATTTTAGCGTTCTAATTAACTACGTGATTTTTTGGGGGTTTTTGGTTTTGATTGCGGAAAAGTAAATACAGAAATTAAATGCTGTAAATACAAAGAAGACTTACAGTGGGTGATGCGTGATTGTAATTCCTCCGGTAGATCAGCAGTTGGTGATTGCGGTTTAACAGTAAAGAAAAGCATTCGGTTTCAGGTACTCTTGTATTATAACATGTATATAATAAACTGTTAGTAACTTTTCTAAGTATTCAAAGATGAATCGAGGCCCTTTCGTAGCGCAAGACTTGCAACATCGTTTAAAGCAACCCTTGTTCTATTTCAGACTAATTCCTCCTTTCGAAGTAACTTAGCCTTTTGTGCATCCACTTGATCTCACAGTTACGATTGACCAAGTGGTGTTTTAGATGAGTCGAACTTCTCAGATAAGCTTTGCCCTTTCGTAGCATCCACTTACCCGAGTATGTTCACGAATCCCCACGGAAGAGTTTTGCCCTTTCGTAGCATCCACTCAACCTTGGAAATTCTGACTATAAATGGCACATAGAACAAGTTTTGAATACAAAGAAATGAAACTAAAAGATATTACAACATTATTTAATATAAGAAAATACCTTCCACCGAATAAAGAGTTTAGCTACGAATATCCATAGAGATGGATACCATAGCTAAATACTCGGGGGGTTTTGAAAACAGTAAGAGGGAAAGGGGTGGAATACCTAAGAACCAACAGGAGTATTCCTAATTCCTACTGAATACTCAAGAACCAACAGGAGTATTCTCTACAGTATTATAATACTCGAGAACCGACAAGAGTATTATAATTTCCAGTATAATACTCAAGAACAAACAGGAGTATTATTTCAAAACCGACCCAAACTTACAAGTAACAAAATGTAGAGAGAGAAGTGATTACAATTTTTGGGATGATTTATGAGGAGGAGGAGCACCTCCTTTTATAGGAAAAATGGGTGGAGATGGGTGGTGGAGATTGGTTTGATCCAAGGGAGGAGGAGGAGGCAAGGAGGAGCCAAGGAGGAGCCACCAAGTGGCGGAGGAGGAGTGGTGGAGCTCAGCCGCCGGTAGCCGGTTGTGGTGGAGGAGCAATGGGTTGTTTCCTCCACCTCCAAGGCAAGTAGCCGGTCACCAAGGAGGAGGAGGGGTGGCACCGCCGGTAGTGGGTGGTGGAATGGGGAGGTTTTCCTCCTTTGGTCACCTCTTCATCAAGTCACCAAGTCATCTTGCCATATGTGAATTTTGTACAGTTTTGTGCAGTCTTTTCACAAAACTGTCAGTGTTTTCCTTCCCCGGACTGTCTTGACTTCACTCCTGATTCTTCTGATTAATTTATTCTGGTCAATTCAACGTCAGGATCCTTGATATTTCTTCAGTCGGCATATGATCTTGACCTTGGATTGACTCTTGTTATCTTTTCAGCATAAAATCCTTTCCTTAGCGTGTTTTCACTTCAGTCTCTAAAATGCCCTGTGGAAATATATCGGGACTAACAGATGGATGTTAGATAGACAAACAGTCTAACTTGGGGGGTTTTACTGTGTTTTTGATTCGTATAATTGTGGTCCATCAGAATACCCCCCACTTTTAGTTGTTCGTCCCGAACAATGCTATTAAAGGGCGTAAGTTCTAGGTTCGGATTTGGCATATGAAAATTAGACTGTGGTACTCGATCTATCCTAATTCATGCATTGCTTACTTATTACCAAATTAAACTGCGTAAATAAATAGAAGAAACTTAATACTTGTACCTCCGTGCTGAGATGCAAATTATATTGGATGTTTCGGGAGATAGCCCTTTTCAGGTTCCTGGTTTGCAGCCTCGGGATCGTTTCGTACTAAATGGTCTTCTGGTAGCTTTCTCATGCACGTGATTCGGTTCGGGTTTCAGTGAGTTGAACCTTCTTGATTTTTTTCTTTGGCGAGGGACTGCTTTTTTGTTGTAGTGAATCGGCCTTTGGCCTTTGATTTGACTTTGTCGAGTGCTTCACTTTTGCTCGGTTAAAACCTTCACAATTTTGGGCCTTTGGCCTCTTTTGATTTTCTTCTTTGAGTTTTTCGCTTCTTTGTGACTTGCTAGTCCATTTGTCAGCCTTCTTGGGAGGTCCAATCATCGCCCGCAAGCCTATGGATATACCTCCCCTCTCCTCTCGTCTTCGTCGTTTTGCGCGGGTCAAGATGAGGGTCGCTTATCTATTTTCTCGGCTATTTTGACTAGAGAGAGGACGGTCTGATTCCCGTCCTCGCCTTTGCATAGATGCTTCTTGGCGGAGTTTGACTCAATTATTCACTGAAAACCCGAAGTGCAGCCTCCACTGACTTCGAAAACCATATAGTTTGATCTGATCCTTTGATTGCTTCCCAAGTCCTTCTAGGGCAGTTTATGTCAACTCCACATCCCTAGTTATCTCAGTACAAAGGACAAATGGAAAGTTACATTCTAAGTTTTTAAACAGTTTGAATTTTCACAAGGTAAATGCATGAATTCTGATTTATCTTTTTCACATTCTTAAGTTCATATGTTCAAAAAGATACTATTACTAAAAAAAGAAAAACAGCAAGCATGTTATTTATGTACACAGGCGGTTTTCACCCCCCACTTTTGAACGAAGGCGTGCCTTAGTTCAAAAGTCATGCAAGCTTAAAACTAAGTACTGAAAGTAAGTGCGGAAAGTAAGATAGTGTCGGGTTACCTCCCGACCAGTGCACTTGTTTTACGTCTTTGGCTCGACGATACCTCGTTGTGGATTACTGGTTTGGGTCCCATGGGTGGCTGAGGTCAAACTTTTGTGGGGCTAAGTTGACTTCATTGTGGTACTGTTTAACTCGCTGCCCGTTTACCGTGAACTTGCTTCCATTGTTCATGCTTTCTAACTCAAGCATCCCATGGTTGAATACTTTAGTCACGGTATACGGACCGGTCCATCTTGATCTTAGTTTACCGGGCATCAACTTCAACCGTGAGGAGAAGAGTAGTACTTGTTGTCCTTCCTCGAATGAGCGCCGGAGGATGAATTTGTCGTGATATAATTTCGTCCGTGCCTTGTAGTCTGTCTGCCCTTCATAGACCTTGAGCCGCAATTCTTCAAGTTCGCATAGCTTAAGCTTCCTATCCAGTCCGGCAGCTTTTAAATCCGGATTGCACTGCTTGAGCGCCCAATAGGCTTTGTGTTCTAATTCCACCGGAAGGTGGCATGCCTTCCCATAAACAAGTCGGAAGCGGGAGGTTCCAATTGGCGTCTTGTATGCCGTCCGATAAGCCCAGAGAGCTTCATCTAGCCTTTGACTCCAATCTTTCCTACCTGGTTTCACCATCTTTTCTAGAATACTCTTGATCTCGCGGTTAGAGATCTCTGCTTGACCATTGGTCTGGGGATGATATGCCGTAGATGTTCTGTGGTGGACATGGTAGCGTTTTAAGGTGGCAGCCATCATGCGGTTACAGAAATGAGTTCCTTAGTCGCTGATTATGGCCTTGGGTACCCCGTATCTACAAAACAGGTTAGTGCGCAAAAAATCTATGACAGTCTTTGCATCGTCGCACCTTGTGGCCTTGGCTTCTACCCATTTTGACACATAATCAACAGCAACTAAGATGTAAGTATAACCGTATGAGACTGGGAATGGTCCCATAAAATCAAGACCCCAAACGTCAAAAACATCATTGACTAATATGGGTACTTGTGGCATTTCACTTCTAGCCGACACGTTTCCTACTCTTTGACACTTATCGCACTTTTGACACTTCTCATTGGTATCTCTAAATAAACTCGGCCAAAAGAAGCCGCTATCTAGGATTTTTCTAGCGGTTCTCCTAGGTCCGAAGTGTCCTCCGCATGCAAACTCATGGCAAAAGCTAATGACAGAAGCTATTTCATTATCAGGGATGCATCTCCTAAGTATTTGATCTGGTCCTATTTTCCATAAATAAGGATCATCCCATACGTACTGTTTAGCATCATGTCTAAGTTTCATGCATTGTGTTTTAGTAAGAGAAGGAGGAAATGTACCTCCTACAAGGTAGTTGACGATAGAGGCGTACCAGGGCACCTTGGTTGAGACGGCGTATAGGTGCTCGTCTGGAAATGACTCAGTTATGTGCCCTTCCTCATGCTTCCGGACAATCCTGCTTAGGTGGTCTGCTACAGTGTTCTCGATTCCCTTTTTGTCCCTTATTTCCACATTGAATTCTTGCAGTAGTAATATCCACCGAATAAGCCTTGGCTTAGCCTCCTTCTTCTTCATTAGGTAACGGATGGCAGCATGGTCGGAATAAACTATTACTTTTGCTCCAAGCAAGTAGGATCTGAATTTTTCCAGAGCGAATACGACTGCAAGGAGTTCCTTTTCGGTGGTGGAGTAGTTCCGTTGGGAAGGATCTAGGGTTCGTGAGGCGTAATAGATCACTCCCGCTTTCTTTTCAATTTTTTGGCCGAGAACTGCCCCTACAGCAAAGTTGCTTGCGTCGCACATGATTTCAAATGGTAGTTCCCAATTTGGTGTTTGGATGATGGGTGTGCTAGTGAGGGCTTTCTTTAGATCATCAAAGGCCTTTTTGCATGCGTTGGTGAATTCAAACGGAACTTCTTTTTGCAGAAGAGAGGAAAGGGGTAATGCCTTTTTGGAGAAGTCTTTGATGAATCGTCGGTAGAATCCTGCATGGCCAAGGAATGATTGGATGTCTCGGACCGTGGATGGGTAAGGAAGAGTCATGATGAGGTCTATCTTAGCTTTATCCACCTCTATGCCTTTTTTTGAGACGACGTGCCCTAAGACTGTTCCATGGGTTACCATGAAATGGCATTTCTCATAATTGAGCACTAGGTTCATTGAGACACATCGTGCCAGAACCGTGCTCAAATTATCTAGGCAAGCGTCGAAAGTATTGCCATAGATGGTGAAGTCGTCCATGAAGACTTCGATGAATTCCCCGATCATGTCTGAAAAGATGCTGGTTACTACCCTTTGAAACGTTCCTGGAGCATTGCATAGACCGAACGACATTCTTCTGAAAGCAAATGTACCGAATGGGCAGGTGAATGTGGTCTTTTCTTGGTCCTCAGGCGCTATGGGAACTTGGTTGTATCCTGAGAACCCGTCCAGGAAGCAAAAGTACGGTTTGCCTGCCAGTCGGTCTAACATTTGATCGATGAATGGCAGAGGGAAATGGTCCTTTCTTGTGACTGCGTTCAATTTCCTGTAATCTATGCACATTCTCCAGCCGTTCTTGATCCTAGTTGTTACCATATTTCCTTCGGCATCTTCCTCGACTGTGATCCCGCTTTTCTTCGGGACTATGTGGACTGGACTCACCCACTGACTATCTGATATTGGATAGATTACATCCGCATCCAGGAGCTTTTGTATTTCCTTCCGGACGATTTCCATCATGATTGGATTGAGTCGTCGTTGAGGCTCTCTTGATGGCTTTACTCCATCCTCGAGTAGAATACGGTGCATGCATACGGCCGGGCTGATTCCTCTTAAGTCAGCCAATGTCCATCCTAAGGCTAACTTGTGTTGTTTCAGTACTTTTATCAATCTCTGTTCCTGGCCTGCTTCTAGGCCACTCTTGATGATTACTGGGAGTGTGTTATTCTCCCCTAGGAAGGCGTACTTCAGATGTCCAGGCAGGGGCTTCAATTCTACTTTGGGAGCTTGCGTCACTGAGGGCAGAAAAGTATTTGATTTGAATAATTTTACCTCGTTGACTTCGTATTCTGGTGTGAGAGGTTCTGAGGTTGTCAGGTGGGCTAGTGTTTCATGCAGGCCTTCGGCCAAGTTATACGAGCTCTCGGCTCCATTGAGTATGAGTTCTAAGGGATCCTTTTTAGGTTCTGATTGAACTTCTTGGACTAGGTCGTCCAAAGCGTCGAGAGCGTGTACTTCCTCGAAGTCCATAGGGTGCTTCATTGCTTTGAGTATGTCGAAGCTGAAAACTTCTCCTTCTACTTCCATTGAGATCATTCCACTTCCACAGTCTATCTTCATTCTTGCTGTTTTTAGAAATGGACGGCCAAGAAGGATGGGTGCATGATTAGTAGGTTCGCCATTCTCCATTTTTAAAACGTAGAAGTCCGCTGGAAACACTAATTGGCCTACTTGGACCAAGACATCTTCAATTTTTCCCTCGGGCTGTTTACACGACCGATCCGCTAATTGAATAGTAAGACCGGTGGGTATGAGTGGCCCAATCTTAAGGCATGAGTAGATCGAGAAGGGAAGGACATTGATTGACGCTCCTAGGTCTAGCATGCAGTTTGCGAACTTGATGTTTCCAATAGTGCATGGAATGGTGTAAGTTCCCGGATCTCCACATTTGGAGGGCACTTTTCGTTGCATGATTGCTGATACGTTCCTACTCATTAGCTCTTGATCGTTTTTAGCATTTTGTCTCCGGTTGGTGCAAAGTTCCTTTAAGAACTTGGCATACCGAGGAATTTGTTTTATGGCTTCCAACAGAGGAATGTTGATTTCAACCTTACTAAACAACTCGAATATTTCCTTATCCATGACATGTTGTTTTTGCACGCGAGCAGGCACTGGGAAAGGAAGTATTGTGCTGATTTTAGGAGTTTCAGTTCTGGGCATGGGGCCAGGCCTGTGTTTCTGGGACGTGTTTTCTTCATCTTCGGCTACGTCCCGTTCTTCCTCAAATATGTCTGTATTTTCCTCGGTTGATTCTTCCTCTAGAATTTCGAGAGTTTCAGGCCTTATTTGCTCTTTTCTGGGCAACCTTGGATCTTCATTCTCCTCTCGCTCTAAAGGTTTGTTGGCAAGCGTTTTTCCACTCCTAAGGGTCAAGGCATTCACATCTTTCTGTATGCTTTGAATGGTTTGCAAAAGGAGTCTCTCTGTCTCATTAGCGTGTGCTGAGTCTGGGGTAGCAGGTTGAGAGATGTGCATTTTTAAGTCCGATAACTCTTCCTTAGTTTTGGCTTGGAATTGATGCATAGTAGCCGATAGTTGTGCAATCATGTCCTCAAGTGACTTGTTTGGTCCCAGATGATTGTTTGGACACACGTTAGTTTTGTGGTCCGTAGAATTGCAAAATTCGCAAGATATTACTTGAACTGTCTGCTTTTGTAGTAATTGCATCATCATTTCCTTTATTTGTCTTATCTCTTCTGGTATTGAGCTTACTGGTGTCTCAGCTTGTGAGACATTTTCTGTTCGGAAGAATTCGTTTTTACGGACAGTCTCTTCTCTAAACCGAGCGTTTTCGGCTACATTGGTGATGAGATTCCTTATGCCGCTTAATGATAGATTCATCATGGACCCTCCTGCTGAGGCATCTAGTAGCATTTTTTCCAAGGGTTTTAGCCCATCAATGAGGTACTCGATGATGAATTTCTCGGGCAGTCCAATGGTACAGCAGCTTCTCTCCAAGCGGTTGAACCTTTCTAGGTAGTTGTACATGGTTTCGTTTTGTTCCTGCCTTATGTCCTGCAATTGTCTTCTTACTTCCTTTGCTCTTCCTGCTGGGTAGTATTTGTCTAAGAATTTCTTCTGCATCTGAGCCCATGTTCTGATGCTTCCGGAAGGTAATGACAGGAACCAGTCGTTTGCCGCATCAATGAGGGAAAAGTAGAACGCCTTTAACTTAAAGTCGTCTACGTTTACGCCATTTGGTTTGAGGTTTTGGCAAATCCCATGTAGACGCTGGAGATGAGTCATTGCTGATTCTCCACGAGTTCCTGAGAATTTTGGCAAGCTGTGGGCCACTGAAGTGTTGATGGCGATGTTTTCTAGCTCAGGTCCTTCGTAGATACACCATGGCTGAACTCTGAAATCTGGTGCCGAAAGTTCTCCCAGGGTGGGTTCACGGTAGTTGTCATCCCCGTAGTAGTTATCGAAGACGGGTTCTTGTCTAGGAACTTGTCGAGGGCGAGGGGGTGGGGGATATCTAGGGGGTTGTCGTACTGGACCAGCTGCATTTTGGTCCTCGGGTGGTTCTTGGTTTCGTCTGATGGCCTCCCTATCACGAGCTCGTCTGCTTCTGATGAGTTGCTCCGGATCATCCATAAATGGAAGTGGCACTTCATCATTTCGCTCGTACAGGTTTATTTCATCGTCATCCTGGTAGTCATGATGACTTCCTTCGCGAGACATAGTTGTTTCGAGCGCGAGAATTTAAAAGAGATGGAGGGAGAGAAAAGAACAGTTTATTCGACGGCTAATTCCCCGGCAACGGCACCAATTTGACGGAGGGCCACCGCACTGTCGTTAAGGTGCAGTGTCCTCTGTACAAATAAATTTATAATATCCGCTACTTGTGACTACACTACTGGGTAGTAAGTGGTAAGTAGGGGTCGAACCCAAGGGAATTAGGGGAATAGGCTATTCTTTTAGGGTGATTGAACTGGGGGAGCGTGTTTTATGGTTGATTGAGATTTTAGCGTTCTAATTAACTACGTGATTTTTTGGGGGTTTTTGGTTTTGATTGTAGAAAAGTAAATACAGAAATTAAATGCTGTAAATACAAAGAAGACTTACAGTGGGTGATGCGTGATTGTAATTCCTCCGGTAGATCAGCAGTTGGTGATTGCGGTTTAACAGTAAAGAAAAGCATTCGGTTTCAAGTACTCTTGTATTATAACATGTATATAATAAACTGTTAGTAACTTTTCTAAGTATTCAAAGATGAATCGAGGCCCTTTCGTAGCGCAAGACTTGCAACATCGTTTAAAGCAACCCTTGTTCTATTTCAGACTAATTCCTCCTTTCGAAGTATCTTAGCCTTTTGTGCATCCACTTGATCTCACAGTTACGATTGACCAAGTGGTGTTTTAGATGAGTCGAACTTCTCAGATAAGCTTTGCCCTTTCGTAGCATCCACTTACCCGAGTATGTTCACGAATCCCCACGGAAGAGTTTTGCCCTTTCGTAGCATCCACTCAACCTTGGAAATTCTGACTATAAATGGCACATAGAACAAGTTTTGAATACAAAGAAATGAAACTAAAAGATATTACAACATTATATAAGATAAGAAAATACCTTCCACCGAATAAAGAGTTTAGCTACGAATATCCATAGAGATGGATACCATAGCTAAATACTCGGGGGTTTTTGAAAACAGTAAGAGGGAAAGGGGTGGAATACTCAAGAACCAACAGGAGTATTCCTAATTCCTACTGAATACTCAAGAACCAACAGGAGTATTCTCTACAGTATTATAATACTCGAGAACCGACAAGAGTATTATAATTTCCAGTATAATACTCAAGAACAAACAGGAGTATTATTTCAAAACCGACCCAAACTTACAAGTAACAAAATGTAGAGAGAGAAGTGATTACAATTTTTGGGATGATTTATGAGGAGGAGGAGCACCTCCTTTTATAGGAAAAATGGGTGGAGATGGGTGGTGGAGATTGGTTTGATCCAAGGGAGGAGGAGGAGGCAAGGAGGAGCCAAGGAGGAGCCACCAAGTGGCGGAGGAGGAGTGGTGGAGCTCAGCCGCCGGTAGCCGGTTGTGGTGGAGGAGCAATGGGTTGTTTCCTCCACCTCCAAGGCAAGTAGCCGGTCACCAAGGAGGAGGAGGGGTGGCGCCGCCGGTAGTGGGTGGTGGAATGGGGAGGTTTTCCTCCTTTGGTCACCTCTTCATCAAGTCACCAAGTCATCTTGCCATATGTGAATTTTGTACAGTTTTGTGCAGTCTTTTCACAAAACTGTCAGTGTGTTCCTTCCCCGGACTGTCTTGACTTCACTCCTGATTCTTCTGATTAATTTATTCTGGTCAATTCAACGTCAGGATCCTTGATATTTCTTCAGTCGGCATATGATCTTGACCTTGGATTGACTCTTGTTATCTTTTCAGCATAAAATCCTCTCCTTAGCGTGTTTTCACTTCAGTCTCTAAAATGCCCTGTGGAAATATATCGGGACTAACAGATGGATGTTAGATAGACAAACAGTCTAACTTGGGGGGTTTTACTGTGTTTTTGATTCGTATAATTGTGGTCCATCAGGCAGCTAAGGAAGTTGTGTGGCTTAAGGGTCTATTGTCTAGAACTGAACAATGTTCTTATGTGCCTTTGATCTATTCTGATAGCATGAGTGCTTCGCATCTTTGTAGAGATCATGTTTATTATTAAAGAAGTAAACATATTGATGTTAGGCTTCATTTTATTAGGGATATCATTGACAAAGGTGTTATTAGAATTGATAAAGTTCTTGGTGATGAAAACCCTGCTGATTTTGGGACTAAGGTTGTGCCTTATGTTAAATTTGAGTATTGTAGGAAAGTCTTCCATATGGGCAAGGTGACCTGAAGCTGTTGCTGGTCAGGGAAATGGAACAATGGCTGGTGGAATGCAGCTGTTGCAGAGCATAGAATGGTTGAATGAAGATGTACAAGACCAAGCAGATTAGGATGACAATTTGTAAGGTTGTAATCTACTTGTTCAATACATCACAAGCACAAATCATTAGGTTTAGATAGAGCTTAAACACGCACAAAGAGAGCAGTCGAGTTCCTGAGTTGAAGACGCATTGTCACGGGATGTCACGGGGTCTATCACGGGATCTCCGGGCGTGACAAGCCAGTGCCACGGGTCTGGAGGAAGTGTCACGGGTCGTGACAAGCAAGTCGAAAAGCTTCTAAGGTTTTCACCTGCCGTTGCAACCGTGACAACCCAGTGTCACGGGCTGGAAGGAACTGTCACGGCACTTGGATTCTAATGGAACGACACAATTTTGGTGAAGGCGCGCGTTTGACCGAATTTGACCATTGGGGATATGGCAGCGTTTTGAGGCCAACTGAAGTCGAGATACAAAAGAACTTAGATTTGGGAATTAGGGTTTCTAATTCACGAAATTCTGAGATTCGAGCGATAGAAAAGTTCTCCAAGAACGACGAAGCGAGATTGCTGTCTTGTGTTCGATTCGAGTGGTGCGAGCGTCAACCGTGATTCGATTATTCACTGAGGGTTGACTGAGGCTTGGCAGAAGCTTGGAGTTGTGACATAGCCGTGGGACGAGACTGGACGGAGTGTCGTCGGTTCACAGGGGCTACGGAGGGGGCTGAATCCCTCACACTCATCTCTATTGCTTTGTTTGCTTGCGTGATTAAGTGTTCATATATAGGATTGTTTGATTTGTGCTTGATTGAACCTTGGAGAGAGTTACTCCATTGATTTATATTTTTCATTCAATCAATAAAACCATCCATTCCTTTATACATTCATAGTGTATTACTAGTTATTTTTAACGTAATGCCTTGATTAATAAAGAGTCAATTACTTTACTTATACTTTGACCGCACTGACAACTAATTCGTAATGAATTTACCATCCTACCCTCATTGATACTCTGTCTCTGTCTGCCAATGTCAATTGCTGTTGGAAATTTCTACGCGTTCCACCTGCCGCTGTTATCGCGTCTCTGTCAAAAGCCTGGAGCTTTACCTAAGTCGGCGTTGATTGAGCTGTAAAAGAAGGTGGAGTTTGCTTCTGTGTCTGGTTTTATTAGATCGGAGACTCAGCAATGGCGTCCTGTTTTGTGTCTGTCGTGATTAGCATCATCAATATCGTTGCTTTTGGGCTGGCGGTGGCTGCTGAGCAGAGGAGAAGCAAAGTGAGCTTCAATTTCCATATACCCATTTGGCTGAAATGTGTGTTTTGCTAGAGCTTGATTGTTGCCTGATACTTGTTTGTGAAAATGCTTGAAAGAATTTTAAATTGAGAGAACTACGAGATGTGCTTTGAATTCGACAATTTTGGGTTTTATGGTTTCATTTCTTGATAGGAGATTTGAGTTAGTGATTGCATCTGAGGTTGATCCTTCTGTATGATTCGCTGGTCTGGAGGTTTATTGTTGACATTTGCCAGGTCTATTAGTTCTTTTTGACCTAATTTAGATCTGTAATCTTTGCTCATTTGTATGTTTAGTTTGATTTCCATGATGATATGGCACCAACTGCAATTATAGGTATTGAAGCAATGATTAGTCTCATGGAATCGTAGTTATTTGAGTACTAGCGGATAATTGTAGTGCACATTATCTATGCTGATGTTTTCCATCCCATGATTGATTTTGCTTAACAAATCTTGTATTTTCGCAGGCAAAGGTTGTTGAAGACAATGACAAAAACTTTAACTATTGCCAGTATGATTCAGACATTTCGACAGGATTGGGTGTTGGTGCATTTCTCCTACTCTTATTATCTCAAATAATTCTAATGGCTGCAAGTCGTTGCTTCTGCTGCGGGAAAGCCTTGGGTCCTGGCGGGTCACGGGCATGGGCTGTTGTCTTCTTCATTTTCACCTGGTAATGCTACCTTTTATTACCGTGAAACAATTGAAAGCAATTCTTTTTTATTCTCTAATGGCAGCTCGACCATTGATGCTCTTTTTGTTTACTTCGCAGGATTGCGTTCCTTATTGCAGAGGCGTGCCTGTTGGCTGGATCAGTGCAGAACGCATACCACACGAAATACCGCCACATGGTCATTAACGGTGACATATCCTGTGAAATGCTGAGAAAGGGAGTTTTTGCTGCTGGTGGAGCCTTCATCATCTTCACCACTTTGTTTTCACAGTTCTACTACATGTGCTATTCCAAGGCCGCCAATAAAAGCAGTCAAGCATATCCTTGATCTTGATCGCATGCCTTAGCTGCCAAGCTTCATTCCGAAGCGCGCACCAAGCTTGTTGTGTCCATTTAGCATTCTGAATTTGTCAGGTGTTTAAACCTCACTACTGTATGTTGTGTTCCTCAACACTTCCATGCTGATATCAAATCTTGTACTGTCAGAATTTGTACTATTTTGTCATGGAGTTATACCAATAGAATCATCCTTAGTACTTTAGTTTGGTGAAAAAGTACTTCAATGCTGCCATATCTGAGCTTTCATATACAGCCATAATCCAATCCTGATAAGACTTCGCATAGTTGCTTTTACTTGACTCGTGTTATTTAAGCCAGCATTCTTCGACACAACGACACTAACAAAATTTATAAACAGTCCTATACATACATGAGCATAGCGAAGACAATATAACAGACATCACTAATGACCTAAGACGCGCAAGGAACCATCTAGAGCTCGTACGCAAGAAATCTGGCCTTGGAAGGGTTTGTCATGTCTAGAAACAGATGAGCCATCCCCCCTATGCCTTCGAACAAAGAATAAGGATGGTCTCCTCCGTGCATTTCCCCCTCTGATATAAGCTCTGGAGCCCTGTCTAGTAGAAAGCAAGTAAATGCCTTAGCTCTATAGAGATACTCGTCTTTGCCTGTCAATCGATATAGTGCGAGGAACACATTGGCATTTCCGCTTATCCCGTGACAAATCCCAACTCGTTTTAGTAAACCTCGGTTCCACACCACTTCAGCCGCCTCTATAGCCGCCTGTACAAAATCCGTATCGCCAAATATCTGCAAATAAAGAAACAACAATAGTATGAGAAGTTAAATTCCATGCCAGGTACTTTTATGAAATAATTGTTACCTGCGCTGCTTTGACGAGAGTAAGAGCAACTCCTGGTGCGCCATGGCACCAGTGAACAAGACGATCAGACTCACTTCCTTCGCTGGAAGGATAGTTCCCACTTGGGAAACGGTTATTGATCATGTAGCGGAGGGTATTCTTTACATCTTCCAACTCATCTTTTCTAACCTCCATATCCATCAGAACATGCATGATTCCAGCAAGACCATGCGCCGCGCCCCAGTACTTCTTCCCATGCCACTCATACATCAACGGGCATTTTCCCTTACCTGCTAGTTGCCTACCAGCCCTGATAACGTCATCAACAATCGGCCTCTGTGTCAAATCAAAATTAGACGATTAGACCGATTCATCCTCTGATTCACGGAAAAAACAATTTCATGAACACATTTTTTAAGGTAACAAACTTACATATAAGGCAGGAGAAACTGTCTCGTTACCAATATGCTTGTTTAAGAAAGCACACGCCCATAAGAATCCCGCTCTCCCATACAATAACTCAATCGGCAGATCCTCAGAAAGCCGTATCTGCACTTTCAAACCATATGTGCCCACGTAAACATCAAAGTAAAATCATCAACATCCATCTATCAGAGTCAGATTATAACACGCGATATGAAACAAACACCTCTTGAAATTTCCTTAAGTAGTGATCGCATAGCTTCTCATTACCGATGTGTTTTGCCACCACAGCACCCAGCGCACAAACACCAGCCTGTCCGCATATGAAGGTAACACGCCTGCCACAAAACATTCAAAAGACATCATTTTGACGCCAAAATGTGCAAATATAATCCAAAATCTAAAACTTCATTTATCAAAAAACAAAATCACATTGTTCAAACCGAGCTTATTTCTTCATCTCAAACTCACCAAATCACAAAAAAAAAAATACAAACCCTAAATAAGAAATAGCCATGAAAATTCAAAATTGGTGAGCAAAGAAAATACCCAGAATCCCTAGAAGCATAATCACATCCTTGAACAATCTCAGAACACAGCTTCAGATCATTGCTGTCTTTATCAACCAGATAAGCTTTAAACAGCAAGTAAGCAGTACCAAGTGGACCAGTGTAGAGAGTGAAATCCCTAACCCTAACACCACCAGAACCCCATGTCTCCCTCACAACCTGAAACCCCCAATTTACATCCATACCAACAAAAAAAACCCCATTACACAAAATAATTAAATAAATTCAAAGCTAAAATCTTTAAGCGCTTTGATCATGAGTTATATGTTGTACTGTATCTTTCAGCTGCAGAGCTGCTCTTTTAAGCCTCTCTGAAAGCACACTGTTCGGAAGCGACAGGAGGCTCATCAGCGATGCGTCAGCGGAGTCGGATGCTCCCTCCGCCGCGAAATTCGGAAATTTGTTTTGAAAATATCTGTCGGACATTTCCACCGCCACCGACTAGAATTTGCTTCATCGGTTTGGTTTTTGCCTTTTGGTGAAGCTGGAGAGAGGAAGGCACGTGCGTGGCACGTGATAACGTTCTGTAGGCTCTGGACCATGATCGAGATTTTGGGCCTATTTTGTTTGGTTCGATTTGGGTAAGTCGGTCCAATTTGGCGGTTCATCATTCGTATATGATTCCGAAACCCTAATCGATCCTGGTGCACTCTCTGCTGAGAACAAAATGGTGAGGAGCACGGAAAGGAAGGTGAACACGTCGGGAAAGCCGAAGCATTCGCTTGACGTGAACCGGTCAGATGGGAAGAGCAACACTCGTACCGCCGCCACTGTGCGGCGGCTTAAGATGTACAACACGAGGCCAAAAAGGAGCCGAAAAGGGAAGATCTTGAGGCATGAGTTGCAGTCGACAGAGCTTCCGTCGACGCGAATTGCGCCTGATAGGCGGTGGTTCGGTACGTGGAATTTTCAGTTCAGTGATGTCAATTTTTGTTGAGGTTGGAGTGTTGGATAGAGTGATAGTGAGAAATGGATTTGTTGTTGTAGGGAATACGAGGACGATTAAGCAAAAGCAATTGGAGTTTTTCAGAGATGAGCTGCAGACAAGAATGTCAAGTAATTACAATGTGCTGCTGAAGGAGAAGAAGCTTCCAATGTAGCTTTTGAACAATCACCAAAAGGTGTGGACTTGGTTTGTGAATTTGGGTTTAAATTTTAATCTGCAGTGTGGATAATTGACTTGGAGTTATTTGGTTGTCATTTGCATGTCTGAATTAGTTTTCTGCTAGCTGATATTTTATATTTGTGTGTCTAGCAAGCAAGGGTTCATCTTCTAGACACTGAAAAGTTTGAGGATACATTTGGTTCTAAGAACAAGAGGAAGCGGCCGAAGCTTTTAGCTGCAGATTATGAGTCCTTGGTAAAGAAAGCTGAAGGCTCCCAAGGTGAATATATTGCTTAAATTATTTTGTGGTTGACTGTGACATTGATGATGTTGTGCTTGAGGTTTTTGTTAGTCATATTACGAGTACAAAGTTCATAAATTTGTATGATGATGAATAGTGATTAGGAAGGCGCATAGAACTGATTGATCATCGTGGATGAGTGATATTTCATGGTTTGTTCCATAGAGATATTTCCTTCACCAAAGCTATGTGGATGGAAAATTAAAGTTTTCTTGTTTATAACAGATGCATTTGAGCAGAAGCATGTTGATTCACCCGCTGAAGGAAGTCGAGAAGATGGGTTTAGGGACCTTGTCCGACATAACATGTTTGAAAAAGGACAAAGTAAACGAATATGGGGAGAGCTTTAGAAAGTGATCGACTCTTCTGACGTTGTTGTCCAGGTTGGTATACTTATTGTGTGTCCTGTCGAGAAACTTAACTTTTATAAGCCGCTTTACAGTATTAGGTATATTATTCACGATTCTTACTGTAATCCTCTTTTTTGTTGCCTTTCCTCAAAGTTTTGATAGCCGTAAACAGTTATTATAATTTGAGTTATATAATCTCTTCATCTTACTGCACATTTTTATATGCGGTAGAAGATGGCATATATCACAATGCGTCATGGTTACCCTGGGCAATTCTGCACTAACAGCTTTCTTATTATAGGTTCTTGATGCCAGAGACCCACAAGGGACAAGGTGTTATCACTTAGAGAAACACTTGAAGGAGCATTGTAAACATAAGCACATGATTCTTTTGCTGAACAAGGTAGGTTGGTTGCATTTTGATTGAATATTTATGCTCTTGTAGTAGAGTAAATAACATCCCGATTTTCTTCCTTTTCAGTGTGATTTAATACCAGCCTGGGCTACTAAAGGATGGCTCAGAACGTTGTCTAAGGAATACCCAACCTTGGCATTTCATGCAAGCATCAATAAATCATTTGGCAAGGTATTTTTTGTAATCTGAAACTACTAATTGCAGGTGGTACGTGATGCTTACAAATGTGATTCGGTTACAATATATTCTGTTGTTTCTCAAAATCTTAGGATTGAATTTTATAGCATAGACATGTAGCAATAAGAAATTACTTCTTTTAATAATTGAATATATTTTGCATATATGTTTGTGGGCTAAACCTCGAACGTTTGATATTACAATTAATTTGTTGCTGTCTTTTTATTTCGCAGGGCTCACTGTTGTCAGTTTTGCGACAATTTGCTCGTCTAAAAAGCGATAAGCAAGCAATATCAGTTGGATTTGTTGGATACCCCAATGTTGGAAAATCATCTGTCATTAATACCCTTCGTACCAAGACGGTAATGACATCTCTCTTGTCTTGGTCACTTTATATTTCTTCTACAAATTGTTCAAGTTTATTTGTACATTGGGGAGTTATCTCACAAGATTATTATTTTGCTTATGAAAGGTTTGCAAAGTGGCTCCCATACCAGGGGAGACTAAGGTGTGGCAATATATTACTCTAACAAAAAGGATTTTCTTGATCGACTGTCCCGGAGTTGTCTATCAAAACAAAGACACGGAAACTGATGTTGTGCTCAAGGGAGTGGTGATTTTCCTTTTTATTTTCTTTTGCCAATCATTTCTCCTGAAGTTCCAATTTAGTTATTGGTGCAAGCATAACAGGGACCTGTCTTCATACCCTTGTGTATTAGTGTCATGTCCGAATTCCAATGTCTCCTTATTTAACAGCAGTAAATGCTTCCATGTTTTAGGTACGTGTTTCAAATTTGCAAGATGCTTCTGAACACATCGGGGAGGTTCTAAAGCGTGTGAAGAAGGAACACTTACAAAGAGCATACAAAATACAGGATTGGTATGTCATATTGTGTATCATTATCAGTAGTTGATGAGACCAAAACAATGCATAATATTATGGCGTAATTCTCTATGCATGTTGGGTTATAAATCTTAGTGATCCTAAAATTAGAAAATAGTATTTGTATGTTAATTTCTTAGTTTTCAATGATTTATACCGCTGATTATTTGTGTTGTTGCCTTTACTGGCAGGGAGGATGACAATGACTTTCTCATTCAGCTTTGCAAAATGTCAGGCAAGATTTTGAAGGTGAGAGGCTATTCACTTGCTATTGGATGTATTCGCATATTCATTGTCAACTTCGATAAATATAAATAGCAATAGAGCATGGTGAACCCTGAAGTTACACCTGCTGAAAACGACTACAATGCTATTATCCATAATGTATCTCTAGCTAAACTTTCGTACTCCTGGTTCTTTTCCTAGGGTGGTGAGCCTGATTTGATGACTGCGGGTAAGATGATCCTCCATGGCTGGCAGAGAGGCAAGATACCCTTCTTTGTCCCTCCTCCAAAGCAAGACGAGAACTCATCCGCGGAACCAGCTCTTCACATGCTGAACAGTGATGCAGTTGTTGACAATAATCAAGCGGCTGCTCTCAAAGCCATTGCAGGGATTGTCTCATCTCAGCAACTAAAAACCGTACCTGTTCAGCCCGATCTGTTCACTGAGAATGAACTTCACAGTGAATCGCCACCAAGTGAGCTCCACACTGATTCAACAGGGCAATAGAAATTTTATCCGTCCATCTTTTCTGGTCTACAGAAGAAACATATATTAGATAGATGTCCTTCAAACTGCCTAAGTGTATTTATTATCTCGACTCATTAATTTCAAGAGTAAACAACTATTAGGAAGTTTCATGACTAAGAAATTGTGTTTTCCCCAAAGAGAAAAAAAAAAGCTGGACTTTTTGAGTCGGATAATTTAATTTGCCTTCCACTCCTATGGATCTCTACGTCCTACAAAGTCCATGCTCTAAAGACCTTTAGGCTTAAGCCTTTATGGGAAGTTCACCAAGCTGGATTGCATTTGGTTTTTCAGCAAGGTGGTGAAAGCTTACAACTGGACTCCATAAATCGCTCCATGATGAGTGCTTGAAATAAATGTGAGAAGTGTTCATTTTAGTCATTCGCCATGGCTGACTTCTAGATAGAAAATTATCGAACTGGCACTTAATATTTGATGCCAGACGTCGAAGAAAATGAAGGTGCTTAACGGAACGTGTTTTGTCCGATTTACATGGAAATCCTTGCTTAGTTACAGCTCAGTTCTCTGTTATAAAAATAATAATGTGTAGAGCTACTAACTGAATACCAACATCATAGTTTTAACCAAGTTGGTGTTAAGAACATTTAGAAAACTCTTTATCACGGGCTGCTGATTCCAAAATCTAATTAATATCGCAGATCTGCACTACATACAACTTATCACCTAGCCTACCTCGCCGTCCCACGTGAGCTCTTTTGTATTAGTTTTGATGATTGGAATTAGTCCAGTTCGTTAAGATTTACTTCATAATAGTAGAAATAAAAAAAGGTTATGGTCTACCGATCATATTCTTGATCAAAAAATCAACAATTCAAACTTTCTAAATACGTCCATCTTATTGCACGAATTCGGAATTTTCCATTCTTTGCCTTTTAAATATAAAAGTGATGGCGTGATCAAATATAGGGTCAATGAAGAGCTTCAAGCCTCCTCCTAAAGAAAAAGTTATAGTTGTAAAATAAAGGATCATTTTAATCCTCATTTAATATGAAGTTATGGTAAAAGGCACCATTACAATGAAAAAGATCTAGTGCTGCGCAGTAATTTGCTACGAGTGGAAAACGGTGTCGTTTTGATCAATACGGCGTTATTTTGATTTTCGAAAAATAACAAAACGACGTCGTTTCACCTCTCACAGCAAAATGCCGCTCTGCACCGGATCCAAGTCCCCATTACAATTTAGGGAAAAGATCATTTCATAATCTTGTCAGAGTTTCGAATCTTTTTTATTTGTTCGATTAAATCATCTACTGTCCATAAATTTAGAAAATAAAGCAATAATTTAATTACACTAATCTTTTTTTTGATGGTTAATTACACTAATCTTAATTGATGACATATTAGTCGATTACAAAATTTAATCACACGTTCTCAATCCACAAAATTCCATAATTTTTGAACCATATTTTTCGAGATCATCATCATCGCCTCTGCGATCTCTTTTCTCTCTTTTTCTATATCTTCACTGTTGCTTATACCATAATAGATTGAAAAAAAAACAAGGCCTCTTCACGTTTGAGAGATGACGTTGGCATTATTTTCATCAAACATGATTTATATTTTTGTTCATGAATCATTATAGAACAATGTTCGTGGATAAAGTCATGATTTTTGTGATTTTGAGCACCAGTTTTTGATCACGTTGTTAGTTTGTTCATGATGTTTGTGTTTTTGATTTCAACGTTCATCTTTTTGCTGGATATATGCACAGACAACAATGCTCGTGTTTTTGTTCATAATATAATAATATTCGTGTGTAAAGTGATGATGTTCGTGTTTTTTAGCACAAATGTTTTGATATCATTGTTAGTTGTTCATGATGTTCGTATTTTTGTTTTTTATGCAAGAGGGTTTCGGTGAGAGACACGCGGCTGCAAAATCTAGGACTATAGTTGATGGTGGAGTTACGGAGAAAAGGAAATCGTGAAGAAGATATATATATTTTTTATAAAAAAAATTCCACTATTATTAAGCAAGGAATGGACAAGCCCCAAACTCATGCTGGTGCATCCGAGGAAGTTCGAACCGTCGACCTCCTGGTCATTCGACCTGGACTGTGACCGCTAAACTACTACCCATGCTGCCGTTGAAGAAGATATATGTTCGTGATTTCGTTGAATAGTTCGTGATTTCAATTTCGAAAATTTGAGGCTTGAATCCCGAAATATATTAGGCAACATTGGCACTGCCTTTGTTTTAATTACACTCAAAACCGTTGATTAGGAGGTGAAGTGATGATCATAATTCATAACATCTTTTGTGCAGAAGGAGTAGTAGTCTAATGGTTATTGTTTTGGTCAAATAATCAAGAAATTGGCGATTCAAACTCATGCAAATGCATCTAAAGATATGAGTCGGAGAGTTGTTCATTCCTTCCCTTACATGATAATCATAAAAAAAATAAAAAGTTGCTTACCTGCCAAAAAAAACCAACTTTTTCATGGAGCAAATCTTGTTCTCTATAAAATACCATAAAATTTCGCCTCCTCTCCTCTCTTCTTTTCTATGGTACCTCTTTCCCCCGGTGCTTCCCTTCTTTCCATTTTGGACCCTCCACTTTTCTGCGATATTCTTCCTTTTTCAATTTACCTTCTCAATTCCCCATCAAAATTTTTTTTTACCTTCTCTATTCTCCAGCAAACCTACAATAACTTCATAGTCCAAAATTCCAGATTTAGTGTTGTGTATATTAACTCGTGAATTAATTTCTTCTTTTTCTTCTATTTCATCACCTTTCTAAATATTGTTTTTCAATGTGATGTCTTTCAATTAACATCAATATCTATAATCTATTAATCTTACTTCTTCTCCATTGACATCTTCTACAAAACTATACCTTCTCCACAATCGAGGTTTTATCATTCTGGAAGGTCAAAGCCTCCATTTTTTCGTGAACGTCATCATCATCAACAACACAAACATTTGGGTGGTTCTTGGGTCTGGACTCTGGCATAAGCTAGAAAACAGATTCGAGTCGTTTAGATCCATCATGTCGAGTGAAGGTGAGTATACAGACTGTGTACCCTGTGATGGCTAAAAACCCTACATCGGTGGCAACCAAACATATGGTGGATTAAAGCTCACCTGTTGCAACGATAACTACCTTTCCTGAGGATGCAACCTCTCCTACAAATAATACAAATTCTAGTGTGGGTTCTTCAATTTATTCGATCAAAATGAACCTCAAAGTCAACTACCATTTGTTCACACTTTTCCATCTTCGAATCTGAATTCGACGACTGCTCCATTATTTATGCCAACCTACTCAAGTTCACCGCCCTCTCCAAAAGCGCATAGATCATACCAAGAGTTATTGAGTGATCCAATAACTCACACTCAAAAGGCTCTTTTGATGATTGCTCCAAAAAATTTAAGGAAAATTTTGAGCCTCCTCTGAAGCCGCGCACGAAGGAAGACAAGACTATTGATGATGCTAACAATGTGTTTCGTGCTATTGAGATTCAAAATCACCTAAACTTAAGTATACGCTTAAAATAGATAATTAATATGGTCCAAGAAAAAAGCCCAAAGAAAATAAATCAACATTGATGAAGAATACAAAGAAATCTAGAAGATTAAAGAGAATGTTGGAGATGTGATATTTATATTGAACTTGCTAGAACAATATTTTATAGCCGTAAAATCAAAATGATATTTAGAGAGAAGTT
This sequence comes from Rhodiola kirilowii, assembly GCA_033675215.1. NCBI lineage: Eukaryota > Viridiplantae > Streptophyta > Magnoliopsida > Saxifragales > Crassulaceae > Rhodiola > Rhodiola kirilowii. Next base: position 56,054,387 of record CM066201.1, read on the forward strand.
TAGTATATAAGGGGTTGAGGTTAACAGTTGTAAGAACTTGAGTCTCTCTATTCAATAATAAAAGTTATGTTTTCTACACTGCATGCGTAACTCAACATTTTGTTCAGCGTAAAAAAATATTAATTTATATTTGGTTTTGATTATTAAAAAACTCAATTGATGCTCAGCTCGTTGGAAGTATAGACTAAAGATGCGAGATAAGAGTACGACAATGACGATTGAGATCTAGAGAATTTGACGATGAAGATGAAGAAACGGTTGAATAAAGACAATACGAAGATAAAGAAAGCACACATCATCGACATTAAAATAATATTAAAATGTATTTATTTTTTTGTTATAATTTTCAACTTTCTAATATTAAAAATATTATTCACATCAAAAAAAAATTATAAGATTATTATTCATTTTTCGAAAAAATTATATGTTAAATTCCGACAAAATCCATAGAAAAAAAAAATTCCGAACAAAATCCACTACAAAAATAATCAAGTTGGAAATGAATTTTGAATCAATTTGCACAAACATACCTAATTGGAAAACAATTTTTTTTGAAAGTTGAAACTGTGTTTGGATCTCTCGAACTGATCAGCTTAGTAGTTGTGAGAATCTTGTTGGTTTCCAGACATTTTTTTAAATATTTTATTAAAAATTATATTCAGAAAAAATGTCAAAACATCATCAGCATATGACATATTCTCGTAAAGCAAGACAGAGAGATCCATCTGCCATCTGCTTTGCCACGAAACTCAACTACCTTAAGCCCCGCCCAACTCCTCTCTCCTCGGTATCTGCATTCCTCTGCTCACTCCTCCAATCCTCAATTCGTCTCCTAAACCCTAGCTGCCGACTTAGCTCCATTTCCACCAAATTAACCGAAAGTTCCGAGCTTTAAAAGATTCGATTTTTGTTGAATTTTACGCGACTTGGGCCCTGATCGAGGTCTTGCGTTCACTACCCGATCAAGGGTTTACAGGGATTTGGGCAGAAGTTTTGAAAGATTGCAGCTTTCTGGAAAAGTGTGGTAGACAGCTTGCTGTCATCTGGTGAAAGGGACGTGTAAGTGTGAGATGGGTTGAAAAAGATCTACTCTTGAAAAGATTCCAAGAGACATCTTTTTTTTGTTGAAGCTGGCGTTTGGGAGATGTATCTGGAATAGTTTCCATATTCAGAATAGTGTGGAAGAAAACGCGTTGGAGTTTTTATTTTGGAGATGTATCAGCTGGACTAGTTTGCATATTTAGATTAGTGCTGAGAAAGAGCTCAAGAGTGCTTCATGCAGCCTTGAAGCTCTTGATTTGGGGTGTTGTGTCTTAAGTAAGGAGTTGGTATGTAAGATTTGGAAGCCGGGTAGTTGTGGTTTTTGTAGGAATGAGAGTTTGTTTAAATTGCTGAAACTGGCGGTGGGTGTTGTTGGATTGGTTTTCTGCCTGCGTTGAAGTTTTGTTTTCCGGAGAGTATTAGGGCTCGCTGCTCGAAGGAATGGTGGAAACAGAAGGAGATATGCGGTCACTGGCCTTGACGCCAACTTGGTCTGTTGCATCAGGGTTATTGGCTTATTTGCCCCTCTTTGAAACTCAAATAACCCGTTTGCCCCTCTTCAAACTCAAATAACCGGATTGCCCCTTTTTGTTAAATTCTCGGTTTATGATTTACCGGTAATGTTAATTTTGCATATTCTCGGTTTATGATTTACCGGTAATAATATTTTCAGTTTTTTGAAAATTTTGATTAAACACCCATCTTTGGTCACTATTTTTATCAGTTTAACCTTTTAATTTCATTTTTGAATAAACATGAAAGTTATAGAACATTCAATTATCTTTCTAACCATATAAAGAACATCTTAAACGGATACCGGATGACGCCTCTATGAGCTTCCGAATGTTAGCTCGGACCCCCTCGGTTTTTTGAAAAATTTGATTAAACACCCATCTTTGGTCACTATTTTTATCAGCTTAACCTTTGAATTTCATTTTCAAGTAAACATGAAAGTTATAGAACATTCAATTATCTTTCTAACCATATAAAGAACATCTTAAACGGATATCGGATGACGCCTCTATGAGCTTCCGAATGTTAGCTCGGACCCCCTTGGTTTCGGCAAATTTCGATCGATCGGTTTTTCAAAAAACCGAGGAGGTCCGAGCTAACATTCGGAAGCTCATAGAGGCGTCATCCGGTATCCGTTTAAGATGTTCTTTATATGGTTAGAAAGATAATTGAATGTTCTATAACTTTCATGTTTATTCAAAAATGAAATTAAAAGGTTAAGCTGATAAAAATAGTGACCAAAGATGGGTGTTTAATCAAAATTTTCAAAAAACTGAAAATATTATTACCGGTAAATCATAAACCGAGAATATGCAAAATTAACATTACCGGTAAATCATAAACCGAGAATTTAACAAAAAGGGGGCAATCCGGTTATTTGAGTTTGAAGAGGGGCAAACGGGTTATTTGAGTTTCAAAGAGGGGCAAATAAGCCAATAACCCCATCAGTATTGACGATCTTTGTTGCAGTTTCGCTACTCGTGGAGCGCTCAATTCACCGCCTAAGTAGTGTAAGTGGCATGAACTGTTCTCATTGTTCTGCTGAGCTCAGTGTCTTTTTTATTGTATTTAGTCCCTTTTGTGATCATGGAGAAAAAATCAGCTGAACGTAGACTTAAAACCTTCTTAGAATTATGTTGGACACTAAAAGACTATAGTTAGATATTTACAATTTTTCTGAAAGCAAAAATCACTCAAATCGATGGTGTCTTGCGTTGTCATCAAAAACAAATATTGAAGTTTTTCTTACACTCATTTTGTCCCTATTTTGCGATATAGTGGCTGCGAAAAACCAATCGGAAACCCTTACTCGAAGCCTTGGAAAAAATGAAAGAAGGTAATATACCTTTACATTGCTATCAATCAGATCTTTATTTGCTGATGAAGAGGTTTATACTTTAAGCTATACTTTCGAGTTCTAAGATAAGCTTTCGTGGAAACCTTCCTCAGAGCTGATGTTGCTTGGCTTTATATCTCTTCTTCTCACCGCTACGTCTAGCACAATATCCAATATCTGCATTCCATCGAAGTACTATGACAGCGTATTTGCTCCATGCTCCAAATCTGATGTAAAGGAGGAACATGAAGATAATTCTTCAACGGACCGCAAGTTACTTATGGCCTCGGGTCATTCATTCAGGAGGCTGTTGAATAGCTTGGACCAGAAAACATGCAAAGAGGCAAGGAAATACATCTTTATGTAGCGTGTTTCTGTTAATTATCTAACGAAGCAAACAATGCAACCAATACTAATTGATCCATTTGTTATAATAATATTCTGTTTTGCCGTTTCATAATTTCTTTCCTGCAGGGTCATGAACCGTTTGTGTCATACGAGGGTCTTGAGCAGCTGCACCGCTTTATCTTTATCATGGCAGTTACACATGTATCTTATAGCTGCTTAACGATGCTTCTGGCGATAGTGAAGGTTAGACTTCGTATGAAAAATCTGAAAGTAAATTACCTATTGGCTTCGGAGCCTCCAAACTTCTATGATGCCGTATTTTAGAGGAAATATGGAGAAATAGCAGTTAGCGACAAAATGCATACTCTTATTTCATTTCAATGAATTGATTAATAATTAAGTTTTATTTTAGTAGATTGTCTTCTGTATGGCTTTTAGCCATGTTGTGCCAAGTATTTGTTAGAAAGCTTGTAAATTGCCGAGCTGTTTCAATTGACCTCAAATAAGGATGATACAATGGCTTCTTATGTCTTCTGTCTGTTTCTCACGCTCAATAAACTCATATCCAGGTCCATACATGGCGGGTCTGGGAAGAAGAAGCACATATAGACCGCCACGACTCATTGGCTGGTAAACCGCAAATTGCTTTTAGACATTTAATTTAATTTATTTCGGTTCGTAAACATGTTAGGAATTTTTGCTTGTTTTACATCAAATCAATGTTTATTTATAGACTTCCGAGTTCCGATGACTCAAGTTTTTACACTTTATGGCCCTTCGGTTTCTGGTCTTATATTTGATCGTATTTTCGCACCTCGTTCGTTGTTTGTATAATACAAGGATATGCTTTGAGCAAGAGATAAACAGAAAATTTTGTTTCGTCTACAGAACTTACTAGAGAGATGACAATGAAAAGACAATCAACTTTCGCCAAATTCCACTCATCCAACGCCTTTGCCAAAAATAAGTTCCTCATTTGGGTGGTAGGTAAATCACTTTTCACATTTGTTGTATCTACAATAATACATTGAGTTTCATGCTTCATTGTCGTCCTTAATTGTTGCTAGAAAGTTATAACAAATTGCTTCGGTTTCCATTACTCTTATTCATTTGATTTTAATTCATCATGAGTAGAAGGTTATTTCACGTCGAATTTTATCAATGTTTCTGAGATTGTGTATCTTAAATTAGTGTCTTTTCCCAACTTGCAGACTTGTTTTTTCAGGCAATTCGGGGTCTCAGTAGTTAGAACCGATTACTTAATTTTGCGTAACGGATTCATCTTGGTAAGCTGTCTCGAGGCCATAGTTACGAACAAAAAAAGAATATAAAATATTTTTTACCTATTGACTCATTTACTATGATGTCTTTTATATGTATTATACTTCTTTTATGTTTATCGTAGAATCACAATCTTGCCCTGAAGTATGACTTCCATAGCTATATGATACGCTCCATGGAAGAAGAATTCCAAAAGATAGTCGGCGTGAGGTAATCAACAATGGAACCCTCAACACTCTAGTATATAGGCTATAGCTACCGCACAAATTTTTTGAGGAAGTTATCATATGAATATATGGATGTTGGAATATTAAACCTTCTGCAGTTGTAGCTACTAATTCACATCTAATTAGTCTTGTTTCGTGTATGCTGAATTGCCTCTCTTTTTGTCTTTTTCTGCAGCGCTCCGCTTTGGGGTTTCGTTGTTGTTTTCATGTTGTTCAATATAAAAGGTGAAATTTCTTTTCAACTCTAGTCTTCATCAATACACCACTCTACTATTTTCGACTTCCTAATTAACACTTCAAAATGCAGGATCAAATCTTTATTTCTGGATAGCTATCATTCCCATTACTGTAAGCTCGATAACGCACTATCAACATGACCCATCTTCGCTCACGTAGTTTTATATTTATTTTCCATCGTTACCTATTTAACTGCAATCACACTGCTCTGACCTGATGCAGTATTTGTATTTCTATGTATTGATTCTTCCACATAGCTTGTCCTCTTTGTCGGCGCAAAGCTGCAACACGTGATCGCCACCTTGGCATTGGAGAACGCAGCACTTGGTTTGTTTCCAGGGACAAAATTAAGACCTAGAGACGATCTTTTCTGGTTTAAGAAGCCCGAACTTCTGCTATGGCTGATTCACTTTATACTGTTTCAGGTTTGTCATATGGTGCGAAGAAAATTTATATAACAGTAAAAAATTGAAGCGTCAAGTGAAAATGATGTTTTTTCTTGATCGATGTTCAGATTCTTAGAGATTACATTTTTTTTTTCTGCAGAATGCATTTGAACTGGCATCATTCTTCTGGTTTTGGGTACGTTTTCTTTCGCTGACAATTAAAATTTTACAACAGTGATAACATTGGGACATATCAAAGCCACAAATCGAATCCTTTGAAGACGAGAAAACATGTTAATCCTGTTAAAATGATTTTTCTCTCTTACAGTGGCAGTTTGGCTATTCATCATGTTTTATAGAGAACCATATGTTGGTGTATCTGCGCTTGATATTGGGGTATGTACATTCAGATGACTTGTCAACGCCGTTATTTTCTCACAGCCTAACCGCTATATCAGGAAGCTTATTTTTTTTTTATTCCTTCAGGTTTGCGGGACAGTTTTTGTGTAGCTACTCCACATTGCCGCTTTATGCGCTCGTTACTCAGGTGACTTTAACGCTCTAGACATTTACACAAAATCCGTCTGCAACGCAACTTGTTAGACTAATTTGTGAATTCTGACGATTATTTCAGATGGGAACAAACTACAAGGCTGCGCTGATTCCGCAAAGAATCAGGGAGACCTTACACGGATGGGGCAAGACCGCCAGGAGAAAGAGAAGACTCGGTATGTATGACGATTCCACAACAGTACGCACCGACACAAGCACTGTAGTCTCTCTTGAAGAATTTGAAAACGAGGACCGGTTACTAGACATGGACAGTCCTGCGCCTCACTCAGCTTCTATAAATGAAATCGAGTTGCAGTCTCGGTCTCATCCACAGCATATCATCATTGATAATCACTCCTTCCCTGTTGCTAATGGAAACCTCAAGCCGTGTAGGCACACCTCTCCTCCGCCCATCAGCTTCCATATCTTTAACTAGCCCCGTTGATGTCGAAAGAGAAGGCATTTTTAGATCATTCTCCATGCCCGTTCGCAGAGGATGAAATCTATTCCAAGCCAAAAATATACTGCTTGAAATATTACTCCATAGATATAAACAGTGACTTCTTAATGAGTGAGAAATGCACAGGCACCTTCTCAATCTTAAGACACCCAGGCCTAAGATTGTACGAGGATCAGGAACAACATGTATAAATAAGAATCTCTATATTTCGAGAAATTGAGAATCTCATTTATATGCCAACCGAGTGACGGTCTAGTGGTGTTAACATCTGATGCAAACCAAATAATATAGTTTGATAGATTTTGGGATTGAGACGAAATAAGATTGGGATGAGATGAATTGGGTGAGAATGTAGACGAATAACTTGAGATGAGAAGAAACTAGAGTTGAGAAATAGACTGTTTTACTAATTCATTTCCTGCTGAAAAATAAGACGTAATAGCTACTTATAGTCTAATCCTATACCACTAACTCTAATAACTATCACTAACTTCCCTACTAACCTTAACTTCTAATAAAATTTTCGACTAATGCATTAATTATTGACCAATTCGTAATATTCCTCCCCTCTTCAGATTGACCTTGTCCTCAAGGTCAGTTGATTCTGGTGCCCTTGGTAATGAAAAAGGCACATGATTATCACCCATCATATCATCCATGGTAGAGGACCTCTTAGAATTAGGGCAGGCTTGCTCTCTAGCTCTAGCCTCTTGACGGTCGAACAGGGGAGTACCGATTGGAAGTAATGTCACTGTTAGATCATTTTGACCCTCTGCTGTAACATTCTTCTCCAATTTGACAATGGCTTCCGTTACAGCTTGTTGCGATGTTGACAAAAGTAGCTCTTCGCGTTCAGTGGCTTTTTGCACATCTTGAATGGATTTCTTTACCTGTTGCCAATGATTTGTCATGTCATCTGAAAAAGATTTCATTAAAGCACGATATTCGCCCAGCATACAAGAGAAATTGGCAGCCATGACGGATGAAAAATTCTTGAATTGTAGGGTTGAATTTTTCACATGAGATGGGTAGGGCTACGGTTTGCATCGGTTGAGAGAACGACATTTATCAACTCTTAGTGAAAGCACCAAATGATGCAAACCAAATAATATAGTTTGATAGATTTTGGGATTGAGACGAAATAAGATTGGGATGAGACGAATTGGGTGAGAATGTAGACGAATAACTTGAGATGAGAAGAAACTAGAGTTGAGAAATAGACTGTTTTACTAATTCATTTCCTGCTGAAAAATAAGACATAATAGCTACTTATAGTCTAATCCTATACCACTAACTCTAATAACTATCACTAACTTCCCTACTAACCTTAACTTCTAATAAAACTTCCAACTAATGCACTAATTATTGACCAATTCGTAACAACATCTAACTGAATTTATAAAGTCAAAGGTTCATGTCTCATCGTGACATATTTACGGTATGCATCTAATCAAACTTAAATGACAAGGGCAAGTGTTCAATTACTAGGCTAACACCTTGTTGGCGAGTGGCGACTATATCTCTGTTTCGATAACTCTTATGTTAATGTACTCATTGGAGGAGCGCTAAATGAAAAGTGCATCATCAAGTAATTTTGGTAGTCATAAGTGTCTCAAATACATATTCAAACTTGCACTTGCTAATGATACACATGTCAGGTATACATTCGAAGATGCATCATGATTCAATGATTACATTTTGGTTCTTGAATTTTAAGGGATTCTAAACGGAGCTATCCCCGCACTCATTGTTACTATCATTTCGAACATCGCTTCTTGATGTTAACAAGTGGGCATGCCGGCCAAATATTGTCTCTACTATGGCCTGCATTGTTCTTTTATAAACCAACATTGGAGCAGTTGGCCTTCTCCAGATGCAGCTACTGGATTTCCACCATTTCTTCGATTTTTCCTTCTCCCATGGACATAATCAGCAACTTACCAGAGCCTGTAATCTACCACATCCTATCCTTCCTCTCTCCCACAGAAGCCCTCTCCACCTCCACATTATCCAAAACATGGCTACAAATCATCAACTCCTTCTCAACAAACCTCGAGTTCTACGACAAACTCTCCCCAGGCACAGCCTTAGCTTCCTCCGTCTGTCAGACATTAAATCGTCACACCGCTGATATTCGTAGTGTTACCTTGATTCTCAGCTACCCTTACGAAGTGGAACACACTAGTCCCTGGATTCAGGCCATGGAGGCTAGAAACGTCCAAAGAGTTAAAGTTAGTGGGACACATGACAACTCGTTTCAACAGGTCCACTCGTACATAATACTCGATCTATCGACGTTCAAGACTATTCCAGTACTGGATGTGTGTTGTACATAATTCGCCATGTCTTCATACTACGACATAGAACCTTGGAATGATGGAGGCAGCAACCTTATGTTTAAAATGCTTGGCTGTCTCCCCAAATTCGGAGGTACCATTGAAGAGGACCATGTGATTCATTGCAACCATTTTCACCACATCTGCCGCCACATGAAACCTGAGAATGAGACGTTAGAGAAGTTTAAGCTGAAATGCTTCAAATTTTCTTTAACTGACTCGGCAATAGAGTGGTATTACTCATGTGCGGATTATGAAGGCGATTATGGGGATCTACAAACCCAATTCCTAGAGAAGTTTTGCCCGCCATCTCTCCGACTTGAAACCCGCGAGAAGATTCTCAATCTTGAGCAATTCCGGGACGAAACTTTGGACGAGTACTTGGCGTACTTTGACTCCATTGTGGCGAGCTGCCCGCACCATGGATTCACCAGATTCAATCTTATTCAAAGGTTTCTCGGTGGAATGATGCCACTTGAGCGAAAAAGACTTAGTGATGTAGCGGGATGTTCACTCATGAAGTTAACCGTGACTGAAGCCTGGCGCCTCATAAATGATTTGGCAAAGAACACAAAACAAGGTCAGTGGCACCAAACTGATGATAAGGCACCAACGATGGAAGTGAACTCAGTGCAGAACGAGCCCGACACCACACCCATTACGAGCTTGCCCGCAACAAAACCGAGAGAAGACATCAGTACAAGGGCAGTAATGGATGTGGAGGCGACTCTAAAGGAGCCAATATTGGAGCCCACGGTGCCGACGAAGGATGAGGACTCTTGGATGACCAAAGAAGAACTGCCCAAATCTGGCCAGGTCCTCATCACCAATCTGCCCGAGGAAGTCCCGGCCCAACTTAACGAGCCAAATGAAGTCCCGGACCTCACTAAAGAAGCACCCGAGGAAGTCCCGGACTTCACTACCAAACCAACCGAGACATACCTGGACCTCACTGCCGAACTGATCGAGAAAATCACGGCAGGCCCGGTCCTCACTGAAGAGCTGCTCGAGAAAGGCCCTATCCTTATGGCCGAGAAGCCCCTACTTAACCCTTCATGTTCTATGAAGATCACGGCCACCAGAGATGAGATGATCGATGATGATGCAGTGCCAGGCGAGTTGGAGGAGAAGCATGAGCCAAAACAATCAACGCAGGAGCTCCCACTCGTCACAAGCCAAGAAGAGCCTCCTGAAAGGTGTAAGGACCAAGGACGGCCAATCATCTCTGCCACAAAGAAGAGGGTTAGCAAAGACGCATGCTTGAGGTCGCTTGGCAAAAGATTGAACTTCCAAAACTGCAAAGATGCCAACCGACCATACATGAAGAAGCGGCAAAGACACGGGCCCAAAGAATGGAAACCCGGAAGGAGTAACAAGCGAGCACGACTCATTGGACCAGCAGCTATGGTCAATAAGGCCTCACCCTCTCAGAGCAAAAGGGCAGCCGAGAAGAAGTTCGACCTCAACCACCCATGGGATCCCTACTTATGATCCATGAGTGAGGTACTGTCGAGCTAACGACGTTAAACAAATGCACTGGTCGGGAGGTAACCCAACACTATCTTACTTTCAGTCATTTATTTTCAGTCATTTAGTTTTTACCATAAGTCGCTCTCACCCACTTTTTGTATAGAAGGAATGACCCCTTGTAGGAATCGGTTTTTGGAGCAAGATCAGATCAGCCAGGCAGCTTCCGAGAAATTACCGGGCCTGCGCTGAGAGTTCAAGGCCCCAGCCGAACTCCCTCGATTATCCAGCTTCGAGCCATGTCATTCGACACAGTAAAGGGAGTTCTGTTCTTCCCTTTTCCTTAATGTCATTTCCTTCTCATAAATGTTTGCTTGCATGGCTTTTGAACTAAGTCATTTCGTAAAAGAATGCCTTCGTTCAAAAGTGTGGGGTGAGAACCGCCTTTGTACATAACATGCTTTTTCTTTTTCCTTTTTCCTTAATATTATCTTTTTGAAAATATGAACTTGAGAATGTGAAAAACATAGATCTAAATTCATGCATTTACCTTGTGAAAATTCAACTGTCTAAAAACTTAGAATGTAACTTCTCATTTGTCCCTTTGTGCTGAGATAAACAGGGGATGTGGAGTTGACATAAACTGCCCTAGAGAGGCTTGGCAAGCACTCGAAGGATCGAATCTAACTATATGGTTTTCGAAGTCAGTGGAGGCTGCACTTCGGGTTTCAGTGAAGATTGAAGTCATCTCCGCCATACAGCGTTTATGCAAAAGGCAGGACGGGAAATCAAACAGTCTTATCTCTAGTCCTAGTAGCCGAGAAAATAGATGAGCGACCCTCATTTTGACCCGCGCGAAACGGCAAGGATGAGAAAGAGCGGGGAGGTATTTTCATATGCTCGCGGGCGATGATTGGACCTCTCAAAAAGGCTTGAGAAAATTGATGGACCATAATTATACGAATCATAAACACAGTTAAACCCACCAAATTAGACTGTTTGTCTATTTAACTTTTGCTTGTTAGTTCCGATATATTTCTACAGGGTATCTTGGACTCTAGAGAGAATACACGCTAAGGAGAGGATTTTACGCTGAAAAGATATTACGAGTCAGTCCAAGGTCACGATCAGACGCTGAATGCAGAAATCTCAAGATCCTGACATGGAATCACTCAAAACAAATCCAACCGAGGAACAACCAAAGTCAGACCGGAGCAAAATTGGACTGATAGTTTTGTGAAAACATCACAAAACTCACACAAAAATTCATCCTTATCCATGGTGACCGCCGGCTTTTGGGAGGAGGTGACCAAGTCACCTCCCCTCCTCCTCCTCTCACCCACCGGCGGCTTTCACCCCCTCCCCTCCTCTCCACAACTTTGTGACACTTGTCCCCTCCTCCACCACATCTTCTCCTCCTCTCCTCCTATAAATAGAAGCCTCCCATCTCATTTGTAAACATCCTCAATCCACAATTCACTTCTCTCTCTAGAAAGTTTGGCATTTGTAAGCTTTGGTTTGAAATAATACTCCTGTTGGTTCTTGAGTATTATAACAGTTTTAGAGAATACTCCTGTTGGTTCTTGAGTATTCAAGTAGGATTTGGGAATACTCCTGTTGGTTCTTGAGTATTCCCCTTTACTTATCGTCTTTCAAAAACCCCCGAGTATTTAGCTATGATATCCTCTTCCATGGATAATCGTAGCTAAACTCTTCATTCGGTTGAAGGGGTGTAAATTGTTGTATTATTGATTTGTACTTTATCAAATTCTAAATTTGTTATAGTATGTTGTTGTAATCGGATCATAAACATGTAATATTTATTCAAGTCATAAATATGTTAAATTATAATATCATATGTAAGTATTTTAGTTATATTTTTTAATATGAGCGGGTCAATCCGGTTCAAACGAACCGATTGAATCACTGACCCATTGACCCAGTGACTTGACCGAATCGATCCACAGGTCGGTTTTAATAACACACCCGCGGTGGAACAATCATCTGCGGACGACGAACAGGTTATAGGCGTGGACAATGAAGAGATTAACGGTCTGCGGACAGCACTAGTAAAGTGTGCACCGTCCGCGATCCCGTCTGTCAAAAATTCCAAATCTAATCGTTCTCTTCCGTTTCCTGTGCAGGTCAGAGCTTCAAAGACACAGGAAGCGATGCAGATTGTGGACGCCTTAGCTATGTATTTATATGCATGTGCGCTCTCCAAATCTGCTCCAGATATCTCATCAAATATTTAGGAAATATTCCTAAATATTCGATGTGTATCTTTATCCAATCTTTGGGAAGATCTTGATGTATCTTCCGCAACAAGCCAGCCAACCTTCTTCAATCTGATGCAAAGATATTCATTTGAATATCTAATTCTTCAATTGCCGACTTCCATCAGAATTTTTGATTGTTATGCAGGTTCTGACGTCCTCGTCAAGTACTTGGCGACCCTTTCTGCCAAGCATAACGAAACTGGAAGTCGGGACGGATTTGACAACAATCTCTCCATGGCTTGACTGTGTGCCCAAACTGGAAAAACTTGTTTGCATTAAGGTGAATTCCATTACCATATTGTAGTCCTTTAATCATGTGTGCTTGTGTATCCTGACTTGCACTTAACTTCTTAGGAAATGGAGATGCAGTGGCACCACTACACTCCTACTACTCCACCTGAAAGCACAGCAACATCAACATCTGCAACTGTTAAAGAAATATCTGGTTCTCAAGCTTGAATCAGGTAGTGCCAGCAATCCAATAAAGTGCCAAAATTAATGGCTTTTCCAATCAGAGGTGTGACCTAGTGGTAAGAGCAGTAATCAATACAACTCGAAGTCACGGATTAGATCCTATTGAGGACAGAGTGAGTTTTCTCTCGCGGATAGAATTAGAGGGTAGAATAAGTATAGGACCTGAGACGCGACTAATAAAGTATGAGAAACATTTTTTTGAAAAAGATTGAACATCAACCACGTTCTTCGACCCCAAGACTTGTACTTGTTGAGTTTGAACACAGCTGAAGAAAGATTAAGACGAAAAAAATGTACCTTTTATGTATGAATCTAAAAGCGGAGCGCTCGATTGAAAATCTTTAAAAATTCGAGAACTTGACACCCCAAATCTCATCATTGGATCATGATGTATCTTTGAATCTGCATATGACACATCTCCAAAATGCAAAGTAAAAAAAAAGATGAGTTTGACTTTGCATTAAATGAATCTTGAAAAATGCACATGGCACACGTGCCACCACCAAAATACATCTTGGAAAATGCATGTTGTATTTCATAAATTTAAACTTTTGAGTGTTAACGACGGATATAAACTAACCCAATTTAACAGGCCTACAAAGAAAGCTCATTGGTCTACCACCGGCCCAATATGAACAGCAACTACCTGTCAATTTCAAGTAGAGAATACAAAAATGGGCAAAGGTGAGGAAAGGTGATCAAGTAAGATAGAACTGCATATGTTCTGAAAGTCTCAGCCATTATTCTTAAAGATGAAGAGGTACTTGCATAATTTCAAAGACGAAGGAATCCGATGACAATGCATCGAACGGTCGAACGGGGAGAATTCTACTTTGGAACCAAACTTTCAGCGTGACATACATATATGATTACACGATGCAAGAGAAATCGATAAGATCTTACTGTGTCTCTATCTCTTACTGTCAACAATTCTACAAGCAAGAGGTAGCAAAATCTTAAATTGATCATAGAATCTGAGTTGAAGTAGAAAAACTCAATGAAGGTCTCTAGAAATCGAAGAGAAAATGTAGTGTGGAATTTTGGTAGGAAGTCGACAGCAAAGAAGGATAAAGAAAGCTAACCAGCCGTGATGTTCTCCACTATCAAGATTATTATTCCGCAGGACGAGGCAGTGGTAGTGGCGTGTTGTCCTTCTTTTTGATCCTTTCGAGTTCTCGAAATGGCGTAAAAAGCCCTGGAAATATTCCTCATCGTCTACTATAAATACAATGCAAGGTTTTGAAGTTTCAGATCATCCACTGCTTCAGATATTTACAAAACACTTCATACAGCTTATTTGCCGTCTCATTCCAATCCTCATATCACCATGTCTTCCTGCGGTAACTGCGACTGCGCTGACAAAAGCCAATGCGGGTAAATCCTCAAATTTTTCAGAATTTTTTAAACTTGAAGAAACCTGTTAAATTCGGTCAAATCAAAAGTCCAAAATCTGATAATTTCCAAGCTGACAAGATTTATGTTGCAGGAAGGGAAACAGCTACTTATTTGCAATTGTTGAGACTGAGAGCTATGCTGACACCATGGTGATGGATGCTCCAGTGGCTGAGCACGATGGAAAGTGCAAGTGCGGCTCCAGCTGCTCCTGCACTACCTGCACCTGCGGCCATTAAGCAACCATCTGAAACCCAGTCCTATGTGATGCAAGGCAACTGTGTACTAACTATATGAATAATGTGACGTTATGATGAATAAAAGTGTGTGCTTCCTGTTTTAAAATCTGCCATGAACTGTCGAAAATGGTGACAGTTGTTGCAGCAATAGCATATTGCGAGCCCTTGAGCATAAGATTTCCTAAATTAAGCAAACCTCATCTGCAAGTAAAAACAGGATATCAAGATCAGAAATTCATATTCAGTATAACTCATATAATCTGTTACAGTTCTACAAGAAGAAGAAAAAAAGGTAATCAATAAAGGAGCCTGGAGAAAACCTGACCTTGATCGAAGGAAGTTGTTGACGATTTCTGAAGTTGTATTAGCAGAAGAAAAAGAAGTATATTTTTTTAATATTTGGATTCATAGTAGCTGGCTACAAAAAGCAGGCCATGAGGGCATCTGCAACTCAATCTACCGCTCGAAGAATGTCTACGACTACTCTGGAAGCTGCACTCAACCCTGAAAAAGACCACCAGCTAGAAAACACTATACTTCTTGTTGGATTGTAAGGTTAGCTAACTATGTGAGGGAGATCCCAGAGTGGTATCCCTCAGACAGATGACAGCGAAAATTAACTCTCGTACAGGAAATATAGAACGGAAAGTAAGTACTCACGATTTAGAGTGGAAACCTTACTGCAATCCTTGCAGCAGGCTGAAAACCACTTGCCTTCTGGACAGTTCCAGAAGGGCTTCAAGATCGGTGTTATTGATAAAGGAATGTGCTTGTAGTTTGTTACACTTGTCTCACACAGTGACAACTAACAGAACTACTCAATTCGAAGGATCAACTAACACGATCGTCTTGTCCGCACACAGCAGCACTTCGTCAGCTCCGGAATTGATCGTCTCTTCAATCTCCGATCGCTCTCTCCAAAAAGCCGAACTTCACATTGAAGACTCCATCTCCTTTTATAGCAGTCTTCAAGTCGGCTAAGTCTGATCTCTGTCAGATATCTGATTGCCATCCAGCAGATATGATATGGTTAAGATATTTCCATATCTTAACCATATCACATATTTCCCTTCCAAATCTGGCGTGAATCTTCTCTTCGCATATACTTGACGTATCTCCATGTATATTCTTGCATTGATAATCTTAATCAAATATTACACTTCAAATACTCGTATATCTTCAATATATATCTTCGAGTATATCTTCTCAGATCCGATCTGGTCATATTGTCGGTGTGTCTCTCACACGGAACGCATCTCTCTCGCAGCGCTACTCTCTCTCAAAGATGTCCAGTAGCATTACCTGTCAGACAGTGATTTCTGCAAGCTCAAGTGGATAATTAGTTAAGTGTTTGTTATCATCAAAACACAAAGGGTCCAACAAATTCCCCCTTTTTGATGATGACAAACACTTCTTCACAGATAAGAAATCACACGGCAATCATATCTACATTTCCCTAGAACATCCAGCTACTTCAGAGTTTATTCACTAAATTTTTATTTAAAGTCTAGCTAGCATAGTTCCCCCTCAGATAGACATCCACTTAAACTTTGGTACCGGTTATTCCCCCTTAGTGTAATGCTCATATAGTTCTTCCCCCTTTTGGCATCATCAAAAAGATATGCAAATAAGAACACAGAGTAATGGAAAGAAAACACTTCATTCGTGCCGGCAAGTCATAAGCGTGGCATTCAGACACCACACATGCGGCAGAGAATTCAAAATGCACAGGAATCTTAAACATGAAATTCGAAACAAAATAACACAAGGAAAACAGGGGTGGATGTGGGAGGGTTTGCAAAGAGGGGAGTTCCATGAGACAGTTAAGACGAAGTTTCAATTGTGAACGAAGCCTTCATTTGTTCAACAATCTCCGCGGCAAGGTCCTTCATCTGCTCTGGGAACCCCGCGACTGCCACCGACATGGCACCCGAATCATCAGTAATCGCCAACTCCAAGACAGTCATCTTTTCCTTTACGTCCGTCAACTCGGTCTTTGCCTCCATGACGTGTGTATTTTTGCATTCGGTCAAAAACAATTTGTAATTCAACCGGTAAGACCGGTGTCGAACCCAAGGGAGCAAACGGATTACACGCTAGTTCTATCAAATTTTCTTACTCGGCTAATTCCTAAAATTCAAGTGTGATTGAGTTATCAATGATTCAAAACAAGAATGAAATGGTTTTTAAGGTATTAAATTCAATTAAAAGCGAGTTTCGAGGGATTAATCCCCTCCTTGGCGATTTCCCAATGATCATGCATACAAGAGTTTAATTAATTATGAGTTGATAGGTTTTAAACCTAGCTTGGACTAGAATTGAACAAACCATGCATGTTTAATCCTAGTCAAGCCATCTTAGCTAGGATCTCACTAATTAAAGAGTATTGATCCACTATATAGCATTTACTCTCATAAATGCTACATGCACAAAGTCCTAGTTCATCTCTCACCATGCATTTACTCTCATAAATGTAGGTTAAGCTCAATTTTACTACATCCAAACCATTACTAAGCTCTCTCGATACTTGGATCATAGTTCTAACACAAACATGTCACTTAGGCATTTTATCAAACACTTAGAGACATGTCTAACACGAAGAGCATAGTAAAATGAAATCAACTTCAATAAATCCATTCAAATGTGTATACAATGATCATTGAGTACCAAGGAGGTTCATAGAACCCTCAAAACACAAGGGAGACTACTCACACATCATGTAAGACAACATGATGTGTAGGTTTTTAGTAAAAATCTAAGAGAAAGGAAGAGGGAAAAGAGTAGGATTGATGATCCTAATAAACTCCCTTGATCTTCAATCCTCCTTGATTAGATGATGTTGAAACCCTTGATTTGGCTCACTTCCTTTTGTCTTTTCTCCAGAAAAATCCAAGATCCTAGGTCAAACTTGCCTCTTTCTATTTATAGCCTCGCTGAAATTTCTGGAACTGTAGCAGTCCAGTCGATCGACTGGCATTGTACTTGTGGCCCAGTCGATCGACTGGAGGAAGGATTGTCGCTTGCATAGTGACAGATGCTTGTCGTCAGAGCAAATGTGCAAATAAATTTATAAGTCCGCTACTCGCGACTTAACTACTGGGTAGCAAGTGGTAAGTAGGGGTCGAACCCAAGAGAGTCAGTGTGGATTAGTTGTTCTTTAATGAAGCTTATGCAGAAATTAAATACGATTGGGGTTGGGTTTGAGTGTGTTTTGAGAACTGAAAGTAAATTACGGCAGTTGATAATAGATTATAAGGAAATGATTTGGTTTTAGGGGCCTTGTATCATATTTGTTTATTATCGACCGCTAATGATCGTACCAAGTGTTCGAAGATGAATCGGGGCTATTCCTAGCACAAGACTTGCAACATCGTTTAAAACACTTGAAATGATCATGCTAAATGTTCAAAGATGAATCGAGGCTATTCCTAGCACAAGACTTGCAACATCGTTTAAAACACTTGTTCTACTTTAGACTAATTCCTCCTTTCGAAGTATCTTAGCCTTGTGTGCATCCACCTGATCTTTCAGTTACGATCGACCGAGTGGTGTTTTAGATAAGTCGAACTCCTCAGATAAGTTTTGCTTGTTACAGCTTCCACTTAACCGAGTATGTTCACGAATCCCCACGGAAGAGCTTTGCTTGTTACAGCTTCCACTCAACCTTGGAAATTCTGACTATATATGGCACATAGAACAAGTTTTGAACACAAAGGTGTACTAAGAGTAAGATCTAAAACATTTATAATACAAGTACACCCCTTCAACCGAATAAAGAGTTTAGCTACTACTATTCATGGCACTGGACATCATAACTATGAACTTGGAAAAACAAGGGTTTTGAAAGACAGTAAAATAAATACGAGAAGACTTACAAAACCGTTGAAGCGCCAAGGATCAAGCTTTTATTCCAAAGTAAAATTACATGATTAGTGCCCAAACTCTAGAGAGATAAGTGAAATGTGGCCTTGAGGATTTGTAGAGAGAGGAGCTCTCCACATTTTGGGATGAAGATTACAAAGGGTGGAGACATGTATTTATAGCCTAATGGAGGAGGAGGATGTGGTGGAGGAGAAGCCACTTGTCACAAGATGAGGGGAGCTCCATGGAGATGAAGACACATGGGGGAGGAGCAAAAGCCGCCGGCGGCTATGGGGTGGAGGAAGGGGAGTGGCTTGTGGTTTAGCCACCCATGTGAGGAGGAGCATCCCTTCTAGAAGCTTGTGATCTTTTCACAAAAGCCATCGGTTTGACCAGAATTTGACCGGAGCTTTGGCCGGAGCTTCTTGGATTTTGGAGAGTGTATTCTGAATGAAAATGTCATTCTAAGATGATCTCAAGAAGGAACCTAAGCCAAATTCTGCTTGGAACATGGTCGAAATCCCAAATAAGATGAAATTGCCCTTGTTTGGCCTTTACCGGGCTCTGTGCCTTTGCATTGCGTTCTTGTCCAAATGCCGACTGTTCTAGCATATTTGAGTGATTCCAAGTCGGTTCCATGAAGTATGTTATGGCTGATTTTGAGTGTAGCATGGTCGTGACCTGGAATGACTCGTAACATCTTTTCAGCGTAAAATCCTTTCCTTAGCGTGTTTTCTCTCTAGAGTCCAAAATACCCTGTAGAAATAAATCGGAACTAACAAGCAAAAGTTAAATAGACCAACAGTCTAATTTGGTGGGTTTTACTGTGTTTTTGATTCGTATAATTATGGTCCATCACATAGCAGTTTCTCAGTCGATCGACTGGCACAGGGGGAATCTTCAGTCGATCGACTGCAGTAATGTGGAAATTGGGTCCTCCTGAGACTGCTCCCAGTCGATCGACTGGAGTCCCAATCGAGCGACTGAAGTCACGTGGCCTGCATGCTCTGGTTGGAGGATTCGCCAGTCGACCGACTGAAAGGGCCAATCGATCGACTGCGGAAACATGGATTGCAGGCCCTCCTGAGACTTCTCCCAGTCGATCGACTGGAGTAGGGGAGCTTCCCAATCGATCGACTGGGGACCTGTTCTGCCCACTTTTTGCTCTAATCTCCGATTTTCACCGAGTTTCCTCTTATAGGCTTCCGGCACTGAGAC
This sequence comes from Rhodiola kirilowii, assembly GCA_033675215.1. Taxonomy (NCBI): domain Eukaryota; kingdom Viridiplantae; phylum Streptophyta; class Magnoliopsida; order Saxifragales; family Crassulaceae; genus Rhodiola; species Rhodiola kirilowii. The sequence continues at coordinate 56,074,034 of CM066201.1, forward strand.
ATCTTGTTTGTACCTGAAACGCACGAAAAGGGGATCAAATGACATCAAATAATCGTCGGAAACAAACTAAAGCTATAGTGAAAACGGGCATTAATGAGTCGAAAACTCGACTCATCAACACTCCACACTTAAGCTTTGATCGTCCCGAATAAAGTATGCAAATATGTCAAGGAAGTGAAAATGCCCAAATGCTAGCGGTGCTATGTTTTTCGTACATTTGCCTCACTAGATTTTACAAGGTCTCGATCCTTATTTCTAAACATGTTAATGAAAAGTAAATGGCAAGTATGTACAACCTACCTAGCTCCTTTTCGTAGGCGTTACGAATGCATTTAGCGTATGCATTAAGCCTTTAAACCCCTGGGCTACCCTAGTGGACGAGTTATAGTCTCGTGAGAGTTTTCAGAAAAAGGGAATACTCACAAATCCCGACTGCACCTATCCCATAAGAATGAATCCAAGATCATCAATACTAGAGCTATCAATCGTCTCATCCAAAAGTCTATTCATTTTCAAGGCTATACAATAGAGTTTAAGTTTTTAGCTTGCACAAAAACTGTCAATCGCTCACCTATGCTAGCTAGGGCTAGTCCATGGGTTTGCGACAAGGAACTCATTCCCAAGTTTTAGGCGCTTAAGCCATAATCCATAAGGGAGGAGGAGTTCGACACAAGAGTTCTTATAAAACAAGACATAGATCAAATGAATACTCCCGTGCAAGCACATGGATCGTCTAAGAGTCATTCTAACTAGCACACAATGCAAATGATGAATCCCGCACAAATGAAGAATGGTGGAGGAACATAAAGTCAAGTTTTAAGTGCTTCTTACTTTCTTTTTGAAACGGCCTTTGGCCTACAAATGCTTTCGAGGGGGGACTTACCTCCCTAACCCCCGGCATTTGTATATTTTGATCAAAATTTCTCTTGTACTTTTTTTTGATTGGGGCCAATTTTTCGCCCTCTTTTGACTCCACACTCAAAACTTGACAATATGTTCAAAAAGTGTATGAAATGTGCGGGAATCAAACATAAGCATGGCACTAAATTAGAAAACTCAAGTCACCAAGGAGCTATCAAATGGTCTAAGTTTTTCACGAAGATTTTAGAGGTGCTTGCTATAACTTGATCCAAGGTATTTCAACGAAAATATTTAGAGGATTGGATAGACGAAGTATAGCAATGATATTGGCTTTCATGAATGCACATTCAATGGACTAGGTCGGTTCTAGGTTCAAGATCCAATAATTGTGGCAAATAGACTAGATGTGATTTATAGGAATTAAGATTCGATAGTCACAAACCTATATGGTAAGAACACTTCTTATGTAGGGATAGGGTGCAAGTATGCAAGTGTCCATCTCAAAATGATGTGTATGGGCATGCAAACATGTGAACTATGCGCATCAAACCACTCCACACTTAATTCAAGCTTAGTCCCTAAGCACAAAGAATGATGAAAATAAAGGCAAAGGCGCATAGGAACTCCCCTCGTTTGTAGACCCGGTGATATAACCAATGGGAGTGAGAAATAGCCCTTTTTGTTGCAAATGTAGATATAAGAAGGTGTTTTAGACATGGTAAGAATATGTGAATGTATATCATGTAGAGTGAACAACATGAATGGTAAACACCTTTAATATCATAGGAGTAATGAGCATTCAACCAAAGGAAAGTCAAGAGTATAAGCATCAATATGGCATACATCATCAAAATTGCGCCAAAGGCGACTAAACATCCAAAACAATCATCCAATGCAACAAGCAAAATGAAAGATACACATGTGTAATACTAAATGGAGCATGGAATCATGATGTAGCCTCATCGTCTCCGTGTCTAGCTGAATCGACCACACCCTCATCATCAGGCGGCGCCGTGGAGCCCAGGAATAGTGGGCTACCCTCGCGATAGGAATGATCTGGCGGACCGGTGTCTCCTGTGAGACGCGATCCCACCTCCCCGACTCTGGAAGCTGGAGTGGTAGGCAAAGGGGAGGCGCCTCGAGGAGCTGAGAACTCTGGGGCTAATGGAGGGACGACGGGTGTACTGGGGCCTCCGGCAAAGGACATGACTGTAGATCTGAGCCACTCCCACTCTCGGCTGGCTCTCGCATCAGACTCTCGGACGAAGTCCTCGAGGTGAGTCAATCCACTCCTCAAGTCTGCCACGCCGGTCGTCAAGCTAGCAATATCGGATGTGACCCTCTGCCTCCACTCCGTTGGGTCATCTATGACTGGAGGGGGAATCTCGGTGCCGGGCTCCGCTGGTGGAAACTCCTCGTCGACTGGTGGGAGGCCCTCATCTGCCTGTGCCTCAGGAACGTCTGCCGGAGGGGGCGGAGGAGGCGAGGCAGGGGGCGAAGGAGAAGGTGAGGGAGTGAGGTTGGCAAGGCAGTAGAGAAGGTTCTGCTGTTTGAACATGCTCTTCTTCGTGGCGGCCCCGGTCACAGGCCCTTCCTGATGAGGCTTCGTGTCCCTCTCCCAAGTCTTGCCATCCTTCTTAAGGATGTGCTTGTGCTTCATGAGGTCCAAGTCAAGCACGCTCCTAGATGGCACCTCACAACCCTCGTAGCCGAAGGTGAAGTTACACCTTAGGGCTATCATGGTGATCAAGGAGCCTCCTCCCAAGCCCCGGTTCCTCGTAGTAGGCTTTACAATGGTCTCGAACCGGTCTGCAAGAATGGCTAGCCAATCAACGGCTTCCCCATGATCCATAGCGAGCATGAGCTCCATATCTGGGAGAGTAACCGACCTTGCCCTCGCCGTCCTCGTGTTGATCCCAATGGCAATGACGTGGTGTATAATCTTCCAGATCGGATCAGTAATGGCCGAAGAGTTATACGAAGAGATGAACCACTCATTCCTCCCGGAAATCCTCTTCCAAAGTCGGGACTGCTGGTGCTCATTGAATTTCCTGGGCGACGCCTCCGGCTCTGGGAATCCCAACCATTCCCTAATCAAACTCTCCCTGATTCGGAATTCCCGTCCTCCCATCACAAACCTCCAATAGAATACAAAACCATCCCCCTCCTCCTCTTTCAACCACTCAAAAGAGAAAATGAACTCTTCAACAAGCCTCGGGTAAGTCCCCGGATCGTCCACAAATAAGAAGGAAAACCCACACTGAGTGAGGCGAGAATGTACCTCATCCGTGACCGCTTCGTCGATGCTCCGGAGCAATCCCATATCAAGGTAGAGTGTAGGGACAGCTGCCGCCTTCCTCGCCGTGATGGTGGCATGATGAGTCCGGTGCCTCTCGTCTCTGAACATGAGAGGAACCGAGAACGGGAACGGAATCGGCATGGGCATCGGTCCCTCATACGGCCCCTCGTGAGGCTCAATAGGCACAATGGCCGTGGATGGTGGAGCTGCAGCAGGAGAGGGCTCTCTGGGCAAGGGGGGCGAACGCGCCCGAGGGACAGGAGGCATGGGCGCTCTCCTCTTCGGTGGCGGCTTCTTCGGCGGAGCCCTCTTCTTCTTAGGAGGAGGCGTGGGGGAAACCGGTGGGGCATTAACTTCTGCGTCCGAGTCCGAGCTATGATCAGCTAACGAACCCCGGAGCAACTTCCGCTTGCGTGTAACAAGGGGTCTATCATCCTCTTCGGACTCGTGATACTCATCGATTTGGTCAAATAGAGAGGGCTCATGAGCAACCTCCTTGCCTTTGGATTTGGAGCTGGACGAGGTACCGACACGAGGCATGGTTGTACTGGAACAGAGGGCAAAAACCAAACTGAGCAAAAACTCACAAATTTGCACTGAAGTTCAATCGAATCGATCGATCGACTGGCAGGAAGCGGGTGGCTCAGTCGATCGACTGGGAGGGGGAAAATAGTCGGGTTTAGGTCGAAATTGGGGATTTTTCCGGTGGGCTTCGAGGATTGAAATTGATGCTTGGGTTGTGTAGGCGGGTCAATTTGGAGTAGAATGGTGGTTTAATAGGGCGAAGATGACGGTCGACGGAGGAGATCGGAGGCGGATACGGTTTTCGATCGGAAAATCGTATTTCGTGGCGGTTGAGGGCTCAATCGGCGGGGGATGGGCGGCGCTGAGCTACTGGCGGCAAGGCGAGGCAACGGCGGAGATTGGTCGGAGTCGGCGAGGCTCGGAGGATTGGATTGGGGTTAGGGTTTCAGGAGTGAAATGAAGAAGAAGGAGGAGAACTGTTGGGGGTTTGGATAGGAAAAACCCAGTCGATCGACTGGGAGGCGAGTCGATCGACTGCGGAAAGCGAGAAATGAGGGGCTCTGAAACTCTCCCCAGTCGATCGACTGGGAGAATGGGCATAGGCCAGTCGATCGACTGGAGCTAGTCTTCAGCTTCAAAATTTTTCTACTTTTCTTCGAAACCCCAACTCCACACTCAGAATTTTTACCCCACATCAAGAATAATTACCACTCAAAATATCACATAAAATCAACGAATGCTCACCCAAGAAATCACTAGCATTCAAACATACGATTTCCGAACAAAACAAGCTAGGATTATGGACTCCACACTTAAAACGCCACTATCATCAAGAATGTTCAAGCAAGCTTCATATCACACCACACACACCAAATTATGCATTCAAAATCATCCAAATCACCAAGCCACATGACACGTACACAAAATGCATGCTACACACATATGAAAATCACTTGTGTATAAATGGACAACTCACAATCCGGGGTACCTCCCGTGAGGGCCTAGTTTAACGTCTTGGCAAAGACCGAGCCGATCCTTTTCTTACTAATAAACACACTTGAGGAGTCCTTTGCTAGGATCCCTCCTCAAGCGGATAAAGGCTCTCTATGGGTCGGTCAAAGAGAAGGTCACATTTTGTTCATCCCGAACACCTTCTCTATAATGCTTTAGCCTTTGCCCATTCGCCGTGAAGGTAGTCCCATCATTGTTGAGCAATTCTACGTGTCCATCCTCGTGAGGCTTGTGGACAATAAATGGACCACTCCACCGGCTTCTCAATTTTCCCGGGAATAACTTGAGCCTAGAATTAAAGAGTAAGACCTTTTCTCCCTTCTTGAATTCACGACGAAATATTCTCTTGTCGTGCCATTTCTTGGTCTTTTCTTTATAGATCCTAGCACTTTCGTAGGCTTCATTCCTTATCTCTTCCAACTCATGGAGTTGAAGCACCCTATGGTCTCCCGCCATTTGTAAGTCCATATTTAGCATTTTAATTGCCCACATCGCCTTGTACTCCAATTCCACCGGCAAGTGGCACGGTTTCCCATATATAAGGCGATAGGGGGACATTCCAATAGGGGTTTTGAATGCCGTACGATAGGCCCATAACACATCATCTAGCTTCGATGACCAATCCTTTCTCGAGCTTCCCACGGTTTTCTCCAAGATTGCCTAATCTCTCGATTTGAAATCTCCACTTGCCCACTCGTTTGTGGGTGATAAGGTGTAGCAACCTTGTGGCTAACCCCATATTTCCGAAGTAGGGCTTCAAAATGCTTTTCCTTAAAATGAGAGCCGCCAACGCTAATGACGGTCCTCGGAACTCCAAATCTTGGAAAAATAATCTTCTTGAATAGCTTGGTGACCACCTTGGCATCGCAAGTAGGGGAAGCGACGGCCTCAACCCATTTGGAGACGTAGTCGACCGCGACCAATATATATTGGTTCCCATACGAGGATGGGAAGGGGCCCATATAATCTATGCCCTATACATCAAATATCTCGACCAGGAGGATGCTTTGTTGGGGCATTTCATGCCTCTTTGAGATGTTTCCCGTTCTTTGGCATTGATCACAAGCTTTCACGAATTCATAAGCATCACCAAAGAGAGTTGGCCAATAAAAACCGCTTTGTAGGACTTTGGACGCCGTCCTTGCTCCACTACCATGTCCTCCATATTGGGAAGAGTGACAATGGTATAGAATATCTCTCATTTCTTCTTCGGCGACGCAAGTCCTATATAAACCATCCGCGCAAAGCCTATATAGATAGGGCTCATCCCAATAGTATCTCTTGGTCTCGGATAGGAACTTCCTCTTTTGATGGTGGTTCATATCGTGAGGAATAATCCCACAAACCACGAAGTTTACGAAGTCCGCGTACCATGGGAGGGCCTCCGCCTCAATTCTCATGAGTTGTTCTCCAATAAATGAGTCATTCACGGGTCTAGTATCCTCTTCAATCTCTTCATTTTCCTCTAGCCTTGATAGGTGGTCGGCCACCACATTTTCCACCCCCTTTTTATCTTTGATCTCTATATCAAATTCTTGGAGCAATAGAATCCATCTTATCAATCTTGGCTTTGAATCTTTCTTTGCTAAGAGGTACTTGATCGCCGCATGATCCGTGAATACTATAACCTTTGAAGCCACTAGGTATGGACGAAACTTATCAAAAGCGTACACAATAGCAAGAAGTTCTTTCTCGGTAGTGGTATAATTCAATTGGGCTCCATTGAAAAATTTGCTCGTGTAGTGGATGGCATGAAGTTTCTTGTCCACTCTTTGTCCAAGGACCGCCCCAATAGCATAATCACTAGCGTCGCACATGAGCTCAAAGGGCAATTCCCATCTTGGAGGTTGAATAATTGGAGCTGAAATTAATGCCTCTTTCAATTTCTCGAAGGCCACCAAGCACTCTTCATCAAACCGAAACTTGGTGTCATTGCATAGTAGGTTTGTTAAAGGCTTTGCAATCTTCGAGAAATCCTTGATAAACCTCCTATAAAACCCCGCATGGCCTAGAAAACTCCTTATGCCTTTTACATCCTTTGAGGGTGGCAATTTTTCCATAACCTCTATTTTAGCCTTGTCCACCTCAATTCCTCTTTTAGAGACCAAGTGACCAAGAACTATCCCCTCCTGCACCATAAAATGACATTTTTCCCAATTAAGTACAAGGTTCGTCTCAATACATCTTTTCAACACTTTAGCCAAATTAGCTAGACAATCATCAAAAGACGAACCATAAACAGAAAAGTCATCCATGAATACTCCCATAACCTTTTCAATAAACTCGGAAAAAATAGCCATCATGCATCGTTGAAAAGTACCCGGCGCATTACATAGTCCAAAGGGCATTCGCCGATAGGCAAATGTTCCATAGGGACATGTAAAGGTGGTCTTTTCTTGATCTTGTGGGTGTATAGGCATTTGGAAAAATCCACTATATCCATCAAGATAGCAAAAATAATCATGCTTAGCTAATCTTTCCAATATTTGGTCAATGAAGGGGAGGGGAAAGTGATCTTTTCTAGTGGCTTGGTTTAGTTTCCTATAATCCACACACATACGCCACCCGGTTACCGTTCTTGTGGGGATTAGTTCATTCTTTTCATTTTTAACTACGGTCATCCCCCCCTTTTTGGGGACTACATGAATGGGGCTCACCCATTTAGAGTCCGCAACGGGGAAGATGATTCCCGCATCAAGCAATTTTAGAACTTCCTTTTTGACTACTTCCCCAACAATAGGATTCAACCTCCTAGCTCTCTCCCTAGATGGCATGCTATCACTCTCTAAATTGATTTCATGCATGCATAAATTGGGACTTATCCCCTTTAAATCATCAATAGAGTAGCCAATAGCATCCTTATGTTCTCTAACCACATCAAGCAATTTCGAAGTTTCAACATCATTCAAAGAAGAGTTCACAATGATAGGCAAGCTAGAATTTGGGCCTAAGAACTCATACCTTAGGCTTGTTGGTAGAGCTTTAAGCTCTACCGAACAAGACTCCTTACCTTTGTCGCTTAGAGTTCCTTCTTCGTTTTCTTCCTCCAACATAGCCCAACAATCGGCAATGTCGGGAAGCTCATTATCAAGGTCAATTCCGCTCATGTAAAGGTTAGGCACATCATACAATTCATATGTATCAACTAGGTCAAGATAATTACAAGTCATTGTAGGACTAGGACCTTTTTGTGCCTTTTCTAAGTTAAACTCAACCTCTTCATCTCCTACCCTCATGGTAATTGAACCCTTAGTTGTATCAAAAATAGCCCCTACGGTGTAGAGGAAGGGCCTTCCCAATAGAATGGGAATTTCATTGTCCTCCTCCATCTCTAACACCATGAAATCCCCCGGAATATAGAAATTCCCTACTCTAACCGGGACATCCTTAAGAACTCCCTTAGGGAATCTTGAGGAGCGGTCCGCGAGCCTTAGAATCATGCTAGTTGGTTTTGGCTCACCCATATTTAGCTTTTTACACAAAGAATAAGGCATCAACGATATGCTTGCACCCAAATCACACATAGCACGTTCAATCTTAATATCATTAATAAAGCATGAAATGGAAAAGCTACCGGGATCCTCAAGCTTTGGGGGCATGCGAGGTTGGAGTATGGCGCTACATTCACCATTGAGGGACACCGTATCGACATCCTCGATTGTCCTCCTGCACGTAATAACATCATTTAGAAATCTAGCATAAGAAGGAGCTTGAGTTATTACCTCGGTGAAGGGCATTGTGACATAGAGCTTCCTCATCATCTCGGCAAACTTAGAGAATTGCTTATCATTGCTTTTCTTCTTTAACCTTTGAGGAAATGGAATAGGAGGAGTGTATATTCTAGGTTCGTCTTTCTCCTTTTCCACTTCACTCTCTTTCTCAACTTGAGGGTTAGGAACCTCCTCATCCAACTCTTCAATTTTGGCACTAGCTTGGCCTCCAAGATCAAAAGTGCCTCTCTTCTTCTTAGGTAGCTCTACCTCTAACTCTTTCCCGTTTCTCAAGGTCACCTCATTGCAATGCTCTCTATTAACTTGGTCGGGCCTAGCCGGTAGCTTCCCCGGTGCCCTTGTAGATGCCTCGGCTTGTTGAGCAATTTGAGTTTCTAGCATTTTGTTGTGGATTTCTAGCCTTTGATTCGATTGCTTAACCTCATTCAACTCTTGCCTCATCTCATTTTGGTTTGCTAAGATCTTTGCAAACATTGCCTCAACACCGGATAGTTCACTAGAAGGTTGTGGAGGAGCTTTAACTTGTTGATAGGATCTTTGAGCTTGAGCTTGAGCTTGATATTGTTGCCCTTGGTTTCTTTGAAGCAAAGTCGGTCCTTGACTTTGATATTGGTTCCTAGGTTGGAACCCTTGATTTGATTGAGTAGGCTTAGGACCGAATCCGGGAGGTGTGGATCCAAAGTCGGGGCGAGTGGGATTAGTGGTCTTGTAGGAGAAATTGGGGTGATTTCTCCATCCCGAAGAGAACTTTGGTGTAGTATAGTTGGCTTGAGAGCTTTGCCCTTGATTGGCATTCCCTCCATAGTCTCTTCCTTGGGTTCCTCCCACAAAATTCACTTCCACATAGCCTTGCACATCCCTTTGAACCAAAGGGCAAGAATTGGTTTCATGCTCATAGACCTCACAAATATCACACCCTTCCCTTGTCGAAATTTCTTTCTCGGGGTGTTTTAGCTTGAAGACTTCATCCGAGAGATTATCAAAGTCCTTCCTCAAAGCATCATAATCGCTAGAGCTCACCGCTTTCACTTCGCGTCTCTCATTTCTTCTTCTAGGATTCCCTCTCTCGCTTCCCCACATGAAATAATTCTTCGTTATTTTCTCTATAACCGCAAAGGCTTCATGTGGTGCAAGGTTCATTATAGCTCCGCCCGAAGCGGTGTCAAGTGCAAGATGAGAATTACCGTCCACACCTTGATAGAAGGTGTGGAATAGAAGAAGATCATCCAAATTATGGTGAGGACATAGCCTTTGATATTCTTTGTATCGCTCCCAAGCTTCATAGAGCGTCTCTCCATCCATTTGCACAAAATTTGTAATTTGGCTCCTATAATGCGCCGTCTTGGAAGGAGGAAAGTATTTATTTAGAAAGGCCACGGCTAACTCCTCCCAAGTAGTGAAGCTATCGGGAGTTTGACTCCTCAACCAATCTCTTGCTCTTCCCGTGAGGGAGAAGGGGAAAAGCCTAAGTAGCTTAGCATCTTCCGAAATTCCATTGATCTTGAATGTAGCACAAACTTCAAGAAATGACGTCAAATGGGAATTTGGATCTTCATTGTCCCTCCCCGAGAATTGGTTAGATTGAACCATTTGAATAGTGGACGTCTTCAAATCAAAATCCCGGTTATCCACGGTAGGCAATTGGATGGGAGAACGGTAGCCATATGCCGTAGGAATGGCATAATCTTTAAGGGCCCTTCTAGCTAGGGGCAATTGCGGAGGAAGGTTGTCTTGGTTTCTATGATGAGGTAGGGGTGGGGGAGGAGGTCTATTGTTGTTTTCTCTTTCGGCCATGACTTCTTGAGTGTTAGAAGTTGATCCTTTGTCTTTGGTCGTCTTACTCCTTGTAATATGAGGATTAACTAGCTCTCTAATAGGTTGGTTCAAGTCTCTATCCACGATTTGAGTAAGTTTCTTGGTCTTCGGTGGCATAAAAGAAGTGAACCTACAAGAGAAGCCAATTAAAACAAGTAAGCGTAGTGAAGTAGTTCAAGAATTGCAAATAACAAGTAAAATAAAGTAAAACATGGAATAGTCGGAGCACTAAATGATTTTCCTAGGGGTAATCCAGCTATTGCTCCCCGGCAACGGCGCCATTTTGACGTGTGTATTTTTGCATTCGGTCAAAAACAATTTGTAATTCAACCGGTAAGACCGGTGTCGAACCCAAGGGAGCAAACAGATTACACGCTAGTTCTATCAAATTTTCTTACTCGGCTAATTCCTAAAATTCAAGTGTGATTGAGTTATCAATGATTCAAAACAAGAATGAAATGGTTTTTAAGGGATAAAATTCAATTAAAAGCGAGTTTCGAGGGATTAATCCCCTCCTTGGCGATTTCCCAATGATCATGCATACAAGAGTTTAATTAATTATGAGTTGATAGGTTTTAAACCTAGCTTGGACTAGAATTGAACAAACCATGCATGTTTAATCCTAGTCAAGCCATCTTAGCTAGGATCTCACTAATTAAAGAGTATTGATCCACTATATAGCATTTACTATCATAAATGCTACATGCACAAAGTCCTAGTTCATCTCTCACCATGCATTTACTCTCATAAATGTAGGTTAAGCTCAATTTTACTACATCCAAACCATTACTAAGCTCTCTCGATACTTGGATCATAGTTCTAACACAAACATGTCACTTAGGCATTTTATCAAACACTTAGAGACATGTCTAACATGAAGAGCATAGTAAAATGAAACCAACTTCAATAAATCCATTCAAATGTGTATACAATGATCATTGAGTACCAAGGAGGTTCATAGAGCCCTCAAAACACAAGGGAGACTACTCACACATCATGTAAGACAACATGATGTGTAGGTTTTTAGTAAAAATCTAAGAGAAAGGAAGAGGGAAAAGAGTAGGATTGATGATCCTAATAGACTCCCTTGATCTTCAATCCTCCTTGATTAGATGATGTTGAAACCCTTGATTTGGCTCACTTCCTTTTGTCTTTTCTCCAGAAAAATCCAAGATCCTAGGTCAAACTTGCCTCTTTCTATTTATAGCCTCGCTGAAATTTCCGGAACTGTAGCAGACTAGTCGATCGACTGGCGTTGTACTTGTAGCCCAGTCGATCGACTGGAGGAAGGATTGTCGCTTGCATAGCAGTTTCTCAGTCGATCGACTGGCACAGGGGGAATCTTTAGTCGATTGACTGCGGTAATGTGGAAATTGGGTCCTCCTGAGACTGCTCCCAGTCGATCGACTGTAGTCCCAATCGAGCGACTGAAGTCACGTGGCCTGCATGCTCTGGTTGGAGGATTCGCCAGTCGATCGACTGCGGAAACATGGATTGCAGGCCCTCCTGAGACTTCTCCTAGTCGATCGACTGGAGCAGGGGAGCTTCCCAATCGATCGACTAGGGACCTGTTCTGCCCACTTTTTGCTCTAATCTTCGATTTTCACCGAGTTTCCTCTTATAGGCTTCCGGCAGTGAGACATCTTGTTTGTACCTGAAACGCACGAAAAGGGGATCAAATGACATCAAATAATCATCGGAAACAAACTAAAGCTATAGTGAAAACGGGCATTAATGAGTCAAAAACTCGACTCATCACTCCACCAATTCGGATCTTACCTCCTTCAACTCACTCTTTACCTCCTTCATGTCTGCTCTAAGCACCTTCAGCAGCGCCAGCATCTCACCTGAACCCTCAGAGGGGAGTGCCTCGTCAGCATCGACAGGAGCAGCAACATTAATAGGAGTCACTTTAATGACATCCTCATCATCATCTTCCTCTACCACAGCAGGAACTGTCCATCCAACTCCCGCAAGGAACTCCAAACCTAGTTTGGCAATATGATCATCACACAGTGCAGACGAAAGCACTCTCTCAGACTCAGGATGGTAAATCTCCCAATACTTCATTATCTCCTTCACAAACCCCGGAAAGGGTAGTCCATTTGACGGGTTATCCTTATTGTTCTCCATATGCTTCATAACCTGAAAGGCCAAGTTCACTGGCTTCTTCTGCAAAATTTGATCGACCAACAGCAGATCTTGGAAGGTTACCAGATTGTGTTTCTGCCTTCTCGGGGAGATATTTGACACTAGGATTCTGTGAAGAATCCTGGGGAGCACGTCCATATGGATGTTTTCCCTTTGTCCCTTCGCTGTGGGATCTAGCCCGAGCCTCTCAAATACTTTTAACTTCGCCACTGTGCCTGGCCACGTACCTTTGGAGTAGGTGGCATACCCACCTTTGGGCACCCCCAGAACTATGGCCAGCTCTCTCATACTCACAGAGTACAACTCACCGCCAACAACAGCTGATAGCTCCCAATTGCCTTTTCCTTTCTCCTTCTCCACTACCTTTAGTTTAGAGTAAAAATCCCTCACCAACTTCTCATCCACTACAACTGGCTTTCTAAACAGTGCGCCCCACCCTTGGGCCTCTAGTAGTTCCACGACTTCTCCCAAGCGGTTCTCCACCAGCCACTGATCATTCAGTACCAACTCCTGAGCTAAGCCTCTCCCGGCTTCTTCTGACTCCTCGGTGCCCTCTTCCGACTCGTCCTCCTCTTCAACTGGCGGAGCGGAGGACCGACCAGATCTCTGACTTTTGCGGGCAGAGGGAGGAGCAGTTTTTCTCACTCGCTTGCCAGTGGACCGTGCTGCAACCGAGGACTCCTTTTGAACACGGCGTTAGGATGAGGAATCCGCTCGAAGTTCATCGAGTCGTGCTTCGAGTTTGACCACATCTGCGGCTACTGCCGCGTCGTTCGGAACATACCCAGTTGGAGTGACTGACTGCAGAATAGTTTCCAGACTTAGGGGGTCGACTCCACTTGCGATCAGTTTTTCAGCCATCTCGGCGGCGGCGGCGGGTGAAAGGTTTGATTTAGGGTTTGAAGACGCCATGGAGGATTTCGGAACTTCTGAAATTTTGTGAGAGAGAGGGCAAAAGTCTGAATTTGATTTGGGAATTGCACCACTTCTTCTCTCTTCTTATATCACCGAAAACCCTAGCACTGAAACGACACTGTCTCTTCTTCGAAGCGTCGCCTCCCTGTCGTTTAGCAATAAGTACACCGCCCCTAATTTTTAGCATCTGCCACCTTTTCCTTCCTTCCAAAAATGGTTCTGCATTAAACCCTTTCCAAATTCAAATCATCCGAAAAGGCATGTGCAACCGACAGGGGAGCGACACGTGTCACCAGTAATTATGCGTGTCGCCTCAGAAAAGCAACCGACGGGACAACTCCCTGCTGCAGAACCTATTCACCTTTCAATTCAACTTTACCTCTTTCCAAAACTAAGCCAACTTTACCAGAGGATGTATAACTGCTCATCTTCACAACTGTCACACAGATTGTTTCCCAGCCAAATGTGATCCGTCCATAGTGATAGCTCAGTCTTACTGTCTCATGGGTACACAAGGTTTTGGTATGGTGTGCTAACTTTACCCAAATGGTACAAATAACACCACACACAATCAAGCAAAAAAACAAATGTAATCATCCAAACATATTATGTTGTCTTCGTACCTTATGTGGAACAACTCCAGAAAAGAAACATATCAACGGGCTCATAGGAGCACTCCACATGAGGATAGGCTAAGGTTGGTCTAGAGTACCTCCTGGGCTTATAATGTGGGATCAACTATGGAGGTATCTTTTGGGCAGAAGGAAATCAGAATTTCATGTTCTTCGGTCCCTAATGCAGTTATCAATCATGCAGCAAGCATGCATGGATACATTATGAACACAACATACTTTTTCACTAGCAAAGAACATCCATGTTAAGCTCTCCATCAGACGTGACTCATATGCACCTAGTCTAGCCAATCACTGAGGGAGCAACATTTGAGCATAGCGTTAAGGGAGAGAAACCATACCTAGTTCGAGCCTCAGCTTCTCGTAAGGTTCTCTGTGCAGAGCCTTTGTGAATATGTCTGCAATTTGTTCCTCAGTTCTACAATATTCCATCTCAATTGTTCCCTTTTCTACACAGTCACGTAGAAAGTGATACCGAATTTCTATATGCTTGGTACGTGAGAACTGCACTGGATTTTTTGAGATGTTAATAGCACTAGTGTTATCACACAAAATCTTAGCACAATTTGTAATAACACCATAATCACTTAGCTGTTGCCTGATCCACAGCAACTGCGAACAGCAAGCAGCAGCGGCAATATACTCCGCCTTAGCGGTGGAAAATGCAATTGAGGACTGTTTCTTTGAAGCCCAAGAGATGAGACATGGTCCAAGATATTGAGCCATCCCAGACGTGGACTTCTTGTCTGTCTTACAACCCGCATAATCTGCATCAGTGTACGCTGCTAGACGTAAATCTCCTCCCCTTGGATAGAGCAGGCATAAGTCATCTGTTCCCTTCAGATATCTCAGTATCCTCTTTACTGCTTTCACATGGGTTTCCCTGGGATCGGCCTGAAACCTTGCACACAGACAAACACTGAATAAGATGTCAGGTCTGCTAGCAATAAGATATAACAGCGAACCAATCATTCCCCTGTATAGAGTTGGATCCACCCGTGGTGAAGTCTCATCCTTTGCCAGGGTGTCGTTGGGAGACATCGGTGTGGCACACATCTTGGCAGACTCCATCCCAAACTTCTTTAGAATCTCCTTGACGTACTTCTGCTGATGGATTCGGGTTCCATCCTCTCCTTGAGCAACTTGAAGTCCAAGGAAGTACTTGAGTTCTCCCACTATGCTCATCTCGAATTCGCTCGACATCAACTCTGTAAACTTCTTGACAAGTTTGGGGTTAGTTGAACCAAAAATGATGTCATCTACATATACCTTCAGAAGGAAGAGAGTTTTGTCCACCTCTCCTCTGGCATATCCGTGGGATAGCAAGAACTGTGACAGTCTCTCATACCAAGCACGGGGTGCTTGCTTCAGCCCATACAACGCTTTCTCCAGGATGTGAACATGATCAGGATGAGTGTGATCCTCGAACCCTGGTGTTTGGCTTACATAGACCTCTTCCTTCAGAACTCCGTTCAAGAAGGCCATTTTCACATCCATTTGCTGCAGAGTGAAACCATGGTAAGTTGAGTAAGCAATTAATAGTCTGATTGCTTCTAACCTTACCACCGGGGCGAATGTCTCATCGTAGTCGATTCCCTCTTGCTGGTTGTACCCTTTGACAACCAGGCGAGCTTTGTTTCTCACAACAACTCCCTTGTCGTCCATCTTGTTTCTGAAGACCCACTTTGTCCCTATCACATTCTTGTCCTCTGGCCTAGGAACCAGTCGCCATACCTTGTTTCTTTTGAACTGATGCAGTTCCTCTTGCATTGCATTGACCCATTCTGGATCCTTCAGCGCATCCGCAATCGTCTTTGGTTCTGCATGGGAGACAAAAGACGCAGGTCCACAGAAATGACACAGTTCATCCAGATTTACCTGATTCTGCGATGAATAGCACTGGTAGTCCCTCGTCCAAGTTGGGGGCTGAGTAACTCTCCCGCTCCTCGTAGTTCTGGGTTCCTCCGCAATCCCTGCCGGAGGAGGGTTACTTGCAACCACTTCTTCGTTAGGGAGGTCTGCGTTGACCTCTATCACTGGGTCATTGATGGACCATAATTGTATGATTCATAAACACAGTTAAACCCACCAAATTAGACTCTTTGTCTAGTTAACTTTTGCTTGTTAGTTCTACTTTTGTTCAACAGGCTATTTCGAGGTCTAGAGTGAAAACACGCTAAGGAGGAGTTTTAAAGCTGAAAATAGATTACGAGTCATTCCAGGTCACGACCAGATTCTGACTGTACAAATCTCATGAACCTGACGTGGAATCACTCAAAACAAGTCCAACCGAAGAGCAACCAGAGTCAGCCCGGAGCTGAAAAGGACCGATGGCTTTTGTGAAAAGATCACAAAACATATCTCACCCACTCCATTGCCACCTTGCACGGCGGCTAAACCACACCTCCCCTCCCCTTGCGCCACCTAGCCGGCGGCTTTTGAGCCTTGCCACCTCCCCCTTCCACCTAGCCGGCGGCTATCTTCTCCTCCATGCATTCCATGCCAAGTGTCTTCTCTTCCTCCACAAACCAAACCTCCCTTAGCCTATAAATAGAGACCCCTTCATCCTTTGTAATGCCATTCCATACTTGATCAAAAATCACAACATTTCCATAGTTCTTGGTAGAGAGAGAAGCTCTAGATTTCACAATCCTTGTAACACTTACTTTGAAATCAAAAGCTTCCAGTTTGTTCTGAGTTTACTCTTGTTGGTCCTTGAGTATTCTTCTCTTACTTTCCTGTCTTTCAAAACTGCAACTTTACTTTATAGTCTTTCGAAAACCTTTACTTTTCAAGTACTTAGCTATGATGTCCTCTTCCATGGATAATCGTAGCTAAACCCTTCATTCGGTTGAAGGGGTGTACTTGTGTCATAAAATGTTTTAGACCCTTCGTTTAGTGCCTCTCTGTGTTCAAAACTTATTCTATGTGCCACATATTAGGTTAGAACTTCCAAGGTTGAGTGGATGCTTTAACGGGCAAAGCTCTTCTGTGGGGTTCGTGAACATACTCGGGTAAGTGGATGCTTTAACGGGAAAAACTTATCTGAGGAGTTCGACCTCTTTAAAACACCATTTGGTTTATCGTAACTGAAGATCAATCGGATGCACATAAGGCTAAGATACTTCGAAAGGAGGAATTAGTCTAAATAGAACAAGTGTTCTAAACGATGTTGCAAGTCTTGTGCTAGAAATAGCCTTGATTCATCTTTGAACACGTAGTATGATCATTAGAGGTCGATGATAAACTGACTATGATACAAGGCCCCTGAAACCGAATCTTTCTTTTAAGCAAATCATCACCTGCACTTTACTTTCAGTCACAATATCAACTGCAATATCAACTGCCTACTTTCTGTAAGCCTTGTCCTTCAAGAAACTTACTTTCTGTAAGCCTTGTCCTTCAAGGAACTTACTTTCTGTAAGTCTTGTCCTTCAAGCAATTACTTTCTGTAAGACTTGTCCTTCAAGCAATATCAACTGTTTACTTTCCGTAAGTCTTGTCCTTCAAGCAATTACTTTCTGCACTTTACTTTCTGCACTAAAACCAAAAACCAACCAAAAATACACTTACTTTTCAGCACTAAAACCTCAATCAACCTAAAATCACGCTCCCTTTCAGTACATTTCTCAAAGAACTGCTATCTCCCTAATTCCCTTGGGTTCGACCCCTACTTACCACTCTACTATCTAATAGTAGAATCGCGAGTAGCGGACTATAAATTTATTCTTGACTTTTGCACACGACGACTGTGCATCCGTCAAAATTGGCGCCGTTGCCGGGGAATTAGCTTCAGATTAGTTGTTCTTTTCTTTCCCTTCTCATTTCTTCATCACGCTGCCCACTATGTATGCATGGATAACGCAACATCTTCCTCAGTTCGAAGGCACGGTTGGAGAAGACCCCGTAATGCATTGCCAACACTTCCACCATATTTGCCGCCACATGAAACCTGAAAATGAAACGTTATAGGAATTTAAATTAAAATGCTTTAAATTTTCTCTAACTAATTTCGCGACAATTTGGTACTACTCATCAACCGCCAGTTGTGCAAACAATTATGAGGATCTTCGTGCACAATTCCTAAAAGAATTCTCACCGCCATCCCTACGACATGATACCCGCGAGAAGATCATCCACCTTCAACAATCCCGAGACGAGACGCTAGATGAGTACTACAGTACTTTGACACCATTGTTTCGCGCTGCCCACACCACGGATTCACGAACAATTTTCTTCTCCAAAAATTTCTTTGTGGGATGAAGGCTGTTGACCAATCACGGTTTAACAACGCAGTAGGAGGATCGACTTCGCACTTAACTATGACTCAAATGTGGGATATCATTGATGACGTAGCCGAGGCAACAAAACGAAGGCCAATATGCCAAGCTGATAGAAGAGCACCAATGGTAAAAGCTAATCCAGGAAGGAATGGAGAAAACACCGCAGACGCCATAATGGTCGAATCAGATACAGAAAGCTCCGGAAGCAACGAGTAAGAGCCTTCATGGGAGGTCACACCTGAGCCATCAGAAGACTTAGAGCAAGAAACCGATATGATGTGGGACGAGGAAAGGCTTTATCAGGAACTCACCATCGAGACGGCAGAGGAGGAAACCCGGAACGTCACGAGCAAGCTGCCAGAAACATACCCTACCCTCACGTCCGAAGCGACTGAAGACATCAACCAGATCCTCACGAATAGGCTAGCCGATGCAGATCCAATCCATCTAATGAGAGCTTCCCAACTCTTCCCCTTGATCAACATGCAGATTACAGAAAACTATGTGATCAATAATGAACCGGAGCTAAGGATGGAAGAAAGGCCTAATAACTCCTTGAAAGAGGATTCCTTCCCCACAACCAAACAAATGAGAATCCGACTCAAGAAACCAGTAGCAAAGGGTCCCTCGCCTTCTTAGAGATGCTGGAAGGAGAAAACACCAGAACCATGGGAACTGGACCCAAGCCCGTCATTCCCCAAAAACTCAGGAAAAGTCAAAGCTAGAATCAAGGTGGGCGCAGTAGAAGAATATGACCCGAGCCACCCAGGGGATCCCAACTTGTGATCCCGTTTTGTCGAGCCAACGACGTTAAACAAAGGCACTGGTCGGGAGGTAACCCGACATCTATCTTACTTTCAGTAATTTTATTTTCTGTCATTTAGTTTTTACCGCAAGTCGCTCTCACCCATTTTTTGTATAGAAGAAATGACTCCTTGTAGGAATCGGTTTTTGGAGCAAGATCAGATCAGCCAGGCAGCTTCTGAGAATTACCGGGCCTGTGCTGAGAGTTCAAGGCCCCAGCCGAACTCCCTCGATTATCCAGCTCCGAGGCATGTCATTCCACGACACGACACAGTAAAAGGGAGTTCAGTTCTTTCCTTTTCCTTAATGTCATTTCCTTCTCTTGTATATATTTGCATGACTTTTGAACTAAGTCGTGCTGAAAGGCACGCCTTCGTTCAAAAGTGTGGGGTGAGAACCACCTTTGTACATAAACATTATTTCTTTTTCTTTTTCTTTTCCCTTAATATTATCTTTTTGAAAATATGAACTTGAGAATGTGAAAAAGATAGATCTAAATTCATGCATTTACCTTGTGAAAATTCAACTGTGTAAAAACTTAGGATGTAACTTCTCATTTGTCCCTTTGTGCTGAGATATACAGGGGATGTGGAGTTGATAGAAAATGCCCTAGAGAGGCTTGGCAAGCATTCGAAGGACTGAATTTCACTATATGGTTTACGAAGTCAGTGGAGGCTGCACTTCGGGTTTCAGTTGAGTCAGAGTCATCTCCGCCGTGCAGCGTTTATGCAAGAGGCGGGACGGGAATCAAACCGTCCTATCTCTAGTCCTAGTAGCCGAGAAAATAGATGAGCGACCCTCATCTTGACCCGCGCGAAACGGCAAGGATGAGAAAGAGCGGGGAGGTATTTCCATATGCTCTCGGGCGACGATTGGACCTCCCAAAGAAAGGTTGAGAAAATGGACTAGCAAGTCACAAAGAAGCAAAAGCTCGAAGAAGCTAATCAAAGGCCAAAGGCCAAAGTTGTGAAGGTTTTAACCGAAACAAAAGTGAAGAAACTCCAACTCAATATCAAAGGCCAAAGGCCGATTCACTACCGAAGCTGTCCCTCACCAAAAAGAAATAAAAATGCTCAACTCAGTGAAACCCGAACCGAATCACGTGCTAGAAAAAGCTACAAGGAAACCATATAGTGCGAGTCGGTCCCGAGAATGCAGTCCAGGAGCCTGAAAAAGGCTATCTCCCAAAACATCCGAATTAATTTGCATCTCGGCGCGAAGGTACAAGTATCAAGTTTCTTCTAAGTATTTACACGGTTTAGTTTGGTAATAAGTAAGTAATGCATGAATTAGGATAAATCTAGTCCCATAGTCTCACTTTCATATTTTACTTAGATTGTGTTCTGCCCTTAAATAGCATTGTTCGGGACGAACAACTAAAAGTGTGGGGTGATCTGATGGACCATAATTGTATGATTCATAAACACAGTTAAACCCACCAAATTAGACTCTTTATCTAGTTAACTTTTGCTTGTTAGTTCTACTTTTGTTCAACAGGCTATTTCGAGGTCTAGAGTGAAAACACGCTAAGGAGGAGTTTTAAAGCTGAAAATAGATTACGAGTCATTCCAGGTCACGACCAGATTCCGACTGTACAAATCTCATGAACCTGACGTGGAATCACTGACAGGCTGTCGTTGTACCTGCAAATCTAAATTTATATTTTCCTCACTCTAAACTGTGGGTTAGTACAGCGGCAAGCAAGAGTCGAACCCAAGGAAGCTAGATGGTTACTACTTCGTTCTGTAAGAGGGAGAAAAGACGATTGGTGAGAGTAAACAGTTTAAGAAACAGTAGCAGTTCACGAAATTGAGAGAGAGTGTATCAATCAGAGAAGATATTCAGGCTAGGGTTTTATTCAATTGTGACTAGGTTTATCCTTGATTTCTAAGTATTTATTCTTGTCTTCTTAAGGTTACTCCTGGTCAGGTTATAACCGTTTAATTCTAGCAAATCTAATTGATGGACCACAATTATACGAATCAAAAACACAGATAAACCCCCCAAGTTAGACTGTTTGTCTGTCTAACATCCACTTGTTAGTCCCGATATATTTCCACAGGGCATTTTAGAGATTAAAGTGAAAACACGTTAAGGAGAGGCTTTTAGCACAGAAAAGATATAAGGAGTCGATTCAAGGTCAAGATCATATGCCGACTGAAGAAATATCAAGGATCCTGACGATGAATCACTCATCACAAATTGTGCAGAGATGGAATCAAGTCAACCCAGTGCCAAATTACACTGACAGTTTTGTGAAAAGACAGTGCAAAACTGTACAAAACTCACATATGGGCAAGATGACTTGTGACTTGGAGAAGAGGTGGCCAAAGAGGAAAACCACCCCAAAACCACCACCCACCACCGGCGGCTCCTCCCTCCTCCTCCATGGATGACCGGCTCTCCTCCGCCCAATGAGCCGCCGCCATGTGGTGGCTCCTCCACCACATGTTCCTCCTCTCTCCTCCTTGGATGACTTGATGACTTGCTTGGAAGGTGGCTTCCACCACCATTTGCTCCTCCACCACCACCTCCTACCGGCGGCTGCTCCTCCACCACTCCTCCGCCGCCAAGTGGCGGCGCCTCCTTGGCTCCTCCATGCCTCATCCTCCACCCTTGGATCAAATCAATCCTAGCCCTCCATTTCCTCCCATTTCTCCTATAAAAGGAGGCTCACCCCTCCTCATTTTATCATCCAAAAACCATTCCATACACAATCACTTATCTCTCTACATTTTGTAATATTTTGTAAGTTGGTTTGGATCAATAAAGTTACGATATTTGGCTAGGCGCCCTCCTCCATGGACAGGCGAGGCTAAACTCCTCATTCGGCGGAAGGTATAATCTTGTATTATTTAATGTTTAATTAGCTTAGTTTATTTTCTTAGTATTCAATACTTGTTCTATGTGCCATATAAAAGTCAGAATGTCTCTAAGGTAGAGTGAACGATTTTGGGAATGTGACCATTAGGGGTCCAACTTCGTAAGTTCTTCCTTAAGATATTCGTGATCACACCCGGATAGGGGAGGTCGTAACAGACAAAGCTATCTGAAAGAGGTCGACTATATTTAAAAAACCATTATGGGAAACCGTAACAGGAGAGCAGGTGGATGCACATAGACTAGCGTACCTAACTGGTACTGGCGCTAGTCTAAATAGAACAAGTGTGATTTAGCCGATGTTGCAAGTCTTGAGCTATCGCTAGCCTCGATTCATCGTTTGAATACTTAGAAGATTTACTAAACTAATAAACATGTGATAATACAAGAATACCTGAAACCGAATACGCTCTTTCAATTGCAAACACCCCCTGTATTTAATTTCCTAGTATAACTGCTCAATCAAACACAACCACCAACCACTCACATACCGGAGGAATCAACAATCACGCATCACCCACTGTAAGTCTTCTAACCCTCAACTCCTTTATTTTCTGTATTTAATTTCAGTATTTATTTTCTGTATTTACTTTCCGCACAAAAAACCCAAAAAACCCAAAAACAGTAGTTTAGTAATTAGCAGTAAGTCCATACTCAACCTAAAATCACGCACCGTGTAAGCCGTAACGAACAATCTATCCCCCTAATTCCCTTGGGTTCGACCCCTACTTACCCTTACTACCCAGTAGTTAAGTCGCGAGTAGTGGACATTATAAATTTATTTGTACGAGACGCATTGCACCCTAACGACAGTGCAACCGACGCTCCCGTCAAATTGGCGCCGTTGCCGGGGAATTAGCCATCGGATAGTTGTTCTTCACCTCACATGACCTCATGACTCAACCACCCTCGTATGCATGGACAACACGGCACCTTCCACTGTTCAAAGGAACAGATGCAGAAGATCCAGTACTACACTGTCGAAGCTTTCACTACGTTTGCTGCCACATAAAACCTGAGAATGAAACGTTAGAAGAATTTAAGCTTAAATGCTTTAAATTCTCTCTAACGGATTTCGCAACAATTTGGTACTACACATCACCCGCTAGTAGTGCAGCACGTTTCGTGGACATCTGCGCACCATTCCTAAGAGAATTCTCCCCACCATCCTTACGCCAAGAAACCCGCGAGAAAATCCTGAACCTTCAACAATCCCGGGATGAGACCTTGGACGAATACTACATGAACTACGATGCCATCGTCTCAAGCTGCCCGCACCATGGATTCTCAAAGAAAGTTCTTCTCCAAAAATTTCTTCGTGGGATGAGATCCGAAGAGCTGGGAAGAGTAAACGAAGCAATGAGAAGATCAGCCGAGAACTTCACCATTGCGAGCATGTGGAACCTTATAATTGGCCTGGCTGCAGTCACAGAACGAACATCCCAAACTGACGAAGAAATGCAAACAGAAGAAGCTGACCCTGAGGCTGATCACGAAGAAACTACCGAGCCGTCAGAAGTAAATCCTGAACCATCTGAAGAGTCAGACATAGAAAGTATCGGGAGTAACAATGAGGTGTCAGCAATAGAAAAAGTCCGGAATACCGCTAACATGCTGCCAGAACCATACCCAGCTAGCATCACAAACAAACACGACGAGGCAGAATCGAGCCTTAAGATGCAAGCTTCCCGACTTTTCCCCTCGATCAATAGGCAAATCGCTGAAAACTATGTGATCAAAGAAGAGGCTGAAAAGAGGATGGGAAAAGGGCCTATGCAGAATAATTCTCCAATAGAGCATTGTTACGCCATAACCGGACAAGCCAGCCCTGAACACCAAAAAACCCGGTTCAAGAAGTTGGTAGTAAAAGGTCCCTCACCTCCCCTGAGACGTTGGAAGGAGGCACCACCAGTACAAGGGGAACGGGACCCCAACCAGTCATCTGCTCAAAAATCAGGAAGACTCACCGCAAGAATCAAGGTCGGTGGAATCAAAAAATTCGACCTAAGCCACCCATGGGATCCCAACCAATGATCCAGAACAAGGTATTGTCGAGCCAACGACGTTAAACAAGTGCACTAGTCGGGAGGTAACCCGACACTATCTTACTTTCTGTCATTTTAATTTTCAATAAGCGCTCTCACCCATCTTTTTGTCCAGAAGAAATGTCTTACATGTAGGAATTAAGTTTCGGAGCAAGGATCAGATCAGCCAGGCAGCTTCCGTGAATTTACCGGGCCTGCGCTGAGAGTTTAAGGCCCCAGCCGAACTCCCTCGATTATCCAGCCTCATGCCATGTCGTTCACTCGACACCTTAAAGGGAGTTCTGCTCTTCTTTTTTCCTAAAGTCATTTCCTTCTCCTATATATATTTGCATGACTTTTGAACTAAGGCTTGCCTTCGTTCAAAAGTGGGGGGTGAGAACCAATGCATGTTTTTTCTTTTTTTAAAAAAAAAAGTATCTTTTTGAAAGTATGAACTTAAGAATGTGAAAAAGATAGATCATGATTCATGCATCAACCTTATGAAAAGGCAAACTGTTTAAAAACTTAGAATGTAACTTTTCATTTGTCCCTTTGTGTTGAGATAACCTAGGGATGTGGAGTTGATAGAAATTGCCCTAGAGAGGCTTGGCAAGCACTTAAAGGATCAAATCAAACTATATGGTTTTCGAAGTCAGTGGAGGCTGCACTTCGGATTTTCAGTGAACAATTGAGTCAAACTCCGCCAGGAAGCATCTATGCAAAGGCGAGGACGGGAATCAGACCGTCCTCTCTCTAGTCAAAATAGCCGAGAAAATAAATGAGCGACCCTCATCTTGACCCGCGCGAAACGACGAAGACGAGAGGAGAGGGGAGGTATTTCCATAGGCTTGCGGGCGATGATTGGACCTCCCAAGAAGGCTGACAAAATGGACTAGCAAGTCACAAAGGAGCAAAAAACTCAAAGAAGAAAATCAAAAGAGGCCTAAGGCCCAAAAAATTGTGAAGGTTTTAACCGAGCAAAAGTGAAGCACTCAAAAAGACAGAGGCAGAATCACTACAAAAAAAAGCTAGTCCCTCGCCAAAGTAGAAAAAAGAAAATCAAAAAGGCTCAACTCACTGAAACCCGAATCGAATCACGTGCTAGAGAAAGCTACAAGAAAACCATATAGTGCGAGACGGTCCCGAGGGTGTAGTC
Organism: Rhodiola kirilowii; assembly: GCA_033675215.1. Lineage (NCBI taxonomy): Eukaryota > Viridiplantae > Streptophyta > Magnoliopsida > Saxifragales > Crassulaceae > Rhodiola > Rhodiola kirilowii. Next base: position 56,099,121 of record CM066201.1, read on the forward strand.
CAAGAGCCTAAAAAGGGCTATCTCCCGAAACATCCGGAATAATTCGCATCTCGGCACGAAGGTACACGTATCAAGTTACTTCTAATTATTTTTACAGTTTAAATTGGCTATAAGTAGTAATGCATGAATTAGGAGAAATCGAGTACCGCAAACTTAATTTCATACTTCAAACCAACTTACATAGTGACGCCCATATAAAGCATTGTTCGGGACGAACAACTAAAAGTGGGGGGTGATTTGATGGACCACAATTATACGAATCAAAAACACAGATAAACCCCCCAAGTTAGACTGTTTGTCTGTCTAACATCCACTTGTTAGTCCCGATATATTTCCACAGGGCATTTTAGAGATTAAAGTGAAAACACGTTAAGGAGAGGCTTTTAGCACAGAAAAGATATAAGGAGTCGATTCAAGGTCAAGATCATATGCCGACTGAAGAAATATCAAGGATCCTGACGATGAATCACTCATCACAAATTGTGCAGAGATGGAATCAAGTCAACCCAGTGCCAAATTACACTGACAGTTTTGTGAAAAGACAGTGCAAAACTGTACAAAACTCACATATGGGCAAGATGACTTGTGACTTGGAGAAGAGGTGGCCAAAGAGGAAAACCACCCCAAAACCACCACCCACCACCGGCGGCTCCTCCCTCCTCCTCCATGGATGACCGGCTCTCCTCCGCCCAATGAGCCGCCGCCATGTGGTGGCTCCTCCACCACATGTTCCTCCTCTCTCCTCCTTGGATGACTTGATGACTTGCTTGGAAGGTGGCTTCCACCACCATTTGCTCCTCCACCACCACCTCCTACCGGCGGCTGCTCCTCCACCACTCCTCCGCCGCCAAGTGGCGGCGCCTCCTTGGCTCCTCCATGCCTCATCCTCCACCCTTGGATCAAATCAATCCTAGCCCTCCATTTCCTCCCATTTCTCCTATAAAAGGAGGCTCACCCCTCCTCATTTTATCATCCAAAAACCATTCCATACACAATCACTTATCTCTCTACATTTTGTAATATTTTGTAAGTTGGTTTGGATCAATAAAGTTACGATATTTGGCTAGGCGCCCTCCTCCATGGACAGGCGAGGCTAAACTCCTCATTCGGCGGAAGGTATAATCTTGTATTATTTAATGTTTAATTAGCTTAGTTTATTTTCTTAGTATTCAATACTTGTTCTATGTGCCATATAAAAGTCAGAATGTCTCTAAGGTAGAGTGAACGATTTTGGGAATGTGACCATTAGGGGTCCAACTTCGTAAGTTCTTCCTTAAGATATTCGTGATCACACCCGGATAGGGGAGGTCGTAACAGACAAAGCTATCTGAAAGAGGTCGACTATATTTAAAAAACCATTATGGGAAACCGTAACAGGAGAGCAGGTGGATGCACATAGACTAGCGTACCTAACTGGTACTGGCGCTAGTCTAAATAGAACAAGTGTGATTTAGCCGATGTTGCAAGTCTTGAGCTTTCGCTAGCCTCGATTCATCGTTTGAATACTTAGAAGATTTACTAAACTAATAAACATGTGATAATACAAGAATACCTGAAACCGAATACGCTCTTTCAATTGCAAACACCCCCTGTATTTAATTTCCTAGTATAACTGCTCAATCAAACACAACCACCAACCACTCACATACCGGAGGAATCAACAATCACGCATCACCCACTGTAAGTCTTCTAACCCTCAACTCCTTTATTTTCTGTATTTAATTTCAGTATTTATTTTCTGTATTTACTTTCCGCACAAAAAACCCAAAAAACCCAAAAACAGTAGTTTAGTAATTAGCAGTAAGTCCATACTCAACCTAAAATCACGCACCGTGTAAGCCGTAACGAACAATCTATCCCCCTAATTCCCTTGGGTTCGACCCCTACTTACCCTTACTACCCAGTAGTTAAGTCGCGAGTAGTGGACATTATAAATTTATTCGGCATAAAATGCCATTTTTTGAGTGCGATTCCTCTTAGAGCTTCCAAATCACCTGAAATGCAAAACAACACTAAGAAGTAACTGTTCGCATAATAAAGTGCCGGAATTGATGGGTTTTGTTGACTCGATGAGTCGTATAAATACGGCTCATCAAACCACCCCACACTTAAACTTGTTCGTCCCGAACAAGGACTAGGTCATAAGAGGAAAACAAATGTAAAAACACCACAATTTCTTCGGCATCCTAGATATGCTATATGAACATGATTTGGCTAATCTAGATTTCACCTTTCTATGCATGGTCGTTACTAATAGCCTTGTGCGAAAACATGGGTTAAAGATACGTGTTACCTTTGGGCCGAGATGCAAATCAATTCGGATGTCTCGGGAGATAGCCCTTTTTAGACCCATGAACTACATTCGATGTTCCGAACTCTCGCTATATGGTTATGCTTTGCCGCTTTTTCTTGCACGTGATTGATTCGAGCTTCAAAGTAATGGAGTGCTTTTCGGCCAGCTATAGTGTCATCGGGTCTGATATTTCAATGATGCTTTCACTTGATTTCGTGTGGACTATATCACAATGATGGTGGATTTGTTGCTTTGAAGTGCGGATTGTGACTTGCTCGAACCTACTTGCTCTCACTCATCATCGTCCTTTTGACTCGGGTCAAGCCAAGGGTCGCTTGTCTATTTTCTCGGCTACTTGGACTAGAGCTTGGACGGTGTGAAGTATTCCCGTCCCGACCAACCGCAAAGGGTACCGCAGTGGCGGAGCAGACTCGTACTATGTTGCCTCGAAGTGCTAGCCTCCACGAGCTCCACATAACCATATATCCTGAGTTCGACCTTTGAATGATCTGTCAAGTCTCTCTAGGGCATTTCTATCAACTCCACATCCCTGTTTATCTCAACTAACAAAGGCACACAAAGTTTTAAAATCACATGTTAGTCGCAAAAAAACAATTTTCACCAAAGACATGCATGTAATCGGCTCTATCTATTTCACCATATCATTATCCAAAACAGCAAGTCTAGGAAGTAGTGAAGTATCATGTACAAAAATTTTTAAAAATTATAGGAAACGTGCTGACTCTGTGCATGGTGCAGTAAATAAACGTGCTGACTCAATGACTGACTCTCCCACCCCACACTTTTGAAATAAGCCGTGTCCTCATGGCACGACTCAAATCTAGACTCACAATGCATGCATAAATAAAACAAAGAGAAATAAGAAGAGAGTAAGGACAGGCACTTCCCTCGTGCGTGCGTGACGATCAGAAACAACTGATTATTCTCCTATGAGTCCTTGAAGAGCACCATTGGAGCTTGTATCGCAACGTGAGTTCGTCACACAATGAAAGGGCTGCATCAATGACATTAAGACGAATAAAAGATTCCCAGGAGGTTGGAGGAGTCACAATGGTCTCACTTAAAACCCAACCTCCTTAGACTCGTAAGTCTTTGTGACAGAATCTTTAAACGCTCATGTTTCTTGACACAATTTATTCAAGGTGTGAACTACTCACGTCGGATACAGTCTTATGCCAATATTTCGGATACGCTCGCCTCTGTCCCTGCATGAAGATCATCTTCTTTCCCAAGTACAATGTGATGATAATGACTCAAGACATAGATAAACATAAATAGTGAATAAGGTGAAAAAAATGAAAAGTGCAGGGCTGCCTCCCTGCGAGCGCCTTTGTTTTACGTTGTTGGCTCGACGATACTTCTTTAGGGATCACAAGTTAGGATCCCATGGGCGTGTGAGGTCATACTTCTTCTTAGCAACTCCTCTGTGATGCTCATAGTGCTCGTCGAATGGTGCTCTCATGTCTTTCCATCCTGGTTTCCATCCAAACGTGCCAAGCCTCGGTCGTTTCTTCATGTATGAGCGGTCGGCATGGAAGTTCAGGTTCTTGCCATCAAGAGACATAAAGCATGTTCCCATATTGATCTTCCTCTTTTTGGCAGAGATGAACGGTCGTCCAAGAATATGTGCTGGAGGATCATCATCTCTAGCATCTCCTATCTGCAAAACATAAGAGTCTACAGGAACGACAAGATCTCCAACATGGAGCGTTAGATCTTTAAGTAAATCGTTAGAATGAACATGTGATGTATTTCCTAACTCTACCAATAGTTTAGGAAACATCCATGGTCCCAAATTCAAAGAGCAAGATAAAGAGTATGGCATGACATTAACATAAGCACCCAAATCGATTAAGCAGTGGTGTATGAGAGATTTACCATCATTACGGGTGATTGTCAAGGCACCTGGGGTCTTACACTTTTCAGGCGGCTCTTCTTGAACTGTAACGAGTGAGTACTCCATTGTTGGCTTCTCTGGCTCATGCTTCACCTCTAATTTTCCTTCAAGCTCATCCTTGTCGATTGTGTGGTCCTTAGGAGCAATAACCTGTATTGGGAATGGCAGAGGAGTGTTAGAAATAAGAGTTTCTTCAACTGCACCAGTGCAGACCGCGGAGGTCTCCTGAATATTCTCCGCGGACGTCTCTGTATTTTGCACTAATTCCTCAAACGTCCGCGCCGTAATTGGTGAGGCGTCTGCATCCTGCACTGAGGTAGAATATTCCGTGACCTTGATTTCCTCGGCCGCTTCGACGGTGAGGACCGGTTCTGTCTCGGGTAGATCCACAATGAAGTTTGAGCACGTCTCGGGCAACTCCGTAATGAGGTCTGATTTGAGTGGCTCAGTCGGCTCTTCCTTAGGTGCCAGCGGGCTGTCTTCTTCCAAATATCCGGGGTAGTCTGAATTGAGATCTTCTTCAATCAACCATGGGTCCTCATCTTCTGCCGGTTCTATGGGCTCCGAGATAGGCTCTATTAGAGCCTCTGCCATGTCCTCCTCTGTTTTTGTACCGACATCTTCTTCCTGATTTGTCCATAACTCGGACACGACCTGATTCAAGTCGGACAATGTTCTTGATAATTCGGCCAAGGCTCCCTTAGTTTTGGCTTGATGTTGCTGAAATGTGTCAGCCAACTGTTGGATGCTAGCTGCCAACTCTTTCTCATTGTCCTCTAGTGCCTCGGTCTGCCCTTGTATTGACCTCTCGACCAAATCAGCCATCAAGTGCCAAAGATCGTCCACGTCTAAGTTATTCACCGAGCCTTCCGCCGCGTCATTAACCCAATTCCAGTCATGTGGCTCCATTCCACCGAGGAACCTTTGAAGAAGATAGAGGTTTGTGAATCCATGGTGCGGGCAGCTCGTCACAATGGAATCGAAGTACGATAAGTACTCGCCCAATGTCTCGTCCCATGATTGCTTGAGGTTGATGATCTTCTCGCGGGCTTCAAGTTGGAAGGATGGTGGGTAGTACTCCTCTTCGTTCCAAGGCTCTGTACTATAATAAGAAGACAAGATGCAAGAGTAGCAAAGCGCAAAAATAGCAAAGCACCGATAGCAAGCACAGACTAGTAAAGAAGGGTCCCCAGGAAATTGGAGGAGTCACAATGGTCTCACTTAAAACCCAATTTCCATAGACTCGTAAGTCTTGGTGACAGAACCCTCTAAAAGCTAGAAAACGAAATCGAAATAGAGGAAATCGAAAAGCAAAGAAATCGAAATAAAAAAAACTAGGAAATCGAAATAAAAACAAGGCAATTGAAATAAAAGGAAATTGAAGCAAAAATGAAAAAAGAAAGAACAAAATTCACCGTGCGTAGCTCCTCGGCAACGGCGCCAAAATTTGACAGGCTGTCGTTGTATCTGCAAATCTAAATTTATATTTTCCTCACTCTAAACTGTGGGTTAGTACAGCGGCAAGCAAGGGTCGAACCCAAGGAAGCTAGATGGTTACTACTTCGTTCTGTAAGAGGGAGAAAAGACGATTGGTGAGAGTAAACAGTTTAAGAAACAGTAGCAGTTCACGAAATTGAGAGAGAGTGTATCAATCAGAGAAGATATTCAGGCTAGGGTTTTATTCAATTGTGACTAGGTTTATCCTTGATTTCTAAGTATTTATTCTTGTCTTCTTAAGGTTACTCCTGGTCAGGTTATAACCGTTTAATTCTAGCAAACCTAATACTCCTGGTCAGGTTATATTAGGTTTAGTGCATCTACTTATTCTTACGGGTCAGTATCAAATAAGCAGTGAATAAATAGTAAGTATTACTAGTTTAAGTTGTACCCTTTCGGATCTCCCCTTAACCTAATAATTCAAACTGATAATTTGCACAAGAATTAAGTAGAATGCAATAATAATAATGAAGAACAGAATCTCAAAACAGTAGTCACAATTATTCAACCCTAACCCGAATAATAAGATTAGTTACACATGGCCATTAGGGCACAAAAAATAATAAGTAAAACGAAGAACTTCACTAAAGCCGAGAAGAGGATGATGACCGGCCGTGAGGGCTGAGCTAGGGCAGTGCACGGCTGAGCAGTGGCGAGCAGTGGTGGAGCAAGGCGGAGCAAGGAGAACTTCGGTCGTGAGAAGGGAGCACAACTCGTCTGTTTTTGGGGTTTTGTGGAGAGAGGAGCTCTCCACGTTTTGGGATGAGTTCAAAGGCTGAGTAGAGGCTGTATTTATAGAGCAGAATGAGGCACGAAATCCCTCTTGGACTAGGTCAAATCGGTGGCCCAAAAGACAAATTAGGAAAAGTTTCCTAATTCGACTTTGCTTGATTCCTAAGCAAACTTCTTGTGCAAGTCTTCTAGAGGATTCCAGGACATTCCACAGCCTTCTAAACCGCCACGCATGGAATTTGGATTTTTTCCCGAACTTACTGTTCACGAACCAAAAACATTGTTCACGGGCGAAAGTTACTGTTCACGCCGGAAGTACTGTTCATTCGCGGACACTGTTCATCCATTCTGCGCATCTGTTTTGACTTCGGCTCTCGATTTAACCTTCCAAACGACCTCGGATGCTCTCGGTGTGAACTAGAGAGTTGTAGGGAATTGAGTCACCTACGCAACGGTATATTCTTCGTATTTTTCTGATCAACGGTCAGCTCCCAGTGCTCCGACGAACGTCCAAAGGTCTGATCTGCCATTGTGATGTTTTCGGCATAAAATGCCGTTTTTTGAGTGCGATTCCTCTTAGAGCTTCCAAATCACCTGAAATGCATAACAACACTAAGAAGTAACTTTTCGCATAATAAAGTGCCGGAACTGATGGGTTTTGTTGACTCGATGAGTCGTATAAATACGGCTCATCAATCACTCAAAACAAGTCCAACCAAAGAGCAACCAGAGTCAGCCCGGAGCTAAAAAGGACCGATGTCTTTTGTGAAAAGATCACAAAACATATCTCACCCACTCCATTGCCACCTTGCCTGGCGGCTAAACCACACCTCCCCTCCCCTTGCGCCACCTAGCCAGCGGCTTTTGAGCCTTGCCACCTCCCCCCTTCCACCTAGTCGGCGGCTATCTTCTCCTCCATGCATTCCATGCCAAGTGTCTTCTCTTCCTCCACAAACCAAACCTCCCTTAGCCTATAAATAGAGACCCCTTCATCCTTTGTAATGCCATTCCATACTTGATCAAAAATCACAACATTTCCATAGTTCTTGGTAGAGAGAGAAGCTCTAGATTTCACAATCCTTGTAACACTTACTTTGAAATCAAAAGCTTCCAGTTTGTTCTGAGTTTACTCTTGTTGGTCCTTGAGTATTCTTCTCTTACTTTCCTGTCTTTCAAAACTGCAACTTTACTTTATAGTCTTTCGAAAACTTTTACTTTTCAAATACTTAGCTATGATGTCCTCTTCTATGGATAATCGTAGCTAAACCCTTCATTCGGTTGAAGGGGTGTACTTGTGTCATAAAATGTTTTAGACCCTTCGCTTAGTGCCTCTCTGTGTTCAAAACTTGTTCTATGTGCCACATATTAGGTTAGAACTTCCAAGGTTGAGTGGATGCTTTAACGGACAAAGCTCTTCTGTGGGGTTCGTGAACATACTCGGGTAAGTGGATGCTTTAACGGGCAAAACTTATCTGAGGAGTTCGACCTCTTTAAAACACCATTTGGTTGATCGTAACTGAAGATCAAATGGATGCACATAAGGCTAAGATACTTCGAAAGGAGGAATTAGTCTAAATAGAACAAGTGTTCTTAACGATGTTGCAAGTCTTGTGCTAGAAATAGCCTTGATTCATCTTTGAACACTTAGTATGATCATTAGAGGTCGATGATAAACTGACTATGATACAAGGCCCCTGAAACCAAATCTTTCTTTTAAGCAAATCATCACCTGCACTTTACTTTCAGTCACAATATCAACTGCAATATCAACTGCCTACTTTCTGTAAGCCTTGTCCTTCAAGCAACTTACTTTCTGTAAGCCTTGTCCTTCAAGCAACTTACTTTCTGTAAGTCTTGTCCTTTAAGCAATTACTTTCTGTAAGACTTGTCCTTCAAGCAATATCAACTGTTTACTTTCCGTAAGTCTTGTCCTTCAAGCAATTACTTTCTGCACTTTACTTTCTGCACTAAAACCAAAAACACACTTACTTTTCAGCGCTAAAACCTCAATCAACCTAAAATCACGCTCCCTTTCAGTACATTTCTCAAAGAACTGCTATCCCCCTAATTCCCTTGGGTTCGACCCCTACTTACCACTCTACTATCTAATAATCGCGAGTAGCGCACTATAAATTTATTCTTGAATTTTGCACACGACGACTGTGCATCCGTCAGTCATCAAGGACATGCTCTTGAGCAGGTATCTCAGTCTGGGCATCCTCAGCTAGGATCTCGACGGGTCCTTGACCAACTATCTGATCGACTTCTTGAGCTGGTTTTGCAACCGTACCTTGAGTGGTTTCCCAGTCGGGGTCAGATCTATCAGCGAACTGAAGTTCTCCGTCATCCTGTGAGGAGAGATCTTTCACCATGTGTCCGGTCATGGCGCGTTCATCAAAAGTCACATGGATGCTCTCCTCCACCCGTTCCATTCTCAGATTGTACACCTTGTATGCTCTGCTATGGCTTGAATAACCTACAAAAACTCCTTCATCGCTTCTTGGATCGAACTTTCCCAGATTGTCCTTTCCATTGTTGTGTACGTAGCACCTGCATCCAAACACTTTCAAATGAGCAATGCTAGGTTTTCTTCCCCGCAGCAGCTCGTATGGTGTTTTCCCTATCAGAAATCGTAGAGATGCACGGTTTAGTATGTGGCTGGCGGCATGTACTGCCTCAGGCCAGAATCCCTTGAGAACGCCACTGGCGATCAGCATTGTCCTAGACATGTCTTCCAGTGTCCTTTTCTTTCTTTCTACCACACCATTTTGCTGAGGAGTTCGTGGTGCTGAGAAGTTGTGATCTATTCCAGCTATCCTGCACAGGGAGATAAACTGGGAATTTCGGAACTCAGTTCCGTAGTCAGTCCGAATAGATACTAACTTCTTACTCATTTTGTTTTCAATCAGCTTCAACCATGACTCAAATTCAGAGTATGTTTCATCTTTAGAACTTAAAAAATAGTCCATGTATACCTGGAGTAGTCATCCACGATGACCAATATGTACCTGTTGCCTCCACGGCTGACGACATTTACTGGACCGCACAAATCCATGTGGATCATGTCCAGAGGACCTGAGGTACTCACTGATTGTTTGACTTAAACGAAGTACGTACCTGCTTGCCCGTGGCACAGGCGCTGCATACCTGATCAAACGAGCTCTCCACCTTGGTAAGCCGACCACCAGTTCATTTTGATGGAGTTTATGAATTAGCCTCGTGCTTGCATGCCCAAACCTTTTGTGCCACAGCAGTGTGTCGTTAGTAATACTTGATAGACACATCTCCCCGTCTGGGACAAATTCTGGGTCCACTGTATATATTTGATTCTCCCGGACACCTCGAAGGATTATTTCCCCTGTCTCAATGCACTTCACAACACAGTCGTTAGAGTTAAATATCACTTGATTTCTTCCATATTGACACAACTGTGATATACTCAATAAGTTGTATCTCAGGTTTTCAACCAGACTTACTTGTCGAACTTTGATAGTTTCTGAAATTCTTACCTCTCCTGTAGCTACTACCTTACCTGAGCTCTTGTTTCCGAAGATGATGTTATCTCCGGAATAGGCTTGGAGTGAGATGAACCATCCAGGATCTCCCGTCATATGTTTGGAGCATCCACTGTCCAGATACCATGGTTTGCTCCTCACTCCATCCTGCAAAAGAGAGATCAGTTTTTACGAACCCAGACAAGCTTGGGCTTACTGGGCTTTGGGACAGTTTTAGCAACAGAAGAAAACTTTAAAGGACGGGACTCGTTGTCATCAGCGAGATTGATTCTCCTCCTGGGGGTTCTTCTGGGTCGTTCGTAGATGGTTGTGTCATGGTGATGACGAACTGACAGGTGCCAGTCATCGTGACCTGCAAAAAATATAATTTATAAGTCCGCTACTCGCGACTTTACTACTGGGTAGCAAGCGGTAAGTAGGGGTCGAACCCAAGGGAATTAGGGGATAGCAGTTCTATGTGGAAATGTCACAAAAATAAATACAGTTGGGGTTGGTTGTGGTTTTGGTACTGAAAGTAATACTGAAAAGTAAATTGCAGAAAAGTAAAGGTACTGAAAGTAAAGTGCGGAAAGTAAATTGCTTGAAGGACAAGGCTTGCTGAAAGTAAGTGCGTAAAAGTAAAGTGCTTGAAGGACAAGACTTGCGGAAAGTAAGTGCGTAAAGTAAAGTGCTTGAAGGACAAGACTTGCTGAAAGTAAATGCTTGATGGACAAGACTTGCTGAAAGTAAATGCTTGCTGAACAAGACTTGCTGAAAGTAAACAGTTGATATTGAGCTGAAAGTAGCAGTTGATAATGGGACTGAAAGTAAGCAGTTGATATTTTAATCAAAGGAAAGATTCGGTTTAGGGGCCTTGTATCACAACTTGTTTATCATGGACCTCTAATGATCATACTAAGTGTTCAAAAATGTGTCAAGGCCATTTCCAGCACTTGACTTGCCACATTGTCTAGTCCATTTCAAGACATAAAGCACTTGTTCTATCTAGACTAATACCCCATTTCAAGGTATATTAGTCTATGTGCATCCACTTGGTCAATCATTTCCGATCAACCAAGAGGTGTTTTTAAAAGAGGTTGAACTCCATGAAAAAAGCTTTGCCATTTCAAGCATCCACTTAACCATGTATGTTCACGAACCCCATGGAAGAGCTTTGCCATTTCAAGCATCCACTCAACCATGAATGTTCTAACCTAGTATATGGCACATAGAACAAGTTTTGAACACAAAGACGCACTAAGAAAAGGGTCTAAAACATTTGCATGATACAAGTACTCCCCTCCAACCGAATGAAGGATTTAGCTACAAGTATCCATAGAGGTGGATATCATAGCTAAGTACAACATAAAGTAAATGATTTTGAGAATCAAAGACAAGAAAGTAAGGTTTTTGGAAAGAAGTAACTCAAGAACAAACTAGAGTTTACTCAAGAACAAACAAGAGCAACTCAAGAACAAGCAAGAACAAGCTTGAATACTCAAGAAAAAACAAGAGTATTCAAGAACAAGAGAGATGTACTTCAAGAACAAACAAGAGTATTCAAGAACAAGAGAGATGTACTTCAAGAACAAACAAGAGTACAAGAGAGAAGTTGTGATGAGATGATGAAGGGATGAGTTTTCAAGGAGGGGGGCACCTCCTTTTATAGCCAAATGTGGCGGTTTGGGAGGAGATATTTGTTCCCCAACCGCCTCTAGTTCCCCCCTAATGGAGCTTCAAGCATCTAGTTCCCCAATGGCATATAGTTCCACTCCAAGGGTCATCCGGTTGAAGCCTTTAGTTGCCCCCTAGCCGACCACCTTGGACCAATAGGAGAGCTCCACTTGGCTTAGTTGAGGCTTGGTTGAGCATGGACTAGATACTTGGACTTGGTTACAAGGGTAGTTTCATCTTAAAAGATCTACCGACTAAACTAGTTAGAAACCAACCGGGAATATTGGATTTTTAAGATATTTAGTTGGTCTTCGCCGGAGTTTGGCCGGAGCATAATTGGTCCATGGATGCCCTCGATCGGAGCTCAACCGGAGGCTCGCCGGAGCTTGGCCGAAGTTGGCAGGAATTTTGGCCGGATTTTTGGTCGGTGGCGCTTTGCTCTTTTATAGTTGATTTGGAATGGCCAAGTGATTTTAAGACTAATGGTCGAGACCGTTTTGCCGGAATCTGGTTGGAACATGGTCGTGGCCTGATTTGAAGTTCAGCGTGGGCGCAGGTCTCGGACGGGCTCGGACGCGGCCTCGGGCGCTGGCCTGGATTTTCTCGGTCGTGGCCTCGGGCGCTGGCTCGGGCGCGCTCGGGTCTGGACCTAGGCACGACATGGTCTTCTCGGCCATGGATGAATTCACTCAGGAATTTTGTCTCGAATTTGAGATTCACTGAGTCTTTTGACATTTTAAACACTTTGGTCGAGCCAGATTTTTCAGATTCCATTGTTTGGTCGAGCAATTTGGACTTGGTGCCTATGCGCGCGGACCTTTGCTTTGGACTTGGGACAACTGCCAATCTGCTCAAGCTTTCTTCTTGGTTTCTCGACATTGTCCACCTTATTTGTCATTTGGAACATTTTGGTCGAGGTGGATTCGTCAGATAAGATTGTTTGCTCGAGCAACTTGATTTAGGTCCTTGGAGGCTCGGCAGGGCGCGCTGAAATGCTGGGGCGCGGCTGGGCGCTGCTCGACCTGGCCTTCTCGCGGCATGCGCTTGCATGGCGTCCTTTGTACGCTCGCATGGAATGGTCTTGTGATGATTTTGGCTCAAATCTCCCTTTTTAAGCGTGTTTCCTCTCTAAACCTCAAAATAGCCTGTAGAACAAAAGTGGAACTAACAAGTAATATTTGATAAGATAAAGTGTTCAATTTGGTGGGTTTAACTGTTTCGATGAGTTGTATAAATACACTCCATCAAATCACCCCACACTTATACTTGTTCGTCCCGAACAATGCTATTTGAAAGAGGTACACATACTCCTTGTTAAAGTTCTAAATACGAAAGTGAGCATGTGGTACTAGATTTATCCTATCCATGCATTACTTACTTGTTACCAAAATAAACCGTGTAAATACTTAGAAGAAACTTGATACTTGTACCTTCGAGCCAAGATGCAAATTAATTCGGATGATTCGGGAGATAGCCCTTTTTAGGCTCCTGGACTGCACCCTCGGGACCGACTCGCACTATATGGTTATCTTGTAGTTTTCTCTAGCACATGATTTGGTTCGGGTTTCAATGATCTGAGCTCTTTTGAATTCCTTTTGATGAGGGACAGCTTTTGAAGTGATTTGGTCTTTGGCCTTTGATTTTGAATTGGAGTTTATTCACTTTTGCTTCGGTTAAAACCTTCACACTGGCCTTCGGCCTTTGATTTTCTCTTTGAGTACTTGCTCCTTTGTGATTTGCTTGTCCACTTTCTCAATCTTTTGGGAGGTCCAATCATCGCCCGAGAGCATATGGAAATACCTCCCCGCTCTTTCTCATCCTCGCCATTTCGCGCGGGTCAAGTTGAGGATCGCTCACCTATTTTCTCGGCTACTCGGACTAGAGATAGGACGGTTTGATTCCCGTCCCGCCTCTTGCATAAACACTGCATGGCGGAGATGACTCTGAATCCAATGAAACCCAAAGTGCAGCCTCCACAGACTTCGTAAACCATATAGTGAAATCCAGTCCTTCGAGTGCTTGCTAAGCCTCTCTAGGGCATTTTATGTCAACTCCACATCCCCTGTATATCTCAGCACAAAAGGGACAGTTAAGAAGTTACATCCTAAGTCTTTATACAGTTGAGATTTTACAAGGTAAATGCATGAATTAAGATCAATCTATTTCACATTTTCAAGTTCATATTTTCAAAAAGGTAATATTAAAAAAGAAAGCATGTTATGTGCAAAGGTAGTTCTCACCCCACACTTTTGAACAAAGGCGTGCCTTTCAGCATGACTTAGTTCAAAAGTTAATTGCAAGCAAATATTTACAAGAAGATGCAATGGGTGATACTATTAAAGGCAAAAACTAAATGACATAAATTAAATGACTGAAAAGTAAGATAAATGTCGGGTTACCTTCCGACCAGTGCATTTGTTTAACGTTGTTAGCTCGACTGTACCTCCCTCAGGAGGGGTCTGGTGGCTTGGCTAGGTCATAGCGTTGAGTTGTTAAGTCGACCTCGCCATGGTAGTGTTTGACTCGCTGCCCATTTACATTGAATCGACTCCCATTTTTCAAGCTTTCTAACTCAAGCATCCCATGGTTGAATACCTTAGTTATTGTGAAGGGGCCGGACCATCTAGATTTGAGCTTCCCGGGCATCAACTTCAGTCGTGAGGAGTAGACCAACACTTGTTGTCCTTCCTCAAATGAGCGCCGGAGGATGAACTTGTCATGGTACATTTTGGTCTGAGCCTTGTAGTCTGTTTGCCCTTCATAGGCCTCAAGTCGTAATTCCTCAAGCTCGCATAGATTAAGCTTCCTGTCCAGTCCGGCGGCCTTCAAACCTGGATTGCAATGCTTGAGCGCCCAATAGGCTTTATGTTCCAACTCCACTGGAAGGTGGCATGCCTTCCCATACACTAGCCGAAAGGGGGAGGTCCCTATTGGTGTCTTGTAAGCCGTTCGATATGCCCAAAGAGCTTCATCTAGCCTTTGACTCCAATCCTTCATTGCTGGTTTCACCATCTTTTCTAAAATACCTTTGATTTCGCGGTTGGAGATCTCCGCTTGACCATTGGTTTGGGGATGATATGCCGTGGACGTCCGGTGGTGGACATGATAATGCTTCAAGGTGGCAGCCATCATGCGGTTGCAGAAATGAGTTCCTTGGTTGCTGATTATGGCCTTGGGTACCCCGTACCTACAAAACAGGTTAGTGCGCAAAAAGTCTATGACAGTCTTTGCATCGTCGCACCTTGTGGCCTTAGCCTCTACCCATTTTGACACATAATCTACAGCAACTAAAATGTAAGCATAACCGCATGAAACTGGGAATGGTCCCATGAAATCAATGCCCCAGATGTCAAAGACATCATTGACCAAGATGGGCACTTGAGGCATTTCATTCCTAGCCGACACATTCCCTACTCTTTGGCACCTATCATACTTTTTACACTTTTCATAAGCATCTCTAAATACACTTGGCCAAAAGAAGCCGCTATCTAGGATTTTCCTAGCGGTTCTCTTAGGCCCAAAGTGTCCTCCACATGCAAACTCATGGCAGAAGCTAATAACAGAAGCTATTTCATTATCGGGGATGCATC
Organism: Rhodiola kirilowii; assembly: GCA_033675215.1. Classification (NCBI taxonomy): domain Eukaryota; kingdom Viridiplantae; phylum Streptophyta; class Magnoliopsida; order Saxifragales; family Crassulaceae; genus Rhodiola; species Rhodiola kirilowii. The sequence goes on from CM066201.1 coordinate 56,114,319, forward strand.
TCCTTAGTATTTGATCTGCTCCTATTTTCCATAAATAAGGATCATCCCATAAGTAATGTCTAGCATCATGCCTAAGTTTCATGCATTGTGTTTTAGTAAAAGAAGGAGGAAATGTACCTCCTACTAGATAGTTGACGATTTGAGCATACCATGGCACCTTGGTTGAGATCGCATAGAGATGCTCATCTGGTAATGACTCGGTTATGTGCCCTTCTTCTTCCTCTCGGACAATCCGTCTCAGATGGTCGGCCACTGTATTATCAATTCCCTTCTTGTCCCTTATCTCCACATCAAATTCTTGCAGTAGCAAGATCCACCGTATGAGCCTTGGCTTGGCCTCCTTCTTCTTCATTAGGTATCGAATGGCAGCATGGTCCGAGAAGACTATTACTTTTGCTCCAAGCAAGTAGGATCTGAACTTCTCAAGAGCAAACACCACGTCTAGGAGCTCCTTCTCGGTGGTGGAGTAGTTTCGTTGGGCTGAATCTAGGGTCCTTGAGGCGTAGTAGATTACGACCGCCTTCTTGTCAACCCTTTGGCCGAGCACTGCTCCTACAGCGAAGTCGCTTGCGTCGCACATGATTTCAAATGGTTGTTTCCAATCCGGTGTTTGGATGATAGGTGTGCTTGTGAGGGCTTTCTTCAGATCATCAAAGGCCTCCTTGCATGCATTGGTGAATTCAAAAGGGACTTCTTTTTGGAGAAGAGTGGATAGAGGCAACGCCCTTTTTGAGAAGTCCTTGATGAATCGTCAGTAAAATCCCGCATGCCCAAGGAAAGATTGGATGTCTCGAACAGTGGAGGGGTATGGTAGAGTCATGATTAGGTCTACTTTAGCTTTGTCCACCTTCATGCCTTCTCGTGAGACGACATGCCCTAAGACTACTCCGTGTGTTACCATAAAATGGCACTTCTCGTAGTTGAGCACTAAGTTCATTGACACACACCGTGCCAAAACCGTGCACAAGTTCCTTAGGCAAGCGTCGAATGTGTCTCCATAGATGGTGAAGTCGTCCATGAAGACTTCAATGAATATCCCGATCATGTCTGAGAAAATGCTGGTCACTACTCTTTGAAAAGTCCCCGGAGCATTGCATAGACCGAACGACATCCTTCTGAAGGCAAATGTACCGAATGGGCAGGTGAATGTAGTCTTCTCTTGGTCCTCAGGCGCTATAGGAATCTGGTTATATCCCGAGAACCCGTCCAGGAAGCAAAAGTATAGCTTTCCTGCCAGCCGGTCTAGCATTTGATCAATGAATGGTAGAGGGAAATGATCCTTCCTTGTGACGGCGTTCAATTTTCTGTAGTCAATGCACATTCTCCAGGCGTTCTTGATCCTTGTTATTACCATTTTTCCTTCGGTATCTTCTTTGACTGTGATCCCAGTTTTCTTTGGGACCACGTGGACCGGGCTTACCCACTGGCTATCCGAGATTGGGTAGATGACATCCGCATCCAGTAGTTTCTATATTTCCTTCTGGACGATCTCCATCATAATTGGGTTAAGTCGTCACTGAGGTTCTCTTGACGGCTTAGCTCCATCCTCGAGTAAGATGCGATGCATGCATACTGCCGGGCTAACTCCTCTTAAATCGGCTAGAGTCCATACAATAGCCAACTTGTGTTGTCTCAGCACTTTTACCAATCGACGTTCCTGGTCTGCTTCCAAGCCACTCTTAATGATTACTGGGAGTGTGTTATTTTCCCCCAGGAATGCATACTTCAGATGTCCGGGCAGAGGCTTTAATTCTATTTCGGGAGCTCGTATAATTGAGGGTAAAAAGGTATTGGATTTGAATAATTTTACCTCATTGACTTCATATTCTGGTGTGAGAGGCTCTGAGATTGTTAAGTGGGCTAGTGTTTCATGCAAGCCCTCGGTCAATTCGTATGAACTCTTGGCTCCATTGAGTACGAGTTCTAAGGGATTTGCTCTTGGTTCTGGTTGAACTTCTTGGACTAGGTCGTCCAAAGTGTCAAGAGCGTGTACTTCCTCGAACTCCATGGGATGCTTCATTGCTCTGAATATGTCGAAGCTAAAGGTCTCTCCTTCCACCTCCATTGAGAGCATCCCACTTCCACAGTCTATCTTCATTTTTTATGTTTTGAGAAATGGACGGCCGAGAAGGATGGGTGCATGATCTGTTGGTCCACTATTCTCCATTTTTAGGACGTAGAAGTCTGCTGGGAACACCAATTCGCCTACTTGAACCAAAACGTCTTCTATTTTGCCCTCAGGCTGTTTGCAAGATCGGTCCACCAGCTGGATAGTGAGACAGGTGGGTTCTAGCGGCCCAATTCTAAGGCATGAGTAGAGAGAGAAGGGCAAGACGTTAATTGACGCTCCAAGGTCTAGCATGCAGTTCTCGATCCGGATGTTGCCAATTGTGCATGGAATGGTGTAAGTTCCCGGATCACTACACTTGGGGGGCACTTTTCGTTGCATGACAGCCGATACATTTCTTCTTATTAGCTCTTGATCAGTTTGAGTACTCCTCCTCCGGTTGGTGCAAAGGTCCTTTAAAAACTTAGCATATCGAGGGATTTGCTTGATGGCCTCCAAGAGGGGGATGTTGATCTCGACTTTGCTGAATAATTCAAACACTTCCTTATCCATGACCTGTTGTTTTGGTATTCGGGCCGTCACTGGAAATGGAAGAGCGGCGTTGATCTTGGAGGTCTCGGTTCTGGGCACCGGGCATTCCAAGGCTTCTTCGGTTGCTGGAATCGGGCCTGGCCTGCGTTCTTCGGGTGCGCCCCTACTTTCCTCGGTTGTGCCCCTGCTTTCCTCGGGCGCGTCCCTCTCTTTTTTGGGCAACCTTAGGCCTTCGTCTTCCTCTTGCTCCATGGGTTGGATGACAAGTTTTTTTCCACTCCTAAGAGTCACATCATTTACGTCTCCCCTTGGGTTCTGGATGGTTTGTGAAGGGAGCCGGTCATGTTCATTTTTTTTGAAGAACATGGTAGTAAACTAGGACATTTGCTTGCCCAAATCTGCCATTGCTCCGTCAGTTTTCACCATGAATTGATGCACCGTGCTGGACAAATCCTTTACAACCTCCTCGAGTGGTTTGCTCGGACGTTGCTGGCTTGGACCGGCCTGGTATTGATTCGGTCCCCTTTGCTGATATTGGCCTGTAGGTGGGACATTCTGGTTGTACTGCCAGTGGGGTGGTTGGTAGAATGACTGAGCTGGTTGAGGTGCAGCTTGTTGTGTCTCCCTTGGAGGATGGCTGTTGTTTTGCTAGTTTGGGCCGGTTGATTGACCATACTGCCGATTTGGTCCGGCTCTGTTGTTGTTGTATCCTTGGTATCCTCCCAGTACATTCACTTCAGCCGGTTCTTCCTCTATTAATGTTGGCCATGCGTCAGTTTTGTGATCCGTAGAACCGCAAAATTCGCAAGGCTTAGCTTGAACTGGCTGCCTTCGTAGGAGTTGGATCATCATTTCTTTCATTTGTTTCATCTCCTCGGGCACTGTGTTTACTGGTGCTTCAGCTCTTGCCACGTCCTTGGTGCGTGTAAATCCTTCCTGCCGAGTTGTCTCCTCTCTAAATCGGACATTTTCAGCGACATCGGAGATGAGTTGCCTTATGCCGTTTAACGATAGATTCATCATTGATCCTCCAGCTGAGGCATCTAGGAGCATTTTGTCTAAGGGCCTCAATCCATCGATGAGTTACTCGATGATGAGTTTCTCGGGCAGTCCGAGGTTGCAGCAGCTTCTCTCCAGGCGGTTGAATTTTTCCAGGTAGTCATACATGGTCTCATTAGACCCTTGCCTTATGTCCTGCAGCTGTCTTCTTACTTGCATTGCTCTCCCTGCCGGGTAGTATTTGTCCAGGAATTTCTTTTGCATCTGAGCCCACGTTCTGATGCTTCCCGATGGTAATGAAAGGAACCAGTCATTTACCGAGTCAATGAGAGAAAAGTAGAAAGCCCTCAATTTGAAGTTCTCTACATTTACTCCATTGGGCTTTAGATTTTGGCAAATGCCATGTAAGCGTTGGAGATGAGTTGTTGCAGATTCTCCATGAGCTCCTGAGAACTTGGGCAAGTTGTGGACCACAGATGTGTTGATGGCAATGTTTTCTAGTTCCGGGCCCTCGTATATACACCACGGCTGATTTCTGAAATCCGGTGCCGAAAGTTCTTTCATAGTCGGGTCGTGATAGTTGTTATCCCCATAGTATTCATCGAATACGGGTTCTCGTCTTGGTTGATATTGCGAGGGTGGTGGATGTCTAGGGGGTTGTTGCGCTGGACCAGCTTCATTTCGGTCCCCTGGCGGGCCTTGGTTTCTCTGGATGGCCTCTCTTTCACGAGCTCTTTGGTCTCGGATGAGTTGTTCCGGATTGTCGAGAATTGGAAATGGAGGTAGCACCTCATTATTTCGATCGAACAGACTCATCTCGTCATCATCCTGATAGTCATGGCGGCTTCCTGCACGAGACATGGTTATGCAGAAGCTAGTACAAATTTTAAGAACTTTATCCGATTGTTAACTAATTCCCCGACAACGGCGCCAATTTTTGACAGGTGCCAGTCGTCGTGACCTGCAAAAAATATAATTTATAAGTCCGCTACTCGCGACTTTACTACTGGGTAGCAAGCGGTAAGTAGGGGTCGAACCCAAGGGAATTAGGGGATAGCAGTTCTATGTGAAAATGTCACAAAAATAAATACAGTTAGGGTTGGTTGTGGTTTTGGTACTGAAAGTAATACTGAAAAGTAAATTGCAGAAAAGTAAAGTACTGAAAGTAAAGTGCGGAAAGTAAATTGCTTGAAGGACAAGGCTTGCTGAAAGTAAGTGCGTAAAAGTAAAGTGCTTGAAGGACAAGACTTGCGGAAAGTAAGTGCGTAAAGTAAAGTGCTTGAAGGACAAGACTTGCTGAAAGTAAATGCTTGATGGACAAGACTTGCTGAAAGTAAATGCTTGATGAACAAGACTTGCTGAAAGTAAACAGTTGATATTGAGCTGAAAGTAGCAGTTGATAATGGGACTGAAAGTAAGCAGTTGATATTTTAATCAAAGGAAAGATTCGGTTTAGGGGCCTTGTATCACAACTTGTTTATCATGGACCTCTAATGATCATACTAAGTGTTTAAAAATGTGTCAAGGTCATTTCCAGCACTTGACTTGCCACATTGTCTAGTCCATTTCAAGACATAAAGCACTTGTTCTATCTAGACTAATACCCCATTTCAAGGTATATTAGTCTATGTGCATCCACTTGGTCAATCATTTCCGATCAACCAAGAGGTGTTTTTAAAAGAGGTTGAACTCCATGAAAAAAGCTTTGCCATTTCAAGCATCCACTTAACCATGTATGTTCACGAACCCCATGGAAGAGCTTTGCCATTTCAAGCATCCACTCAACCATGAATGTTCTAACCTAGTATATGGCACATAGAACAAGTTTTGAACACAAAGACGCACTAAGAAAAGGGTCTAAAACATTTGCATGATACAAGTACTCCCCTCCAACCGAATGAAGGGTTTAGCTACAAGTATCTGATGAGCCGTATTTATACGACTCATCGAGTCGTTAATTCCCACCATTTCATTCACTTTATTATGCGAACAGTTACTTTTTAGTGTTGTTTCGTATTTCAGGTGATTTGGAAGCTCTAGGAGAAAACACGCTTAAAAGACGGCATTTTCATGCCAGAAACATCGCACTGGAAGAACGGAGCCAAAGGAGGGTCGTGAATAGTAATTCCGGCGTGAATAGTAATCCCGGCGTGAATAGTAATTCCAGCATGAATAGTGATTTCGGGGCCGTGTACAGTAACTTCGGAAAAAGAAAGTCCAAGCCCTAAATCCAGCAGCCGGCCCATTCTACATTGTGATATTAGGGCAACATTCAAATGCTAGGGTTTCGGAAGGTTCCAAGAAGATCAAAGGGTTTCCAAGAAGATCAAAGGGTTTCTCAAACCCTATATAAGGAGGAGTCCACAAGCATCTCATCATCCCTCATTCTACAATTCAGCCGTGTGCTACTCTCCTCACAATCCAGCCGTGCCTCCTTGCTCAGCCACAATTCCGCCGCTTCTCAGCCTTGCACGGCCGCCCATCAGCCCTACACGGCCAGCCCTTGCTTGCCTCGGTTTTGTGAAGTAATTCATCCCCTTTTATTATTTGCATTGTTTCATTATGATCATGTGTAACATAACCTTCTATTCGGGTTAGGGTTAATATATTGTGACTATGTTTTTGAGACTTGGATCTTTAACGCTATATTCTATGTTTTACTAATTCTCGTACATGAATTCCATGAAATATTGTTAGACTAAACGTATACTTTGTCGTGAAATCTAGTTGCGCATATTTCTACATTAATCATCTATCTATTACTTTTTCGTTTAGATAGGTAGTACGACTAGGGCAATTAACACCTTTGTCGGGTTAATTAAACCTAGGGGAATTAGGTCGTGGCGTAACACCTTTGTCGGGTTACTTGGGAAATCACCTTTGTCGGGACAACCACACGTAAAACACGAATTGAATATTTAGAAGTCTATGATAAAACAAGTCACAATCAAACCCTAATCTGAATACTTCTCTCTGAGATTTACAACCTTGCAATTTTCGATTATTTCACTAACCGTTACTTTCATTCTAGTTTCTTGTTTTTCTCCATTACAGAACAAAGTAGTAGCTATCTAGCTCCCTTGGGTTCGACCCTTGCTTGCCATTGTGCTAACCCACAGTTCAGGACAATGAAATTATAAATTGTTTTTGCACAGGTACGACGACAGCCTGTTCAAAATGGCGCCGTTGCCGGGGAGCTAAGCACGGTGAAACTTTTGTTCTTCTTTTATTTTTCGTTTATTTTTCTTCTTGCTATTTCGAAATTTGTTACTCGGTGAATTCATATTCAACTGTTCGAGATTTTGTTTTCCATTCTATTCGATTTCCGTTTTCTAGCTCTCAGAGGGTTCTGTCACCAAGACTTACGAGTCTAAGGATTTTGGGTTTTAAGTGGGACCGCTGTGACCCCTCCAATCTCCTGGGGACCCTTTGTTGCTAGTCTGTCTTTGTTATTTCGGTGTTTGCTATCTCGGTGTCTGTTACTCTCGTAACATGTCTCACGCAGGTAGTAGTGTTGGTCACAACAGTCACAGCAGTCACAACAGTCACGTAAACGAAGAAGTTAACCAGAATGTTCAAGTACAACATGGCGAAATCAGGGGGCTATCCCTGATCAGTTTCAACAGTTCCAACAACAACAACAACCTCAAAACCAACAACAACCTCAAAACCAACAATAACCCCAACCCCAGTACCCACAATACCCTCAGTACCCACCATATCAACAATATCCTCCACCACCATATCCACAGTACCCACAACCGCTCTACCCTCAGTATCCACAACCATATCCACCACTACAATACCTTCCACAACCACCACTACAACACCCACCACAAGCCCCACGTAGACAAGCAGTTGTGCATGATGAGGACGAATATGAAGGACCCACTATGGGCGAGCTCTCGGTTCCTAGCTTCAGAGACCAGTCATGGCCAATTTATGAAGGACCAGACATGGCAGCCATCACGGTCAGTACAGCGGTCATTCACAATCTGCCCAAGTTCTCAGGATCCAAAGGAGAGTCGGCCCAGTCTCACTTGACGCGTTTCCACGGGATATGCTTGAACCTCAGGCCACACGGAGTAGAGGTGGATGACTTCAAACTGAAGGCATTCTACTTCTCACTGCAAGAAGCAGCTACAGACTGGTTCCTAGCTTTACCCTCAGGCAGTGTTCACACATGGGAACAGATGCAGAAGCACTTCATCAGCAAGTACTATCTAGCAGGGCGTGCAGCGCAAGTCCGGAGACAGTTGCAAGAGCTAAAGCAAGGCCCTCACGAGACCATGTACGAGTACGTGGAGAAATTTCTAGCCTTGGAGAAGAGTTGCTGCAATCTGGAGCTCCCGGAGAAATTAGTCGTAGAATATATGCTGGATGGACTTCGCAAGATGGACAGGAAGTTACTAGAGGCCTCAGCTGGAGGCCAACTCATGAACATGACGCCAGCCAGAGTGAAGCAGAAGATCATATCAGTGGCAGAGGGTGAGCGATTTCAGGATGAGACCATGAAGGAGGACGAGTATGCCCGAACAAAGAATGTGTCAACAGTTGAGCCTTCTATCAGTGCTGTATTCGCCGAACTCAAGGAGATGAGAGAGCTGATGAAGCATGTAGTCCGAAGGACACCAGTCCAGGCCAAGCCATGTGATTCTGTACATCCATAGAACACAAGACGGACGAGTGCCCTACCTTACAGACAGACGTCCAAGCTGATGTGAACGCAGTGGGCAATTATCAGAGTTATGGCAACCAACCAGGCCCAGTCAAGCAGTATGGCGCAGTAGCACCTAATCAAGGCGCCTGGAGGAACAACTATCAGCAAAATCAGACTCAGCAAGCACGACCGAATGTGCCTCAGCAGAATCAGCAGACTCAGCAGCCGTACAGACATCCTAACAGTCAGTACCAGCAGAATGCACCAAGGCAGTACCAGCAGAAAGGGCCGAACACTTATCAGGCAGGTCCGAGCAACCAAGGCCCCAGTAAGTCGCTAGAGGACATGGTAAGAGATCTGGCAGTTAGCGCCCAGCAGACAAATACAAACCTGAACCAGTACATGGCCAAAACCGACGGAGCACTAGCCGACATTCAGAAGCAAATAGGGCAGATGTCCACAACTCTCTCCAGGCTTGATGACAACACAGGACGACTTCCCTCACAGACCATTCAAAATCCAAAGGGGAACGTTAGTGCTGTCACATGAGGAGTGGACATAGAACAGCAGAACCAGTAGAGAACGAGGAGGAGGCAGCCGAACCTAGTGCCCCCAGCCAGGAAGAGATCAGCCCAGACGTGATTCCATCAGAGGCCCCTCGGCCAGTACAGGTACCCATTGTCGAAAACTCTAATGTCCAGGTACCTTTACCTTTTCCAGTGCAGGCCCGAGCTCCGAAGAAGTATGTGATGGACAAGGAAGTGTGGGAACTATTCAGTAAGGTAGAGATTAACATCCCACTCCTTGAGGCCATCAAGCAGATCCCGAGGTACTCCAAGTTTCTGAAGGAGTTGTGCACGAACAGACGGAAAGGAACCCAGCCAGATGAGGAACTTATGAGCAGGAATGTTTCAGCGGTAATTCAGCGCAAGGTGCCACCAAAATGCGGTGATCCAGGCACATATACCATTCCCTGCATGATCGGTAACATTAGGCTAGAAAATTGCATGCTCGATCTTGGTGCCTCTATTAATGTTTTACCATATTCTATATACTCCTCCTTGCGCATTGGTCCTTTAGAACCTGCAGGTCTTACCATACAGCTGGCGGACAGGTCATGCAAGCAACCCGAGGGCAAGATTGAGGATGTGCTCGTACAGGTCGGAGAGTTGGTATTCCCAGCGGACTTCTATGTCCTCAAGATGGAGAGCAGTAGCCCCAAAGACCATGCACCGATCTTACTCGGCCGACCATTCCTCAAAACGTCGAAGATGAAGATAGACTGCGACACTGGGACGTTGACTATGGAGGTTGAGGAAGAAATGATCAGCTTTGACATCTTCGGGGCCATGAAGCATCCCACAGAGTATGAGGCGGTCCATGCTTTAGACACCTTGGACGACCTTATCCAGGAGGTACATCCAGAGAGACAGACCGACCCGCTAGAGGAAGTCATTGAGGAGGCAGTATACTCGCCCGAGGATTCTTATGAGCATACAGAGGCGATCATGGATGCCCTAGATCAGCTAGAGATCGCCCCACCACTCACACCGAGGTACGAGGTTAATGCAATTCGGTTATTTAAATCACAAGTGTGTTTGCCTTCTGTTGTGCAGGCACCTACAGTAGAATTGAAGCCTCTACCTGGACATTTGAAGTATGCATTCTTAGGGGAGAACAGCACGCTGCCAGTCATCATCAAGAGCGGCCTAGAGGTAGATCAGGAACGTAGGTTGATTGGAGTACTGACCGAGCACAGACAGGCCATTGGATGGACACTAGCCGACATCAAGGGAATCAGCCCTACTGTCTGTATGCATCGGATTTTGCTGGATGATGGAGCTAAGCCTTCGAGGGAACCTCAGCGCAGATTGAATCCTATCATGATGGAAGTGGTCCAGAAGGAGATTCAGAAGCTTTTGGATGCTGATGTGATTTACCCGATCTCAGACAGTCAGTGGGTAAGTCCGGTACATGTTGTGCCGAAAAAGACTGGGATCACAGTGGAGAAGAATGCTGAGGGCGAGATGGTGACTACACGAGTCAAGAATGGATGGCGCATGTGCATAGACTACAGGAGGCTGAATGCAGTTACGCGCAAGGATCACTTTCCTCTTCCATTTATTGACCAGATGCTCGACCGCTTGGCAGGTAAGCCTTATTTTTGTTTTCTAGATGGTTTTTCAGGCTATAACCAGATTCCCATAGCACCCGAGGATCAAGAGAAGACAACCTTTACATGTCCATTCGGTACGTTTGCTTTTCGCCGGATGTCTTTTGGCTTGTGTAACGCACCAGGTACTTTTCAGAGAGTGGTTACTAGCATATTCTCTGACATGATAGGGTCATTTATTGAGGTGTTTATGGATGACTTCACTGTGCATGGTGACACTTTTGATGCATGTCTAGATAATTTGAGCATGGTACTTGCACGTTGTGTTTCTATGAATTTGGTGCTCAATTATGAAAAGTGTCATTTTATGGTTACTCATGGAGTTGTACTCGGTCACATAGTCTCACATGAGGGGATAGAGGTAGACAAGGCTAAGATAGATTTGATTGTTACTCTGCCATATCCCTCTACAGTCCGTGATATTAAGTCATTTCTAGGGCATGCTGGTTTCTATCGTAGATTCATTAAGGATTTCTCGAAAAAGGCACTGCCTTTATCTAACCTCTTGCAGAAAGATGTTCCTTTTGAGTTTACAGATCAGTGCAGGGCAGCTTTTGACGAGCTAAAGGAGGCCCTCACCAGCACGCCCATCATTAGAGCTCCGGACTGGACTCAGCCATTTGAGATTATGTGTGACGCGAGTGATTATGCTGTAGGAGCAGTTCTTGGTCAGAAGGTGGACAAGAAGCCCGTGGTGATCTACTACGCTTCGAGGACACTGGACGTGGCCCAGAAGAACTATTCGACCACAGAGAAGGAGCTGCTAGCCGTGGTTTTCGCCTTGGAGAAATTTAGATCATATCTGTTATGTACTAAAGTTGTTGTCTATTCTGACCATGCAGCTATTAGGTACTTGATGATGAAGAAGGAGGCGAAACCAAGGCTCATTAGGTGGATCCTGCTCCTACAGGAGTTTGACGTGGAGATCAGGGACAAGAAGGGCATAGAGAACACAGTCGCAGATCACTTGAGCCGTCTTGTCAGAGAGGAGGATGCCGGGCAGATTACCGAGACGTTCCCAGATGAGCACTTATATGCTATTTCGGGTAAGATGCCATGGTTCGCTCCCCTAGTGAACTACCTGGTAGGAGGTAAGTTCCCGCCCTCATATTCTAGGGCACAGTGTTTGAAACTGAAGCATGATGCTAAATACTATGTGTGGGATGACCCGTACTTATGGAAAATAGGCGTAGACCAGATTCTTAGACGGTGTATCCCTGATGATGAGATTGCTTCAGTTATCAGTTTTTGCCATGAATTAGAGTGTGGAGGCCATTTCGGCCCTAGGAGGACTGCTAGGAAGATTTTAGATAGTGGTTTCTTTTGGCCGCATGTTTTTAGAGATGCCTACGATCATTGTAAGAGATGTGATAGATGCCAGAGAGTAGGTAACATTCCGGCCAGACAGGAGATGCCACAGGTCCCCATATTAGTGAATGATGTGTTTGACATTTGGGGGATAGATTTTATGGGTCCTTTTCCTGCTTCATGTGGTTTTGAATTTATCTTAGTTGCAGTTGATCATGTGTCCAAGTGGGTAGAGGCCAAGGCCACTAGATGTGCTGATGCTAAAACTGTCGTAGACTTTTTGCGCACTAACATCTTTTGCAGGTACGGAGTACCTAAGGCCATTATCAGTGATCAGGGGACACACTTCTGCAACCGCATCATGGCATCCACACTGAAGCGCTACCATGTTCATCACCGGACTTCCACAGCATATCACCCCCAGACGAATGGGCAAGCGGAGATCTCCAACCGCGAAATTAAGGGAATTCTGGAGAAGATGGTAGGACCGACTAGGAAGGATTGGAGCCAGTGGTTAGATGAGGCATTGTGGGCATACAGGACAGCTTACAAGACCCCGATAGGCACCTCACCTTTTCGGTTGGTCTATGGGAAGGCGTGCCACTTGCCAGTAGAGTTAGAGCACAAGGCGTATTGGGCACTGAAGAAGTGCAATCCAGACTTACAGGCAGCCGGGTTAGACAGGCAGTTGCAGTTGTGTGAGCTTGAGGAGCTGCGCCTCGAGGCTTATGAGAGCCAGACAGACTACAAGGCGCGGACCAAGCTCTACCACGACAAATTCATACTAAGGCGCTCGTTTGAAGTCGGACAGAAGGTGCTCTTATTCTCATCACGGTTACGACTCATGCCCGGGAAGTTGAGGTCCAGATGGACGGGACCGTACACGATCGTTCAGATTTACAATCATGGGGCACTGGCATTGGAGAACCCAAAGGATGGGCATCGGTTCAAGGTCAATGGACAGAGAGTTAAGCACTACCACGGAGAGATCGAGGTACCAGCCCAGGAGTTTGACCTAGCCGAGCCAGTTGAGGGTCCCGTTGATGAGGTTCCCGTTGATGAGCCTCCTGACACTTAGAGTAGGTACTGTCGAGCCAACGACGTTAAACAAAGGCGCTCGTAGGGAGGCAGCCCTGCACGGTTTGCACTGCATTTTATTTAGTTACCATGTTTATTTATGAGTCTTATTTGTCACATTGTACCTTGGAAAGGATTTGGTTTCATTTTGTAGGGATTGGCCTTAGTCGGCCGGAAAATTCACTTGCGAGCTACGCATTTTGCACTGTACGCTTTGCATTTTAGCACCAGACGAGTCCGGGTCGCGTCCCATTGAGACCGGACTTGGCCCGAGTTCAGCCGACCACGTCTACACCTCAGGGGAGTCTTGCTCTACCCTTCTCCTTTCCTTATCTATCTATTGCATGCATTTGTGTCTAGATTTGAGTCGTGCCGTGAGGACACGGCTCATTTCAAAAGTGTGGGGTGGGAAAGTCAGTTATGAGTCAGTTATCGAGTCAGCATGCCCACCACACAGAGTCAGCACGTTTCGAGTCATTTTTAAATTTTTTTTTTGTACATGATTACTTCACTATTTCCTAGACTTGCAGTATTGGATCATGATTAGGTGAAATAGATAGAGCCGATTACATGCATGTCTTTGGTGAAACTTGATTTGTGCGACTAACATGTGATCTTTAAATCATTGCGTGCCTTTGTTAGTTGAGATATACAGGGATGTGGAGTTGATAGCAATGCCCTAGAGAGACTTGACAGATCATTCAGAGACCGGACTCAGGATATATGGTTATGTGGAGCTCGTGGAGGCTAGCACTTCGAGGCAACATAGTACGAGTCTGCTCCGCCACTGCGGTACCTTTGCGGTTGGTCGGGACGGGAATACTTCACACCGTCCAAGCTCTAGTCCAAGTAGCCGAGAAAATAGGCAAGCGACCCTTGACTTGACCCGTGTCGAAAGGACGAGGATGAGTAAGAGCATGAAGGTTTCTAATCCGAGTAGCCGGGAAAATAGACGAGCGACCCTCGGCTTGACTCGCGTCAAAAGGAGAAGGAACCACGGTTCGAGCAAATCACAATCCGCACTACAAAGCAACAAATCCACAAACCATCGTGATAGTCCACACGTCTCATGTGACAGCATCATTGAAATCCCAAATCAGATGACACTATAGCTGGCCGAATAACACTCAACACTTTGAAGCTCGAATCAATCACGTGCAAGAAAAAGCGGCAAAGCATAACCATATAGCAGCGAGTTCGAGTCCGAGAATGAGGGTTCATGGGTCTAAACAGGGCTATCTCCAGATACATCCGAATTGATTTGCATCTCGACTTCAAAGGTAATACGTATCTTTAGCCCTTGTTTTCGCACAATGATATTAGTAGCAAGCATGCATAACAGGTAGGATCTAAAGTAGCCAAGTCATGTCCATGTAGCTCGTCTAGGATGACCAAAGCATTGTGATGTTTACATTAGTCGTTCCTCTTATGACCTTGTTCTTGTTCGGGACGAACAAGTTTAAGTGTGGGGTGGTTTGATGAGCCGTATTTATACGACTCATCGAGTCGTTAATTCCCACCATTTCATTCACTTTATTATGCGAACAGTTACTTTTTAGTGTTGTTTCGTATTTCAGGTGATTTGGAAGCTCTAGGAGGAAACACGCTTAAAAGACGGCATTTTCATGCCAGAAACATCGCAGTGGAAGAACGGAGCCAAAGGAGGGTCGTGAACAGTACTCCGGCGTGAATAGTAATTCCGGCATGAATAGTGATTTCGGGGCCGTGAACAGTAACTTTGGAAAAAGAAAGTCCAAGCCCTAAATCCAGCAGCCGGCCCATTCTACATTGTGATATTAGGGCAACATTCAAATGCTAGGGTTTCGGAAGGTTCCAAGAAGATCAAAGGGTTTCCAAGAAGATCAAAGGGTTTCTCAAACCCTATATAAGGAGGAGTCCACAAGCATCTCATCATCCCTCATTCTACAATTCAGCCGTGTGCTACTCTCCTCACAATCCAGCCGTGCCTCCTTGCTCAGCTACAATTTCGCCGCTTCTCAGCCTTGCACGGCCGCCCATCAGCCCTACACGGCCAGCCCTTGCTTGCCTCGGTTTTGTGAAGTAATTCATCCCCTTTTATTATTTGCATTGCTTCATTATGATCATGTGTAACTAAACCTTCTATTCGGGTTAGGGTTAATATATTGTGACTATGTTTTTGAGACTTGGATCTTTAACGCTATATTCTATGTTTTACTAATTCTCGTACATGAATTCCATGAAATATTGTTAGACTAAACGTATACTTTGTCGTGAAATCTAGTTGCGCATATTTCTACATTAATCATCTATCTATTACTTTGTCGTTTAGATAGGTAGTACGACTAGGGCAATTAACACCTTTGTCGGTTTAATTAAACCTAGGGGAATTAGGTCGTGGCGTAACACCTTTGTCGGGTTACTTGGGAAATCACCTTTGTCGGGACAACCACACGTAAAACACGAATTGAATATTTAGAAGTCTATGATAAAACAAGTCACAATCAAACCCTAATCTGAATACTTCTCTCTGAGATTTACAACCTTGCAATTTTCGATTATTTCACTAACCGTTACTTTCATTCTAGTTTCTTGTTTTTCTCCATTACAGAACAGAGTAGTAGCTATCTAGCTCCCTTGGGTTCGACCCTTGCTTGCCATTGTGCTAACCCACAGTTCAGGACAAGGAAATTATAAATTGTTTTTGCACAGGTACGACGACAGCCTGTTCAGTATCCATAGAGGTGGATATCATAGCTAAGTACAACATAAAGTAAATGATTTTGAGAATCAAAGACAAGAAAGTAAGGTTTTTGGAAAGAAGTAACTCAAGAACAAACTAGAGTTTACTCAAGAACAAACAAGAGAAACTCAAGAACAAGCAAGAGTATTCAAGAACAAGAGAGATGTACTTCAAGAACAAACAAGAGTATTCAAGAACAAGAGAGATGTACTTCAAGAACAAACAAGAGTACAAGAGAGAAGTTGTGATGAGATGATGAAGGGATGAGTTTTCAAGGAGGGGGGCACCTCCTTTTATAGCCAAATGTGGCGGTTTGGGAGGAGATATTTGTTCCTCCCAACCGCCTCTAGTTCCCCCATAATGGAGCTTCAAGCATCTAGTTCCCCAATGGCATATAGTTCCTCTCCAAGGGTCATCCGGTTGAAGCCTTTAGTTGCCCCCTAGCCGACCACCTTGGACCAATAGGAGAGCTCCACTTGGCTTAGTTGAGGCTTGGTTGAGCTTGGACTAGATACTTGGACTTGGTTACAAGGGTAGTTTCATCTTAAAAGATCTACCAACTAAACTAGTTAGAAACCAACCGGGAATATTGGATTTTTAAGATATTTAGTTGGTCTTCGCCGGAGTTTGGCCGGAGCATGATTGGTCCATGGATGCCCTTGATCGGAGCTCAATCGGAGGCTCGCCGGAGCTTGGCCGGAGTTGGCCGGATTTTTGCCCGGATTTTTGGTCGGTGGCGCTTTGCTCTTTGATAGTTGATTTGGAATGGCCAAGTGATTTTAAGACTAATGGTCGAGACCGTTTTGCCGGAATCTGGTTGGAACATGGTCGTGGCCTGATTTGAAGTTTAGCGTGAGCGCAGGTCTCGGACAGGCTCGGACGCGGCCTCGGGCGCTGGCCTGGATTTTCTCGGTCGTGGCCTCGGGCGCTGGCTCGGGCACGCTCAGGTCTGGACCTGGGCACGACATGGTCTTCTCGGCCATGAATGAATTCACTCGGGCATTTTGTCTGGAATTTGAGATTCACCGAGTCTTTTGACATTTTAAACACTTTGGTCGAGCCAGATTTTTCACCTTATTTGGACTTGGTGCCTATGCGCGCGAGACCTTTGCTTTGGACTTGGGCCAACTGCCAATCTGCTCGAGCTTTCTTCTTGGTTTCTCGACATTGTCCACCTTATTTGTCATTTGGAACATTTTGGTCGAGGTGGATTCGTCAGATAAGATCGTTTGCTCGAGCAACTTGATTTAGGTCCTTGGAGGCTCGGCAGGGCGCGCTGAAATGCTGGGGCGTGGCTGGGCGCTGCTCGACCTGGCCTTCTCGCGGCATGCGCTCGCATGGCGTCCTTTGTGCGCTCGCATGGAATGGTCTCGTGATTATTTTGGCTCAAATCTCCTTTTTTAAGTGTGTTTCCTCTCTAAACCTCAAAATAGCCTGTAGAACAAAAGTGGAACTAACAAGTAATATTTGATAAGATAAAGTGTTCAATTTGGTGGGTTTAACTGTTTCGATGAGTCGTATAAATACGCTCCATCACGAACCCATTTCGCTCTGTCTTTCCTTCCATGAGGAGAAGTCTTTCTCCTAGGAGCATAGGCAGTACTGGTTTTTCTCTGACATTTGTGACTTCTCTCGTTGGCTTCTTTCCATTTCTAAGTCTGACCTGTAGTGGCCGGATTGACCACAGTGCCAGCAGACATGGTAATAGAGACTACCAGTTTTCTTGTGTCCCTCTAAGGGCGCAGGTCTCTAACAGCACTGCCTTGTCGCGAGGCAATGTGTACAAAATAAATTTGTAAGTCCGCTACTCGCGACTTTACTACTGGGTAGCAAGTGGTAAGTAGGGGTCGAACCCAAGGGAATTGGTGGATTAGTTGTTCTTTAATGAAGCTTACACATAAATTAAAGTGCGATTGGGGTTGGGTTTGAGTGGTTTATACAGAAAGTAAATTACAGTGCATAAAAGTAAATGACAGAAAGTAAATGTACAGAAAGTAAACAGTTGATATTTTAATGGAAGGAAAGGATTCGGTTTAGGGGTTTCATATCATATCATCGTTCATCATTGACCTCTAATGATCATACTAAGTGTTCAAAAGTGTATCAAGGCCATTTCAAGCACTCGACTTGCCACACTGTCTAGCCCATTTCAAGATCATAGGGCACTTGTTCTATTTAGACTAGCACCCCATTTCAAGGTATACTAGCCTATGTGCATCCATTTGATCAATCATTTCCGATCAATCCAAATGGTGTTTTAAAGAGGTCGAACTCCTCAGATAAGCTTTGCCATTTCAAGCATCCACTTACCCGAGTATGTTCACGAACCCCATGGAAGAGCTTTGCCATTTCAAGCATCCACTCAACCATGAATGTTCTAACCTAGTATATGGCACATAGAACAAGTTTTGAAACACTAAGTAGCATTAAGCATAGAGTCTAGAACGGTTTATGATATAAATACTCCCTCTACCGAATACAAGCTTTAGCTACTTGTATTCATGTTAAGGAATACAAGCAAACCATGGCTTTGAACAAGGATACCGAAAAGGAGAATAACTTTAAAGTAAGAACAATATATACGGAAATTAAAGGACAAGTCAGGGAAGAGAAAGCCGTGGCTTTTGTACCTACAATAAGTGGAGGAGAGGAGCTCCTAAGCAAGATCTAGGCAAGGAAAAGTAGCTCCAAAATGAAGAACGAAGCAAGAACAAGTGAAGAACAAAATGTGTATTGAAAGTGAAGAGAAGAGGGTTAAGCCCTCTATCTCTCTAAAGAACTTGTGGATTGTGGGATGATATTACAAAGGGAAGGGCATCTCTATTTATAGGCTAAGGGAGGCAAGGAGAAGCCAACACTTGGCAAGAAATGGGAGGAGGACCAAAAGCCATCAGAGGTGAGTCATCTCCTCTTCTAGCCGCCGGCCACATGGCAAGGAAGGAGAGGATGATGGCTTAGCCGCCGGCTAGGTGGAGGAGGGGGAGTGGTGGAGTGAGTTTTGTGATCTTTTCCAAAAGCCATCGGTCCTTTCAGCTCCGGTCTGACTCTGGTTGCCCTTCAGTTGGACTTGTTTTGAGTGATTCCACGTCAGGTTCTTGAAAGTCAGAATTTGGTCGTGACCTGGAATGACTCGTAATTCATTTTCAGCTTTAAAACTCCTCCTTAGCCTGTATTCTCTCTAGACTTCAAAATACACTATAGATAAATATCGGAACTAACAAGCAAAAGTTAAATAGACAAAGAGTCTAATTTGGTGGGTTTAACTGTGTTTATGATTCATACAATTGTGGTCCATCAGTCTCCTATTTCTCCATGCCCGAGGGTCGATCTAGAAAGGTTGACGGTTGGAACTCATCTTCTTCCAAATTTCAAAGGCCTTTCCAACCTTGAAAGGTCCAGAGTCACTGTCATGGAGATGACTTTCCTTCGGAGATGAGGCTGCTCTTCCCAACTGTCTTGTAGGTTCCGGCTTTCTCTACTGATGGGAGCCCTCTCCGACTTCAGTCATTGGTCCCTTTCCTTTGGCGATCCTTCTCTTTGCCGCCTCTTCATCATTCTTTTCTATTACTTCGACATACCCAAGTCCAGGTCTGGCAAACTTTCTTTTGTGGTCTTCTCTTACCTCCTCGATCCTTTTGGCTTCCAGTTCTTGGAGCCAGATTTTCTTTCTCTCCGTCTCCTTTTGTCTGAGATCTGCAACAGTCTGACGGAGTTCTTCGTTATCCAGCTGGATTCTGACCGATTTTGCAATTGATCCTACCCTCCTGATGTCATCAATTTTCATGCCCCTCAGTCCGTCACTTAGATTACTGATTTGTGTGTCCCTTCGATCACAGGTGGGACATATGCATATGTGCTCCTCTATTTCTCTCTTGAGTCGCATGGCCTTGGTTGACCAGAGACGATTGTTCTCCATGTCGTCTTCATGTTCATCTTTCATGATCTCAATCTGTTCCTTAAGGCTTGTGATCTTCTTTAGTAGTTCGGTAATAGTTTCTGCAAAGTCAGATTCACTGAACACTTGATCTATGAAAGAGTCAGATTCGTTTACCTCATTGTTTGCGGAGTTTGCCATCAGACATGGCTCCTTAGCTCGCTTCCTATCGCTTTGTTCCTCGTCAGAGTCACCCCAAGCAGCGAACATGGCTTGAGCTTCCTTTGGGGCAGGTGGTTAACCCTTCTTCTTGCTGTAGCACTCTTTAGCAAGATGCCCCTTTTCTGGCAGTGGTAGCAGGTTCTTTCTTCCTTTGCTCCTGCCTTTGTCTTGCTTTCCTCTGAGGCAGATCCTTTGTTCCACCTTTCATTGTTTCGCCCTCCGCCAGAGACACCTCTGTTCTGTGTTCTGCCTGTGTCCGCCATTTTGAAGGCCCTCGAGAGAAGAGTTATCTCCTCGTCCTCACCTTTAGATGGCAGGCTCACTTGTGCCATATCCAAAGCCTTCTCAACTTTCAGTGCTATAGCTTGAGATTTTCTAGCTTGTCTCCTGGCCATTTTCCTCTCTGCTATTCCGGCTTGGCTTTGCAGATTCGCCACCAACTCTTCCAGGGTGATATCCTTGATCCCCTTCTGAGCCTGGAGAGCTGTAGTCACTGTATCCCATCTGGAGCAGAGAGCTTGCATGAACTGATGGGTCACTTTCCACTGTGGAAGTACCTCATCCAGGGAGTTCAGCTGAGTGACAATGACCTGAAATCTGGTGTAGAAGTCATCCAGAGATTCGTCCTTGCGCTGTTCGACAGATTCATAATCCTTTGTGGCGGCTAGGATTCTGTTCCTTTTTATGTCCTCGTTTCCCTCGTACAGTCTAGCAAGTTGATGAGTCGAGTTTTTGACTCATTTATGGTCATTCTTCACTATAGTTTTGAATCGTTTCCGAGTTATTTTGATGTCATTTGACCTCTATCTCTACATTTCAGGTAGAAAACAAGTTTCCCCCATGGTCAAGGCCTAAATATGAAGATTGGTTGAGTTTCGGCGCAAAACAAGGAGTTTCGGGACAATACCGAGCATAATGACCATTGTAACTTGTTTTGGACGCCCAGGGCGGATCCGGTGTCCGATTTGGCTGATCTTTAGCTTTTTGGAAAGGTATTTCAAAGGGCTACAACTTTGTAGTTTACACCAAGACCAAATTCGGACGGGAAGACCACCAAAAAGGCCCCAGTCGGTCGACTGAGACTCTAGTCGGTCGACTGTGGAAATGAAGAATGTGGGGGTTCTGAGAGCTTGGCCAGTTGACCGACTGGGAGTCAAGCTTAGCCCCAGTCGACCGACTGGATGAAAAAGTCAGATTTGATGCCCAGATTTCAGCCGAATCTATAAATAGAAAGCAAGGAATTTTGACCAAGTGTGGAGGTTTCTGGGGAGAAAAAGATTAGAAAAGAGGCTTAACCAAGGTCATCCATCATCATCCAACCAAGGAGAAGTGAAGATCAAGGGAGTTCAAGGATTAATCATCCTATTTCTGTTCCCCTTCCATTCTACTTGTTGTGTAAAAACCCAACTCACACCATGTTGTCTTACATGATGTGTGAGTTGTGGATCTTGTGTTTTGAGGGTCTTATGATCTCCTTGGTACTCAATGATCATTGTATACACATTAATATGCAATTTATGAAGTTGATTTCATTTTACTATGGTCTTCATTTTAGACATGTTGCTAAGTGTTTGATAAAATGCCTAAGGGACATGTTTGTGTTAGAACTATGATCTAAGTATTGAGAGAGCTTAGTGATGGTTTGGATATAGTAAAAATGAACTTATCAAGCATTTATGAGAGTAAATGCATGGGTGAGAGGCTAACCAAGACTTTATGCATATTGCATTTGTGAAAATAGGTGCTATATAGTGAATCAAAATCTTTGATTAGTGAGATTCTACATAAGAATGCTTGACTAGGATTAGACTTGCATGATAGTTTGTCTAATTTTAGCCTAAGCTAGGTTTTAAACCTATCAACTCTTAAATGATTAAACTCTTGTATACACGATCATTAGAAAATTGCCAAGGAGGGGATTAACCCCTCGAAACGCCGTTGACTTAACGTTTATCCCCAATTACTAACCACATAGGATTTAGATATATACACTCTTTTATACATTTTGTTTAGAATAGCCAAATGGAAACACGATCTTAAATAGTGCATGTGCTTGGCTTGCTCTCTTGGGTTCGACACCGGTCTTACCGGTCAAAATATAAATGGTTTTTGACTAATTGAATTGCTATAATTCTACAACGTCACAAGTCCATCCCACTGCTCCTTTGCAGTTTTGTACACAGCCATCTTTACTTGATCTCCTGGTGAGAGGGCCATGTACAGAACCTTCTTGGCCCTGGCATTCTGCTGGAGAGACTTGTAGTCAGCTTCGGTGTACTTGTCCTTCTCCTTCTCTTTCGGATTGGCGGGATCTGTCACATTCAGAATAGGGAAGTTACCCTTTTCAAACACACGCCACAGCTTCCCATCCAGGGAACAAACATGAGCTTCGAGCTGATCCTTCCACCAGTCATACTCTCCTGGGCTGAGCACCGGCGGCTTCCAGAACGAATCGCTTCCGTTAGACATGATTTCTTGTAAAGGCTAACACAGAATCTGGAGCTTCCCGACTCTGATACCAATTGTTGGATCGTTAGGTTAGCCAACTATGTGAGGGAGATCCCAGAGTGGTATCCCTCAGACAGATGGCAGTGAAAATTAACTCTCGTATAGGAAATATAGAACGGAAAGTAAGTACTCACGATTTAGAGTGAAAACCTTACTGCAATCCTTGCAGCAGGCTGAAAACCACTTGCCTTCTGGACAGTTCCAAAAGGGCTTCAAGATCGGTGTTATTGATAAAGGAATGTGCTTGTAGTTTGTTACACTTGTCTCACACAGTGACAACTAACAGAACTACTCAATTCGAAGGATCAACTAACACGATCGTCTTGTCCGCACACAGCAGCACTTCGTCAGCTCCGGAATTGATCGTCTCTTCAATCTCTGATCGCTCTCTCCAAAAAGCTGAACTTCACATTGAAGACTCCATCTCCTTTTATAGCAGTCTTCAAGTCGGCTAAGTCTGATCTCTGTCAGATATCTGATTGCCATC
The DNA here is from genome assembly GCA_033675215.1 of Rhodiola kirilowii. Taxonomy (NCBI): domain Eukaryota; kingdom Viridiplantae; phylum Streptophyta; class Magnoliopsida; order Saxifragales; family Crassulaceae; genus Rhodiola; species Rhodiola kirilowii. The sequence continues at coordinate 56,136,948 of CM066201.1, forward strand.
CAGCGGATATGATATGGTTAAGATATTTCCATATCTTAACCATATCACATAATTCCCTTCCAAATCTGGCATGAATCATCTCTTCGCATATACTTGACATATCTCCGTGTATATTCTTGCATTGATAATCTTAATCAAATATTACACTTCGAATACTCGTATATCTTCAATATATATCTTCGAGTATATCTTTCTAGATCCGATCTGGTCATATTGTCGGTGTGTCTCTCACACGGAACGAATCTCTCTCGCAGCGCTGCTCTCTCTCAGAGATGTCCAGTAGCATTATGATGGACCATATTTATATGATTCATTAAGACAGTAAAACCCACCAAATTAGACTCTTTGTCTATTTAACTTTTGCTTGTTAGTTCCGATATTTATCTACAGGGTATTTTGAAGTCTAGAGAGAATACAAGCTAAGGAGGAGTTTTAAAGCTGAAAATGGATTACAAGACACTCCAGGCCACAATCGGATTCCGACTGTACAACTTTCATAAACCTGACATAGAATCACTCAAAACAAGTCCAACCGAAGGGCAACCAGAGCCAGTCCGGAGCTGAAAGGGAACCGATGGCTTTTGGGAAAAGATCTCAACTCACACTCAACTCCTCCCCTCCTCCACCACATGGGCGGCTAAGCTCTCCACCTCTCTTCTCAAGCCATGTGGCCGGCGGCTATGGGGAGAGACACCTCACCACCGGCGGCTTTGAGCTCCTCCACCCTCCTCTTGCCAAGTGTCTTCTCCTCCTCCACATCTCTTCCTCCCCTTAGACTATAAATACCCATGCCCTCCTCCTTGTAAAATCATCCCACAATCCTCAAATCCCACAATCCACAAAGCTCCATAGTCTTGGGTAGAGAGAGAAGCTCTCTAGATTCACAACACCATCCTTGTAAACACTTTTCTTTGATATCGAAAGCTTTACAGTTGTTCTTGAGTACTCTTGTCAATTCTTGTAGTACTCAAGCTTTTCTTTTATATTCCTGAGTTTACTCCTGTCGGTTCTTGAGTATTCTCCTTTTACTTTCCTGTCTTTACTTTCGAAAACTTTACTTTACTGTCTTTCAAAAACCTTTACTTTTCCAAGTACTTAGCTATGGTATCCACCTCTATGGATATTCGTAGCTAAACTCTTCATTCGGTTGAAGGGGTGTACTTGTATCATACAATGTTTTAGACCCTTCTCTTAGTGCCTCTTTGTGTTCAAAACTTGTTCTATGTGCCACATATTAGGTTAGAACTTCCAAGGTTGAGTGGATGCTTCAACGGGCAAAACTCTTCCATGGGGTTCGTGAACATACTCGGGTAAGTGGATGCTTTAACGGGCAAAGCTTATCTGAGGAGTTCAACCTCTTTTAAACACCACTTGGTTGATCGTAACTGTTTGATGAGGTGGATGCACATAAGGCTAAGATACTTCGAAAGGAGGAATTAGTCTAAATAGAACAAGTGTTCTGAATGGTGTGGCAAGTCATGTGCTAGAAATAGCCTTGATACATCTTTGAACACTTAGTATGATCATTCGAGGTCAATGATAAACAGACTATGATACAAGGCCCCTAAAACCGAATACTTTCCTTTAATTGTAATATCACCTGTTACTTTACTTTCGGTACCATTATCAACTGCTTACTTTCAACACTTTAATTTCCGCAAGTCTTGTCCTTCAAGCAATTACTTTCTACACATTACTTTCTGCAAAAGTCTTGTCCTTCAAGCAATTACTTTCTGCACTTTACTTTTACTACAGACTTTATCAACATCAGCTCGGCATAACCTTTGGTACGCAACACGCTTGAAACACAACGTGCGGCCAGTATCAAACGTGTGTCTGCGGTTGATCTTGAAATCGACTGTTCCAGCACTTTATCTTTTAGTACTAAAACCAAAACCAACCCCCAACTGTTTTATTTACTTTTCCTTTTCGAAAGAACGACTATCCACTAATTCCCTTGGGTTCGACCCCTACTTACCCTTTACTACCCAATAGTGAAGTTGCGAGTAGCAGTGATATAAATTTATTTTTGCACAGAGAACATCGCACCTTAACGACAGTGCGGTGGGCTCCGTCAAAATTGGTGCCGTTGCCGGGGAGTTAGCTTCAGATTAGTTGTTATTTTCTTTCCCTCTTCATTTCTTCATCACACTATCCACTATATATGCTTGGATGACTCAACATCTCCCCCAGTTTGGAGGTACAGTTAGAGAGGACCCTGTAATACACTGCCAACATTTCCACCATATATGCCGTCACATGAAACCTGAAAATGAAACGTTAGAAGAGTTTCAATTAAAATGTTTTGAACACTCTTTAACTGACTTTGCGACAGTATGGTATTACACATCAACTGCTAGTTGTGCAGAATATTATGTGGACCTTCGCGCTCAATTCCTGAAAGAATTCTCCCCCCCCCCCCCCATCCTTACGACATGACACCCGAGAGAAGATCATCTGCCTTCAACAATCCCGGGATGAGACTTTTGACGAATACTGCACGTACTATGACACCATCGTCTCACGCTGCCCGCACCATGGATTCACGGAAGTGTTTCTTCTTCAAAAATTTCTTTGTGGGATGAGGGCTGATGAGCAGACAAGGATTAACAACGCAGTGGGAGGATCAGCCAGGAACTTATCCATGACAGATATGTGGAACCTCATAGATGACTTGGCCGTAGCCACAAAACGAAGGCCAACGCCCCGAGCTAATAGAGGAATACAGATAGTAGAGGCTGGTCCAGAGACAAATAAAGAAGATACTTCCGAGCCATCAGAAGAAACTTCCAAGCCATCAGAAGAAACTTCCGAGCCATCAGAAGAAACTTCCGAGCCATCAGAAGAAACTCCCGAGCCATCAGAAGAATCAGATATAGAAAGCATCGGAAGCAACGAGGAAAAGCCTTCATGGGAACTTGAGACCGTGCCAGCAGAGGAGGAAGTCCAGAACACCACTGGCAAGATGCCCGAGTCATACCCGACTATCATTACCAAAGCAGCCGAGACCATCCGAGACCAGATCCTCACAGACGAACAAGACGAGACAAAACCGAGCCTTAAGATGCAAGCTTCCCAACTTTTCCCCTTGATCAATAGACAAATTGCAGAAAACTATGTGATCAATGAAGAGACTAAAAGGAGGATGGAAGAAGGGCCGAAGCAGAACGACTCCTTGATGGAGCATCTTCTCACAACTAGACAAGGCAGCCCTAAACATAAGAGAGCCCGATTCAAGAGACTAGTAGTGAAAGGTCCCTCGCCTTCTCAGAGACGTTGGAAGGAGAAACCACCAAAACAATGGGAACAGGACCCGAACTCATCATCCCACAAGAACTCAGGAAGAGTCAAGGCAAGAATCAACGCAGGAGCCGCGGCAAAATTTGACCTGAGCCACCCATGGGATCCCACCTTATGATCCAGGAATGAGGTTTTGTCGAGCTAACAACGTTAAACAAATGCACTGGCCGGGAGGTAACCCGACATCTATCTTACTTTCAGTCATTTAATTTCTGCCATTTAGTTTTTTGCCTTAAGTCATTCTCACCTTGCCTGTATATATTTGCTTGCATGACTTTTGAACTAATCCTGCTGTGAGGCACGCCTTCGTTCAAAAGTGTGGGGTGAGAACCACCTTTGTACATAAACATGTTTTTTCTTTTCCTTTTCCCTTAATATTATCTTTTTGAAAATATGAACTTGAGAATGTGAAAAAGATAGATCTAAATTCATGCAATTACCTTGTGAAAATTCAACTGTTTAAAAACTTAGGATGTAACTTCTCATTTGTCCCTTTGTGCTGAGATATACAGGGGATGTGGAGTTGATAGAAAATGCCCTAGAGAGGCTTGGCAAGCACTCGAAGGATCGAATCTAACTATATGGTTTTCGAAGTCAGTGGAGGCTGCACTTTGGGTTTCAAGAAGATCAGAGTCATCTCCGTCGTGCAGCGTTTATGAAAGAGGCGGAACGGGAATCAAACCGTCCTATCTCTAGTCCTAGTAGCCGAGAAAATAGATGAGCGACCCTCATCTTGACCCGCGCAAAATGGCAAGGATGAGAAAGAGCGGGGAGGTATTTCCATATGCTCTCGGGCGACGATTGGACCTCCCAAAGAAAGGTTGAGAAAATGGACTAGCAAGTCACAAAGAAGCAAAAGCTCGAAGAAGCTAATCAAAGGCCAAAGGCCAAAATTGTGAAGGTTTTAACCGAAACAAAAGTGAAGAAACTCCAATTCAACTTCAAAGGCCAAAGGCCAAAGGCCGATTCACTTCAGATGCTGTCCCTCACCAAAAAGAAATCAAAGTGCTCAACTCAGTGAAACCCGAACCAAGTCACGTGCTAGAAAAAGCTACAAGGAAACCATATAGTACGAGTCGATCCCGAGAATGCAGTCCAGGAGCCTGAAAAGGGCTATCTCCAGAAACATCCGAATTAATTTGCATCTCGGCGCGAAGGTACAAGTATCAAGTTTCTTCTAAGTATTTACACGGTTTAGTTTGGTAATAAGTAAGTATTGCATGAATCAGGACAAATCTAGTCCCACAATCTCACTTTCCTATTTGAAGTTTTTACTTGGATTTTGTGTTCCGCCCTTTAAAAAGCATTGTTCGGGACGAACAACTAAAAGTGTGGGGTGATCTGATGGACCATATTTATATGAGTCATTAAGACAGTAAAACCCACCAAATTAGACTCTTTGTCTATTTAACTTTTGCTTGTTAGTTCCGATATTTATCTACAGGGTATTTTGAAGTCTAGAGAGAATATAAGCTAAGGAGGAGTTTTAAAGCTGAAAATGGATTACAAGACACTCCAGGCCACAATCGGATTCTGACTGTACAACTTTCATAAACCTGACATAGAATCACTCAAAACAAGTCCAACCGAAGGGCAACCAGAGTCAGTCCGGAGCTGAAAGGGAACCGATGGCTTTTGGGAAAAGATCTCAACTCACACTCAACTCCTCCCCTCCTCCACCACATGGGTGGCTAAGCTCTCCACCTCTCGTCTCAAGCCATGTGGCCGGCGGCTATGGTGAGAGACACCTCACCACCGGCGGCTTTGAGCTCCTCCACCCTCCTCTTGCCAAGTGTCTTCTCCTCCTCCACATCTCTTCCTCCCCTTAGCCTATAAATACCCATGCCCTCCTCCTTGTAAAATCATCCCACAATCCTCAAACCCCACAATCCACAAAGCTCCATAGTCTTGGGTAGAGAGAGAAGCTCTCTAGATTCACAACACCATCCTTGTAAACACTTTTCTTTGATATCGAAAGCTTTACAGTTGTTCTTGAGTACTCTTGTCGGTTCTTGTAGTACTCAAGCTTTTCTTTTACTTTTCCTGAGTTTACTCCTGTCGGTTCTTGAGTATTCTCCTTTTACTTTCATGTCTTTACTTTCAAAAACTTTACTTTACTGTCTTTCAAAAACCATTACTTTTCCAAGTACTTAGCTATGGTATCCACCTCTATGGATATTCGTAGCTAAACTCTTCATTCGGTTGAAGGGGTGTACTTGTATCATACAATGTTTTAGATCCTTCTCTTAGTGCCTCTTTGTGTTCAAAACTTGTTCTATGTGCCACATATTAGGTTAGAACTTCCAAGGTTGAGTGGATGCTTCAACGGGCAAAACTCTTCCGTGGGGTTCGTGAACATACTCGGGTAAGTGGATGCTTTAACGGGCAAAGCTTATCTGAGGAGTTCAACCTCTTATAAACACCACTTGGTTGATCGTAACTGATTGATCAGGTGGATGCACATAAGGCTAAGATACTTCGAAAGGAGGAATTACTCTAAATAGAACAAGTGTTCTGAATGGTGTGGCAAGTCATGTGCTAGAAATAGCCTTGATACATCTTTGAACACTTAGTATGATCATTCGAGGTCAATGATAAACAGACTATGATACAAGGCCCCTAAAACCGAATACTTTCCTTTAATTGTAATATCACCTGTTACTTTACTTTCAGTACCATTATCAACTGCTTACTTTCAGCACTTTAATTTCCGCAAGTCTTGTCCATCAAGCATTTTAATTTCCACAAGTCTTGTCCTTCAAGCAATTACTTTCTGCACTTTACTTTCTGCAAAAGTCTTGTCCTTCAAGCAATTACTTTCTGCACTTTACTTTCTGCAAAAGTCTTGTCCTTCAAGCAATTACTTTCTACACTTTACTTTTACTACAAACTTTATCAACATCAGCCCGGCATAACCTTTGGTACGCAACACGCTTGAAACACAGCGTGCGGCCAGTATCAAACGTGTGTCTGCGGTTGATCTTGAAATCGACTGTTCCAGCACTTTATCTTTTAGTACTAAAACCAAAACCAACCCCCAACTGTTTTATTTACTTTTCCTTTTCGAAAGAACAACTATCCACTAATTCCCTTGGGTTCAACCCCTACTTACCCTTTACTACCCAATAGTGAAGTTGCGAGTAGCGGAGATATAAATTTATTTTTGCACAGAGAACATCACACCTTAACGACAGTGCAGTGGGCTCCGTCAAAATTGGCACCGTTGCCGGGGAGTTAGCTTCAGATTAGTTGTTCTTTTCTTTCCCTCTTCATTTCTTCATCACACTATCCACTATGTATGCTTGGATGACTCAACATCTCCCCCAGTTTGGAGGTACAGTTAGAGAGGACCCTGTAATACACTGCCAACATTTCCACCATATATGCCGTCACATGAAACCTGAAAATGAAACGTTAGAAGAGTTTCATCTAAAATGTTTTGAACACTCTTTAACTGACTTTGCGACAGTATGGTATTACACATCAACTGCTAGTTGTGCAGAATATTATGTGGACCTTCGCGCTCAATTCCTGAAAGAATTCTCCCCCCATCCTTACGACATGACACCCGAGAGAAGATCATCTGCCTTCAACAATCCCGGGATGAGACTTTGGACGAATACTGCACTTACTATGACACCATCGTCTCACGCTGCCCGCACCATGGATTCACGGAAGTGTTTCTTCTTTAAAAATTTCTTTGTGGGATGAGGGCTGATGAGCATACAAGGATTAACAACGCAGTGGGAGGATCAGCCAGGAACTTATCCATGACAGATATGTGGAACCTCATAGATGACTTGGCCGTAGCCACAAAACGAAGGCCAACGCCCCGAGCTAATAGAGGAATACAGATAGTAGAGGCTGGTCCAGAGACAAATAAAGAAGATACTTCCGAGCCATCAGAAGAAACTTCCAAGCCATCAGAAGAAACTTCCGAGCCATCAGAAGAAACTTCCGAGCCATCAGAAGAAACTCCCGAGCCATCAGAAGAATCAGATATAGAAAGCACCGGAAGCAACGAGGAAAAGCCTTCATGGGAACTTGAGACCGTGCCAGCAGAGGAGGAAGTCCAGAACACCACTGGCAAGATGCCCGAGTCATACCCGACTATCATTATGATCGGTTGTAAATATAGTGATTGTAAAGTAACTCGCGATCAAACAAATAATCTGAGTGTGACTCAGGTCGAATCCACAGGGAACTAGGTTGCTACTTTCTGTAAGTGATGTTTATATTAGTACGGAAATGGGGGGGTTTGAAATAAAAGTGCAGTGCAGTAGAGTAAATAAAAGAAACAATGAAATAATTAATACAGAATTTAAGGTTTGATTTGTTGTTGCATGCGGTTGTTGTTTGGTTGTTTTTCGGAATGATGAAACATTGGGAATCAATGACTTCCCCAGAAACAGACAGATTATAACACAAATTACTGCAGACTCAACTCTCGCTTCTTGCCTAACAGTAGATCTAGATATATGATAGTGAATTTTTGCCCTAGGTCATTTGTTTTATTACATGCTCAACTTTCGCTTCTTGCATAATAACAAGACTAGATACACAAATCATCAAGACTCAACTTTCGCTTCTTGTCTATCGGATTTATCTCATTACATGCATAGACTCAACTTTCGCTTCTTGCCTATCATGCAACTATGTAAACCTACTGTGATATGCTACTGCAAACACAGACAAAAGGCACAAACAATTCTCATACAAGCATTATTGATATCTCGCGAAAATATCAAAGACAGAGTGCATGAATTGAACTATTCATATCTAATGTAAAGAAATAAATCATAATCATATAAAACAGACATGTGTTACAATTGCAGATGTTTCTGGGGATCCATTGGATCCCAATAAGCGGACTACTCACTCATGGTGAGTTGATACATGACAACAGGTAAATAAAAATGAAGTATAAGAGGTTAAGAGAAACCCTGATGATGAACTTCTTCTGTGAATGTTGATGCTGTCGCCAAGTATCTTCTGTGGTTTTCTCCGATTAGGTCTGATAATATTTCTTCACTGATGTGCTCTTTTCTATAGTGTTGTTCGTACTTGACTCTGTGTTTCTCAATGCACCTTTTCAATCTTCGATGGCCTCTTTGTGTCCCGATGAAACTCACACTACTCGATGAAAGGAAATAAATGCTAGGGTTTTAGGTCGGGTAGCCGAGCGGACGCATGGAAGAACCTGGTCGTGCATGCGAGTGGATGAGGGCGGACAGCCGGGCGTGGGCACGAGCTGAAGAGGCCGGATGGCCGGGCGTGGGCACGAGCTGAAGAGGCCGGATGGCCGGGCGTGGGCACGAGCTGAAGAGGCCGGATGGCCGGGCGTGGGCACGAGCTGAAGAGGCCGGATGGCCGAGCGTGGGTGCGAGCTTTTGCGCAATTTCACAATTTTGCTATTTTGCCATTTACTTCTCAAATTGCTTTGTCACTGAAACACTAAGTAAAACCATCAAATCTGCGTAATATTATATGAATATGGAGCTCAAAGTGTGTGAATTGTTACATCAAAGATCATGCAAATAATTGCTCATCAAAATACCCCACACTTCGACTTTGTTTGTCCCGAACAAACACACAGAAACAGAAGCATCACCCCAGAACATCTTAAAACAAAGGAAATAAAAATAACAAATTAACTAGTGAGAGTTTTCAGAATAGGAATACTCACAAATCCCGTGACTTGCTAGGTTAGGAATTTCAATTTTTGAAACAGTGATAAACATAATAACTCATCAATTCAGGGAGTGCTGCATCAATATCACTCACTTCAAAATAGACAAAAGGTTTCTTCATTTCAATATGATATTCAGCTTATGCTAATCTGACTCAAATATGCTAGCATTCATTCAGACTAATCGAATTTCAGTTTAGTCGATCAGATTATCAAGAAGAATTTCACTTACACGAAACTTGTAAATTCTCTTCAAGGCTCACGCACTAATCTGCAAGGGTCTTTCCTCAAACAATACCTGTGAATGTGTTAGTGCACAAAATATGGTACAAAGTCACGATCAAGCAGGTTTTTTTTTATATAAACTTTCACACTACTTTAGTGTAAGATGGTTTCAAAGGGGAAGACCTGGTTCAGGGGATTACCCATATCTACCGCTTCCTAACCCCGCCATCTACACTGATTTTTTTTTTCTAACCCCGCACTTGAAATTGACAGTGTACCAAAATAATGTGTAGCACAAAAACATGACCACAGTATTTCTGAAGTCACCTAAGAGCCAATCTGAAAAATAAACTTGATTGCAAAAGTTTGTTCACCATGATTTTTCCAAAAGTCTAAACGAATTCAATATGCTGAACTAAGCTAGCATGAAATCGTCTATTTACATAAACTTTCATATCACAAGAAAATCAGAAATCAGATGCTAACAAATTCATGAGTTCAGAGCAGCAAAGCCATAACATCAGAGATTAACATGTTCATCATTCAACGTGTTTTCGGCAAAGATTTTGAGCAAGTATCAGGTAAGCAAATTCAATCATTTTTCTGCAAATTTAATAGTTTCAGCACACATAACAGTCATAACAATCATCAATCGAATAGAATAAACATCAGCCACCCCACACTTAAAACATGCTTAGTCCCTAAGCATTCTAGCATAAATAATGAGTAAGCAGGGTAGTAAAATGTAATTTGATTGATGAAAGTGAAAAGAGTTTACCGAGCGAACGCATAGAGTTAAAAGCAAAAGTGAAATGCAGCAAGCGTTCCTTGTAATTCCAGCTAGGTCACTCTTGAGGAGTGACGTCAACAGATGCAGCAGGCGCGGGCAGGCGTTGGAGAATGGTCTGCAAGATGGTGTAAATGTTATCCAGTTTAGTGTCCATTTCAGCCTGCTTACCTTTTATTTCAGCTTGACCCTCCGCTAATGCTTTTAGCCGTGCCTCACCATCTCCATCAGCAATGGCAGCTTGGGTGTCTGAATTCTTCTTCTTGCTGCCTTGCGATGCCGGAGGTTCCTTTGTCCAATTATTCTCCTTATCAACCATCCCGCTATTTTTCATAATTACCAGGCTTAGCTTGTTTGGCTGCAGAGGCTTCCCTTTATCCAGATTATAGCTGAGGTGCTTAGCAATAAGCGTGATTATTGACCCTCCTGGAAGCACACTAGAAGAAAAACACTTTTCAAAAAGATCTGATAAAATAGTCATAAGCTTCACTCCATTCCCTGTGCCTCTGTGCAGGGTTCTCATAATTTCCAGATCTCTATGATTCACTCTACTTCCCTTATCAACTCGAGTAACCAAGTTTTCAGCAACAAGGCGGTGGATAATCTTCCACGCTGGCAATCTGATCAAGCTGGATGATGAGTTAGTAGTGAAAGTGATAGTGTTGTTTCCAGTAATGTACCTCCAAAATTCGGCGTCTTCATTGGTAGAATGGTTGGTGAATGAGGTATCTTTCCCTTCGTAGTTGAAAATCTTTTCGAATTCTCCCTTAGTCAAGGTATGAAAATACCCATTAATCTGGAAAATCCACCTGTGCGCCCACCGCTTTGATCCTGCTTTCCTTAAGCTCTCTTGTCCGTCCTGAGTTGCCCATATGACTTCAAATGTTGAAATGAACTCAGTGACCAGCTTCTGATAAGTGCCAGGATCATCCCACATTAAGAACTCCAAATTTCCGTCTCTCAGAATGGAGTTTACATCATCAAAAATCTTCATGATCCTTAGATCACCATGCACCGGGTACAACGGGTTGGCAGCTTTAGCATTCTTGATTTTTATCAACTTTTCAGTGTCCCTTGTGAGCATGATCCTGTAGGTGTTGTCAAAGTTATATGCTGGCTCTTTTGGTGGTATACCAGGGGGTATGAACTTCGACAGTGCTGACTGATGAACTGGAGTAAGAGGGTTATGCACTTGTGGCGGCTGTGGAAGAGGAACAGGTGGGGTATGAACATGCGAGGGTTCTCCTGCAGGCTTTTTAGGTGGCTTAGGAGGCGCCGCGACACTTAAATGCGCAGGGTCCTCCGGTGGCAATGGATATTTGTTGCCTGCAACCTGAATTCGTTTCCTCTTTTTCTCTTTCGATCCCTCTGCACTAGTACCCTCACCTCCCATAGTGTTTACCATAGCAACAAAATAGCTTGAAGAACTAGGGCACTGATCCTCAAATCGCCAATATCAATATCAAGGTACCAAATCGCAAGCTACCAAAATCAATAACAAGGCACCAATTCGATTCAACTGAAAGGTAATTTTACCGAAGAGGCGCTGATCCACAATTCGAATCACACTTTTCTTCTAGGGTTTTGGATGCGGAAGAGGCGGAGTGGAGCGAGCGGCAGCGAAACCAACGAGCGGGTGTCCGATCGGCGGGTGAGAAGATAGCGGGCGGACGCGCGAGCGGCTGGTGTGTGATCGTCCGATCGTGTGAGCGATCGGCTGAGAATGAAGATGCGGACGTGCGAGCGGCTGGTGTGCTTTTCTTCTTCGATCAAACCGGCCTAGTTTAACGTCTTGGCCAAGACGTAGCTGCTCTTTGAGATTGTTAAATGCTGAGATTGTAGGGTAGATTTATTCAGCCTCTTCAAATTTGTAATCCTCCAGGTTGTTAGGCTTGTATCCGAAATATTCCTTTACCCTGTGTCCATTTACCCTGAAAGTTTGGCCATCATCAGTTGAGAGTTCTAGATGTCCATCGTCAAAGACCTTACTCACTGTTTATGGTCCTGCCCATCTTGACTTGAGCTTTCCTAGAAACAGCTGCAGTTTGGATTTGTACAATAACACCTTTTCTCCAACAGAAAAGTTTTTAGCTCTCAGCTTTCTGTCATGCCATTTTTTTGAACGTTCCTTGTATAGTTTGGCACTCTCATAGCTCTCCATACGAATTTCCTCCAATTCATGCAAGTCTAACATTCGTTTGTCTCCGGTTGCTTTTCATATCGTAGTTCAGTTTCTTCACTGCCCAAATAGCCTTGAATTCCAACTCGACAGGTAAGTGGCAGGGCTTTCCGTACACTAGCCTATAGGGAGACATCCCAATAGGCGTCTTGAAGGCGGTTCTGTATGCCCATAGAGCTTCCTCCAACCTTGACGACCAATCTTTCCTCGAATTGTTTACTGTCTTCTCCAAGATTTTCTTGAGTTCTCGATTGGTTACCTCAGCTTGTCCATTTGTCTGTGGATGGTAGGGTGTAGAAAATTTGTGGTAGACTCCGAACTTCCTTAACATAGCTCCGAATTGCTTTTCCCGAAAGTGGCTCCCATTGTCGCTTACTACTGCTCTCGGTGTTCCAAACCTGGGAAAGATTATTTTCTTGAATAAGCTTGTAACACTCTTAGCATCGCACGTTTTGGTTGCCACAGCTTCTGCCCACTTTGACACAAAATCCACTGCAACGAGTATATACTGGTTTCCATATGAAGATGGAAATGGTCTCATATAGTCTACGCCCCAGACGTCAAATAACTCAACTTCTAACATTCCTTTTTGTGGCATCTCATCGCGCTTCAAAATATTCCCAGTGCGCTGGCATGAATCACAACTCTTGACGAATAGGTAGGCGTCCTTAAACAGAGTTGGCCAGTAGAATCCACTTTGTAAGCCTTTAGCTGCAGTCTTCGTTTTCGAACCATGCCCACCATATGGGGATGAGTGACAACGCTCCAATATACTCTGTTGATCTCCCTCTGATACACACGTCCTGTAGATGCCATCGACACACAGTTTATATAAAAATGGATTATCCCAGTAATACCTCTTCACATCGTGCAGAAACCTCTTCTTCCTGTTGTAATCCATATCTCCTGGCAGGGTTCCACATGCTAGATAATTCACAAAATCCGCGTACCAAGGTGCTGAATTTTTTTCTATGCTCGTCAAATCTTCACCCGTGTACGAATCTCGAATAGGCGCATGAGCGGAAATTTCCGCAGGGTCCAATTGTATCCTTGACAGATGATCAGCTACCACGTTTTCAACTCCCTTTTTGTCTTTGATTTCAATATCGAATTCCTGCAAAAGAAGTATCCAACGTATTAGTCTAGGTTTTGCATCTTTCTTTGTCATTAAATACCTGATAGCTGCATGGTCAGTATACACAATTGTCTTTGAGCAGACTAAGTATGGTCTGAATTTTTCGAACGCATAAACAACTGCCAACAGCTCCTTCTCAGTTGTTGTGTAATTTACTTGGGCTGCAATCAAAACTTATTTGTCGTCGAAAGATCTTTCTTTTCGGTAGAAAGAGTAGCTAAAACCGTTTTATATTCTTTATAAGTATTGAGTAAGTCTAATTTTTCTTCGCATAATTCTACACTTAATTTATAATTTTTAACAGTCTTTTCTAACTGTAGTCGGATGTAGTAGTCGTATCTATTTATTTGAGTAGTAATTTCTTCGCAACAGGCTTGTAATTGTTCTTTAGTTAGTAGATTAATTTTTTGCATAGGTGAATTGGGTGAAGAATCAATTGATTCCATAAGATTGTAATTTTTATTTTAGATAGTAAAGGTAGCTAAAATCTGGTTCTGTCATTTTTTATTTTCTCGTAAATAGTTAATAGATCTAGAATTAGTTCTTCAATTAATTCGTAGTTTTTGTTAGTTAAAACTAACTGTCTTCGTATGAGAGTGTCATAATTGTTCATATGCTGGTCAATTGTTTCGCATAAGTCTTGTATTTCTATTTTACTTAATTTATTAATTCGTTGAGGAAGTGAATTAGTGGATTCCATAAGTCTACTACTTGGCATAAAATAATTGATAACTGATGCCATCACTTGGCCTAAATAGAGAAAAGATAGAGGATTTATTCATACCTGCGTTTGTGATAGATAACTTCGTTCGTTTGAGAGGTCGGTCCACTACTGCTTCTGCTGTATTAGCCTTCTCCGGCGTTCCACAATGAAGCCTTCTGTAGTCCAGGATCTGAACTCTTCAATAACTAAGTCGATGATCCGAAGATCTAAATGAGAAAACAAGGGGATTGAAAGCTTGAGGATTTTTATTGCTAGAAAGAGTGCGGAGGAGAGAGCGTCCCCTTCTTACAAAACATACATGCCTCTTATATAGGCAATGAAAACTTAGAAGCTAAGTTATGAGCGGGTGCACATCGGGCCCCATCGTCCTCATAATATTCGTCACTAAGAAAAGCAAAAGCAAAAGTAAAAGTAAAATACACTAGATGTCTCGCCTTTTGTCCCTAGGTCTTTGCTTCTAGTTGTCTTCTTCTTGAGTGGTTGGTCCTACATGGTTTTCAGATACCAGGTGCGCCACTGGTTTCTCCTTCTTCGGATTTGGGCTTCTTGTTGTCGGCTTCTTCAATTTCCATAGTTTTTTCGTTGTAGGCCGAGAGTGTAATTGGGCTAATCTCAAGAGGTCCTGTTGTAAATCTTTCTTGCCATTCTTGGATAACTCTCCAGTCTCCTTCATGAATTTTATTCTTGAAGTGGCTGTAAATCAGGACTTTTTTACTGGATAGGTTGATCTTTATGTCTTGGTTTGCTCTAAACTTAAATAATTCATAAGCCACATTATCTAAAGCCTGTAGCCTTAACTTGAGAATTTCATTATCTACTACCGAGAAGGAGCTTCTTGCTATTGTGTATGCTTTTGATAAGTTTCGTCCATACCTCTTGGCATCAAAGGTTATAGTATTCACCGATCATGCGGCGATCAAGTACCTCTTAGCAAAGAAAGACTCTAAGCCAAGATTGATAAGATGGATTCTATTGCTCCAAGAATTTGACATAGAAATCAAAGATAAAAAGGGGGTAGAAAATGTGGTAGCCGACCACCTATCAAGGCTAGAGGGAAACGAAGAGATTGCAGAGGATACAAGGCCCGTTGATGATTCTTTTATTGGGGAGCAACTCATGAGAGTTGAGGCGGAGGCCCTCCCATGGTATGCGGATTTCGTAAATTTCGTGGTCTGTGGGATTATTCCCCACGATATGAACCACCATCAAAGGAGGAAATTCCTATGCGAAGCCAAGAGATACTATTGGGATGAGCCCTACCTTTATAGGCTATGCGCGGACGGGCTTTATAGGACTTGCGTCGCCGAGGAAGAAATGAGAGACATCATATACCATTGTCACTCTTCCCAATATGGAGGACATGGTAGTGGAGCGAAAACGGCGTCCAAAGTCCTACAAAGCGGTTTTTATTGGCCAACTCTCTTTGGTGATGCCTATGAATATGTGAAAGCTTGTGATCAATGCCAAAGAACGGGGAGTATCTCCAAGAGGCATGAGATGCCCCAACAAAGCATCCTCCCGGTCGAGATATTCGACGTATGGGGCATTGACTTTATGGGACCTTTCCCTTCTTCATACGGGAACCAATACATATTGGTCGCGGTGGACTACGTCTCCAAATGGGTTGAGGCCGTCGCCTCCCCTACTTGTGATGCCAAGGTGGTCACCAAGCTCTTTAAGAGGGTTATTTTTCCTAGATTTGGAGTGCCAAGGACCGTCATAAGCGATGGCGGCTCTCATTTTAAGAAGAAGCATTTTGAAGCCCTACTTCGGAAATATGGGGTTAGCCACAAGGTTGCTACACCTTATCACCTACAAACGAGTGGGCAAGTGAAGATTTCAAATCGAGAGATTAAGTCAATCTTGGAGAAAACCGTGGGAAGCTCGAGAAAGGATTGGTCATCGAAGCTAGATGACGCTCTATGGGCCTATCGTACGGCATTCAAAACCCCTATTGGGATGTCTCCCTATCGTCTTATATATGGGAAGCCATGCCACTTGCCGGTGGAATTGGAATACAAGGCGATGTGGGCAATTAAGATGTTAAATATGGACTTACAAATGGCGGGAGACCATAGGGTGCTTCAACTCCATGAGTTGGAAGAGATAAGGAATGAAGCCTACGAAAGTGCTAGGATCTATAAAGAGAAGACTAAGAAATGGCACGACAAGAGAATATTTCGTCGTGAATTCAAGAAGGGAGAGAAGGTCTTACTCTTTAATTCTAGGCTCAAGTTATTCCCGGGAAAATTGAGAAGCCGGTGGAGTGGACCATTTATTGTCCACAAGCCTCACGAGGATGGACACGTAGAATTACTCAACAATGATGGGACTACCTTCACGGCAAATGGGCAAAGGCTAAAGCACTATAGAGAGGGATTTCGTGATGAGCAAAATGTCACATTCCCCTTGACCGACCCTTAAGAGAGCTTCTATCCGCTTGAGGAGGGATCCTAGCAAAGGACTCCTCAAGTGTGTTTCTTAAGAAAAGATTCGGCTCGGTCTTTGCCAAGACGTTAAACTAGGCACCTCACGGGAGGTACCCCGGTTTGTGAGTTGTCTATCTATGCACAAGTAACTTTCATATATGTGTGGCATGCATTTTGTGAACTTATCATGTGGCCTGGTGATTGGGATGATTCTAAAATGCATGATTAGGTGTGTGTGACGTGATATAAGGCTTGCATGAATTTTCTTGATGGTGGTGGCATTCTAAGTGTGGAGTGGTAATCCTAGCTTGTTTGTTTGGAAATCGTATGTTTGCATGCTAGTGATTTCTTGGGTGAGCGTTCGTTGATTTTATGTAATATTTTGAGTGGTAACTACTCTTGATGTGGGGTAAAAAAAAATTTCTGAGTGTGGAGTTGGGGTTTCGAAGAAAAGCATAAAAGTTTTGAAGCTGAAGTCTAGCTCCAGTCGATCGACTGGCCCATGCCCATTCTCCCAGTCGATCGACTCGGGAGAGTTTCAGAGCCCCCCCCCCCCCATTTCCCACTTTCCGCAGTCGATCGACTCGCCTGCCAGTCGATCGACTGGGTTTCTCTTAACCAAAACCCCAGTCTTCCTCCTTCCTCCTTCATTTCACCCAAACCCCCGAAACCCTAACCCTCGAATTCCCACCGATCCCAACCTCCACCAATCCCCGCCGCTCGACTCCCATAGCTTCGCCGTGTCGTCGACATCTCCCCGCCGTCCATCCGCCACCAGCAGCCTCACCGCCGAGCTCCCTTAACCCTCAAACCCGATTTCGATCGGAAAAACCACCCTCCTCCGATCTCCTCCGTCAGCCGGCCAATCCCCTCATTTCGACCACCATTCTCCTCCTCACTACCCCTCTTACAAACCCCAAGCATCAATTTCAAACCCCAAGGCCGGAATCGAAAAACCCTAATTTCACCCTTAACCGGTCTGAAATCCAGCCCTCAGTCGATCGACTGGGTCATCAGTGCCCAGCCAGTCGATCGACTCGACCTCATTTCAGTGCAATCTTGTGAGTTTTTGCTCAGTTTGGTTTTTGATCTCCATTTCCTTGCACCATGCCTCGTGCCGGATCCTCGTCCAGTTTCAAATCAAAAGGGAAGGGGGTCGCTCATGAGCCCTCTCTTTTGGATCAAATAGATGAATTTCAGAGCGAGGATGAGGATGATAGTCCTCTCGTTTCACGCAAGAGGAAATTATTGAGGGGTTCGTTGGCTGATGTTAATTCAGAGACAGACACGGAGGTTGAGGCCGTGCCGGTTTCCCCCGCGCCTCCGAAGAAGAAAAAACCTCAACCGAGGAAACCGGCACCGAAGAGGAGGGCGACCGTGCCTCCCGCTCCTAGAGCTCCCCCGCCCCCATTGCCCAGAGAGCCTTCTCCTGCTGCAGCGCCTCCATCCACGGCCATAGTACCGATCGAGCCTCAGAAAGGGCCTTATGAGGGACCGATGCCCATGCCGGTTCCGTACCCATTCTCGGTCCCCCTCATGTTTAGAGACGAGAGGCACCGGACCCATCATGCCACCATCACGGCGAGGAAGGCGACAGCTATACCTACACTCTACCTCGATATGGGATTGCTCCGTAGCATCGACGAAGCGGTCACGGATGAGGTACATTCTCGCCTCACTCAGTGTGGGTTTTCCTTCTTATTTGTGGATGATCCGGGGACTTACCCGAGGCTTGTTGAAGAGTTCATTTGCTCTTTTGAGTGGTTAAAGGAGAAGGAGGGGGATAGCATTGTCTTCTATTGGAAGTTTGTGTTGGGAGGTCGGGAATTCCGGATTAGGGAAAGCATGATTAGGGAATGTTTGGGATTCCCAGAGCCTGAGGCGTCGCCCCGGAAATTCAATGAGCATCAGCAGACCCGATTTTGGAAGAGGATTTCCGGGAGGAATGAGTGGTTCATCTCATCATATAACTCTTCGGGCATTACTGATCCGGTCTGGAAGATTATACACCACGTCATTGCCATTGGGATCAACACGAGGACAGCGAGGGCGAGGTCGTTTACTCTCCCAGATATGGAGCTCATGCTCGCTATGGATCATGGGGAGGCCGTTGATTGGCTGGCCATTCTTGCAGACCGGTTCGAGACCATTGTGAAGCCTACTACGCGGAACCAGGGCTTGGGAGGAGGCTCCATGATCACCATGATAGCCCTAAGGTGTAACTTCACCTTCGGCTCCGAGGATTGTGAGGCGCATCTAGGAGCGTGCTTGACATGGATCTGATGAAGCACAAGCACATCCTTAAGAGGGATGGCAAGACTTGGGAGAGGGACACGAAGCCTCATCAAGAAGGGCTTGTGACTGCTGCCGCGCTGAAGCGGAGGATGTTTAAGCAGCAAAACCCGCTCTATTGCCTTACCCACCTCACCCCCTCACCCTCTCCCTCGCCTCCTGCCTCACCTCCTCCTCCCCCTCCGGCTGACGTTCCCGAGGCACAGGCAGATGAGGGCCTCCCACCAGTTTTTGAGGAGTTTCCACCAGTGGAGCCCGCCGTCGAGATTCCCCCTCCAGTCATAGATGATTCAGCCGAGTGGCGGCAGAAGGTCACATCCGATATCGCTAGCTTGACGACCGGCGTGGCAGACTTGAGGAGTGGACTGACTCGCCTCGAGGACTTCGTCCGAGAATCTGATGCGAGAGCCAGCCGAGAGTGGGAGTGGCTCAGATCTACAGTCATGTCCTTTGCCGGAGGCCCCAGCACACCCGTTGTCCCTCCGCTAGCCCCAGAGTTCTCAGCTCCTCGAGGTGCCTCCCCCTTGCCCACCACTCCAGCTTCCAGAGTCAGGGAGGTGGGATCGCGTCTCACAGGAGACACCGGTCCGCCAGATCATTTCTATCACGAGGGTAGCCCGCTATTCCCAGGCTCCACGGCGCCGGCTGATGATGAGGGAGTCGTCGATTCAGCGAGACCCGGAGACGATGAGGCTACATCATGATTCCATGCTCCATTTAGTATTACACATGTGTATCTTTCATTTTGCTTGTTGCATTGGATGATTGTTTTGGATGTTTAGTCGCCTTTGGCGCAATTTTGATGATGTATGCCATTTTGATGCTTATACTCTTGACTTTCCTTTGGTTGAATGCTCATTACTCCTATGATATTGAAGGTGTTTACCATTCATGTTGTTCACTCTACAGGATATACATTCACGTATTCTTACCATGTCTAAAACACCTTCTTATATCTACATTTGCAACTAAAAGGCTATTTCTCACTCCCATGGGTTATATCACCGGGTCTACAAACGAGGGGAGTTCCTATGCGCCTTTGCCTTTATTTTCATCATTCTTTGCGCTTAGGGACTAAGCTTGAATTAAGTGTGGAGTGGTTTGATGCGCATAGTTCACATGTTTGCATGCCATGCATATCATTTTAGATGGACGCTTGCACACTTGCACATTATCCCAACATGAGAGTGTTTTAACCCCAAAGGCTTATGATTTTCGATTCTAAATCCCTATAAATCACATCTAGCCTATTTACCACATTTAGCGACCTAGTCCTTTGAACATGCATTCTTGAGAATCAATATCATTGCTACGCCTTGTCTATCCAACTTTCTAAGTATTTTAGTTGCAACACCTTGGATCAAGCTAGCAAACATTTTTTTTAAAAAAATCTTCATGAAAAACTTAGACCCCTTGAATATTCCTTGGTGACTTGAGTTCTCTAACACGGTGCCTTGCTTATGTTTGCTCCCCGCACATTCCATACACTTTTTGAACATATTGTCATGTTTTAAGTGTGGAGTTCTAAAAAAAAAATTATTATCTGCTCCGCCACCGCGGTACTTATGCGGTTAGGTGGGATGGTGGCACGCATCGTCCAATCTCTAGTCCAAGTAGCCGGGAAAATAGACGAGCGACCCTCGGCTTGACTCGCGTCAAAAGGACAAGGATGAGTGAGAGCAGGAAGGTTCAAAAAGAAAATAAGAAGCACTTAAAACTTGACTCTATGTTCTTCCATCATTCTTCATTTGTGCGGGATTCAACACTTGCATTGTATTCATTTGGTTTATGACTTGGTTGTTAAAGAACTCTAGTGTCGAACTCCTCTTCCCATATGGATTACAGCTTAAGCGCCTAAAACTTGGGAATGAGTTCCTTATCGCGAGCCCTTGGACTAGCCCTAGCTAGCATAGGTGAGCGGTTGACACTCTATTGTGCGAGCTACAAGCCTTGCTTCTATTGTGTTGCCTTGAAAATGAGTAGATTTTTGGATGAGGCATTTCATAGCCCTAGTATTGATAACCTTGAATGCATGTCCTCAAAGGTACTCAAAGGGTTGAAAAAGTTTTTTAATGATGTTGTGATGATAGTTCTGATTTGGGGTGTGGGATTGGTTTTGAAAAATCGTAGCCTTGGTTGAGCACTCTTGCATTCACTCTTATGGGATATGTGCATTTGGGATTTGTGAGTATTCCCTTTCTGAAAACTCTCACGAGACTATAACTCGTCCACTAGGGTAGCCTAGGGGTTTAAAGGCTTAATGCATACGCTAAATGCATTCGTAGCGCCTACGAAAAGGAGCTAGGTAGATTGTACATACTTGCCATTTACTTTCCAATAATATGTTTAGAAATAAGGATCGAGACCTTGTGAAATCTAGTGAGGCAAATGCACGAAAAACATAGCACCACTAGCATTTCGACATTTGCACTTCCTTGGCATATTTGCATACTTTGCTCGGGACGAGCAAAGCTTAAGTGTGGAGTGTTGATGAGTCGAGCTTTCGACTCATTAATGCCCATTTTCACTATAGCTTTAGTTCGTTTCTGACGATTATTTGATGTCATTTGATCCCCTTCTAATGCGTTTCAGGTGCGAATCAAGATGACCCAGTGTCAAAAGCCCATGGAAGGAAACTCGGAGAAAATTGGAGTCTAGAGCAAAAGTTGGCAGAATTTGGCCTCCAGTCGATCGACTGGGGAAGCTCCCCTGCTCCAGTCGATCGACTCACTGGACTCTCAGGAGGTGCTACAAACCAAGTTACCGCAGTCGATCGATTGGGCCCTCCAGTCGATCGACTGGCGAGTTCTCCAGCTGAGCGTGCAAGCAACGTGCCTTCAGTCGATCGATTGGGCTTCCAGTCAATCGACTTAGTGGAGTCTCAGGAGGGCCTGTTTCCTACATTACCGCAGTCGATCGACTGGGAGACTACCCTGTCTCAGTCGATCGACTGAGAATCTGCTTGCCAAGCGCCTTATCTTCCTCCAGTCGATCGACTGGGCCAGCAGCCCAATGCCAGTCGATCGACTGGACCTGCTACAGTACCGAAAATTACCCGAGCCTATAAATAGAAAGAGGCAAGTTTGACCTAGCATCTTGGATTTTTCTGGAGAAAAGAGAAAAGGAAGTGAGCCAAATCAAGGGTTTCAACATCATCTAATCAAGGAGGATTGAAGATTAAGGGAGTTTACTAGGATCATCAATCCTACTCTTTTCCCTCTTCTTTTCTCTTAGATTTTTGCTAAAAACCTACACATCATGTTGTCTTACATGATGTGTGAGTAGTCCCCCTTGTGTTTTCAGGGTTATATGAACCTCCTTGGTACTCAATGATCATTGTATACACATTTGAATGGATTTATTGAAGTTGATTTCATTTTACTATGCTCTTCATGTTAGACATGTCTCTAAGTGTTTGATAAAATGCCCAAGTGACATGTTTATGTTAGAACCATGACCTAAGTATTGAAAGAGCTTAGTGATGGTTTGGATGTAGTAAAATTGAACTTAACCAACATTTATGAGAGTAAATGCATGGTGAGAGGTAAACTAGAACTTTATGCGTGTAGCATTTATAAGAGTGAATGCTATATAGTGGATCAATACTCTTTAATTAGTGAGGTCCTTGCTAAGATGGCTTGACTAGGATTAAACATGCATGGTTTGTTCAAGTCTAGTCTAAGCTAGGTTTAAAACCTATCAACTCATAATTAATTAAACTCTTGTATGCATGATCATTGGGAAATCGCCAAGGAGGGGATTAATCCCTCGAAACTCGCTTTTAATTGAATTTAATCCCTTAAAAACCATTTCATACTTGTTTTGAATCATTGATAACTCAATCACACTTGAATTTTAGGAATTAGCCGAGTAAGAAAATTTGATAGAACTAGCGTGTAATCCGTTTGCTCCCTTGGGTTCGACACCGGTCTTACCGGTCGATTATAAATTGTTTTTGACCGTATCCCAGAAATACACACGTCAACAGAGAACATTGCACCTTAACGACAGTGCAGTGGGCTCCGTCAACGCGCCAATGATCGGTAATTCTGTTATGATCGAACGATGCGTTTCAACGCAGCTCGAGCTTTGCATATAAGCTGCCTGGCATTCAAATTAGGGTTCTTCGGTCTGATTTTGGGGATTTCAAATTGAGAGCGATTCTTGGCGATTGTGAGCGCAGAAAGTCAGCGAGTGACAGACCAAGAGAGATTCGAGGTTGAGCGTGATCAATTGTTGCCAAGAGTGCGAGATTCCATAAGAGGAAAGCCGGACTTAGAGCTGCTGCAGGGTAGAGTATCCGGAGTGATTCCGGCGACGATTGCGGTGGTCTTGCAGAGGGCTTTCGTTCGTGTTGGATCAGGAAAGTTCCAGTTTTAGTCAATTTGATTTCTATTACCTAATTTGTGTAATTCGGATTGGGTGGGAACCTAGAGTTCTTATGAGTCTCATCGAAACTCTCTTGTATATTTTTGCTCAATCAATAAAGCTAAAATTAACCTAATCATTCCGCAATAACATTTTCCATTTTGAATAACCTAATATGCACTAAATGCATATATTCAACAAAATTAACTTTTCTCATTGTTATAAACAAGACAATCGCATCATTTTGTTGCACTACACAAAAAGATTTATCACCGGGTCAAAGCCGATGAACAAAATCTCCGCCTGATCCATAAATATGAAAATGCAGAATACTATTCAATCAGTATTAGAGCTAGGAATCAAAGAGATTAGAATTTATATGTGATAATTTAATGGCGTGGGTATTTCTAATATTTTCAAAAATATTGAACAAAGTAGTCCAAGAGGCTGAAAATGCTAGCAGGAATAAATATATCACTACCTTTTATAAAACTACCTATGAGTTCTTAGGAGACAGAAAATCTGCAGAACTTGCTTTGCACAAGAATCCTCCATTGGTATTATTTACACTGTTGACCCAATTGCGTCGTCAAAACCAACCTTTCTATAAGTCTGCGGAGCCTCTGGGATCCTTCGCCAGGCTTAAGCTTGCGAGTAGGGTTGGGTTTTTGTACCGAAACCGAATCGACCGAAACCGAACCGACTTCAAACCGAACCGAATTTCGGTTTATCATACCGAACCGAAATATATCAGTTCGGTTTCGGTTTTCATTTTGAGAACTGAAATAAAACCGAACCGACAAAACCGACAAAAACCGATAATTACCGACAAAACCGACAAACTGAACCGACAAAAACCGACAAAACCGAACCGAAATCGACAAAACCGACAATTACCGACAAAACCGACAAACCGAACCGACAAAAACCGACAAAACCGAACCGAAACCGACAAAAACCGACAATTTCGGTAAAACCGAACCGAACCGAAACCGAATGTCGATTTACCGAAAAATCGGTTCGGTTTTCGGTTTCATTTTTCACTAAACTGATAATTCGGTTCGGTTCGGTTTTCGTCGAACCGAACCCAGCACTACTTGCGAGTGTTTCCAACCTTGGAGCATCTGGGGCTGCCTGCGCACCAGCCACCAGGGGTAAAGCTGCCATTTTTTCTGTGAAGTAATTCTTTGTCAATCCAATCTAAGACGGGATCATTGTGGGCCTGTTTGTTTGGCTTTAAATTTGTATTATATAAACCATTTTAACACCACATAACATAAATTAACATAAATTAACATAACATAACATAAATTAACATAAATTAACATAACATAAATTAACATAACATAAATTTCAACCATCATCATATTACCACCATCATCATCATCATCATGTCATCATCATCATCATCATCATCATGTCATCATCATCATCATCATGTCATCATCATCATCATCATCATCATCATCATCATCACCATCATGTCATCATCATCATCTTCATGAATATTAATAAGATGATGATGAATAGTAATACGATGATGAATAGTAATATGATGATGATGGTTAATAGTAATATGATGATGATGACATGCTGGTGATGGTGAATAGTAATATGATAATGATGACATGATGATGATGAACAGTAATATGATGATGATGATGATCGTGTCACCATCATCATTATCATATTACTATTCACCATATTACTATTCATCACCATCACGATCACCCATATTACTATTCATCATCATATTACTATTCATCATATTACTATTCATCACTTTCATGATCACCATATTACTATTCATCACCCATATTACTATTCATCATCATGATCATCATATTACTATTCACCATATTCATGATCACTATATTACTATTCATCATATTACTATTCATCATGATGATGATCATCATATTACTATTCATCATATTACTATTCAGCACTATCATGATCACCATATTACTATTCATCACCATCATGATCCACCATATTGCTGATCACTATATTACTATTCATCATATTACTATTCATCATATTACTATTCACCATATTACTATTCACCATATTACTATTCATCATCATCATGATCACCATATTACTATTCATCATCATCATGATCACCATATTACTATTCATCATCACCATGATCACCATATTACTATTCATCACCATCATGATCACCATATTACTATTCACCATATTCATGATCACCATATTACTATTCATCATATTACTATTCATCGCCATCATGATCACCATATGACTATTCACCATATTCATGATCACCATATTACTATTCATCATATTACTATTCATCATCATGATCATCATATTACTATTCATCACTATCATGATCGCCATATTACTATTCATCACCATCATGATCCACCATATTGCTGATCAGCATAATACTATTCACCATATTACTATTCACTATCATCATGATGATGGTGATGACATGATGATGTCATGATGATGATGACATGATGATGCTGACAACAAGTTGACATGATGATGACATGATGATGATGATGATGATGATGGTGAGATGATGATGATGATGCCATGATGATGATGATGATGATGTTGATGGTGATGACATGATGATGATGATGATGATGATGATGATGATGATGATGATGATGATGATGATGATGATGATGATGATGGTGGTGATGACATGATGATCATGATGATGGTGATGACATGATGATGGTATGATGATAATGTAATATTAAGTTGGTATAAACTAAAATAAATTAAAATAAAATAAAATAAATTAACATAACATAAATTAACATAACATAACATAAATTAACATAAATTAACACAAATTAACATAAATTAACATAAATTAAATTAACATAACATAAATTTAAGCTCAATCAAACAGCCCCTGTGTTTGAATTTTCTAGCAAATGCAGCGTTGCTTTCCACCATTTTGCTAGTGTCGTTGAGGGTGAGGACATGGGGGTGTTGTTTGGGAGGCGTGTCCCAAGATATGTAGTGCATGTCGTGGTTCATTGTAGTTGGGATGAATTCGGGGACGTTGCAGATGACGGTGTGGAAGTAGCCTTCGGGGGATGAGACAAAATTTGTGTAGTACATAAGAAGAGTTCGTGGCAGATTGTCCCAACCCATTATGAGGTATTCTACAAATGTGCGAGAGAGAATCATCCACGCAGAACCTGCAGCAGATATCATCATAATGCAAGTCAGTCGCAACAGCTTCAAATTCAGCTCTTTAATTAACGAGATGCTTAAAATTCACTTGACGAAAATAATTCAAGAGATAAAGAAGGCGACTCACCAGTGAATAACTTAAACGCTGTCGGCAAACTTCTCCTTGGATTAACGGGGTAGATATCTGACTTTTTAGATAAGTAGAGACCGGGATCTACAACCAACGGCATAGCCCTTTTCTCCCTGAGTATCAATTTCAAATGAGCGCTAGGATTCATAACGAACATGTCAATAGCAAAAAGTTCGGTTCGCAGAGAAGGACGAACTCACTCTTTCCAACCCAACGTGCTTGTGTGCTCAATGAAGTTCATATCCCGACTTAAATCTTTAAACGTATAAATAAGATCTGCCTAATATAAGAATTGGAGTACAAGTTAAAGTCTGAGTGATATAAAACTCGCAATTAAGAACTGAATGAAAAAGGTAATGGCGTTAGCAATACTAACCATCTTGGGTTACAAGCGGATAATCCGAAGCGCTGAGGTTGATAAACCAATCCCACTCTTTGTTCTGCTTAAGAAGAATCGCGCAGGCGTGAAGAGTGTTAGCCACCATAGTGGGTCCTCTATAGGTGACCATGTTTGCTTTGGTGATCATAAAGACATTCCCAACCGTAATGAATAAAGGATCCTTTTCAACGCGAGAGGCAAGTTCCAGTCTCTCTTTTGGCGGTGATTCCAATTTCCAGGTCTAAATGAATCACATACTGATTCAACGGATGATACAGTGCTTTAAGAGTCCTCCACAGCTTTTCAAGATCACCCTTTGAGCCTGAAACTAGATAAGCAAACCGCGGAATCGTGGAACGAGCTGGAGGGGAGGGAATTTGCCCGACCTTTGATTCAACGAAATTGGGATTGGTTTGATTTGTTGCTACCTGAGAGGGCAATATGGAGAAGAGTGAATTGATTGTGTGCAGTGAAGAAACGAGGCCCATGTTAAAAGACGTGACTAGGAGAAAAAGGCAGATAAGTGAGCTCAGCACAACTGGAAACACCCATCTTCTCTCCACATTCGATGATCCCATTTTTTTGCCTTGTTACCGGTTTCGATCACCAACCGGTATTCATTGATCTCTTCCCTTTTCCACACTCCTTGAGTGAAACAAAAGCTTACACTGCTACGGAAAACATTAATAACTACTCAGTGACATATCACCACAATCTACAAACCCAAAAACACCTAACTCAAAACAAGACAAGTTCTTCAATTTGAGAAACAACGTCTCGATCAGCATCTAAGAACTAGATGCGAGAAAGATGGACAGAAACAAAGATAGTGACACAATTAAACATACATATTTGAAAATTGAAAACTTGATCCTACCTAAATTTCCAATCTAGCCCAATCTAAAATCTTTTCCCAAAATTCAACAATTAACCCTAAAAGGCAATCAGGATAAGGCTAAACAGAATACATCTTTTTTTCAGACATCCAAATACACACTCAACCCAAAAACAGAAGATGCTTACAAAACAAAACAAAATCCCAACTTGGAAATCCAACTGTTCCAAAACCAACGCAATCATCATTCATCAGACACAAACCCCAACACACAACAAAGATCTCACATCTCACTCCACAAACCAAAACCCAGTTCCCAAAACTCAAAAGGGTACACAAATCAACCAACCAACAATTCAAAATCAAAACTTTACAAGCTGCAAGTATGAACACAAGAATAAAAAGGAAGAGAGAAAATGGAGAAGACGAACCTGCAAGGAATGCCAGGATGGTGGAGAACCCGTCTCGCACGTTTCAGATGGAATTGAGAGATGTGAGAAGCTCTTTGAGCGAGTGGGAGACGTATGAGAGATCGAAATAGGAATTAAAGATTGGATTTTTTATGAGATTTCTTCCTTCAACAATTCTTTCTCCACAGTAGAAGCTTCTTTGATAACAACAATGTTTATTCCACTAATTTTAAGACAGGGTTGTAATTTGTAAATTACTTGTAAAAATGTTTATTTTATTCCAGTAATGGAGGAAGGATCCGGTGCAAAGTGATAAATATGGTAAAAAATATAAAGTCATCACAGCCGTTAATCTATACAATTGGATGGTGCAGATTAATTGAAGTTAAATAAGTTTAATCTTAATATTTAATGTATTAAGGGCAATTTTGGTAACATTGAAATTAGTCTTACTCTCTCTCTCTCTCCTCTGTTCGATTAAAATTTCAGATCTGAAATTTTCACGAAGATGAAGCCGACGACGATACCCACGACGATGCCGACGATCATCCATGGACGACGACGACACCGATGCTCATCCGTGGACGACGGCGGCTGGTGCTACAACAAAGCTTTTTGACAGAATACCCATCATTCATTTTATAATTCGTCAAGACCAATTTATAGTTCGTTATGTTCAGTTTCGAATTTTCTTTTATGAAAACTGTTGATTTGATTATGGGATGAGTTCCATTGATGTCGAAGATGATCCAGAGTGTGAAAAATTGAGTTCAACGAAGTTTTACTCCTCCAATTTGATCAAATTTAGTCCGCGTTTTTATAATTCGTCACGGCCAATTTATAGTTCGTCATGTTCAGTATTGAATTTTTTTTATGAAAACTGTTGATTTGATTATGGGATGAGTTCTATTGATGTCGAAGATGATCCCAGAGTGTGAAAAATTGAGTTCAACGAAGTTTTACTACTCCAATTTGATCAAATTTAGTCCGCGTTTTTATAATTCGTCACGGCCAATTTATAGTTCGTCATGTTCAGTATTGAATTTTTTTTTATGAAAACTGTTGATTTGATTATGGGATGAGTTCTATTGATGTCGAAGATGATCCCAGAGTGTGAAAAATTGAGTGCAACGAAGTTTTACTCCTCCAATTTGATCGAATTTTGTCCACGTTTTTATAATTCGTTACGACCAATTTATAGTTCGTCATGTTCAGTTTCAAATTTTTCTTTACGTAAACTGTTGATTTGATTTTGGGTTGAGTTCCATTGATGTCAAAGATGATCCAGAGTTTGAAAAATTGAGTTCAACGAAGTTTTACTCCTCCAATTTGATCGAATTTAGTCCGCGTTTTTATAATTCGTTACGGCCAAATTATAGTTTGTTTCTGCGTTTCTTCAATCATAGTCATGATAATTTATAATTCGTCACGGCCAATTTATAGTTCGTCATGTTCAGTTTCAAATTTTTCTTTATGAAAAATGTTGATTTGATTTTGGGTTGAGTTCCATTGATGTCGAAGATGATCCAGAGTGTGAAAAATTGAGTTCAACAAAGTTTTACTCCTTCAATTTGATCGAATTAAGTCCGATTTTTTATAATTCGTCACGACCATTTTATAGTTCGTCATGTTCAGTTTCGATTTTTTCTTAATGAAAACTGTTGATTTGAGTTTGGGTTGAGTTCCATTGATGTCGAAGATGATCCCGAGTGTGAAAAATTGAGTTCAACGAAGTTTTACTCCTTCAATTTGATCGAATTAAGTCCGATTTTTGATTTTGTAGAGATGATGGAGTTGGGAGAAGGGAGGGGAGATGGGTGATGGAGATTCAGATCTGGGAATGTTTCATCGGGGGAGGAGAGAGAGAGTTGGATTTTTATTTTTGTGTGTGTTCAATTATACCCTTTGACTGAGTAATAGACACTCAAAATACATTTATTTATTATTTTAATCTCATTAATTTACATCCACAAGATTACGCAAATGGATGGATAGGATTATTTTGTATTTTGCACCAGATCTGGACTTTGCACCAGATCTGGCCTCTCCAGTAATGTTCAAAAATTTTAAATTATGAGTTACACTGAACATAAAGATTTATTAATTATAGGAAACTATTAATTTGGAGTTTCAATTTTGCACAGTTTTTTTAATGAGATTGGCAATGAGAATGTTTAGTTGATTACTTTTACATAAATTTAATAAATTCGGCAATCCTAGTGTCCATTTTATCTCCAAATTCTTAGGTTTTGACACGTGATGGGAAATGAATTTATACTGTAAGTGATGATTTCATTAAAAAGACGATTTAAACTCGAACTTTGAACAGAATAAACAACGAAATGAAAGTAGGGGTCGGTAATGGGCAGGGTAAGGGTCACCCTTACCCTAATGGGCAGGGTAAGGGCAGGGTAAGACCATTTTTATTGACCCTATGAACAGTACAGGGCAGGGTAAGGGCAGGGTAGAGCAATTTTTCTAAGCCCGTAGGGTACCTATGGGCAGGGTAATATTAGGGTAGGGTCGGGTAGGATAGGGTCGGGTCGGGTAGGATAAGGTCAAGTAAGGCAAATTTAAGCATATTTCAGAAAAAAATTCATAATATGAATGAAAATAGTAGGGTAAAACAGGGTATGGTAGGGTAGGAGGGCAAGGTATGCTGGCAGGGTAGGAGGGCAGGGTAGGGTCTATTTTTTCATGACCCTTACCCTGCCTTAGGGTAGAAGGGCAGGGTATGTTAGGGTACGAGGATAGGGCACGACAGGGTACGGGTTGGGCAGGGTAAGGGTAGCCCTAAGGGCATTTTGACCCTAGGGTCAAATGCCTACCCCTAAATGAAAGTTAGGAAAAATATTATTCCATGATGATGCATGATGCTGTAAAAAAACTAAAAACACAATCAATACATGTTAGCTGCATTCGTCATAAAAAAAAACATGTTAGCTGCATAAATATTAGACACACACAAAAGAAAAAGAAAAGCTAAAGAAAGAAATCGTATGATGCCCATGATGCTATTATTAGTTATTTTCTAACCGTCCATAAATAAATATGTTTGGCCGGTTTGGGTAAGGGGTAGGTGACCAAAGTTTGGGGGCATGAGCATAAAACTACCTTCTTCTTCTCTTTTTTTTTTGATGGGTGTTAGGAGGTTAGAGGGACTTGAATTCGGGTACTCTGAGCATAAAACAACATTGTCATATTGAGACATGGAAAAATGTCTTCCATCTTTGGATGGCAATCTCTTTGCTAGACAACTCTGAGATTTTGTCTTTGGTCACTGAGGATCAAATGAGAAGTTGTATATTTCATGAGAAATGAGAAATAATCTTAGCCGTACAATCATAATATCAAAGGCCCTAATAATCTATATTTATCTAACTCTAAAATTCTATTTTTTAAACTATTAAGGGCATATGAGTCATTTTGTTAAAACCCTTACTCATCAAATTTCTTAATTTGATCTCGCAGTGGAAAGCTCGAATTCCTCAACAATGGCATGTGGTGCAGTACTAGCTCGAGCGCATGGTATGCGTACTCGATGACCTAGAAAAACGAGGACTGTTCAGCCGCCGAGATTGTCAAGCAGCGGAGGAAGTTCGAGTACTGTCTGAACTGGCCGAGTCGCTGAATCAGGATTATGTAGCGCACATCGAGTACAAGAAGCAGGTGGAGGCGCTAAGGTTTTTTAGGGAGAAGGTTGTGGCGAGTGAGCTGAAGGATAAAGGAGAACAAGAGGTTGAAGAAAAGGGGTTTCGGAATTTACCAGATTTTTGATGATTTTTTGTTTTGATAAGAGAGGAGGAATGGCATGGTATTTTGTGTGTGATGATTTTCGATGATTTTGGATATTTTGAGTTGTGTAAAGAGAGGAGGAATGGCAGGATGTTAGTTGGAAAGTCACTAAATCTGGTTCATGGTATAAAAGAATGTTCATTCATACTTGATGCTCATGTTAGTGGGAATGTTCATTCGGAGAGAGGAATTTGGTGCTGCTGATTTTTTGGCAAAATATGCACTGCATAATGATCGACAATTGAGCAGGCTTGGTTGTTGTCCTAGATTAGAAGCTTTGTTATGTCTGTTTTAAGTCCTCTTCCTTGTTTTTGTAGCCTTTTATTGGCATTATCAAAACAAAATGCTATGAATTATGTGTTGCATAATGAGTGACAACTATGCTATAAATATTGACTTTAGTAACTACGAATTTTATCATCAGCCCATACCCAATATTGTTCAGCAAAAGCCACGAATTTTGACTTAATAACTACGAATTTTATCATGAATCCAGAACCAATGTTGTTCAGCAAAAGCTACGAATTTTGACTTAATAACTATGAATTTTATAATAAAATACGTAGCTTTCTAGTTAAAATACGTAGCTTTCAAGTTAAAATACGTAGCTTTCTAGTTAAATTGCGTAGCTTTCTGTTTAAAATTCGTAGCTTTCTAATTAAAATGCATAGCTTTCTATTTAAAATTCGTAGCAGTCATAGTGACTGTTACGAATTTAAAAAAGAAGCTACATCGACAAACAACTTAAGTGTTACGAATTTTAAATATAAAGTTACGCATTATAAATGTATGATGCTCAATAATATCATATAACATACGCATTATGAAGCCATAATCAAGATGTTCAAAGAAAACACAAAAACTGATTGTGTCTGTCCCCCATCTCTGAAGTTATTCTCTAACATCACCAAAGTTATCATCTATCCTCAAAAATGGGAATGTTTGTTGTTTTAGGTGCAAGTTAAATCTTGTACAGATTCCATATACATCTGCAAAGTTAAATGCATCACATTTATATTTCACGCACTGTCATATTACAATGTTCTCTGGAGATGATAATCGTTACGCTAAATCGAATGACTATGATCGTCATCTTTTATTTGGACATGCCAATTTCAAATGTTGATGGCAGCATAATAGACGACCCAGTGACTCTGTTATAAGTAAGGTACAAGTTCCAGCGATTATGTCTTCCAGCGCTCAAACCATAATACCGCGTTCTGATGCATATTGTTTGCCCAATTTACCAACAATGTAGGTCTTACTAGTACTTGTTTGACCATATGCCATAATACCCATTATATCCGCTCAACACACTCTGCAAAGAGAAATATAATCGAAATCAAATTGTTAACTTGATGTCCAAACAAGTGAAAATACAAAAAAAATATAATTTACCTCCACTACAGGCTTTGCTACCGCATCATAAACTTGTTTGTGTGGAAGCAGTTTCCGTAAATACTTCATCAAATCTGTATGATTGAGAACTCTATTTTTCTCTCTCAACTTTAGTCTCTTTAGCTACAATATCAGAACCAAAAATGGCATCAGTTTAGAAAGTTCCTCCCTGCTGCAGGTCCTTTATGCAACACAAGAAACGAGTACCAAAACATATCCATTGCATATGATTGAATGCTTAAATGTTACCCTTCCCGTTTACAATATGAAATCACTACAAATTTTTGGTTTTTTTCCGTCTCAAAATTCCATCATTAAAACGTCACCAGAAACGCAGACGGAAAATGTTCCGTTATTTTTTCGGCAAAATTCCGTCAAAAAAATATCGTTGTATTTCCGTCAACATTCCGTCTCATTTGACGCGGAAATTCGACGGAATTTTATTGACGGAAAGTTGATGGACAATGAGAGGAAATATTGGCAAAAATATTTTCGTGACATTTCCCCATAGATTCCGTCATTTCTTTTACCGTTATATTTCCCCCTCGATTCCGTCATCCAAGCATTTTCGTTATTTTTCCCACTTCATTCCGTCATCCGACACATAAATTTGTAGTATTTATTTTTAGTTACATTTCATTGAATATTTAAAAAAAATTACATCAATATTCCATCACATTTCCGTCGACGTTGAAGGAAATTTGAGGGAATATTGACGGAATTAATTGACGATGATGTAGCTCAATTCCCTCCACATTCCATCACCTATTTTTCATTTTTTTCCGTCTCATTCCATCAATGTTTCATCTTCTAAAAAACATTTTTAATTTGCCACCAATTTTAATCATTTTTAAAACCAGACGCAACCATTTTTAATTATTTTTAAAAACAGATCATTAGACAACGCTTTTATTGAAAAGCGCTGTCTAAAATAGAACATTAGACAGCGTTTGGTAACAAGCGCTGTCTAAAATAGAACATTAGACAACGCTTGTAACCAAACACTGTCTAATGGTCCACACTTTAGACAGCGCTTGTTGCCAAACGCTGTCTAAAATGGATATAAGACAGCGCTTGTAACCAAACGCTGTCTAATGTTCTATTTTAGACAGCGCTTTTATTGAAAAGGGCTGTCTAATGGTCTGTTTTAGACAGCGCTTGTTACCAAATGCTGTCCAATGTTCTATTTTAGACAGCGCTTATAGTCATTGTACAATTAGTAAAAAAACTTAATTGATTTTCGTTCCCCGCCCAACTCAGTCGACTGTTTTCATTTCACCACTTTTTTAAAGGATTTCACCGCTTAAGTCCTTAGCCAAAATTTCATTCATCAGCTCCCCTTCAATCAAACGAAACAGCGATTCACCATTCGTTCCATGTGTTTTCTGAAAGATATTCTTTTAAGTCATTCGTTCCTCGGAACCGGCTGCTCCTTCCTTTTTACTCTGACTGCCGGTTGTCCAGCCGATCCGAGTGTCGGTACTCACTCTGCAAACATATCAATAAGTCTCATTTTTTCAGCGCCCTGAGATTGAGTTGATTCTTTAGTTTTAGGGCCTTACGGCAACCGCAAAGTTCAAATAATTATGACACATTTTGAGTGTGGCTTTGATTTGAGGAGTTGATTGTTGGCTGGAATTTAGGGTTTTATGTGTATGTTTTTCTCTAATGGTATTGTTGATTGGTGTTTGTGCAGCAATGGAGGAAGATGGTTCTAGAAGAATGTCTAGTAGGACGCGAAAGGTTGCTTCTAAGATGACTGCTGCTCTTCAAAGCAGTGATAATAGAGCTCAAGTGATCTTATAAATTCATTGCATTCTTTGTTCTTGTAACAAAGAATTTTATAGTGCTGTCAATTTAAATGATAAGGTAAAGGTTTGGTTTTTGTTTTGGAAGATAATCAGATGTGCTTCTTACAGGCGGCACTTGCTCGACTTGATGCTCTAGAGAACGACAATGCTGGGTTGGAGACAGTTGAGGTTAATGATGATGAAGGAAGCTTCTCCTGGCAAGGTCGAGGTCGGCTGCGTTGGCAAGGTCATCAAGCTTGAGAAACTCGTGGACGATTGATTCTTCCTAATCTGCAAAGGGCAGGAGCGAAAATGTCGAAAATCACAAATATTAGACTTTTTACGTTGTGTATTTTAACTATCGTTGTGTATTTTATTATTAATACATTTACTTTTGAAATCTGTCTTTAAAATTAAAAATGCAATTCACATACAAAAAAAAATTATAAATGCATTTACTATTAAAAATGCCCTCAATTAATATTTATATTTGTAAAAACAATATTGGTGACGGAATTGTGTTGGAATAATGATGGAATATTTGATGACGGAATTTGGTGGGAATTGAGATGGAAAATATTGGTGACAGAATTTTGTGGGAATACGGCCGGAAAAATTGGTGACGGAATTTTGTGGGAATTTAGATAGAACATATGGGTGACGGAATTTTGTGGGAATAAGGACGGAATATATAGATGACGGAATTTTATGGGAATTTAGACGGAGAATAACTACGGAAAGAGGCCGGACTTGTGACGAAATTTTGGGTGACGGAATAGTGATGTAAAATTGACGAAAATGGATGACGGAATTTTGACGGAAACTGAATTCCGTCGGGAAAAATGCCGTCAACGTGGTCGGTTGACAGCACGTCGTTGATACGCTGCAAATTTACATTTATAGTTCCACTACTTTAGTGGCTCACTATTGGATTAGTAGAGCGGTAAGTAGGGGTCGAACCCAAGAGAGTCAGTGTGGAGTAGTTGTTCTTTAAAAGAAAAGAAAAATAAGGTAAAGACAGGTTGGTTTTTTTTTGTTGTTTTTTAGACAGAAAAGTAAATGACAGAAAGTAAAGTGCTGAATTAAAGTGCGAGAAAGTAAATTGCGTAAAGTAAATACTGAAAGTAAAGTGCGTAAAATTAAGTGCGTAAAGTAAGTGCGAGAACAACCGAGTTCAATATCAACCATACAACATACGTTTTGGTTTGTCGCACGCTGTGTTTCAAGCGCAATACGTACCAAAATGTTATGTTTGATTGATGTTGAAAATTGCTGTAATGAAAGTAAAAGTGCGGAAAGTAAATGTGCTAAAAATAAATGACAGGAAAGTAAAGTGCGTAAATGTAAAGTGCGATAAGTAAGGACGAAAGATATTCAGTCTAGGGTCTCTACTTGTGAGACAACCATCATGGACGTCAAATGATCTTACTTTGTGTTCATAAATGTGGGTTTATTCCATTTCAAGACATAAACCCTAAAGTAAGGCCATTTCAAGCTCTTACACCACAATCTACTCCAAAATCAAGACATAGACTTCTAGTTCTAAAGTGCAGCCACTTGATCTCTCATTTCCGATCAACCAAGTGATTTAAGGAAGAGTAAACTACTCGGCTAAGCTTTGCCATTTCAAGCATCCACTTAGCCTTGTTGTCTACTCAAGATTGAACCACTCGGCTAAGCTTTGCCATTTCAAGCATCCACTTAGCCTTGTTGTTCAACCGAATATTGGCACCGAACTAGTTGACACACAAAATAGCATTAAGTTCTAGTCTCAAGATGCATACACAAGTATGAACACCCTTTGACCGAATATGCTTTAGCTACTTGTATTCATGTCAAGGAATACAAGCACCATACTTAAGAAAGTAAAGGAAAACAAGAAAAGTGAAGGAGAGGAGCTCCAAAACAAGAACAAGACATAAAAGTAAAGAGAGCTTGCTGGAAATTAAGAGCTTTGGAGCTCAAGAACAAGTGAAGAAAGTTTTGGAAATCAAGAACAAAAGCAAGAACAAGTAGAGAGCAATTGTGAGGAAATATGTTTGTGTATTGAAGTGTGAAGAAGAGAGATAAGCTCTCAACTTCCTAATGTGTACATATGTGAGGCAAGCCCGCTATTTATAGGCAAGGGAAGACTTGGGGGCTAAGTTTGTGGCATGGAAATATCCCAAAAGCTAGCCATTTGATTGGCTCTTCCATATGACACCCCACATGGCTTGGAAGAGGATAAGAACACATCCACTTGTGTTTGCACTTGCCTTCCAACCGACTTGAGCTTGGTCTCATCCAAAGGGCAACTAGCTTGGTTTGGTTGAGGCCAACCGGACTTGAATAGTAGAGGCCAACCGAAAAAGAAGTGGCCAAACAGAATAGTAATAGTTCAGTTTTGGTTGGACTTCGCCGGAATTTGACCGGAGTGAGGTTATGTCTGGCCGGAGTCTTGGTTGTGACTGGTCGGAGCTAGGTCGGAGCATCACCGGAGGTTGATCAGAGCTTGGCCGGAGTAGGTCGGAATCAGGCCGGAATTTTGGCCGGCGGTCCTTGTCTGTTGGACCATGGATTTGGAATGTTGAGGAGATTCTAAGACTGGTCCATGAAGGATGTTTGGCCAGATTCTGCCCGGAGCATGGTCAAATCCCAAAACGGCCGAAATTGCCCTAGTTTGGCTTTGAGCGGGCTTGAGCTGGTTCCACTCGGGCGTTTTGTCTGGGAAGTGAGATTGTCCGAGTTATTGGGAATTTAAAACAACTTGGTCGAGCTAGATTTGCCATATTTCATGGTTTGGTCGAGCGACTTGGTTTCGGTGCCTATGCGCGCGGGGCCTTTGCTTTGGAACTGGGCCAACTGCTAATCTGCTTGGGCATTCACCTTGGTTTTCCGACATTGTCCACCTTATTTTACATTTTGATCACTTTGCTCGAGGTGGATTTGTCAAATCAGCTCGTTTGCCTAGGCAACTTGAATTCAGTGCTAGACAGCTCGGGCGTGGCCTGGGCGATGCCTGGGCAGGGACCTGGTTTCTCGGACGGGCTCGGGACAGGGATCTGGCATTCTCGGATGGGCCCGGGTATGGCTCTCGGTACCCGGGTGAAGTTTCTCGGTCCCTGGCTGAGGTCCTCGGGCCTTGGCTGGCTTTTTGGCACAATTCTCCCTTTTTAAGTGTGTTTCCTCTTTAGACTCCAAAATTGCATGTATACATAAAATGGCATTAACAAGCACTTGTTCGTATCATCAAATGTCTAATTTGGTGAGTTTAATTGATTCGATGAATCGTATAAATACGCGCCATCATCGGTGACGGAATTTTCCTAGAAAACAAGGCATTTCCGGCACAATTCCGTCAACTTTCCCTCATTTTTTTTGAGACGGAATTTTTTTTAAATTTGTAGTGAATCCACAAATTTCGGAGGATTTAAAATACATCTGGCTCTAACTCAACGTACTCAGCATAATCTGCATCTGACTATTAAACAGATATTGAAAGGCTTACCTGAACATGCTCGACCGCGACTAGTCTGATTTATACAGTTCTTGGTGATCGAATTACAGGGCAGACAGCCGAGAGGAACCATTTGTAGTGAGGAATTTCCAGCATAATCCTAATTATTTGCAAGAGAATGAAAGATAAGTCAATGTATAGGAATAGCAATGCTTTGCATTTTATTCATTTTTGAAGCTTGTGTATAGGAATACGCATTTTATTCTTCCAAAGGTACCAATTTTGAATCAGAAGCTACGAATGATGCGTAAGTAGCTACGAATGATGCGTAAGTAGCTACGAATGATGCGTAAGTAGCTACGAATGATGCGTAAGAAGCTACGAAGAACCCAAAACATACAAGCAGCGAAACCTAAAAGGGATTATACGAATTTTGTATCATTATCTTTCAATTTTATCACGACATACAAAGCAGATGTAATCGTCGTTAATATATGGCCAACGAAAACAAACACTACAACAATTCCGACTATCACTCGAGCAATTTCGCAATCCCTAATAAACATGTACAATTAAATTCGTAGGTCGAGAATCACCGCAAACCTGCTTCACTGTCTTTGGCGGGGTGCTCCTGTTTCGAGTTGTCGTCCATTGTCGTCGAATGTCCAAAGATCGCAGTCGATTGTCAGCCAGTCGCTCGTGTTTGTAACGATTAGGTCTTTGAGGGATTTCGGTTTATCAGGATGTTTAAGTGATTAAATTGCCCCTAATACTAATTTTAGTTGATAAATTAGTATGAATTTAATATTAATTCTACTTAATCTTGGCTGTTGATTAACAAAGATAAAGGGATGCCATTAATTCTTATTTCTCACACTAAATGGACTTCTCATGTGATCTCATCCCTTGGTCCACTTTTATATAATTACACATTGAATCAAGATTCTACTTTGCTTTCATATTAACTATTCCAAACAATTAATAATATTTTATTAGAGTAAAGATCACGTATATTTTTGGTGCAAAATATAAAGTTTATCAAATTTGGTTTATAATTCATCGCCGCGAGAAACCAAAAGTACGACATAGTTCGTCATGAATAATTTATAATTCGTCACCGAAAAATCAAAAGTACGACATAGTTCGTCACGAATAATTTATAATTCGTCACCGAGAAATTAACCATAAACAGAATTTAATAATTTAATCTCATATGTCCAAATAACCAAATCCAAGACGGTGATTGGTTTGTACATTTTACAAAAATATGTCATTTGCATTAGATTATTTTTTATTATAAACCTTTTCGTGTCCCTTTACCTAAAATGTGATCCTCTCCATCACCAATTCACAATTCTATATAATGTATGGAATGAGATCCAGTGTAACTGTTTAATTTATAATCAATTAAAATGCGACATAGTTTTATTTGCATAAATTTGCATAAATATCTATGTGGAGTAGTCTTTTATTTTTTATTTTTACTTTCGAATAAAATGACGCGTTCTAATGGTTTGATCCAAAGGTTCACAGAAAGACTCACGGATCAATCAAAATGGGATGAATTCATTTTAACGCACTTCGCATCACTTTTTTTTATAGGGGTTTCTTACATATCATATATATCA
This sequence comes from Rhodiola kirilowii, assembly GCA_033675215.1. NCBI lineage: Eukaryota > Viridiplantae > Streptophyta > Magnoliopsida > Saxifragales > Crassulaceae > Rhodiola > Rhodiola kirilowii. The sequence goes on from CM066201.1 coordinate 56,177,066, forward strand.
ATCATCATACGAATGCATTTTATACATATTGCATGAGAACTCAATCGGGTACATATGAAGACTTGACTTTTAGAGCACATGACAATGCACGACACCAACTCGGGTTTAATACTTGAATTGCGTCCACTGAAGTACAGACCATAAGACACCTCTAACTTGAAACCCACAAGCATATGCTTGAAACTAAACATCTCCACGCGCAATGGAAGGAAAAGACGAGGCAGCAACACGCCTGCGCCAAGGCGGGACAAAAACACATCCACAATGGATGAATAATACTACTACACAAAAGTGAGGAGAAAATGCTACTCAGGGGAATTGAACCTCTGACTTCTTGCTATTTATCAAGAGTTTAAGCCACTCGACCAACCCCTTTTTCGCCACTTCTGCATCACCTTAATGCATTATTTTGGTGGCGTTGATCGTATAATCTTCCCGTGCAATGCATTTTGCTTCGAGAAGAAAATAATGCATTATGAAATTGAACGAGAGGGACATATTTATTACTATTTGAAAGGTTGGGGATGTTTTTAATCGAAATATTTTTTTTGATAAGTAATTGAAATATTTATTGATATGTTGTTGATGATGAAATATGCGCAATATGGATAGATGTGATGATAGAAACATCTCATTACATGTTTACAACTGGTACACTAAGTTAGGGGTGAGCATGTATCAAAAAAAAAAGTTAGAGGTGAGCAGGATCCGTATTGACCCAGTGATTCATCTAAATCCGATTGAAATTTGGACAAATATGAACCGATTCGATACTAAATATTTCGGATTAGTCATCGGATTACCCATTCCTATTGATATATAATAAAAACAAATATTCAATAATGGAGTCTAATGTGGGCTTGTAGTTGAGTTGGCTCAACTCTTGACTTTGTAACCAAGAGGTGAGAGGTTCAACTCCCACAATGCACCATTCCCATATAATTTAGATGAGGAATTTTCTCCCCCACCTAGCAATGTGTGTGGAGTGTTTTCTCCCTCACCTAGCAATAGGTGGGTGGAGTGTTTTTCTCCCTTCACAGGAGATGTTGAAGACTCGAGGACGGCTTTCCTCCCTCTCGTAGGAGGTGTTTAGGCTCTGCAATTGTTGAAGATTTGCATCAAAAATGGGATGAGATGAGACGCTACATTGGCTCGTGCTTCAGTTATGTTGGACCCTGTGTGTTTTGATGATAACAAACACTTAACTAATAATCCACTTGAGTTTGCAGAAATCACTGTCTGACAGGTGAGGTTACTGGACATCTCTTAGAGAGAGCAGAGCTGCGAGAGAGATGCGTTCCGTGTGAGAGACACACCGACAATATGACCAAATGGGATCTGGGAAGATATACTCGAAGATATATATTGAAGATATACGAGTATTCGAAGTGTAAAATTTGATTAAAGTTATCAATGCAAGAATATACACGGAGATATGTCAAGTATATGCGAAGAGAAGATTCACGTCAGATTTGGAAGGGAAATATGTGATGTGGTTAAGATATGGAAATATCTTAACCATATCATATCTGCTGGATGGCAATCAGATATCTGACAGATATCAGACTCAGCCGACTTGAAGACTGCTATAAAAGGAGATGAAGTCTTCAATGTAAAGCTCAACTTTTTGGAGAAATAAATCGGAGATTGAAGAGACGATCAATTCCGGAGCTGACGAAGTGCTGCTGTGTGCGGACAAGACGATCGTGTTAGTTGATCCTTCGAATTGAGTAGTCTGTTAGTTGTCACTGTGTGAGACAAGTGTAACAAACTACAAGCATATTCCTTTATCAATAACACCGATCTTGAAGCCCTTCTGGAACTATCCAGAAGGCAAGTGGTTTTCAGCCTGCTGCAAGGATTGCAGTAAGGTTTCCACTCTAAATCGTTAGTACTTACTTTCCGTTCTATATTTCTTGTATGAAAATTAATTTCCGCTGCCATCTGTCTGAGGGATACCACTCTGGGATCTCCCTCACATATTTGGCTAACCTAACGATCCAACAATTGGTATCAGAGCCGGGAAGCTCTAGATTTTGTGTTAGCCTTTGCAGGAAATCATGTCTAACGGAAGCGATTCGTTCTGAAAGCCGCCAGTGCTCAGTCCGGGAGAGTATGACTGGTGGAAGGATCAGTTCGAAGCCCATGTCTGTTCCCTGGATGGGAAGTTGTGGCGTGTGTTTGAAAAGGGTAACTTCCCTATTCTGGATGTGACAGATCCTAACAAGCCGAAAGAGAAGGAGAAAGACGAGTACACAGATGATGACTACAAAGCTCTCCAGCAGAATGCCAGGGCTAAAAAGGTTCTGAACATGGCCCTCTCCCCAGGAGACCAGGTGAAGATGGATGTGTACAAAACTGCAAAGGAGTAGTGGGATGGACTTGCTAGACTGTACGAGGGAAACCAGTACATTAAAAGGAACAGAATCCTAGCTGCCACAAAGGATTACGAATCTGTCGAACAGCGCTAGGACGAATCTCTGGATGACTTCTACACCAGATTTCAAATCATCATCCCGCAGCTAAACTCCCTGGATGAGGTACTCCCACAGTGGAAAGTAACTCATCAGTTCATGCAAGCTCTCAGCTCCAGATGGGACACAGTAACCATTGCTCTCCAAGCTCAGAAGGGGATCAAAGACATCACTCTGGAAGAGCTCGTGGCGAATCTGCAAAGCCAAGCTGGAATAGCAGAGAGGAAAATGGCCAGGAGACAAGCTGGAAAATCTCAAGCTATAGCACTGAAAGTTGAGAAGGCTTTGGATTTGGCACAAGTGAGCCTGCCATCTAAAGGTGAGGACGAGGAGATAGCTCTTCTCTCGAGGGCCTTCAAAATGGTGAACACAGGCAGAACACAGAACAGAGGTGCCTCTGGCGGAGGTCGAAACAATCAAAGGTGGAACAAAGGATCTGCCTCAGAGGAAAGCAAGACAAAGGCAGGAGCAAAGGAAGAAATAATTTGCTACCACTGCCAGAAAAAGGGACATCTTGCTAAAGATTGCTACAGCAAGAAGAAGGGTGAACCACCTGCCCCAAAGGAAGCTCAAGCCATGTTCGCTGCCTGGGGTGACTCTGACGAGGAACAAAGCAATATGAAGCAAGCTAAGGAGCCATGTCTGATGGCAAACTCTGCAAACAATGAGGTAAATGAATCTGACTCTTTTATAGATTAAGTGTTCAGTGAATCTGACTTTGCAGAAACTATTGCCGAACTACTAAAGAAGATCACAAGCCTTAAGGAACAGATTGAGATCATGAAAGATGAACATGAAGACGACATGGAGAACAATCGTCTCTGGTCAACCAAGGCTATGCGACTCGAGAGAGAAATAGAGGAACACATATGTAAATGTCTTACATGTGATCGAAGGAAGACACAAATCAGTGATCTGAGTGACGGATTGAGGGGCATGAGAATTGACGATACCAGGATGGTAGGATCAATCACTGAATCGGTCCGGATCCAGTTGGATAACGAGGAACACTGTCAGACTGTTGCAGATCTCAGACAAAAAGAGACGGATAGGAAGAAAGACTGGCTTAGAGAGCTGGAAGCCAAAAAGGTGGAGGAGGTAAGAAAAGACTACAAAAGAATGTTTGCCAGAACTGGACTTGGGTATGTCGAAGGGATGGAAGAGACTGATGAAGAGGCGACAAACAGAAGGATTGCCAAAGGAAAGGGACCAATGACTGAAGTCGGAGAGGGCTCCCATCAGCAGAGAATGACGGAACCTACAAGACAGTCGGGAAGAGTTGCCTCGTCTCCTAAGAAGAGTCATCTCCATGACAATGACTCTGGACCTTTTAAGGCTGGGAAGGCCTATGAAATTTGGAAGAAGATGAGCTCTGATGGACCATAATTGTATGAATCATAAACACAGTTAAACCCACCAAATTAGACTCTTTGTCTATTTAACTTTTGCTTGTTAGTTCCGATATTTAGCTACAGGGTATTTTGAAGTCTAGAGAGAATACAGGCTAAGGAGGAGTTTTAAAGCTGAAAATGAATTACGAGTCATTCCAGGTCACGACCAAATTCTGACTTTTAAGAACCGGACGTGGAATCACTCAAAACAAATCCAACCGAAGGGCAACCAGAGTCAGTCCGGAGCTGAAAGGACCGATGGCTTTTGGAAAATATCCCAAAACACACTCCACCACTCACCCTCCTCCACCTAGCCCGGCGGCTAAGCCATCATCCACTCCTCCATAGCCATGTGGCCGGCGGCTTTGAGGTGGGATGACTCACCCCGATGGTTTTTGGCTTCTCCTCCTTCCATTTGACAAGTGGCTTGCTTCTCCTCCACACCCTTGCCTCCCCTTAGCCTATAAATAGAGATGCCCTCTCCTTGTAAATGTATCCCACAATCACAAGTTCTTTAGAGAGATAGAGGGCTTAACCCTCTTCTCTTCACTTTCAATACACATTTTGTTCTTCATTTTGGAGCTACTTTTCCTTGCTTGGATCTTGCTTAGGAGCTCCTCTCCTCCACTTATTGTAGGTACAAAAGCCATGACTTTTTTCTTTATATATTGTTCTTACTTTAAAGTTATTCTCCTTTTCGATATCCTTGTTCAAAGCCATGGTCTGCTTGTATTCATTGACATGAATACAAGTAGCTAAAGCTTGTATTCGGTGGAGGGAGTATTTATATCATAAACCGTTCTAGACTCTATGCTTAATGCTACTTAGTGTTTCAAAACTTGTTCTATGTGCCCCATATTAGGTTAGAACTTCCAAGGTTGAGTGGATGCTTGACAGAGCAAAACTCTTCCGTGGGGTTCGTAAACATACTCGGGTAAGTGGATGCTTGGAATGGCAAAACTTATCTGAGGAGTTTGACCTCTTTAAAACACCATTTGATTGATCGGGAATGATTGATCAAATGGATGCACATAAGGCTAATATACCTTGGAATGGGGTATTAGTCTAAATAGAACAAGTGCTCTATGTCTTGGAATGGACTAGACAGTGTGGCAAATCAAGTGCTTGGAATGGCCTTGATACACTTTTGAACACTTAGTATGATCAGTAGAGGTCAATGATGAACGATGATATGATATGAAACCCCTAAACCGAATCCTTTCCTTACAGTCCATTATCAACTGTTGTAATTTACTTTCAGTTCTCAAAGCACACTCAAACCCAACCCCAATCGCATTTAATTTATGCATAAGCTTCATTAAAGAACAACTAATCCACCAATTCCCTTGGGTTTGACCCCTACTTACCACTTGCTACCCAGTAGTGAAGTCGCGAGTAGCGGACTTATAAATATATTCTTGACTTTTGCACACGACGACTGTGCATCCGTCAAGCTCCAACCGTCAACATTTCTCGATCGACGTTCAGGCACGGATAAACAGGAGACCTGTGCCCTTAGAAAGAAACAAGAAAACCGGAAATCTCTACTACCGTGTATGCTGGCACTGTGGCCACTCTGGCCATTACAGATCAGACTGCAAAAAATGGAAAGTAGCCAACGAGGAAAATCACAGCTATCAGAGAAAGGTCAGTTCCGCTTATGTCCCTAGGAGAAAGTTTCCTCCTCATAGAAGGGAAGGCAGAGCTGAATGGGTTCGCCCTCACCATGACACAGCCATCTACGGAGGACCCAGAAGAACCCCAAGAAGGAGAATCAATCTCACTGCTGATAATGATTCCCGTCCTTTAGAGTTTCCTTCTGCTGTTAAAACTGTCCCTAAACCCAGTAAGCCCAAGCTTGTCTGGGTTCGTAAAAACTGATCTCTCTTTTGCAGGATGGAGTGAGGAGTAAACCATGGTATCTGGACAGTGGATGCTCCAAACATATGACGGGAGATCCAGGATGGTTCATCTCACTCCAAGCCTATTCCGGAGATAACATCATCTTCGGAAACAAGAGCTCAGGTAAGGTAGTAGCTACAGGAGAGGTAAGAATTTCAGAAACTATCAAAGTTCGACAAGTAAGTCTGGTTGAAAATTTGAGATACAACTTATTGAGTATATCACAATTGTGTCACCATGGAAGAATCAAGTGATATTTAACTCTAATGACTGTGTTGTGAAGTGCATTGAGACAGGGGAAATAATTCTTTGAGGTGTCCGGGAGAATCAGATATATACAGTGGACCCAGAATTCGTCCCAGACGGGGAGCTGTGTCTAACAAGTATCACTGACGACACATTGCTGTGGCACAAAAGATTTGGGCACGCAAGCACGAGGCTGGTTCATAAACTCCATCAAAATGAATTGGTGGTGGGTTTACCAAAGGTGGAAAGCTCGTTCAAACAGATATGCAGCGCCTGTGCCACAGGTAAACAGGTACGTACTTCGTTTAAGTCAAAACAATCAGTGAGTACCTCAGGTCCTCTGGACATGATTCACATGGATCTGTGCGTCCAGTCAACGTCGTCAACCGTGGAGGCAACAGGTATGTATTAGTCATCGTAGACGACTATTCCAGGTACACTTGGACCATCTTTCTGAGTTCTAAAGATGAAACGTACTCTGAATTTGTGTCATGGTTGAAACTGATTGAAAACAAATTAAGTAAGAAGTTGACATCTATTCACACTGACAACGGAACTGAGTTCCGGAACTCCCAGTTCCTCTCCCTGTGCAGGACAGCTGGAATAGATCACAACTTCTCAGCACCACGAACTCCTCAACAGAATGGTGTGGTAGAGAGAAAGAATAGGACACTGGAAGACATGTCGAGGACAATGCTGATTGCCAGTGGTGTTCCCAAGGGATTCTGGGCTGAGGCAGTACATGCTGCCGGCTACATACTGAACCGAGCATCTCTACGATTTCTGATAGGAAAAACACCTTACGAGCTGCTACGGGGAAGAAAACCTAATATTGCCCATTTGAAAGTGTTTAAATGCAGGTGCTACGTCCACAACAATGGAAAGGACAATCTGGGAAAGTTCGACCCAAGGAGCGATGAAGGCGTCTTCGTCGGGTATTCAAGCCATAGCAGAGCGTATAAGGTGTACAACCTGAGACTGGAACGGGTGGAGGAGAGCATCCATGTAACCTTTGATGAGCGTGCCATGACTGGACACCTAGTGAAAGACTCCTCGTCACAGGATGATGGAGAACTCCAGTTCACCGACAGATCTGATCCCGACTGGGAACCTACTCCAGGTGAAGCCACAGAGCCAGCTCAAGAGGTCGCTCGAGCAGTTGCTCAGGAACCCATCCAGACCCTAGCTGAAGATGCTCAGACAGAGATGGCTACCCCTGAGCATGTCTCTGATGTCCCAGAGACAGACATCATTACTGCTCCCCCTAACGAGGAAGAGGTTGCTAATGATCTTCCTCCTGCAGGGATCACAGAGGAACCCAGATCTACAAGGAGTGGAAGAGTTGTGCAACCCCCATCTAGAATGAGGGACTACCAGTGCTATTCATCACAGAATCAGGTAAACCTGAATGAATTGTGTCATTTCTGTGGATTTGCGTCTTTTGTCTCTCATACAGAACCAAAGACGATTACTGAGGCGCTGAAGGATCCAGAATGGGTCAATGCCATGCAAGAGGAACTGCATCAGTTCGAAAGAAACAAGGTATGGCGACTGGTTCCTAGGTCACGGGACAAGAATGTGATAGGAACAAAGTGGGTCTTCAGAAACAAGATGGACGACAAGGGAGTCGTTGTGAGAAACAAAGCACGCCTGGTAGTCAAAGGGTACAACCAGCAAGAGGGAATTGACTACGATGAGACATTCGCCCCAGTGGCAAGGTTAGAAGCAATCAGATTATTAACTGCTTATTCGACTTACCATGGTTTCACTTTGCAGCAAATGGATGTGAAAACGGCCTTCTTGAACGGAGTTCTGAAAGAGGAGGTATATGTAAGTCAGACACCAGGGTTCGAGGATCACACTCACCCTGATCATGTCCACATCCTTGAGAAGGCGTTGTATGGGTTGAAGCAAGCACCCCGTGCCTGGTATGAGAGACTGTCTCAGTTTTTGCTATCCCACAGATACGTCAGAGGAGAGGTGGATAAAACTCTCTTCCTTCTGAAGGAAGGACAATACACTCTGGTTGTTCAGGTATATGTGGATGATATCATTTTCGGTTCAACTAACCCTAAACTTGTCAAGAAGTTCACAGATTTGATGTCGAGCGAGTTCGAGATGAGCATGGTGGGGGAGCTCAAGTACTTTCTTGGACTTCAAGTTGCTCAAGGAGAGGATGGTACCCGAATTCATCAGCAGAAGTATGTCAAGGAAATTCTAAAGAAGTTTGGGATGGAAGCTGCCAAGACATGTGCCACACCAATGTCTCCAAATGACACCCTGACAAAGGATGAGTCCTCGCCTCGGGTGGATCCAACTCTCTACCGGGGAATGATTGGTTCACTGTTATATCTCACTACTAGTAGACCTGATATCTTATTCAGTGTTTGTCTGTGTGCAAGGTTTCAGGCTGATCCCAGGGAAACCCACGAGAAAGCAGTAAAGAGGATATTGAGATATCTGAAGGGAACAGATGACCTATGCCTGTTCTATCCAAGGGGAGGTGAATTACGCCTGGAAGCATACACTGATGCAGACTATGCTGGGTTCAAGATAGACAGGAAGTCCACGTCAGGGATGGCTCAATATCTTGGACCTTGTCTCATCTCGTGGGCTTCAAAGAAGCAGTCCTCAATTGCGCTATCCACCGCTGAGGCGGAATACATCGCCGCTGCTGCTTGCTGTGCACAGCTGCTGTAGATCAGACAACAGCTAAGTGACTATGGTGTTATTACAAATTGTGCTAAGATTTTGTGTGATAACACTAGTGCTATTAACATTTCAAAAAATCCAGTGCAGTTCTCACGTACCAAGCATATAGAGATTCGGTATCACTTTCTACGTGACTGTGTAGAAAAGGGAACAATTGAGATGGAATATTGTAGAAGTGAGGAACAGATTGCAGACATATTCACAAAGGCTTTGCACAGAGAACCCTACGAGAAGCTGAGGCTCGAACTAGGTATGGTTTCTCTCCCTTAAAGTTATGCTTAATTGTTGCTCCCTCAGTGATTGGCAAGACTGGATGCATATGAATCACGTCTGATGGAGAGCCTAACATGGATGTTCTGTGCTAGTAAAAAAGTAAGTTGTGTTCATAATGTAGCCATGCATGCTTGCTATGTGATTGATGACTGCATTAGGGACCGAAGAACATGAAATTCTGATTTCTTTCTGCCCAAAAGATACCTCCATAGTTGATCCCACACTATAAGCCCAGGAGGTACTCTAGACCAACCTTAGCCTATCCTCATGTGAAGTGCTCTTATGAGCCCGTTGATATGCTTCTTTTCTAGAGTTACTCCACATGAGGTACGAAAACAATTCACCATGTTTGGATGATTTCATTTATTTGTTGCTTGATTATGTGTGGTGTTATTTGTACCATTTGGGTAGAGTTAGCACACCATACCAAAACCTTGTGTACCCATGAGACAGTAAGACTGAGCTATCACTGTGAACGGATCCTTTGGTTGGGAAACAGTCTACGTGCCAGTTGTGAAGATAGGCAGGTACACATCCTTGGTGAAGTTGGGTTAGCTGTGGGAAGAAGTAAAGTTGAATTGAAAGGTGAACAGTTTCTGCAGCAGGGAGTTGTCGCGTCGGTTGCTTATGAGACAACACGCTTAATTACAGATGACACGTGTCACTCCCCTGACTGTTAGAGCATGCCCTTTCAGTTGATTTGATTTTGGCAAGGGTTTATTACGAACCCTTTTTCGGAAGAAAGGAAAAGATGGCAATTGCTAAAAACTGAAGGTGGTTTATTTATTGGAAAGAGGCGACGTTTGGGGTTTCTGTTGTCTCACAACCTCTAGGGTTTGCAAAGGATATTTAAAGCAAGCAGACCGAGCGTTATGTCTCATCACTCTCAGACTATTATTTTCTCTCTCTCAAAAATTTCAGAAATTCGGAAATTCTCCATGGCATCTTCAAACCCTATCTCAAGCCTCTCACCCGCCGCCGCCGCCGAGAAGGCTGCAAAGTTGATCGCAAGTGGAGTCAACCCCCAAAACCTGGAGACCATTCTGCAGTCGATCACGCCAACTGGCTCCGTTCCGTCCAACTTGGCAGTAGCCGCAGATATGGTGAAATTAGAAGGACGGCTTGAGGATCTTCGAGCGGATTCCTCCTCCCTGCGCAATGTTAAAAAGGAGACCTCGGTTGCTACCAGGTCAGCGGGCAAACGATCAAGGAAAACCGCCACTCCATCCGCCAGGAAACGTCAGAGATCTACCCGGCCCTCTGCTCCGCCTGTTGAAGAGGAGGCCGAGTCGGATGGTAGCGCCGAAGAATCGGAGGAAGCAAGGAGAGGGTTTGCACAGGAACTGGTGCTGAATGATGAATGGCTGGTGGAAAACAGGTTGGGAGAAGTTGTGGAACTATGGAGGCCCAGGGGTGGGGCGGTTTGTTTAAAAAGTCTGTTGTTGTGGATGAGAAGTTGGTGAGGGAGTTTTATTCAAGAATGAAGCTGGTTGAAAAGGAGGAGGGAAAAGGTAACTTGGAGCTATCGGCTGTTGTCGGAGGTGAGGTGTACTCCGTGAGTCTGAGGGAGTTGGCCACTGTTCTGGGGGTGCCCAAAGGCGGGTATGCCACCTACTTCAAAGGTACGTGGCCAGGCACTGTGGCAAAGGCAGAGGTATTTGAGCGACTCGGGCTAGACCCCACGGCAAAGGGCCAAAGGGAAAACACTCACATGAATGTGCTCCCTAGGATTTTGCACAGAATCCTCATCTCAAATATCTCCCCGAGGAAGCACAAACACAATCTAGTGACCTTCCAGGATCTACTGTTAGTTGATCAAATTATGTAGAGGAAGCCAGTGAACTTGGCATTTCAGATCATGAAGCATATGGAGAATAACAGGGACAACCCGTCAAATGGACTACCCTTCCCAGGGTTTGTGAAGGAGATAATGAAGTATTGGGAGATTTACCTTCCTGAGTCGGAGAGAGTGCTTTCGTCTGCACTGTGTGATGATCATATTACCAAACTGGGTTTGGAGTTCTCTGAGGGAGTTGGATGGACAGTTCCTGATGTGGTAGAGGAAGCTGATGATGAGGATGTCATTGAAGTGACTCCTCTTAATGTTGCTGCTCCTGTCGGTGGTGACGAGGCAACCCCCTCTGAGGGCTTAGGTGAGATGCTGGCACTGTTGAAAGTGCTTCGAGCAGAGATGAAGGAATTAAAGAGTGAGCTGAAGGAGGTAAGATCAGAGTTGGTGGAGGCAAAGACCGAGTTGGTGGACGTAAAGGAGAAGATGAATGCCTTGGAGTTGGCAATTACAGTTGACTCGAGTGCCATGTCGGTGGCAGTCGCAGGGTTCCCAGAGCAGATGAAGGACCTTGCCACGGAGATTGTTGAACAGATGAAGCTTCATTCACGATTGACACTTCGTCTTAACTGTCTCATGGAACCCCCTTCCTTGCCAACCCCTCCCACATCAACTCCTGTTTTCTTTGTTATTTTATTTTGAATTTCATGTTTAAGACTTCTATGCATTTTGAATTCTCTGCCGCATGTGTGGTGTCTGAATGACACGCTTATGACTTTCCGGCATGAATGAAGTGTTTTCTTTCCATTAATCTGTGTTCCTATTTGCATATCTTTTTGATGATGTCAAAAGGGGGAAGAACTATATGAGCATTACACTAAGGGGGAATAACCGGTACCAAAGTTTAAGTGGATGTCTATCTGAGGGGGAACTATGCTAACTAGACTTTAAATAAAAATTAAGTGAATAAACTCTGAAGTAGCTGGATGTTCTAGGGAAATGTAGATATGATTGCCGTGTGATTTCTTATCTGTGAAGAAGTGTTTGTCATCATCAAAAAGGGGGAATTTGTTGGACCCTGTGTGTTTTGATGATAACAAACACTTAATTAATAATCCACTTGAGTTTGCAGAAATCACTGTCTGACAGGTGAGGTTATTGGACATCTCTGAGAGAGCAGAGCTGCGAGAGAGATGCGTTCCGTGTGAGAGACACACCGACAATATGACCAAATTGGATCTGGGAAGATATACTCGAAGATATATATTGAAGATATACGAGTATTCGAAGTGTAATATTTGATTAAAGTTATCAATGCAAGAATATACACGGAGATATGTCAAGTATATGCGAAGAGAAGATTCACGCCAGATTTGGAAGGGAAATATGTGATGTGGTTAAGATATGGAAATATCTTAACCATATCATATCTGCTGGATGACAATCAGATATCTGACAGATATCAGACTCAGCCGACTTGAAGACTGCTATAAAAGGAGATGAAGTCTTCAATGTAAAGCTCGGCTTTTTGGAGAAAGAAATCGGAGATTGAAGAGACGATCAATTCCGGAGCTGACGAAGTGCTGCTGTGTGTGGACAAGACGATCGTGTTAGTTGATCCTTCGAATTGAGTAGTCTGTTAGTTGTCACTGTGTGAGACAAGTGTAACAAACTACAAGCATATTCCTTTATCAATAACACCGATCTTGAAGCCCTTCTGGAACTGTCCAGAAGGCAAGTGGTTTTCAGCCTGCTGCAAGGATTGTAGTAAGGTTTTCACTCTAAATCGTGAGTACTTACTTTCCGTTCTATATTTCCTGTACGAAAGTTAATTTCCGCTGCCATCTGTCTGAGGGATACCACTCTGGGATCTCCCTCACATAGTTGGCTAACCTAACGATCCAACAAGTTAAATATAATGTACAAGATAGTGTTATTGAATACTGTTGTATTGATCTTGTATAACTTGTAATCCCTATAAAAAATAATGGAGTCTAATGTTGTAATGGGGCTGCACAAATGATTACATTAATCAAAATTAATAAATATCAAATGTGGCAACCGAATGTCAAAGTAGTACAGTACTATGCAATAACAGTAGGCCCATCGATTGAAAGCCTAATGGGCCTCCTTTTATAGCTTTCAATTTCATCTTCTTGTTTTTCTTTGTCTTTCTACTTCCTCCGTTATAGTTTTTGTTTCATTTTGTCACATAATCAGGGCGAATTAAAGACTTTAGATTGATCTAAAATAAAAAAATCACGAATCAATCAAAATTTATAATAAATGAATAACTTTTCAAAATGTCTAATCACTTGGACAACTCATCGACCGTAATTAACACTAATCAACCAACAAAATCATGTCATAAAAACACAAAAAGTTACCAATAGGGATGATGGCATGTTATTTAAAGAATCCAATCTAAGATGATTGAATTCTTATGTCCTGGGTTTGAATTCTGGGGTTACCAATTTTCTTATAAATTTTCTTTTCCTCATTCTCTTCCTCGTCCCGCATTGCGCGTGGATGCTTTCTTCTTCACGCCTCGTGCGTGGATGCTTCCTCTTCACGCCTCGCGCATGATGCTAATTCCTCTCTCGTGGAGGTACGACTGTCAATAAGGACGTGTCGAGATGCCCAAGGTGGCCTAAGCTCCAACTCTTATGCGACGGTTTGTAATAATCGTTGCATACTCTTAAACTTATGCAACGGTTCTCAGATAAACCGTTGCCTAAACGTCAAACCGTTGTATGAACCGTTGCATAAAGTCCTGTCTGTAGTATTGATGTACCGGTGATTTGGGGTCGATGCAGAGATCAAGGCATGCACTTCAAGAAGTGGAAAAATGTTGATTTCGGATCCGATCAAGATGCCTAGCTAGAGCTGCAGAGATCAATATATAAATGTATTAGATGATAAGGCGTCATTGCATTATAATGGTTTGAGTTGTTGTAACCACCCATTATCCAAAAAAACACAAAAGTTAAGATGCTTTAAGATTGATAATAGAAAATAAATTCTTCCAAATAAAAATAAATATATTTTCATTGAAGACTAAGGATCATATGAGAAGTAATAATTCTCATGAGAAATATCTAAGATCGAATGATCCTCAATTTTTCAAATATCAATATATATTTAATACGTTAGTAAGATCGCACAACCCTCAATTTTCCGAATATAAATTCTTCCAAATAAAAATAAATATATTTTCATTGAATCCAATTTGGCATATTTTTTCCTATGCCACGTAAATTTCTACATTATGAAGAAAAAAATGTACTGCACATTTGTGTATTTTATATATAAAAAAAGTAAAAAATTTACAAAAATAAAATTTTTACATCACTTTCTATATCTGACCAGAAAAGACTCACGTCGTATTCTGCAAACCACTTCACATATGTTGAGGCAATTGGCCTCACACGGTTTTGATGATTGACAAACTAGTCTAATGGTTTACTTGAGTTTGTGTAAGTCAGGAACTTACGGGAGCACTCAGGAACGTGATACTGAACTCAAGTACCTGTAGAAGTCTCAGAGCTACCAAGAACCTGAGAATTGGTCAACAGTCAAGTCAACGAAGCAGTTGAAGACAAGTCAACAGAGCAGTTGAGGTCAAGTCAATAGAGCGGTTGAGAACAGGAGTCAAATACATCATGGCATGTTGGCACGTTCCCACAACACCTCAAGGAGGTCATGGGTTGTCGGTTACAAGCCATGATCTATGGCAGTTACCTGACAGTTACTTCAGGAACCTATAAGAAGATAGCAGTTACGGCTCAGATCTGTGCGCGCTTCCATAATATTGAGAGAGCTTTCCAAAGTGGGGTTTCCCAGAGAGAATATCCAGCGAGATGTGCGAGGTGATATTCAAGTGATCGAGCTATTCTTGATCAGTGCCGGAAAGCTACGGAGGTGCCAAGACTACGGTGACGTCGGGGAGACTGTCAAGGAAGTAGTCAGGTTTTTGCTTGTATAAATCTAGGTTTGATTTATACTTAATAGGCAAGTTTTGTACCCACTGAGTGTACAGTTTAAATACTAATAAAAAGCTATTTAAGTTTATTCCGCTGCGTATTCTGTTTAGCTGTTTATCTGCGTACAAAGCTAAGTTCCTAACAGTTCTGACCTTTGTTAAGTATTCGAATATTAACCAGAAGTCTTTGACTACTAACCACGATCCTATCAATTGGTATCAGAGCCGACAGGTTCTAGATTTTGGTTAGATTTGCAGGTATGTCAGGTGATACGTATTCAAATCCTCCTAAGTTGAAGCCGGGCGAGTATGAGACCTGGGCGTTAAGGTTTGAAGCTCACGTAATGGCTATGGATGGAGAAGTATGGCAGATCATAGAACAAGGGCAACAACGCATCTATCTAGATGACACTGAGACCGAGCTTAAGCCTAGGGCGCTGTATACTACAGAGGATTACAAGAAACTTGAGAAAAATGCAAGGGCATTACGGGTTCTCCACAGTGCCTTGGAACCTGGAGACCTGAAGAAGGTCATTCAATACAAGGACCCGAGTGATATCTGGGACTCCCTTAAAAAGATCTATGAAGGTTCCAAAGATGTGAAGAGGAACAGAATTCTGGCAGTTCAATCCGAATTTAATTCCCTGAGGCAAGTGAAGAACGAACCACTGCATGATTACCACTCCAGATTTCAAGGATGTCTCGCCACGCTCAACAACCTTGGAAAGAAGTATAAGAACTGGGAAATCACTCACAGATTCATGCAGGGGTTAAGTCCAGAATGGGATGACATCTCAAGGACGTAAGCTGCTCTTCCGACTACGAAGGAAAATTCACTGGAGGAACTGGTTGCAAGCCTGGTAAGCAACAAGGCTATTGAAGACGTCAAACTGGAAAGTCGAGAACCTCAGAAGGCTGCTCGACAGATTGCACTGGTTGGTGAGAGTTCCAGATACAAAAAATTCAAGGGAAAAGATTATCACAAAAATAAGGGAAAGGAGACCGTAAAAACTGAGGAACTGAATGTCATGACCAAGGCTCTAAGGGTCTCAGATGACAGATACTCAGGTCGGAAACCTAGCAACAGAAATGACCTAAAGAAGAATGTGGAATGCTTCTATTGTAAGAAGAAGGGACATTACAGGAAAGACTGCTATAAGCTCAAAAATGATGAGGCTCGAACAGAACGCAAACAAAAAGAGGATGACAAAGGAAAGCAAACGATGTTTGCATGGGGGGACTCAGATGAGGATAATAGCATGGGAGACGTAAGAAGAAACATTTGTCTGATGGCTAAAGGAAGATCCTCAAGTTCAGAGACTTCGTCACTATCTTCATCATCAAGAAAAACTCCCTCAAAGGAGTCGTTCACTGAGGTAAGTTCTGATGATTCACAATCAGGTTTTTACTCACGTTCTCAGTGCATTGCAGTTGTAAAGAAACTGGTGATAAAAAATGAGGAGCTGAGTTCGGTCATCGCTGAGCAAGACAAACAGATTAAGTTGATGTTTGAGGAGAATCATCAACAGACCAGAATGATTCAAAAACTTGAGAAAGCAGCAGGCAAAAGAGTAGTAGACTCGGGTGATCAATTCTATGATTCACCAAAGGGGAAGGAGAAACAGAAGTCGAAAACCAGGCCAGGTCTTGGATATGGAGAGGTTTCCATTGCAAAACCTATGCAAAGGCAGGGACAACCAAGGGATACTCCTAGACAGAAGGTTGATTTAGATGACTCCAAAACCTTTGGACAAGGGTATCATATCTGGGAGAAACTCAAACGAAGGAACAGTCCGATTCCGATTGACTTTGAAAACCAAAAGAAGAAGGTGGCTGAGCCCAAGAAGACTGACTTCAGAAAACAGAAAGTCTGTTTTCACTGTGGGAAAGAAGGACACAGCTGGAAACAATGCAAAGAAAGGAAGAGCATTTCCAAGAAAGGGTCACAGAACTCGCGCTTTGAGTCAGGAACCTATTCGGTTTCCAAAAGGAGTGGAAAACCTGGAGAAGTGAACGATCCGTCAAGTTCCAGAGTGGACAAGAACTCTTCAGACTCAAAAGAAGTTTCAAACCCTCATGTTTCTAACTTTACTACCTTATCTACTTCACACCTTAAACCCAGAAAAGCTAAGCTTGTTTGGGTTGCTAAGAACTGATTGTTTTTGTGCAAGTCGGGAGAGGGACATGCTCATGGCTTGTAGATAGTGCATGCTCGGGACATATGACCGGGAAAATGGAACAGTTCTCCTCTCTGCGACATCACTCCGGTGGCTCCATCACTTTTGGAAATGAAAGTAAGTGTAAAGTCATTGGCTCAGGTAAGGTACATTTATCCAGCAAGGTTAGTGTAGATAATGTGAGTTTAGTTAATGGTTTGAAGTTTAATTTGCTCAGTGTTTCTCAGTTGTGTCGTGGTGGTAAAAACGAGGTTGTTTTTACAGCTAATGGTTGCTTTGTTAAGTGTGTCTCCACAGGTCAAGTACTTCTGCGTGGGAATTGTGCAAATAGAGTGTATTATGTGGATCCTACGTTTGATCCGAAAGAGTATCTTTGTTTGTCCTCTAGATCAGATGAATCTGAGATGTGGCATCGTCGGTTGGGACATGTGAATTTCAGATTGTTGAAGAGGCTACACAATCAGAATTTGGTAATTGGATTACCAAAGATAACTGAAGTACCTGATCAGGTTTGCAGTGCGTGTGCAAAAGGGAAACAAACAAGAAGATCGTTTCATTCCAAGAACGTGGTCAGTACACACAAGGCATTTGAGTTAGTTCATATGGATTTATGCGGTCCAATGAGAGTGCAATCTCGAGTAGGGAACCGATATGTGTTTGTGATTGTGGACGATTACTCAAGGTATACATGGGTCATCTTCATTCGTTCAAAAGATGAGGTCTTTGAGTCATTCAAGATGTGGGTTAAGCTTGTAGAACGGAGATTCGCTGATAAGTTAAAGAGCATCAAAACAGATCATGGAACTGAGTTTGACAACGATCTATTTATTGCATTCTGTACGGATCAGGGCATTGATCACAATTTCTCGGCGCCAAGGACTCCACAGCAGAATGGAGTAGTTGAAAGGAAGAATCGCACACTTGAAGACATGACCAGGACTATGCTTCTTGAAAATAATGTAGCAAGGAACTTTTGGGCTGAGGCAATGAATGATGCATGTCATGTTCTCAACAGATGCTATTTAAGACCCTTCCTCAACAAGACGCCGTATGAGCTGCTGAAGGGTAGGAAACCAAATATTTCTCATTTGCGAGTATTTGGATGCAGGTGCTATGTCCACTCAAACGGGAAAGATCGTCTTGGAAAGTTTGATCCGAGAAGTGACGAGGGAATTTTTGTAGGGTACTCACTGCACAGTAAGGCCTACAAGGTATTCAATAAGAGAACCAAACAGGTTGAGGAGAGCATCCATGTCATCTTTGACGAAGAGTCTGTGAGTAATAACACTGGACATGTTCCTGACGCTCATGTTGCAGAAGATACTGATGGCTTTGAACTGATTTGTCCTAGGGATGATACAGTAGCTGATGCTCCAGAGAATCCGGAGACTCTTGAACAAAACAATGATCAAGTTGCTGAGGTTGAAGAACCTGAAGAGCAAGGTCAAGATCCTGAAGTTGGTGCAGTTCATGGTGAACCTGAAGATATCCAAGAGGCTCAGGAGGTCACTGAGTTGAGAAGAAGTACTCGAGTTAGACAGCCGAGTGTCACATTTCGTGATTATATTTGTTATGCTGCAGTTCAGGGGGAAACAGTCATGAACGCCTTTGTGTCCTTGATTGAGCCAAAGACAGTTGAAGAAGCACTGAAAGACCCGGATTGGATCCAAGCAATGCAAGATGAGTTGCATCAGTTCGAGAGGAACAAAGTTTGGAGACTTGTTCCAAGGCCAGACAATCGGAAGGTGATTGGAACTCGCTGGATCTTGAGGAACAAAATGAATTCCGAGGGAGAGATAGTCAGGAACAAGGCTAGGTTGGTGGTGAAAGGTTACAGCCAACAGGAAGGCATTGGCTATGAAGAAACCTTTGCGCCAGTGGCAAGGTTAGAGGCTATCAGGTTGTTGATAGCGTACTCAGTGCAGTTCGGAATTAAGCTCCATCAGATGGATGTCAAGACGGCGTTTCTGAATGGGTTCCTCAAGGAGGAAATATTTGTGGAACAGACTCCTGGATTTGAGGTTCCTGAGCATCCAGATCATGTGTATGTTCTTGACAAGGCTCTGTATGGATTAAAACAGGCGCCTAGGGCGTGGTATGAGCGTCTATCGGAGTATCTGCTAGCTCATGGATATGAGCGAGGTAAGGTAGATAAGACTCTATTTTTATCAAGAACTAATAAGCATTTACTCATTGTGCAGGTGTATGTCGACGACATCATCTTCGGATCCACAAGTGACGAACTTGTGAAGTCCTTCACTAAACTCATGGAGAGTGAGTTTGAGATGAGTATGGTCGGGGAACTGACGTTCTTTCTTGGTATTCAAGTTAGACAGCTGGAGAACGGCACTGAGATTTCACAACAGAAGTACCTGAGTGAAGTTGTGAAGAAGTACGGGCTTGGAGATTCAAAGCATGTGAACACTCCTAGTTCTCCGAATGAGTCCCTGACAAAGGATGATGCGTCTCCAAGGACAGATGCTACAAGATATCGCGGCATGATAGGTTTTTTACTGTATTTGACTGCATCTAGACCTGATATAATGTTCAGTGTATGTCAATGTGCCAGGTTTCAAGCGGAACCAAGGGAATCTCATGTAAAGGCCGTGAAGAGGATACTGAGGTATCTGAAGGGCACTGAGAAGCTGGTCATGTGGTATCCGAGAGTGAAGTCTCTCAGTTTGGAGGGATACTCAGACGCAGACTTCGTTGGGGATAGAACTGATAGAAATTCTACATCCGGCATGGCGTAGTTCCTTGGTTCTTGCTTAGTATCTTGGGGATCTAAGAAGCAGAACTCAGTGGCGTTGTCAACGGCAGAAGCTGAGTATGTGGCGGCAGCAGCATGCTGTGCTCAAATACTTTGGCTACGAAATCAGCTAAGTGATTTCAATCTTCACTTCAATCAAGTTCCTATACTCTGTGATAATACTAGTGCAATTAGTATTGCTAAGAATCCGGTGCAGCATGGTAAAACAAAACATATAGAAATTAAACACCATTTTCTTAGGGATTGTGTTGAAAAGGAACTGGTAACTATCAATTTTTGTAGGAGTGAAGATCAGGTCGCCGACATTTTTACAAAGGCTTTACATAGGGAAGCATTTGAAAAATTGAGAATGGAGCTCGGCTTGATGAACTCACAGTGAGGTACTTCTAGACTTTCTCTCAGTGATTGGCTAGAAGAAAGGGTTCTTAATATGCATGATAGTCAGTAACATGAGTATTTTCTTGAAGTTCTTGAGTGTCAAGTACTCTGTGTGATTTTACTTCTCTGTTAAATGTGATATAGTACATGCAATGCTGAACTTGTATTCCTTGATGCCTAAAATACCTTCCGGATATTTGCACCCTAAGAACCCCATGAAGAAAGTGTATAAAGCCACCTAGCCTTTGTTTGATCGTGTATCTGTCCTATGAACTTCCTTCAAATATTTTCTGGACATGCATGATTAAAATGTTTATGTGTGATTGAGTGCATTGAATTGTGGTGATTTTTATATTACATACCCTTATGGTAAGCGAACCCACCACAATGCCAATTGTGAAAAATCCATAGTCAGGGAACTGATCTGATATTCACTCAGTCAAAGCTTGGCTGTCCGTAAGAACTGAAGGACCTGACGAAGTACTTGAGTCATGAAGGAAGTGGTTGAGATGCAGTTATGGTGATAAGACAGTTCAATGTCTGAGACGTGGAAGTCGGACGATTTTCACATGGATTCGTGCACCAGATATTAACGGAGATTTTTAAGGGATTTCAAATTCAAAAGGGGACTTAAAGCTTATCTCACTACACTCGTCTACTCAGCGCTTGAAACCCTAAATTCAGTAACCCTAAACTTCTAAAGTCGGCGTCGATCAAATCCTTCGAGTCTTCAATGGCGTCTGCATCAAACACCAGCAACATCGACAGCTCTGACAGCCGAATGGAGACATTCACAATCGCAGGAGTCCGTTACGAAGTTCCGAGAGCGGTGGCGGAGTTGCTGAAATCTAGTAAGTCAAACTCCCAAGTTTTAATTTACAACCCTAAATCTGCGAGATTTGTTGATTATTACGCTGGGGTTGGGAGTATTGGTGAAAGAGAGATAGTTGATGTATCTAGATTCTTCAGTGCCGTGGAGGTTGATGATGTGATACAGGAAGTAAAAGAAGGGGGATGTGTATGTAGCAGTGGTTTTGTTGAAGGAGAGGAAGAGGAGCTAGTACCAATCTATTATGACATTAGGGTTGGAACTGTGAAGAACCCAGAAGGGGTTACTGAATCAGGAGATACCGATTCTCTGTTTGCTTGCTCTCAAGAGGAGGAGGATGTTGTCAAAGAAGGAGATGAACCTTCAGCTGATGCAGAACAACTTGCTATGAATCAGTTGTTGGAGGAGTTGGTTGAGATGGGCAAGATTGCCGACTTCAACAGAACTGGAGGAGTTGAGGACATAGACTGTGAGATTGTTGACACATCTTCAACAGTCCCAAAGAAAAAGCCTCAGAAAACCCTACCTCTGAGAATTCAACCAGTCAGGGAGACTGGTAAGAGGAAATTGGAACTGAAGGAGGAAAAGGTTCCTAAGAGCTCTGTCAAACGGCCAAAAAGGTCAAAGTCTGGAAAAGAAATCCTAATGAAGATGGAGTGCTCTGAGGAGTTCCTGATAGATGAAGGCTTGACAGAAGTGCTTGACATCCTGATGGTTCAAGGATGGGAGAAACTTTGTGGGACTAAAGAGTATGTTTGTCCTGAAGCCGTTGAGGAATTCTACAAGAATTTGAAACTAATCAAGGGACCAGTTCCAGCACTGGAAGTGCAGTTCAAGAAGAACAAATTCACCTTGTCAAGCATGAATTTGGCCATGATCATGGGACTGGAGCATAAAGGATTTGATCTTTTCTGCAACAGCAGTGTGTGGCCGAAAGAAGCTGGGGACAAGCAAAAATTGGTGAAGAGGATCTGCAACCTGGACCGGGTTCCAAAAGTGTCTGGAATCAGCACTCACATGATGGAACCGAATGTAAAAATTCTACACAAATTGCTGGTTAGCAATTTTATTCAGAGAGGAGTCAAGCCCTCCTATGTTCAACATCAGGACCTGATTGTCTTGGACAAGTTGCTGAACAAAGAAAATATCAACCTGCCTAAGTTGATAATCCATCAGATGGCTCATCTGCAGAAGTTAACTCAAATTGGGTACTCGAGGGTCATCAAGAAAGTTCTTCAGGAACGTGGCCTGTATGAGAATCTCTCTGATGTTGAAGAACCAATTGTGAAGGAGTTTGATCCCGACGTCTTCAGAAAGATGCATCTGGTAAGAGACGAAGTGGAAGGGTGGATTAAGACCCCAGCCCCAGAACCTGGACTTAAAGTACCAGATGAGACACTTGATGAGGAAGAGGACGATCTGGAGAGTGAAGGAGTTGATACTCAGTGGACGGAGGCTCTGGAGCAGAGTGTCACTGAAGTGAAGAGGGAGTTGAAGGACCTACGAGCAGAGCTCAGGGAGTTCAAGGAAGAACTAAAAGAAGAAATCAAAGCAGTGCAGGATGCACTTATGGCTCTCGTTGAAAGGCTATGAAGTTCTTCAGTTTCCGGGGCTGATCACTCTTGACTTTGTGAATGCCGTGATCAGTTTTTCAACATGGATTTCCCCTCCTTGAACCTCTCCGAACTACTTCCTTTGTTGTTTGAGTGTTAAAAACTTGGGTTCAGTTTGCATGTTATGATTGTCTACTTTAACCTTCAAGTATCATTCATGCATTTACGAGTTACTCTAAATTTCAAGTCTTTACACACGTTTCTGACTGCATCGCATGTTAATTTACTCTTCTTTGATGATGTCAAAAGGGGGAAGGGTAGAAGTATTAACTGAGAGTATTAACTGAGGGGGAATCTAAAATCGAGTTAGGTTCCTGAGATTAAGGGGGAATGACTATAAATACCTGAAATGCATGTGTAGGTCTTTGACTTAATAAGATGTTTGTCAAGTTTCTGAGTGTGTAGGAACTTAGGGGGAATTTGTTCCCAAGGAGAATATGTTCTCATATGATGCTGTGTGCATGTTTTATATCTTTTAAGTGCTGATTTGGTATTTTCCCTCGTGGGTTTGTCATCATCAAAAAGGGGGAAATTGTTGAGGCAATTGGCCTCACACGGTTTTGATGATTGACAAACCAATCTAATGGTTTACTTGAGTTTGTGCAAGTCAGGAACTTACGGGAGCACTCAGGAACGTGATACTGAACTCAAGTACCTGTAGAAGTCTCAGAGCTACCAAGAACCTGAGAATTGGTCAACAGTCAAGTCAACGAAGCAGTTGAAGACAAGTCAACAGAGCAGTTGAGGTCAAGTCAACAGAGCGGTTGAGAACAGGAGTCAAATACATCATGGCATGTTGGCACGTTCCCACAACACCTCAAGGAGATCATGGGTTGTCGGTTACAAGCCATGATCTATGGCAGTTACCTGACGGTTACTTCAGGAACCTATAAGAAGATAGCAGTTACGGATCAGATCTGTGCGCGCTTCCATAATATCTGAGAGAGCTTTCCAAAGTGGAGTTTCCCAGAGAGAATATCCAGCGAGCTGTGCGAGGTGATATTCAAGTGATCGAGCTATTCTTGATCAGTGCCGGAAAGCTACGGAGGTGCCAAGACTACGGTGACGTCGGGGAGACTGTCAAGGAAGTAGTCAGGTTTTTGGTTGTATAAATCTAGGTTTGATTTATACTTAATAGGCAAGTTTTGTACCCACTGAGTGTACAGTTTAAATAGTAATAAAAAGCTATTTAAGTTTATTCCGCTGCGTATTCTGTTTAGCTGTTTATCTGCGTACAAAGCTAAGTTCCTAACAGTTCCGACCTTTGTTAAGTCTTCGACTATTAACCAGAAGTCTTTGACTACTAACCACGATCCTATCAACATAGAATTTGACAAAATTGTAACTGCAGGACTGCAAAATATAACTGCATGTAGAAAGAACTCATCCAAATCAAGAAACAAATATTTATTTATTTAAAAAATGTTTAAAATCTTGGAAAATCTTTATTGCTAAATCGCTCGGTTGCTATTTTTTTTCTCACGTCTCTAAATGGGAAAGGGGAGAGACAAGATCTGACCCTTTTGTAAAAGCGATTGTTTTAAAGGAATTTTCATTCCTCAGATCTTTGAATCTCCATCTATAGATTCAGTTTCCGGGACTTGTGGTAAGACCCAGATGCTGTGATTCTCGTAATTCTGGCTATTGGTTTTATTGGGGAGGTCAAGTTAGGGTCTTGATGATGTTCTTGTTGTTGCTGTGGATGTGTTTTGAATGGGATCTGGGTTGTGTTGTGGATTGATTTGGTGGATTGGGGTCATGTGTTGATCTGGGTTGTGGCGTTTTTGGTGGATTTGGGGTTAAAGATTTGATCTTTGTGATGACCCATTTGTTGTGTTTTGGTGTTTTGGATTTGTGTGGTGAGGTTGGATGAAGTGGGGTGCATGTGTTCAATCTGTGGAGCTGATTGATGCACGATTGAATTAGTAGTTGGTGATTGGCTATGTGTTGGTTTTCTCGTGTTTTTTCATTTTGATGTTTAGGATCATGATGTGGAATTCTGTGTTTTGGTGGTTGGAAGTTTTGATTGATTGAGCTTTTCGTTGAGATTGATCTTTCGATTCGTGATTTGTTTTGCTTCAGCTTGTTTTCATGAGTCTTCGTTTTTGAGTTTTTCGGAAGTTTGTTTGGTTTTTGAGCATTAGAAATAATGTTGGGATTTGCTGTTATTAGATGCTATATATGACACCTTTTTGTAGCTTTTTTTCATGGCTTTTTTTCTTTATTGGAAAGGATTGAACAAGATTAGTTAAAAGCCACATTCTTTGATTTTGGATTTATTAGGACTTGTGAAGTCTCTTGGGAAAGTTTTGAGAATTAGCGTGCTTGGCAATTTATTTGGCTGATGATTTGAATTGTTGGCAGGTTAAGATTGCTGTTTGACGAGAGTGTCGTCGTTCGAAGTCACTGTTAATAACTATGTTTGTGGAAGTTGGAGGGTTTGAAGTCGCTGAAGCTCCAGCAGGTGAGAGTAGCATTCCAGTGCTACATGAAATTGGAAAGGCGGACGCAGGAGTCAATGGACCTATTAAGTTCGGTTCACATGGCGATGAGCCTGGAAAAGAAGAAGCTAACAAGGTCTCAGATGGTCGGAAAGACGCTGTCGATGAATGGCCTGCTCCAAGACAGGTCCATTCTTTTTACTTTATCAGGTATCGGCCGTACGATGATGTCAAGTTGAAAGCTAAGAAGGAGCTGATTGAGAAAGAGGTTGAAAAGAAGACTCAAGCGAGATCTCAGATCAGCGAGAAGATCCGAGCTAAGAAGGTATTTCTTTTACTTTCATCAAATTAAGTCATCGCTAGTGGTCGATGCTTCTGTTGTAGTTATGGCTGACGCTTATCGAGTTATCGGCTCGGTGGACACTATGTAACTTGAAAAATTAATATCCTGTTGGTAGAGTCGACTCGCTGACTGAAGATCGCTTGTCATCGTAAAAGTAGTTTTATTTGCATAAGCTGTATTGCAGTCAGATCGCGGAGAGATAATTTCTCAGTTGAAGGCTTTGGGCGTCGAGGATAAGCAGTATTGGGCGATAATAGACGAGAAGAGAAAGGAAATGGCGCCACTGCAACAGGCTTTGGGTCAGTTGCGTAATCCTAATGGTGCTAGAGGAGGAGACAAAGGTGGTTTATGTTCATCCAAGGAAGAGCTGGATGCCCTAGTAAGATTAAGTCACCATGAATTTCACCGCTAGTACGCCGTCTGTTCATGCTTTTGTATAAATATTAATTATTATAATAACGATGCAGATCCGTAGCTTGAACTACCGGATGCAACATGAGAGCATCCCTCTATCAGAGGAGAAGCAGATCCTCAAAGATATAAAGGCACGTGAACAGACAAGGCCACAAGTTATCGCAAACGCGGCTAAGAGGGCTGAAATTCAAGGCTCCATGGGTCAAAAGGAAACCATCCAAGGCCAAGTTAAGGTATGGTTACATATGAGATCTTGTCATCAATTATCATATTTAATGAAATCACGTCAAACAAATGTTGAGATCGGTTCCGACGTTCGTTAATTACGGTTAATGAAACAAACATTTTGCAGTCGATTGGCGGGGATTTGGATGGAGTTAGGAAAGAGAAGCAGGCTATAAGGGAAAAAATCAAGGAACTCGAGAAGCAACTTCACGATCTCAGTCAAGAAATAAACAAATTAGAGACCGAAAGGCAGACCGTCTCGGAAACAAGAGACAAAGCATACGAAACTCGCCAGCAGCTGAATAAACAACGCAATGATGTGGTACGCCATCGTTTCTTTTATTGCTGTGGAAACTGTACAATTGTTGTAATGATCGTAGTTGATCTGATGCGTGATTTTCATTCCGTTGTTCGTATGACATTCAACAGAATGCACATTTCTATGAAAATCGCTCTCTTCTCAACACCGCTAGAGAGCTAGCTGCTAAGAGGGATGTCAAGGCTCTCGAGGAACTTGCTAACACTGAGGTTTGTGAAATTTCTTTTGATGACTTGAGTAAATGGGACTCAATAATTCCGATTGTGAACGATAAAACGCCTGATTTAATGACATTTGCAGTTTGAAGAGTTCATGGTTCAGTGGAACAATGAGAAGGCTTTCAGGGAAGATTATGAAAAAAGAATTATTTCCTCGCTTGATAATAGATTTTTGAGTCGTGATGGGCGAATGAGGAATCCCGAGGAGAAGCCTTTGGTGGCTGTGGAGGCACCAACTCTCGCTGCAGCAGAGTCCGCTGCAAAGGCTGGCGCAAAGAAGGCAAAGGAAGATGTGAAAGAGGCTCCTGCACCAGCTTCTCAGAAGACTAAAGAAGAGGCCAAGCCAAAGTCAGAAGAGAAAGCAAAGGCACCTAAGGCCGAAGTTACTAAGGAGCCCGCTGAACTGAAAGACGAAGATGACGTCTATATTCCCCCAATGGTCGTTGCTAAGGTAATTGAAGTTGATCCAGAGAAGCTGAAAGAGCAGAAAAGGCAAGAAGAAATCGCAAAAGCTAAGCAGGCTGCTGAAAGGAAGAAGAAGCTGGCAGAGAAGGCTGCGGCAAAGGCAGCACTCAAAGCTCAGAAAGAAGCGGAGAAGAAACAAAAGGTAATTAATTATCTTGTAAGATTCTGATAATCCGAATGTTTCATATTATGGTATCACATGGCATGTTTCTAACAACAGACTGTTGGTTAAATCACGCACAGGACAAGGAAAAGAAAGCCAAGAAGAAGGCTGGGGCATCGGCACCCAACAGTGCTGAATCTGAAGAATCAAGTGAACCAACTGAGGAAGTCGCTCCTGCAGAACAGGAGGAAGACAAGACCATCGAAGAAGCAGTTCCCGCTTCAACCAAGACTCGGCAACCCAAGAATGTTGTGAGGCAAAAGGTCCGTTCAAGAGCCACAGCCCCCCTACCAAAGGCTATCCTCAAAAGAAAGAAAGCCACAAATTACTTGCAATGGGCAGCGCCTGCTGGTGCCATAGTTGTCGTGGTCCTTCTGGCCCTCGCTTACTATTTCTATCAAATGTGAAGTTGTTCCGTGTTCAGATCAGGCTGCTCCAACGGCTTCACTGCATGCACTTCACATCGTTCGGGACAGACAGGCACACTTCCGAGACTCTCTTTTTGTGTTTTTCTTTCTTCTTCTTGTTCTTTACAACGGTTGACTTGGATGTACAAACTCATAATGTTGGTTAGCTCAGGAGCCTCTTTTGTGAACTCGTGTATACAATAAATAGGAGCTTATGTAATTTTCTTGAACTCTTAGATTTCATTGAAGTTTTCTAAATATTGGCTTTTTCAGGCTAATGTTTCTTTTTTTGATTGGTATCCGTAGAGAAACGATATATTTTGACACTATCTAGTATATTTATCTATTGATTGAAGTTGAGTCTTATATGATACATTTTTATCAAAAGTTGTGACTTTAGTGATGTATCAACTTCAAAAGATTTATGAACCAACCATAAACAAATGAAAAAAATTGAACCCAATAAAAGAAATTAATGCGTTCATCAAGAATTAAACTTGAGTCTTGAGACCTGAAATGTGGTAACTATCAGCCAAATGTTTTTGAAAAGACTCATTTGTTCCGCATCCCACTTGTTGGAAAACACTTTTTTATTATACTCATTAGCGTTGTGTCGTCGTTTTGTTTACTACGAACATCATCATTTCGAATGACGTTTGGTATCTGCGGCAAGGGAGCAATGAGTAAAAATGGAGAGACTTTTTTTTTGCTTATAGATCTAGCTGCAGAAGACAATAGCCACATTTGATAACCTCTCAATAATAGAGAGGGTTGCTAAAAATTGCCTCCCGATATTATTATTTATTTTGCTCTCAACTCCTTGCTCTTCAAAAAAAAATATAAAAGCAAATGCTATTTTGATATTTTTGGCACATTGCTTTTTTTTCTTTTTTGAAAGAATGATGTTACCATTAATCAAAAGAATTTACAAACTGTCTCTAAGGGCATCTCCAACAGGTTTGAGCATTCCAACAAGTCCTCAAATCTTCCAATTTTGAGGTTTTGAATAGTGAAACCTCAAATTTGAGGTTTCACTATTCAAAACCTCAAAACTTCTCTTTAATTTCACTTTGGTCCCTATAATTATGTTTTTACAAATAATTGTAATAAACTTAATTTAAAATAACTTAAGTACACAAAATAAAATAAAATAAGAGAAATATTACATAACATTAAAAACAAAAGAAAAATACATTAAAAATCCAAATTCCAAACAAAATAAAAATACATTTTAAACAAATTTAACATAAATTAAAGCAAATTAAAGTCAAATTACATGAACACATAAATATTACATATATTATCATGTAACTTTATTATGTAATATTGTGTGTTGTATAATATATTAAATGTATGTTACATATTTATTTATGAAATTTTATCATTATTAGTAACTTTTATCAATATGAAGGACTAGATTGCAAATTAATAAAATTTTAAAGATTTGTTTGAGGATTCATTGTTGGAGTAAGTCAACCTCAAATCTTCATTTTGAGGATTTGCTCCCCTCAAAATG
Organism: Rhodiola kirilowii; assembly: GCA_033675215.1. Lineage (NCBI taxonomy): Eukaryota > Viridiplantae > Streptophyta > Magnoliopsida > Saxifragales > Crassulaceae > Rhodiola > Rhodiola kirilowii. The sequence continues at coordinate 56,206,113 of CM066201.1, forward strand.
AGGAGAGCTATTGGAGTCTGGAGATGCCCTAACACAAGCCGACACAACTGACCAAAACACCCAAAAAAACTAGGCCCTGCTAACAAAAACACACAGCACCTCAAACAAGGCTAAAACCAACACACCGCACATTGCTATTTGCCCTCCTTGTTATAACACATTTGTGAAGATGCTATTATCGCATATTGCTCTTAGCTTTTAGCTCTATTGTCAGAGATGTTGATGCAAAGTGTGCAGAATGGAATCGAAAGTTGAGAAGAAGACAGATAGGTTTTGGGTTTTCAATTTTCCGAATACTTTATTCAATCACCTTTCCTTCTTTTATACTGACACACTCAACAGTATTCATGCATAGCATGCCAGCCTATTCTACTCTCTATCTATTAGTCCACGTGCCCTTCACCCATTTGCCCCCTTCCGTCACACCCAATGCGTTCAGCCAGCTCATAATCCTTGCTAAGGCTCAGCAATGGGCCGGGTCGGGTAATGAACCCAAACCTCATTTATAAGGACCCTAATCCGAACCTCGCATTCATCCACAATACGATAACTCTAAAATAAATATGGGCGATAACTTTGCGATAAAATGTATTGTTATCGTAAAATCGCGCGATTTTGCGATAACAATACATTTTATCGCAAAGTTATCACATTCATCCACAGTACGATAACTCTAAAATAAATATGGGTTATCTCAAGTTTCACCCGAAATTTATAATATCTTTTTTCAATCTTTTTTACCTGTGGTTTAATTTACCCACATATTATATGATATTATATTTATGCAATACGGATCTCTATAAATAGAGTCCGAAAAATTAAAAATATTGTTATATTTTATAAATTTTTTCATTATAAATTGTATGATTTATCAACTAATTAAAAAATACCATTTATCCATCACTATTTGATCAGTTGTAAATATAGCTAAGTATTCAAATAAATCCAAACACTTATGCTAAATCACGTCAATCAAAACAATTTGTAATGACTCGGGTGAACCCAAGGTCGAACCCAAAGGATAGGTGATTAAACTATTAGTGCTAATGATTTACTTAGGATGTCTAATGGATGGGGGGGAATTCCTCTAAAGAGGTTGATAGCCAAGTTTTAACTATCCAAGAATGGTGTAATTAATAAAAAGGGGAAACAATCGATTCAAAGATGACTAGGGATCTAATCCTCCACCTAAACAATTATTGTGACGTTAAACTAGGACACCATTGATGAAATCACATGCACGTGTTTAGAATTTAGCCATGTAACATTAATGTTAAGTTCAACTCACGCTTCAACTTAGTACCAAGAGGTTACATCTCGCATAATGCCTCGCACTCACGCTTTATTGGCATTATAGAGTCTAATTATCTAGTCTCACACTCACGCTTTATTGACTAGACAATCACACTCTTGTTAAGTTCAAGCCATTCTCATTAGGTTAAAAGTGTCCTCCAACTAACACAAAATCCTAATGTTTCTTCATTTAGATCATTTGCAATCATGTTCTTCAACGCAAGTTACTTGAAACACAAAATCAAGCAAAGTTTCTCATTGGGGCATTTTCACAAACACCTTATGGGCAACTCTAATCATTAAGTTCAAATGAAGAAAAATAATGTGCAAATCATTCATCAATGGCATCCATAATGTTTATAGTGTCACAAACATGTTTAGGGGATTCATGGATCCCCAATCAAGATCACTACTCACTCATAGTGGGGTTACAATCAAAAGCATCCATGGGAGAGTACGTAAACATGAAGAAGATGAGTTTAGGAATCTAAAACCAAAGTAGGAATCCAAGAGAATGATGTGGGTCTTCTTCTCCTTCACTCAATCTCCTCGAAATTCGTGCTTGATCTCCTCCAAATTCGTGCCAAAAGTCCCCTCCCGAAAATCCCCCAAAAACCTTCTATTTATAGCCAAAGTTAGAGTTTTCCGGTACTGTACCCCAGTCGATCGACTGGCGTTGTGTGTTGTCCCAGTCGATCGACTGAGAAGGGTCAAATTGTAGTGCCTCCTGAGAGTTGATCGAGTCGATCGACTGGAGCAGGGGAGCATCCCAGTCGATCGACTGAAGAAGCTTGATTTGCAGGCTCTCCTGAGAGTTGAGCGAGTCGATCGATTGGAGAAGGGGGGGCATCCAGTCGATCGACTGAAGGCCAATTTCTGATAACTTGATCACATCTTCGACTTTTCCTCGTTTCTTCGTGATAAGGTTCTGAGCTCAATGTATGGTCGTTCCAAGCCTGAAATGCAAGGAGAGGGGTCAAATGGCATCGAAATAGCATCGGGAATGGACCAAAACTCTTCGTAAATGGGCATGTAAACGAGTCGAGAATTCGACTCATCACTATTCATGACAACATTCAACCAATTAGAACAGGACAAGTGGCATCACTATTCATGAGGAAATATGAGGAGGTACTGTTGGTGAGGAGAGAATCCCAATCCCTCAAAAACATTCTCGACCTCGAGAATACAATTTGGGAAAGTCTCAGCAAAAGCTGACATGTCTTCCCACGTGGCGTCTTCCGGAGGATGACCTTTCCAGTGGACCAGTACCTGGATGACCTCTTGTCCATCACGCGAAATGACACGCTGGTTGATCATCCGGATAGGCACAAAGGGAGGTTGGTTGGTCAGAAACTCGCTCGGCCATGATGCCTGTTCAAATGGTGGTTCCGCTTTGCAGCGTTTCAAGACTGACACATGAAATACGTTGTGGATTCTGCTGCCCGGGGGTAAGGCAAGGCGATAGGCTACCTTTCCGACTTTTGCAGTGATCTCAAATGGGCCAAAGTAGCGTTTGGCAAGTTTCTTGTCACCAACCTCATAGTTCACGTCGGTGCGGTGTTTGTTCGCCTGCTGCCTCATCCTGTTTTGAGCACGAGCGAGGTTGGAGCGCAGCTACCGAATGAGGTCAGTTCGGGTGGTCAAGGCTGTGTCGACTGCACGTACGGCAGATTTTCCAGGGATGTAGTCCATGAGATTGGATGGTTGGCGTCCATAGACCGCCTCAAAGGGTGTAGTTTCTAAGCCGGAGTGCCGCGCAGTGTTGTAATGTAGTTCGGCCCAAGGTAACAACTCCACCCAATCTGTGTGTCGTTCCCCGACATAACAGCGCAAGAAATCCTCCAGTAGGCGGTTAATAACCTCTGTTTGGCCATCCGACTGAGGATGATAGGCGGAGCTGTGCGAGAGAGTGGTACCTTGGTGTTCAAAGAGTTCTTGCCAAAACGAACTCATAAACAGAGGGTCTCGATCGGAGACGATGGTCGAGGGTATGCCATGTAAACGACAGACCTCGGTAATGAATTGGCGAGCCACCAGCTCTGCTGTGAAGCCTGTTGGAAGGGCGCAAAAGTGGGTGTATTTCGTGAGGCGGTCGACAACGACCATAACAGCAGTCTTTCATTCATAGCGGACTGAAATGTTGTTGGGGCGTTAGTCAGGCCGAATGGCATGACCACAAACTCATAATGACCATCGTGCGTTCGAAACGCAGTCTTGGGGATATCCTCAGCATCCATGAGTATTTGGTGGTAACCCGAGCGAAGGTCGAGCTTGGAAAAAATCTGTGCACCAGCTAGTTCATCGAAGAGCTCATCTACCGTGGGGATGGGGAATTTATCTTTCACCGTGATAGTGTTCAGCGCCCTATAGTCAACGCAAAAGCGCCATGTCCCATCCTTTTTGCGGACCAATAAGATGGGTGATGAAAACGGACTAGTGCTTGGTCTTATGTGTTGGACCCTTGTGTTTTGATGATAACAAACACTTAACTAATAATGCACTTGAGTATGCAGAAATCACTGTCTGACAGGTAAGCTCACTGGACATCTCTGAGAGAGAGCAAAGCCGCGAGAGAGGTGTGTTCCATGTGAGAGACAAACCGACTTATGACCAGATCGGATCTGGGAAAAGATACACGGAGATATGCACTGAAGATACAAGAATATATGCATTAATTCAAATATATACATGAGGAGATTTAAGTATATACGACAGGAATATCGACGCCAACTTTGGCAAGTATATATGTGATATCACAGCTGTGAGATATCAATCAGATCTGCGATGAAGATCTGTGTAGCCGACTTGAAGACATTATAAAAGAAGGAAGAGCATTCAAGTGAAGGTGCGGCTTTTGGAGATAGCATTCGGAGACTGAAGAGTTTTAAACTTCCGTGAGCTAACAAGGTACTGCTGTGTGCAGACGAGTAGATCGTATTAGTTGACCTTTCGAATTGAGTAGTTCTGTTAGTTGTCACTGTGTGAGACAAGTGTAACGAACTACAAGTATATTCCTTTGTCAATAATACGGATCTCGAAGCCCTTCTGGAGCTGTCCAGAAGGCAAGTGGTTTTCAGCCTGCTGCAAAGATTGCAGTAAGGTTTCCACTATAAATCGTGAGTATTTACTTTTGGTTTCATATTTCCTGTACGAGAGTTAATTTCCGCTGCCATCTGTCTGAGGGATATCACTCTGGGATCTCCCTCATATAGTTGGCTAACCTAACGATCCATCAATTGGTATCAGAGCCGGGAAGCTCTAGATTGTGTGTTAGCCTTTGCAGGAAATCATGTCTAACGGAAGCGATTCGTTCTGGAAGCCGCCGGTGCTCAGTCCGGGAGAGTATGACTGGTGGAAGGACCAGTTTGAAGCCCATGTCTGTTCCCTGGATGGGAAGCTGTGGCGAGTGTTTGAAAAGGGTAACTTCCCTATTCTGGATGTGACAGATCCTAATAAACCAAAAGAGAAGGAGAAAGACGAGTACACTGATGATGACTACAAAGCTCTCCAGCAGAATGCCAGGGCCAAAAAGGTTCTTAACATGGCCCTCTCCCCAGGAGACCAAGTAAAGATGGCTGTGTACAAGACTGCAAAGGAGCAGTGGGATGGACTAGCTCGACTGTACGAGGGAAACGAGGACATCAAAAGGAACAGAATCCTAGCTGCTACAAAGGATTACGAATCTGTCGAACAGCGCAAGGACGAATCTCTGGATGACTTCTACACCAGATTTCAAGTCATCGTCGCGCAGCTGAACTCCCTGGATGAGGTACTCCCTCAGTGGAAAGTAACTCATCAGTTCATGCAAGCTCTCTGTTCCAGATGGGACACAGTGACTACTGCTCTCCAAGCTCAGAAGGGGATCAAAGATGTCACTCTGGAAGAGCTCGTGGCGAATCTGCAAAGCCAAGCTGGAATAGCCGAGAGGAAAATGGCCCGGAGACAAGCTGGAAAATCTCAGGCTATAGCGCTTAAAGTTGAGAAGGCCTTAGACATAGCTCAAGTAAGCCTGCCATCTAAAGGAGAGGACGAGGAGATAGCTCTTCTCTCTAGGGCTTTCAAAATGGCAAACACAGGCAGAACGCAGAACAGAGGCAACTCTGGCGGAGGACGAAACAGTCAAAGGTGGAACAAGGGATCCTCCTCAGAGGAAGGCAAGACAAAGGCTGGAGCAAAGGAAGAAAGAATCTGCTATCACTGCCAGAAAAAGGGACATCTCGCTAAAGACTGCTACAGCAAGAAAAAGGGGGAACCACCTGCCCCAAAGGAAGCCCATGCCATGTTTGCAGCATGGAGTGACTCTGATGAGGAACAAAGTGATAGAAAGCTCGTCAAGGAGCCTTGTCTGATGGCGAACTCCGCAAACGATGAGGTAAATGAATCTGACTCTTTCATAGATCAAGTATTCAGTGAATCTGACTTTGCAGAAACTATCGCCGAATTGTTAAAGAAGATCACTAGCCTCAAGGAACAGATTGAGGTCATGAAAGAGGAACATGACGATGACATGGAGAACAATCGTCTCTGGTCAACCAAAGCTATGAAACTCGAGAGACAAATGGAGGAGCACATCTGCAAATGCCCCACCTGTGACAAAAGGGACACACAGATCAGTGATCTAAGTGACAGACTGAGTAGCTTAAGAATTGACGATACCAGGAAGGTACGGTCAATTGCAGAATCCGACAGATTCCAGTTGGACAACGAGGAGCTCCGTCAGGCTGTTGCAGATCTCAGACAAAAGGAATCGGAGAGAAAGAAGGTCTGGCTTAGAGAACTAGAAGCCAAAAAGGTCGAGGAGGTAAAACAAGATTACAACAGAAGGTTTGCCAGACCCGGACTTGGGTATATGGAAGAAACCAATAAGGAGGGAGAAAACAGAAGGAGTACCAAAGGAAAGGAACCAATGACTGAAGTCGGAAAGGGATCCCATCAGCAGAGAAAGATGGAACCCACAAGACAGTCGGGAAGAGCAGCCTCATCTCCTCAGGACAGTTATCTCCACGACAGAGACTCTGATCCTTTCCAAGCTGGGAAGGCATTTGAAATATGGAAAAAGATGAGCTCCAATCGTCAATCCTTCTCCATCGACCCTCAGGCACAGAGAAGGATACCAGCACACGTAAAGAAACATAAGAAAACTGGTACACTCTACTACCGTGTCTGCTGGCACTGCGGACACTCCGGTCATTACAGAGCCAGCTGTGAGAAATGGAAAGAAGTAAACGAAAAGAATCACAGCCATCAGAGACAGGCCGGCACCGCCCCTACTCCTAGGAGAAAGGCTTCTCTTAAAAAGGGGGACAACAGACCGGAATGGGTTCGTTCTCACCATGACACAGCCATCCACGGACGACCCAGAAGAACCCCCAGGATGAAAATCAACCTCATGGATGACAATGATTCTCGTCCCTCGAAGCTCCCTTCTGCTGCCAAAACTGTCCCAAAGCCCAGTAAGCCCAAGCTTGTCTGGGTTCGTAAAAACTGACCTCTCTTTTTGCAGGGTGGAGTGAGGAGCAAGCCATGGTATCTGGACAGTGGATGCTCCAAACACATGACGGGGGATCCAGGATGGTTCATCTCACTCCAAGCCTACTCCGGAGACAACATTATCTTCGGAAACAAGAGCTCAGGTAAGGTAGTAGCTACTGGAGAGGTAAGAATTTCAGAAACCATTAGAATTCGACAAGTAAGTCTGGTTGAAAATTTGAGATACAACTTATTGAGCATATCACAATTGTGTCAACATGGAAGAAACCAAGTGATATTTAATTCTAACGACTGTGTTGTGAAGTGCATTGAGACAGGAAAAATAATTCTTCGAGGTGTCCGGGAGAATCAGATTTATACAGTGGACCCAGAATTCGTCCCAGACGGGGAGCTGTGTCTGTCAAGCATCACTGATGATACATTGCTGTGGCACAAGAGATTTGGACATGCAAGCACGAGGCTGATTCATAAACTCCATCAAAATGAATTAGTGATTGGTCTACCAAAAGTGGAAAGCTCGTTTGATCAGATATGCAGCGCCTGTGCCACAGGTAAGCAGGTACGTACTTCGTTCAAGACAAAACAATCGGTGAGTACCTCAGCTCCTCTGGACATGATTCACATGGATCTATGCGGTCCAGTCAACGTCGTTAGCCGTGGAGGCAACAGGTACATTTTAGTCATCGTGGATGACTATTCCAGATATACATGGACCATCTTTCTGAGCTCTAAAGATGAAACTTTCTCTGAGTTTGTGTCATGGCTGAAGCTAATTGAAAACAAGTTGAGTAAGAAATTAGTATCTATTCGAACTGACAACGGAACAGAGTTTCGAAACTCCCAGTTTATTTCCCTGTGCAGGACAGCTGGGATAGACCACAATTTCTCAGCACCACGGACGCCTCAGCAGAATGGTGTGGTAGAGAGAAAGAACAGGACATTGGAAGACATGTCAAGGACAATGCTGATTGCCAGTGGTGTTCCCAAGGGATTCTGGGCCGAGGCAGTACATGCCGCCAGCTACATACTGAACCGGGCATCACTACGCTTTCTGATAGGAAAAACACCTTACGAGCTACTGCGAGGAAGAAAGCCTAACATCGCTCATCTGAAAGTGTTTGGTTGCAGGTGCTACGTACACAACAACGGAAAGGAAAATCTGGGAAAGTTTGATCCAAGGAGCGATGAAGGCGTGTTCGTAGGATACCCAAGCCATAGCAGAGCATACAAGGTCTACAATCTGAGGTTGGAACGGGTGGAAGAAAGCATTCACGTAACCTTTGATGAGCGCGCTATGACTGGACACCTTGTGAAAGATCCCTCCTCACAGGATGATGGAGAACTTCAGCTTACTGACAGGTCTGATCCCGACTGGGTACCTGCCCAAAACGAGACTGAAGAACCAGCTCCAGAGGTCATTCAGACTGTTGCTCAAGAACCTGCTGAACCAGCCGAAGCTCCACCAACAGAAATATTAGCTGAAGAGCAGGGTCCAGAAGCACAAGTGATAGAGGCTAATGCAGAACCCCCCAATGAGGAAGTGATTGCGAATAACCCTCCTCAGGCAGGGACCGCAGAAGAACCCAGAACCACAAGGAGTGGGAGAGTTACTCAGCCCCCAACCTGGACAAGGGACTACCAATGTTACGCATCGCAGAACCAGGTAAGTTTAGACGAACTATGTCATTTCTGTGGATTCGCCTCTTTTGTCTCTCATGCAGAACCAAAGACGGTTGCTGATGCGCTGAAGGATCCAGAATGGGTCAATGCCATGCAAGAGGAACTGCATCAGTTCGAAAGAAACAAAGTGTGGCGACTGGTTCCCAGGCCTGAAGACAAGAATGTGATAGGAACAAAGTGGGTCTTCAGAAACAAGATGGACGACAAGGGAGTGGTTGTAAGAAACAAAGCCCGCCTTGTTGTCAAAGGATACAACCAACAAGAGGGGATAGACTACGATGAGACATTCGCCCCAGTCGCAAGGTTAGAAGCAATCAGACTACTAATTGCTTATTCGACTTACCATGGTTTTACTCTGCAGCAGATGGACGTAAAAACAGCCTTCCTGAACGGAGTTCTGAAGGAAGAAGTGTATGTAAGCCAGACACCAGGGTTTGAGGATCTCACTCACCCTGATCATGTCCACATCCTTGACAAGGCACTATATGGGCTGAAGCAGGCACCTCGCGCCTGGTATGAGAGACTGTCACAGTTTCTGCTATCCCACAGTTACGTCAGAGGAGAGGTGGACAAAACCCTTTTCCTTCTGAAGGAAGGGAAAGACACTCTGGTTGTTCAGGTATATGTAGATGACATCATATTTGGTTCGACTAACCCTAAACTTGTCAAGAAGTTTACAGATCTTATGTCGAGTGAGTTCGAAATGAGCATGGTAGGGGAACTCAAGTACTTTCTAGGACTTCAAGTCGCTCAAGGAGAGGAAGGTACCAGAATCCATCAGCAAAAGTATGTCAAGGAGATTCTGAAGAAGTTTGGGATGGAATCTGCCAAGACGTGTGCCACACCAATGTCCCCGAACGATACCCTGGCAAAGGATGAGTCCTCACCTCGAGTGGATCCAACTCTGTACAGGGGAATGATCGGTTCACTGTTATATCTCACTGCTAGCAGACCCGATATCTTATTTAGTGTTTGTCTGTGTGCTAGGTTTCAGGCTGATCCTAGAGAAACCCACGTGAAAGCAGTGAAGAGGATATTAAGATATCTGAAGGGAACAGATGATCTATGCTTGCTCTACCCGAGGGGAGGAGATCTTCGCCTGGAGGCATACACCGATGCTGACTATGCTGGGTGCAAGATAGACAGGAAGTCCACATCAGGGATGGCTCAATATCTAGGACCATGCCTCATCTCTTGGGCTTCAAAGAAGCAGTCCTCGATTGCGCTGTCCACCGCTGAGGCGGAATACATCGCCGCTGCTGCATGCTGCGCGCAGCTGCTGTGGATCAGGCAACAGCTAAGTGACTATGGTGTCATTACAAATTGTGCTAAGATTTTGTGTGATAACACTAGTGCTATTAACATCTCTAAAAATCCAGTGCAGTTCTCTCGTACCAAACATATAGAAATTCGGTATCACTTTCTGCGTGACTGCGTAGAAAAGGGAACAATTGAGATGGAATATTGCAGAACTGAGGAACAGATTGCAGACATATTCACAAAAGCCTTGCACAGAGAACCCTACGAGAAGCTGAGGCTGGAACTAGGTATGGTTTCTCTCCCTTAATGCTATGCTAAATTGTTACTCCCTCAGTGATTGGCTAGACTAGATGCATATAAGTCACGTCTGATGGAGAGTCTAACATGGATGTTCTGTGCTAGTGAAAAAGTAGGCTGTGTTCATAATACACTCATGCATGCTTGCTATGAGATTGATGACTGCATTAGGAACCAAAAAGCATGAAATTATGATTCCTTTCTGCCCAAAAGAGACCTCCATATTTGATCCCACAATATAAACCAAGGAGGTACTCTAGACCAACCTTAGCCTATCCTCGTGTGGAACGCTCCTATGAGCCCGTTGATGCACTACCTTTTCTGGGGTCACTCCACATGAGGTATGAAACCAATATGATTTGTTTGGATGATATTATTTTCTTCTTGATTGGGTGTGATGTTATTTGTACCATTTGGGTAAATCAGCACATCATACCAAAACCTTGTGTACCCATGAGACAGTAAGACTGAGGTATCACCGTGGATAGATCCCTACGACTGGGAAACAATCTCTGTGACAGGTGTGAAGCTGGGCAGTTAATCATCCTTCGGTAAAGATGTCTTGGCGTCGGGAAGACGTAAAGTTGAATTGAAAGGTGAACAGTTTTCTGCAGCAGGGTATTGTCGCGTCGGTTGCCTTTATGAGGAGACACGTTTATATTCAGATGACACGTGTCGTTCCCCTGTCTGTTGGAGCATGCCTGTTCAGTCGGATTTGTTTTTGGCAAGGAGTTATTGCTGAACCGTTTTTGGAAGGGAAGAAAAGGTGGAAATTGCAAAATTGAAGGCGGTTTACTTATTGAGAGGAGGCGACGTTTCGAACAAAGGACAGTGTCGTTTGAACGCTAGGGTTTGTTGCAGTATAAGAAGAGAAAGGAGAGCGTACTGTTCCCACACCACTCTCAGACTTTGTCTTCTCTCTCACGAAAGTTCAGAATTCTCAAAACCCTAAATCCATGGCGTCTTCAAACCCTAAATCAAAGCTCTTTCCCGCCTCTGCCGCTAAGATGGCTTCAAAGCTGATCGCAAGTGGTGTAGACCCCGAAAATCTGGACACCATCCTGCAGTCGGTTACGCCGTCTGATTCTGGTCCAACCGGCTCTACAGTGGCTAGAGAAGTCGTCAGATTTGAGGAGCGACTCGATTCCCTGCGCGCAGACTCCTCTTCTCAACGCCCTATCAAAAAGGAAACCTCGGTTGCCGCTAGGTCAGCAGGCAAACGAGCAAGGAAGACGGCTCCTCCTTCTGCCAGGAAAAGTCAGAGAACTGCCACATCCTCCGTTCCGATTACTGACGAGGAAGCCGAGTCGGACGGTATCATCGAAGAATCTGAGGAGGTGGTGAAGGGGTTTGCAATGGAGTTGGTGCTGGATACTGAGTGGATGGTGACACACAAGCTGGGAGAAATTATTGACCTACTGGAGGCCCAAGGTTGGGGCGCGCTGTTCCGAAAAACTGTTGTGGTGGATGTGAAGTCGGTGAGAGAGTTTTACTCTCAACTAAAGGTTGCAGAGAAGGAGCAGGGAAAGAATAACTGGGAACTCTCGGCCGTTGTCGGCGGTGAAACGTACTCAGTGAGCATGAGGGAGTTGGCCACAGTCCTGGGAGTGCCCAAAGGAGGGTATGCCACCTACTCAAAAGGCGCCTGGCCAGGCACTGTTGCAAAGGCAGAAGTATTTCAAAGACTCGGGTTGGATGTCACCGCAAAGGGTCAGCGGGAGAACACTCACATGGACGTACTCCCTAGAATTCTGCACAGAATCCTTGTCTCGAACATCTCCCCCAGAAAGCACAAACACAGTCAAGTAACCTTCCAGGATATGCTGTTGATTGATCAAATCGTGCAAAGGAAGCAAGTGAACCTGGCCTTTCAGGTCATGAAACACATGGAGAACAATAGCAACAATCCATCTAATGGACTGCCCTTTCCTGGATTTGTGAAGGAGATACTGAGGTATTGGGAAGCTTACCACCCTGAGGCCGAGAGAGTGCTTTCGTATGCACTATGTGAAGATCACATTGCCAAACTGGGCTTGGAGTTCTCTGCCGGAGTCGGTTGGACTGTTCCTGCTGTTGTCGATGTGGATGAAGATGAGGATGAGGATGTCCAGGATGTGACGCCTATCAATGTTGCTGCACCCGTCAGTGGTGCTGAGGCAAACCCCTCTGAGGGATTAAGTGAGGTGCTGGCATTGCTGACAGTGATTCGTGCAGAGATGAAGGAGCTCAGGAGTGAGCTGAAGGAGGTAAAATCTGAGGTGATGGAGGCAAAAACTGAACTGGTTGAGGTGAAGTCGGAACTGCAGCTTGTGAAGCAGAAGGTGGTTGATCTGGAGCTGGCAATAACTGTTGACTCGGGGGCAATGTCCGTGGCCGTCCAGGATTTCTCAGGACAGATGAAAGACCTTGCCACAGAGATTGTGAACCAGATGAAGGACTCGTTCACGATTGTGCCTTAGTCCGCACTGTCTCATGGATCCCCCCTCCTTGCTATCCCCACCCATATGAACCCCCCCCCCTTATTTTGGATTTTTTTTAATTTCATGTTTAAACTCTCTATGTTTTTTGAATTCCTTGCAGCATGTGTGGTGTCCGTATGACACACTTACCTCTTGCCTGCATGAATGAAATGTTTTTCTTTCCATCACTCTGTGTTCTTATTTGCATATCTTTTTGATGATGCCAAAAGGGGGAAGAACTATATGTGCATACACTAAGGGGGAAAAATCAGTACCAAAATTTCAGCGGATGTCTATCTGAGGGGGAACTGTGCTAGCTAGACTTTAAATAAATATCTAGTGAATATAAACTCTGAGGTTGCTAGCTGTCCAAAGGAAATGTAGATGTGGTTCCGGTATCATTGCTGTATGTGATTTCTTATATGTGAAGAAGTGTTTGTCATCATCAAAAAGGGGGAATTTGTTGGACCCTTGTGTTTTGATGATAACAAACACTTAACTAATAATGCACTTGAGTATGCAGAAATCACTGTCTGACAGGTAAGCTCACTGGACATCTCTGAGAGAGAGCAAAGCCGCGAGAGAGGTGTGTTCCATGTGAGAGACAAACCGACTTATGACCAGATCGGATCTGGGAAAAGATACACGGAGATATGCACTGAAGATACAAGAATATATGCATTAATTCAAATATATACATGAGGAGATTTAAGTATATACGACAGGAATATCGACGCCAACTTTGGCAAGTATATATGTGATATCACAGCTGTGAGATATCAATCAGATCTGCGATGAAGATCTGTGTAGCCGACTTGAAGACATTATAAAAGAAGGAAGAGCATTCAAGTGAAGGTGCGGCTTTTGGAGATAGCATTCGGAGACTGAAGAGTTTTAAACTTCCGTGAGCTAACAAGGTACTGCTGTGTGCAGACGAGTAGATCGTATTAGTTGACCTTTCGAATTGAGTAGTTCTGTTAGTTGTCACTGTGTGAGACAAGTGTAACGAACTACAAGTATATTCCTTTGTCAATAATACGGATCTCGAAGCCCTTCTGGAGCTGTCCAGAAGGCAAGTGGTTTTCAGCCTGCTGCAAAGATTGCAGTAAGGTTTCCACTATAAATCGTGAGTATTTACTTTTGGTTTCATATTTCCTGTACGAGAGTTAATTTCCGCTGCCATCTGTCTGAGGGATATCACTCTGGGATCTCCCTCATATAGTTGGCTAACCTAACGATCCATCATTATGATACCTGATGAGCCGTATTTATACGACTTGTCGAGTCATTAAATCCCACCATTTCATTCACTTTATTATGCGAACAGTTACTTTTTAGTGTTGTTTCGTGTTTCAGGTGATTTGGAAGCTCTAGGAGGAATCACGCTTAAAAGACGGCATTTTCATGCCAGAAACATCGCAATTGAAGATCAGACCAAAGGAGGGCCGTGAACAGTGTTTTTCGGCTCGTGAACAGTAACTCCGGCGTGAATAATGATTCCGGCGTGAATAGTAACTCCGGCGTGAATAGTGATTCCGGCGTGAACAGTGTCCGATGAACAGTAATTCCGGCCCATGAACAGTACTTCGGAAAAAAGTCCAAGTTCCAAAGTCCAGCAGCCGGCCCAATTTGTATGCGACGCTAGGGTTTCGTAGCTTTATGACCAAGTTAGGGTTTCTCAAACCCTATAAATAGAAGAGCAGTGCTGCCATCCATAATCATCCCATCTCATATTCGAATACTATTCTCTTCACTTGGCCGTGCACCACCTGCTGCTCTCCATTCCTCCGCCGGATCTCAGCCTTGCTCAGCCGTACCCTCCTCCGTGCGCCGCCCATAGCCACCGTGCCTTGCTTTTGAAATCTCGATCTCATAGTGAAGTTCTTGTCCCTTTTATTTCCCTGCATTATTTAATTATGAATATGTGTAACTAAAACCCATATTCGGGTTAGGGTTAAATAATTGTGACTTATGTTTTTGAGATTTGAATCTTAATGCTTGTTTTATTATTCCATTAAACCTTGTGCTAATTATCTCGATTAATATTGTGAAACTGAGTTGATACCCGGAAAGGTTAGATTTAGTTGAACGATATAAATCCATTGTTTACTGTTTGTTTGATACTAGAGAGCTACAAACAAATAGAGCACTAATTTGATATATCTTGGAATGGAGTATTGAATTATTAGGTTTAAAAGAATTAGAAACATGATATTTAGAAATCAATGATAAAACCAAGTTACAATTGAATAATACCCTAACCTGAATATTTCTTTGATTGATAAATCCCTTGCAATTTTCGATTATTACACTAACCTTTACTTTCACATTAGTTTCTTGTTTTTTCTCTATTACAGAACGAAGTAGTAACCATCTAGCTCCCTAGGGTTCGACCCTTACTCATCACTGTACTAACCCACAGCCAAGAGCGAGGAAAAATATAAATTGTTTTTGCACAGGTACGACGACAGCCTGTTCAAAATGGCGCCGTTGCCGGGGAGCTAAGCACGGTGAAATTTGTTCTTCTTTACTTTTTCGTTTATTTTTCTCTTTGCATTATTTCGAAATTTGCTTATCTCGGTGATATTTCAATTTCAACTGCTCGATTTTTGATTTTCATTCTTTTCGATTTCCAATTTCTAGCTCTCAGAGGGTTCTGTCACCAAGACTTACGAGTCTAAGGATTTTGGGTTTTAAGTGGGACCGCTGTGACCCCTCCAATCTCCTGGGAACCCTTTGTTGCTAGTCTGTCTGTGCTATTACGGTGTTTGCTAGACCGGTGCTTGCTATTTCTTGTAACATGTCTCATGCAGGAAGCAGCGTTGGTGGCAACAGTCACAACAGTCACATTAACGAAGAAGTCAACCAGAATGTACAAGGAGTACAGCATGGCGAAATCAGGGGGGCTATCCCTGAACAGTTTCAACCGTTTCAACAGTTCCAACAACAACAACCTCAGAACCAACAACAGAACCAACCCCAACCACAGTACCCACAGTACCCTCAGTACCCACCATATCAGCAATATCCACCACCACCATATCCACAGTACCCACAACCGCCATACCCTCAATATCCACAAACATATCCACCACTGCCATACCATCCACAACATCCATACCCACCACCTCAGAGACCCCCACGCCAGCCAGTAGTCAGAGACGATGTGGAAGACGAAGATGAAGGACCTACCATGGGCGAGCTCTCGGTTCCCAATTTCAGAGACCAAACGTGGCCTATCTATGAAGGACCAGACCTCGCAGCCATAACAGTCAGCACCTCAGTCATCCATCATCTACCCAAGTTCTCTGGAACCAAGGGAGAATCAGCCACATCTCACCTGACACGTTTTCACGGGATATGTTTGAACCTAAAGCCATACGGAGCCGAGGTGGATGACTTCAAACTGAAGGCATTTTACTTCTCACTTACGGACACTGCTACAGACTGGTTCTATTCGTTGCCCTCTAGTAGTATCTACACATGGGAGCAAATGCAGAGGAAATTCATTAGCAAATACTATCCAGCAGCCCGCGCAATGCAAGTCCGGAGACAGTTGCAAGAGCTCAAACAAGGCCTAAACGAGAACATGTACGAGTATGTGGAGAAATTCCTAGCCTTGGAGAAGAGCTGCTGCAATCTTGAGCTCCCAGAGAAATTAGTCGTTGAGTATATGCTGGATGGACTCCGCAGACTGGATAGGAAATTACTAGAGGCCTCAGCTGGAGGCAACCTCATGAACTTAACCCCAGCCAGAGTCCGACAAAAAATCATGGAAGTAGCAGAAAGTGAGCGGTTCCAGGATGAATCTACAAGGGAGGACGAATATGCCCGAACAAGGAACGTGTCAAAGGTTGAACCCTCAGTCAGTGCCATGGCCGAACAGATCAAGGAGCTGAAGGATATGATGCAACATGTGATCAGGAGGCAACCAGTCGAGACTAAGCCATGCGGCTTTTGCGCAGCCACAAACCACAAGACAGACGAGTGCCCGACCATCTTAGAGGACAACCAGGCCGAGGTCAACGTAATAGGTGACTATCAGAATTATGGCAACCAGGCGGGCCCAGTCAAGCAGTATGGCGCAGCAGCACCAAATCAAGGAACCTGGAGGAACAACAACCAGCAACAGCAGACAGCACGTCAGAATGCACCTCAGCAGACCCAGCAGCCTTACCAGCATCCTCATCATCAGTTTCGGCAAAATACGCCTGGACAGAATGCACCAAATCAGTACCAGCAGAGAGGACAGAACAGTAATCAGCCAGGTCTGAGCAATCAAGGCTCATCCAACAAGGCTCTCGAGGACATGATAAAAGATCTGGCATCAGCTGTGATTCAGGATCGGGCCACGACTAAAGGAGACATAGAAGATTTGAAGAAGCAAATGTCCCAGCTCACTACTACAGTCTCAGACCTCGCAGCTAGTCTACACGCAGGACGACTCCCCTCACAGACAGTTGAAAACCCGAGAGGAAACGTCAGCCTAGTTGAGGTGATTAAGGTGGATGCAGCAGTTGAAGAGACCATCAAACCAACAGAGGAATTCGGCCAGCTTATACCTGAGGAAGCACCGGCCCTTGTCATCAAAGACACTACAACTCACGGTTCCTCTTATGCTATAGTTACTCGTGGAGATCAGATGTGTGAGAAAGCTGAGTCAGAAACAAGGATGGTGGTCAGGCCAACACAAACCGATCAGATGATGAGGCCGTCACCTACAGCGAGCCATGAGACACCTCCAGGAAAGAATAAGGACCCAGGAGCCTTCACAGTCACCTGTGGCATCGGCAAAACCCAGATACCCCACTGCTTGATTGACTTAGGTGCTGCCATCAATGTGATGCCTTACTCTCTGTACTACTCGCTGAACCTCGGTCCGTTGAAGCCCCCTAAGCTATCTATAGAGTTGGGAGACAGGTCGTGTGTTCGCCCCACTGGACTTCTCGAAAATCTGACCCTTCGGGTAGGAGATCTTGCTGTGCCTGCAGATTTCTATGTCTTGCAGATGGAGAATTCCAGAAAGGGCGAGCCACCAGGACTGATTTTGGGACGGCCATTCCTCTACGACACGAAGACTCAAATCAACATGGACTTAGGCCTACTATCATTATCATGCGGTGGGAAGGAAGCAGACTTCTATGTCTACGAGGATGACGATCGTCCACGCACAAGGAAACCGCCAGACATTGTGCACACATCAGAGTACGACACCCTAGTTCCAGACCCACCAGAGCAGGCTCTACAGACTACTAGGCCAGCAGCTATGGCCAAGATGTCCACATCTTCTCGAGGCTATAAGGGGAAGAAACCATCTGAATCTTGGAGAGTAGAGCAGAGCGCACAGCTAGATGCGCACACTGGACGAACAGAGGGAGTTGCTGAGCAGAAATATGACCTCACACGCCCATGGGACCCTAACTTGTGATCCCTACAGAGGTACTGTCGAGCCAACGACGTTAAACAAAGGCGCTCGCAGGGAGGCAGCCCTGCACGGTTTGCAATTCTTTTACATTTCGGTTTATTTACTTATTATGTTGTTTTGAGTCATTATTGTCACATTGTACCTTGGAAAGGATTTGGTTTCATTTTGCAGGGATTGGACTTAGTCGGCCGGATAATTCCCTTGGAGCTACGCATTTTAGCCCCGGACTTGATCCGAGTTCAACCGACCACCGTCTACACCCCAGGGGAGTCTCGTTCTACCCTTTTCCTTTCCTTATCTATTTATTGCATGCATTTGTGTGTCTAGATTTGAGTCGTGCCGTGAGGACACGGCTCATTTCAAAAGTGTGGGGTGGGAGAGTCAGTATTGAGTCAGCATGCCCACCATACAGAGTCAGCACGTTTCGAGTCATTTTTAAAATTTTTGTACATGATACTTCACTATTTCCTAGACTTGCAGTATTGGATAATGATTGGGTGAAATAGATATAGCCGATTTTACATGCATGTCTTGGTGAAAATTGATTTGTGCGACTAGCATGTGATCTTAAAATTTTGCGTGCCTTTGTTAGTTGAGATAAACAGGGATGTGGAGTTGATAGCAATGCCCTAGAGAGACTTGACAGATCGTTCAAAGGCCGAACTCAGAATATGTGGTTATGTGGAGTTCGTGGAGGCTAGCACTTCGAGGCAACATAGTACGAGTCTGCTCCGCCGCTGCGGTACCCTTTGCGGTTGGTCGGGACGGGAAAACTTCACACCGTCCAAGCTCTAGTCCAAGTAGCCGAGAAAACAGGCAAGCGACCCTTGACTTGACCCGTGTCGAAAGGACGATGATGAGTAAGAGCAGGAAGGTTTCTAATCCGAGTAGCCGGGAAAATAGACGAGCGACCCTCGGCTTGACTCGCGTCAAAAGGAGGAGAAACCACGGTTCGATCAAATCACAATCCGCACTACAAAGCAACAAATTCACAACCATCGTGATAGTCCACACGTCTCATGTGACAGCATCATTGAAATTCCGAATCAGATGACACTATAGCTGACCGAAATCTCTCAACACTTTGGAGCTCGAATCAATCACGTGCAAGAAAAAGCGGCAAAGCATAACCACATAGCAGCGAGTTCGAGCCCGAGAATGAGGGTTCATGGGTCTAAACAGGGCTATCTCCAGATACATCCGAATTGATTTGCATCTCGACCCAAAGGTAACACGTATCTTTAACCCATGTTTTAGCACAAAGACATTAGTAGCGAGCATGCATAACAGGCGAGATCTAGAGTAATCGATTCATGTCCATGTAGCACGTCTAGGATGACCGAAGCTTTGTGATGTTCGTACTTCATTTTTTCCTCTTATGACCTAGTCCTTGTTCGGGACGAACAAGTTTAAGTGTGGGGTGGTTTGATGAGCCGTATTTATACGACTTGTCGAGTCATTAAATCCCACCATTTCATTCACTTTATTATGCGAACAGTTACTTTTTAGTGTTGTTTCGTGTTTCAGGTGATTTGGAAGCTCTAGGAGGAATCACGCTTAAAAGACGGCATTTTCATGCCAGAAACATCGCAATTGAAGATCAGACCAAAGGAGGGCCGTGAACAGTGTTTTTCGGCTCGTGAACAGTAACTCCGGCGTGAATAGTGATTCCGGCGTGAATAGTAACTCCGGCGTGAACAGTGTCCGATGAACAGTAATTCCGGCCCATGAACAGTACTTCGGAAAAAAGTCCAAGTTCCAAAGTCCAGCAGCCGGCCCAATTTGTATGCGACGCTAGGGTTTCGTAGCTTTATGACCAAGTTAGGGTTTCTCAAACCCTATAAATAGAAGAGCAGTGCTGCCATCCATAATCATCCCATCTCATATTCGAATACTATTCTCTTCACTTGGCCGTGCACCACCTGCTGCTCTCCATTCCTCCGCCGGATCTCAGCCTTGCTCAGCCGTACCCTCCTCCGTGCGCCGCCCATAGCCACCGTGCCTTGCTTTTGAAATCTCGATCTCATAGTGAAGTTCTTGTCCCTTTTATTTCCCTGCATTATTTAATTATGAATATGTGTAACTAAAACCCATATTCGGGTTAGGGTTAAATAATTGTGACTTATGTTTTTGAGATTTGAATCTTAATGCTTGTTTTATTATTCCATTAAACCTTGTGCTAATTATCTCGATTAATATTGTGAAACTGAGTTGATACCCGGAAAGGTTAGATTTAGTTGAACGATATAAATCCATTGTTTACTGTTTGTTTGATACTAGAGAGCTACAAACAAATAGAGCACTAATTTGATATATCTTGAAATGGAGTATTGAATTATTAGGTTTAAAAGAATTAGAAACATGATATTTAGAAATCAATGATAAAACCAAGTTACAATTGAATAATACCCTAACCTGAATATTTCTTTGATTGATAAATCCCTTGCAATTTTCGATTATTACACTAACCTTTACTTTCACATTAGTTTCTTGTTTTTTCTCTATTACAGAACGAAGTAGTAACCATCTAGCTCCCTAGGGTTCGACCCTTACTCATCACTGTACTAACCCACAGCCAAGAGCGAGGAAAAATATAAATTGTTTTTGCACAGGTACGACGACAGCCTGTTCAATACCTTCAGCAAGCATTTCCGCAATGAGTTTCTCCATCTCCTATTTCTGAAATCTGGGATATCGATAGGGGCGGACGCTGACTGGGGCTAAGCCAGAAACTAAAGGGATATGATGGTCATGGGCGCGGGGTGGGGGAAGGCTTTTTGGTGGCTCAAATATGGTGGTGAACTGGGTTAGGAGTGTGTGTAGGTCTTGGTGTTGGGTGGTGTTTAGGGTAGTGGGAATGGATGGTAAAGTGGCTGTGGAGGTTTCCAAATCATGACACTCTACCACTGTCATGTTGAAAAGTGTCATCACGCCATCAGTATGGTGTGTGCGCCGCAATTGTCCCAATGACAAGGATGTAAACTGGGCTGTTGAACCCATGCCGATCAACTTAAGTTCCTTCCCTTTGTGATCAAAGCTGAGCCATAGCTCTTTGTAATCAAACTTGACAGGCCCCACGTTTGCTAACCACTGCGCGCCCAAGATGGCGTCTGCACCATAAATGGGAAGGAGGTAAAAGTCAATGGTAAATAGCTCATCCCCCGAGCTAACGATTACGTCCTTGCATACTCCCTCACAGCGCAACTCATCTCCGTTGCCTACTGTGACACTAAGGTGGTGGGTGGTTTCCACCACGAGGCCTACATTTTTAGCAACACGGGACTGCAAAAAATTATGTGTAGAGCCACTATCGATAAGTATGGTTACCTTGCGCCCTGCCAGAGCTCCTTCCAGACGTAGTGTGCGTGGTACCGGTTGGCCTTGCATGGCATGGTATGAGATGGCTGGAATCTCATCAAGCGTGATCACCTCAGTGGTTGGAGGTTGGCATTCAGCTAAGGGTAGCTCGTCTTCTTCTTCCTCCAGGTGGTCGTCATTCATCAAGAGACAATGAAACTTAGTCTTGCACTGGTGCCCTGGTTGGTAGCGCTCATCACACGTAAAACACAGTCCCTTCTCACGACGGGTTGCTATCTCGGTCGCCGTGAGTTTACGTATAGGGAGGGGTTGTGCTGGTTGCCCACTACGTATCAGTGCGGTGTTAGGCGTGGTTTGATGTGGTGCAGGCAAGGAGGGGCGCCAGCCAGGTGGGCGACCAGATGACACACGCATGGGATGCAGCTTTTGGTCGGCGATCCGTGCCATGCCCATGGCTGTGCGAAGCGTGGTTGGGCGCAGCATGACCAACTCACGTTGTATCTCGTCCCTTAGCCCAGCGAGGAAACGATCCAGCAAGTTCTCGGGACCAAGCTTCGGAGTGCGTGATGACAGATGTTCGAACTCAGTGATGTAGGCAGCGACGGAGGTCGTTTGGACCAACTTGTTAATGCCGACGCCCAGACTTTCATACATGGATGGCCCAAAACGTTGCAGCAGGTCTTTGGTGAAAGCAAACCAGTCGCTCACCTGGTGAGTTATGTAGAGCCATTGATACCAGCGTAGCGCTTCACCTGCGATGTAGAAGGTGGTTATTGTCATGCGTTGATCCGGCGGGATCCGGTTAAACTCAAAGTTGTAGTTGCTGGGTCATCTTCTTCCTTGAATTTCGCAGCAACAAGTCTCGATTAGGGTCTTCGATGGTGGCAAGATTGTCGTCTTGTAGTGCTATCTTCTTGTGTGATGAAATAGTACCTTGGATATCTAATTGGACCACGTAAATTCGCTGTCCGAATTCAATATTTCCACCCTTACACTGTGCCTGGGGTTACAGTAAATTCGAATATGGGATTAAATCCAAAAGAGATTAACACTTTGTTCTTCGGCAATAGAACAAAGAAAACTTAGGGTTTGAGTGTTTTGTAATCAAGAGAAGAGGATAATTGTTTCTATCAATTGCACAGCAATCTTTCGTATCCCATGATTGAGAAAACAATCTCAATTTATAGAGAAACAATCGGGTATGAACAGTAGATGCGTCTATAGACTGAACAGGCACATCTGTTGCATTCATGCGTTCGCATGCTCCATGGCATGCGTTCGCATGCTCCATGAAACGTTGCATCTTTTGCCTTATTTCATGCGGTCGCATGAATTATTTCATGCGGTCGCATGACCTTGAGCAGTCGCATAGAAATCTCATGCGTTCGCATGAGCGGTCGCATGACCCAACCCGAGGCATGAGAATCTCATGCGGTCGCATGATATTCTCATGCGGTCGCATGATTATCATGCGGTCGCATGAAAACCTGAAAATCACTAACAATCCTCCCCCATTTTTGGGTTTTCTTTTGAATCACAAAATACCTTGTTTTTAAGTAAAACATGCATAAACGGAAATGTCGAAAACGATTGAATTTCCGCATAGTGTAATCACGCATACAATATACCCGAATTGAAATGGTGTCACTAAGGATTGAACCAATCAATTCATTTGGGTATTTGACGGCGACACACTCATGTATTACTTCACAAACCGTTAAGTTAACTTGACTCTTAATGGTCCTTGAGTCCCTATCCATTCATAAACGTATTGAGATTAAACCCGATATCTCATAAAGCGACCAGAAACTTTACGTTTATATAGGTAAATTCTTTAATGGGTCACACCGCCCGATTGTGCTCCTACACCTAGCACTTTTTCAAAGAATCTATTAAGAAGAGTTCATCTTCAGCCTAAACCTTTGTAGGTACTGAACACATACTTGGGGATGCATATTTGTGTTCATCAATCTTCTAGGAATGGGCTTTCCGCATTGAATTCAGCTCTAACGCTAGTTAGATGTGAATTGGGTGTCCCACGACTAGACGATTATATGGGTTTTGTCCCATCCCCTTTATCGACTCGGAAAATAAGTCTCTAGCTAATCCTTCGTCAAGTGATTAGCTTACTTTTTGTTAAAACCTAACAAACTTCATAGACATCACCACATGCATAATGAGCTCACTTACTGCACTATGTCTAACACCTAGGTGTCTAGACCACATTGTATACATGGCCAAATCCTTTAGCCAATGTATCAGCGCTGTCACAATGTATCGATATTGGTGATATCGGTCTTTCCCCCAATGAAATTTCATATATCATGTTCTCTAATCATCCCTCTTCTTTTGAAGCACCGACTAGAGCAACAAACTCATATTTCATTGTTAAACTTATGATGCAAGTTTATTTCTTAGATTCCCATTAAATGATCTTCCCCAAGTAAAATTACCCTTCTACTTGTATAGGAATATCCTTCCTCATTTAAATCTAACGTGCATAAGAAAATCCTTCTTATGACCGAAGGAAATTAAGAACATGCAAGACCAAAATTCATTGTTCTCTTAAGGTACCTAAATACCCTATGAGCCGCTTGTCAATGTTACATACTAGGGTTACTAGTATATCAACTAAGCTTACCCACCGCAAGTGCGATGTCAGGTCTAGCATATATCATAATATAAATCAACACTTTGATTAGTGTTCTCTTTCAACTTTTAACCTTATAAGTCCCAAATTTATCAAGAGTTTCACTCTTATAAATTCTACTATAAATATTGAAAGAACCAAGAGAAGAATACATATTCCAAGTTTGTAACTTGAACATCAAAGCGTTATCATTTCAAAATTCAACCTTTGAAATTTGCACCAAATGTTACTTATGCAATCAACAAACCATGATATGCAAGCATGCACCAAGTAACACGTGAATACAAGAACTATACAAATATATGTGTTATTCTAGATTCAACATGTAAGTCACACATGGAGAATCACAATCAGAATTCCATATCAAAACTTGTATTTGATTTAAATACACAGTTTTCCGACATGTTAAACAACACCCTTTTCAGTATAGTAATCATCCAATACCTATCTTAAGGTGTTCTTCACTAATATGAACCCTTAGTGAATATTTCAAATCTAGAAACTCAAATAATCACTAACCTAGTGATATTTGAACCACAAACTCCACCAATCAAGTTTATCGACCCGATAAACTTACAAGTATACTTACCGGAGTTACATATCAAAATTTCTTTTGATTATATTCTGGCCGAAATCATCAACACACACATATATTATAATTCATAACACATACACAACAAGGCATTAGCCTAAAGTATGCCTCAACTTAATAATATCAGATTTATCACGTAAGGAGATAAATCTTCAATATTAACGGTCAAACCAATTCTCAGTCTAAGTTAACCTTTCCCTTGGAAACTTAACTTTATATGAGAAGCAAGTTCTCATGTTCTAAATCAGTTTGAATGAGGCCCTTAACATGTATGATTTCAATATCCTTATAGAGCGTAACCAAGATAAGAACAAAAGCAACATTGCATATCTAGATTCAATACTTACTTCTTGATTTAAATAAACATATCAATATATAGATGAATCAAAAGACATTAATAAGCATAATCTAAGACAGATGCATAAACATAGCTTAAGTGATCTTTTCATGCATGTAATACTTTCACTAAAGCTTCTCATAAGTGACCGAAATAACTATGAATTCAGTGATAATATGCAATCATGAACTTCACTAATCAAATTACATCATCGTGAAAACTTACATACTCATGGACTATAATAGCATATTAGAAAATTCATCTAATGAAAATCATTGTTAAATCCATCAAAACCACATGCTTCAAAATCATACGCATCATCAAAATCTAACTGATCATATGCTAATTGAATATATCAAAATAACAAAATTAATTTAATTTTCAACTCTTCGAAATTTGCTACATAATCAATTTCACATTAAACAGCCATTAATCATGCTACTACCGAAATATGATAAAATCTCAGAAACAAGCAACTCAAACAGATCATATTAAGTGGCGCATGCTTCACTTATTAGACTCATCAAGTAAAGAAATAAGTAGACAATTTAACGATCGAACCTGTCACGTAGATGCGCCTTTTGAGTCCTTTGTCATGAATGGTGAGACAGCAACTTATTCTCCACGCATTTCCTTTGTCCATTTTCCAAATTCACATAGACCAACATTCGATATGCATAAATCGAAGCTGACATCTCAGCCAAGTTAAAAACAAAGCAAAGGGAGAAAGTAAAATGCTTCAACGGCAGCCTGCCGCTTCAATTCAAATCCCAAATCAAGTAGGCCAATTCCACTTCGTTGACTGACATAGAAGTCAAGACTTCCGGATCCGCGTAACATTTAATTTCCAGTGTTTAAATCATATTCATTTCTCCATTACTAGGAGCAGCAATAGGATTTCCCAGTACCACTGAATCATCAGGTGCTGACACTGAAACTGATTGTATAGATATTTGTTCATATCTATATTTTTCAATCAACCTCCCTGTCCCTGTAATAGCCTTTGATGCACTCAGTATCAAACTTCCATTAGAAAACAATTGAACAAATTCAATTAAATAGATAAATCTAATGAAGATTAGAACTGAAAGAATGAATCCAGTTTGATTCATTTTCATCAACCGTAACCAAACATTGGATTTCATTCCAAATGGAATGACGATGGTCCGTTTATCCATCTCATGCCTTCCTTTTACTCAAGAGGGTGGACGCTTCTTGTAACTTGGTTTTGATTTCCACATCTACATCTGGTTTTCCAATCAGCTTGCCACGAATTGAAATATGATGTCAATGCACTTCCAGCAAAATCATAAATTGCGGCTGGAAAATTCTCCTCCAAGAATCGACTTTGCTGATGGTATCAAGCCAAACATGCTTTTATTGAATCAAACCCCGTTTAGGGCTTTCACTGACACATCTGATTTCCGCAAGCCGTAGGATTTGCATACGATATTCAATCGGAGATTTAGTCGCACCAGAATCATCAATTCATTGCAACAATTCCAAATCCTATCAGCCACTCAATCTCTCGCCTGAGTAGATCCATGTGCCGCAAACTAAATTCGTTGGTTCCGATGAGCCGAATCCAATTCAGAGTATCAGTCAACAAATTTTGTAGCCGTTGCCCAAACACGCACAAGCTCTAATCTTGTAGACTGCAACCAGATATGTTGCTGAAGATGCTTGAGGGAGAAGTTGGTGAATCGACGCCATTCACTTCGGCTTCAGAAGCGTCTCTTTCTTGCTTTGGCCGCAGTATCTTCCCAACAACACTTTTGTGTTTCTACACCAAAAAACTGAATTAAATGAACAACTTATTCAATTCAAAAATAAATTATAACTGAAACAAGTAGCCCTTTTTAGTGCTCCATAAGTGGTCTTTCGTGACTTTGTTCTTCTTCCAATTTCACCAATAATTCCTCCAACTATGGCTCTGCAGTCTGCGCAGCACAAACAGAATTAGTTAAACAAATTGTGTAAATCAATTTAATCGAAACAGAACAACCCCTTTCTCAGTGTGTCTATCTTAAAGCTTCAGGCCCCAATTCTTCTATTCTTCTTAAACCATTGCTGGAAACTCAATTCCTTCATCTTTTCCAATTGCAGCAATACGTTGACAAATCCGAAAAGTTCATTCCTTCAAGTTTTCCAACTTATCTCATGCTCGCCATCGATAGGAACATATTGAATTCGTTTGTAGTTGCTGGGTCATCTTCTTCCTCGAATTTCGCAGCAACAAGTCTCGGTTAGGGTCTTCGATGGTGGCAAGATTGTCGTCTTGTAGTGCTATCTTCTTGTGTGATGAAATAGTACCTTGGATATCTAATTGGACCACGTAAATTCGATGTCCGAATTCAATATTTCCACCCTTACACTGTGCCTGGGGTTACAGGAAATTCGAATATGGGATTAAATCCAAAAGAGATTAACACTTTGTTCTTCGGCAATAGAACAAAGAAAACTTAGGGTTTGAGTGTTTTGTAATCAAGAGAAGAGGATAATTGTTTCTATCAATTGCACAGCAATCTTTCGTATCCCATGATTGAGAAAACAATCTCAATTTATAGAGAAACAATCGGGTATGAACAGTAGATGCGTCTATAGACTGAACAGGCACATCTGTTGCATTCATGCGTTCGCATGCTCCATGGCATGCGTTCGCATGCTCCATGAAACGTTGCATCTTTTGCCTTATTTCATGCGGTCGCATGAATTATTTCATGCGGTCGCATGACCTTGAGCAGTCGCATAGAAATCTCATGCGTTCGCATGAGCGGTCGCATGACCCAACCCGAGGCATGAGAATCTCATGCGGTCGCATGATTATCATGCGGTCGCATGAAAACCTGAAAATAACTAACAAAAGTAACGCTCCATCTGGAAGATCCAGCCCTCCACTGCGTCACCAGAGAAGAGTGGAACATCGATCCGGAGCTGCTTGTTAGCTGGAGTGATTTCGGACAACGGCTGACCCGCGTACTGGACGATCATTCCTTGAGAGCGGGGACTGTCATGCGGACTCAGCAGCCCTGCATAGTTCGGCGGTGTGGACAAGAGAGGTGGTGCAGTGATGTCGTCTCCATTGGCACCGATGGGTCTCTTATCAGGGCGTCCTTCGATAGGGTGTTTGCCGAGCATCATCTGTTCGAACATCTCCATGATCTTATCAAGTCTCGCATCGCGTTTGGCATTGTCTGCAGCCTGCTAAGCTTCAAATACTTGTGACCGAGTTGTCAGATCTGCAACACTCTGCGAGAGCGCAGCAATCACCTCCGTTTGGCTACCGTGTGTCAGGCATACTCAATGAAGAAGCACCAAATGATGCAAAGTAGACCTGGGCTCGGGTCGGTTTGGGCCGAATTTTTGCAAAAACCGAACCGAAACACGAAAATTCGGTTCGGGTTCGGGCTTTTTCAAAGCAAAAACCGATTAAAACCCAAAAATTCGGTCCGGTTCGGGTTCGGGTTTTTTTGGGCTTTTATTTTTTGGTCTTTTTCGGTCTTTTTCGATCTTTTTCGGTTTTTTCGGTTTTTTCTGGGTTTTTTCGGGTTTTTTTCGGCATTCGGTTCGGTTCGGGCTTTCGGTCCCAGAAAAATCAAAACCGAGACCGAACCGAATGTTGAGAATCGGTTCGGGTTTTTTTCGGTCCGGTTTTCGGTCCGATAAAAACTGACCCGTTCGATCTTTTTTCGGTTCGGTTCGACTTTTTTTCGGTCTTCGGTTTTGGATGCCCACCCCTATTGCAAAGTGTGTAGAATGGAATAGAAAGTTTAGAAGAAGACAGATAGGTTTTGGGTTTTCAATTTTCCGAATACTTTATTCAATCACCTTTCCTTCTTTTATACTGACACACTCAACAGTATTCATGCATAGCATGCCAGCCTATTCTACTCTCTATCTATCGGTCCACGTGCCCTTCACCCATTTGCCCCCTTCCGTCACACCCAATGCGTTCAGCCAGCTCATAATCCTTGCTTGAATACCGTTGGGCACGTGCCTTCTCCCTCTCTCCTCACCTTAGCTTGCCATCTGTCCCTCCTTTACTTGTTGTTGCATTTTCTCCTGCATCAGATGCCCTAAGCACTAAGTTTTGAGTGGAACTGGTGCCTTCATGTGAAATTATGTATGTTTGTTGGAAATGACAATTTTAGTAAAAACATTAGATAAACATGCATTTTCAGCTAGTAAATGCAAAATTTACCTGCTGAAAACTTATGAAAGAAGCTATTTTGAAAAGGCAAAAAAAAAATCAAATTAGAAAACCTTCTGATCTCAGCATAGAGATGTATTGCCTGATACTTCTCAAAATTGACAGTTTTGTGATTTGCTACCAATTTTGATGAACAATTCTGTAATCATAAGATCTCATAGATTCCTCACTTTTTTGGCTACACATTTTCATCATCAAAAAGATTCCCATGACTGACAAGTCCTAACAACTCATCAACCTTGTTTTCATCTCCAATCTCAAAATCCACCAACACCCACAACCCAAATCCACCAAAGTCTTCACCTTTCACAACAATGGCGACACCATCTCTCAACCCTTTTCGCCTCATCCCCATCTTCGTCCTCCTCTGCCTCCAAACCCTAGTTTCATCATCCAATTTGTACAAACTAAAGCACCTAAATTCACAATCCTTTTCCAATCGAATAACCAAATCCCTCAATTACACTCCACCCACTCGCTATTTCGAAGTCACCAAACCGATCCAAACCCCCAAAACCATCCCTTTTTCTTACCTAATTTTGCAGCATGATTTTGGGTTCACTTACGGCCAGCCTCCGGTTCAGGTCAAATACCATCCGCCGCCCAATTCGGCGGCGGAGAAGTATGAGAAGATTGTGTTGGAGTGGAGTGCTGAATGTAGAGGGAGACAGTTTGATCGAATTTTTGGGGTTTGGCTCGGTGGGATTGAGCTTCTCAGAAGCTGCACAGCTTAGCCTAAAGCTACAGGTATTGTGTGGACTGTTGAGAAGGATGTTACTAAGTATTATTCAGCTCTTATGAAGAATCAAACTCTCGCGATTTATCTCGGAAATGTAGTTGATAGTACTTATACCGGTGTGTATCATGTTAATGTTATGTTTCATTTTTATCCGTTGGCGAAAGGCGAGGAATTTGACAAGGATTTGAGTGGAGGTGCGAGTGGTTACGAGGATAAGTCGTGGGCGGATTTGATCGTGCCGGTGTCTAGGACTTTTGCGTTGAAAGATGGGTTGTGGTTTGAGGTAGTGAATTCGAGTGTTGCGCAAGGTAAGGAGGTGATGATTCCTTTGAATGCGTATAGAGCTGTGTTGGAGGTTTATGTGTCTCCGCAAGAGAATGATGAGTTTTGGTACACCAATCTTCCGAATGATTATATTGCAGCGAATAATTTGACGGATTACCCCGGGAATGGGGCTTTTAGAGAGGTGTTGGTTTATTTGGATGGAGTAGTTGTCGGGGCAGTGTTTCCTTTTACGGTGATTTATACCGGGGGAGTGAATCCTTTGCTGTGGAGGCCTATTACCGGCATCGGGTCGTTTGATCTCCCGACGTACAATATTGAAATCACTCCGTTTTTAGGGAATTTGCTGGACGGAAAAAGTCATGAAATTAGCTTTGGTGTTACGAATGCGTTGAATGTGTGGTACGTTAACGCGAATTTGCATCTTTGGTTAGATAGTAAGACTGATAAGACTTCAGGGAAGCTCTTGCAACAAAGAATCAAGCTGCTTTTTGTTTCTTCGAATTCTCATTTCTCGGGTACGGATGCAAGCTTTTTAATCACCGCACAAAGGCAAATATCAGCCAGAGGATGGGTTAAATCCTCTCATGGGAAGATTACGACAGCATGGAGTCAGAGGCTTATGTTTAAGAACAAAATGATTATGGCGAACAGTGGTGGATCCAGCATTTTTTTGACCGGGGGCAAAAAAAAATTCTTCAGAAGTGATGTTGTAGCAATGGAGCTTTTTGAAGATTTTTTTTTTGTCAAATTCGCCTATGCAGGATTTGATACAGGTGAAAAACGAGTTATTGTTAATAAAATTTGATTTTTCTTTTATGTGAGTTTTAATCTATATTTTTTTTTTGATTATGAGCTCATGCTCTTAAGGTAGTATCTGCTCAATTTTGAGCTCTTGAGTTTTAATCTATATTGAACTCGGCTGAAAGTGGACTGAAACTAAGTAAATTTTTTACATAATTGAGAGTATTATAATAAATTTAAATTTATTCTTGGATTATTGGGGGCATGGTATAAAAATCATTGGGGCAAATGTTAAAATTATTAATGCATTAAGCCAATTATCCTACTAAGATTGAGAAATTGAAAAAAATGAGGGGGGGCAGCTGCCCCCATTAGCTTCAATGTGGATCCGCCCATGAATCGGCGAATAACGCAAATTTGCAACTAGTGCGTCGACGCATTAGACTCCTGGAACATGTAGAATCGGAGCTCCCAACTTCGAGGTACAAGAAAAGTTCCCATAAACAGTTTCCTCTTTACTTGTACTTGTACTCCAATACTATTGATCAAGGGAACGAAAGTTACGTGGCAGAAACAAATCTCACATTCGCATTTAACGTGGAGTGGAGAAGCAAAGGAAATTGGGTAACGAGAAATTTAATTAAAACCTCGGTGAGCAATGTGCAGGGCGGGTTAGGTCAAATGGTCGTCAAGAATGGTTTAGTAGTCAGCGGTTTGGGGAGCATGCAGCAAGCGTATGACTGATTACAAGCATAATGACTTGTGCTACTTTAGGAATGTCAGCAGCTCGAACTACACCATTCTTTACGATAGAGTTGGAGACGAATGCTCGAAAACGAATAAGTTCTGGACGGTTTTGGATCTTAAAGGTAAAGCATTCCATGCTCAAATGTCTCTTCTGGACTCCTATATGGAGTTTTAGGCCAGGCAGGTTAAGTCATTTGTCAATTGTTTCGCATAAAGATCAATAATAATGGCAATGCTTTATTATTTAGTAAATAATTATACTATCTATTTATTGGATAACATGTCATGTCATATTTTTGTTTGTTGTCATATAATGAGAAAAAAATGATCTGGTGCAAAGCAGCTGTTATGTATATCTAATGTTGCAATTTTTTTTTTATGAAACTAATGTTG
This sequence comes from Rhodiola kirilowii, assembly GCA_033675215.1. Lineage (NCBI taxonomy): Eukaryota > Viridiplantae > Streptophyta > Magnoliopsida > Saxifragales > Crassulaceae > Rhodiola > Rhodiola kirilowii. The sequence continues at coordinate 56,238,032 of CM066201.1, forward strand.
TCAGTTTTTTTTTATTTGGGCTGGTTAAGTTAGTTAATACCTATTTTTTGTGAGGGGTTATGAGGATTCGAAACCAGGAAGCGACCTAGGCCCCCGGCAAGCGGCTTCACTGAGTCAAACTCAATCCTCAACTAATGTTGTCAGTTGAAATCCAAAATTATTTTGTTTTTTTATGGAACAGAATTATATTGGTTTGAATAATAAAATTATAAAGTTTATGACACTGATATGAAAGTACATAATTTTCTGAAACGACGCAGAATTTTGAATAAAATATTCATAAATTTGTTTTGAGACATTGATGAAAATAAACCATTTTAATATTTAGAATAATGTAAATCTTAGATGATTAGTATAATATTAGATTCAATCAATATACTGAAAAAAGATCCGTACAAAATGCATATTTTTGTAAAAATTACAAACAGTCTTTGATTTGATCATTTGAACGGATGACATTAAATCTTGTCATGTGATTACTTTTTGATCAATTTATCAGTGACGAAGTATATCATACTTTTTGTGTATCAACGGAGAATTAAAACTCAATTTTAACAAACTTTACATTTTAAACTTGTACATGATCTTTTCTCCAATATACTCCGATTCATGTAATAGAACTTGGCTTAATGGGCCGAGGTTATGTCGAAGCCCAATGACTTGCTGTTCAGATGTTCAAGCCCAAATACGAAGTGGTGTGACTTTGACTCAAGTGATAAGCAGAATCTGCTGAAGTTATAAGTACTGGATATTTTAAATAGAGACCGCTTCTCAATAATTGAAGCTGCTTATCATTATCATATCAGAGGAGGACAAATGACAAAACGAGGCATATATAGTTCAATATATGTTTTTCTCTCATTAAATATAAAAAATATACTTCGAATTATTGACAATATTTTTATTGCTCATTTGAAATAGTCAAATATGTTATGAAAAGGATTGATATAATTTAGATGGGCAAGCATATGGAAAGAGAAATGTGGATAATTTTATTTTGTTTCTTTCTTCTTGTTCATATTTTCTTTAGACGATGGAGAACAAATTGGACACCTTAATAGTCGGGATTTAGAAGGCTCACCACATTAAATTGTTGTGAGTGTCAAAATAAGGTCGTTATGATCAAAATGATTCGTTTTAAAAATATTTCAATGAAACTATCAATTGAAATGACATCCTTTTTTGTTGAAATGATATCGTTTTTATTGAAACAACGTTGTTTTGGCTCGCAGTATTTAACTGTGTGCTTTTATAAAAAAAAGTTCTACAAATAGAAATGAACGATTTTCAAACTCATGTCACAATTTGCATCGGAAGTGTTTGAATAATAGACCTTTTGGTCAATAACCAAGAATATGATCCTTAGATCACCACATATTGTGTCAATTTAATTCAATAATGTTAACACTTCCAAAGAGGCTAACCTTTAAGGCTTTAATGACTTCACATAGATGAGGGCTCGGTCTAGTGGTAGGTCATCTGATTCAACATAGGCTAGTGGCAAGATATGAGATCCAACGTGACATAGTTGCAACACGTTCAATACAAACCTTGAGCTTTATTTCCATATGGAAAACCACATCCGTGACTAAAATTTTAAATTTCTAGATCCAGATCAGTATTTATAGTAAATAGTACTTACTAAGAGTGGATAAATCTCATTTATTTTTTCTATAAACAAACTTTAAACCCCTAAAAAAAGATGTTACGTGGGAGGAATATGTGAATTGTTCAATTATAATATTATATGCGAAATTATTAAGAGAGTTTATTTGGAGGAATTTCAAATATAGCAGACTGTTTAGAAAATACCAAATTGTTCACAAGTATAACAAATTGTCCAGGAAAATATATAATAAATCGTTTAGTAAATACTAAAATTTTCACGAAATAACAAACCGTTCACAAATATATAGCAAATTGCTAAAAACCTATATGAATAATTTAAATTTTCCCGAAATATTCGTGTTGCATCTTTTAGAACAATTATAGTATACATAGATAATAAGATCTGCACTCGATCGTCACTTATTATTTTTGGTTCACACTAAAGATTAAATTCCACTAATATAGATAAGGAATGAACAATCCACAAATTCATATCATAAAATGCATTTAGGAAGTTTGTACTCACCACTACGACTACCGTGACCATGACCTTAGACCACTTACCATTTTGCCAGCTTCACACTTCACTATGGGATAAATATTTGATTATTCATGTGTGGACTTTCACTCATGAAACAGTTCGTTTCTTAGTTTTATTTTCTTACAAAGAAATACACAATAGTGACAATTTTTTAATAATTAATAACTACAATTAACAAAAGCATGACTCATGGTGTAAGCATCTAAAGATGCTAAATAATAGTCATAAATTAATGGGAACTATGTACCTACCACATTGGACTCTTTTAGATAGAATACTAGCAATAATTGAATCTAATTATCAACTCCGAGAAGTTTTTTTTTTGATTACATCAACTCCGAGAAGTTATCACTTGCTCTAATCTATTCTCTATTATACCCTCATAATATTATTCCTTTATTTTTAAAAAAATTCTACAACTTGTTTTAATGTAATATAGAAAAGTCATGATAAAAGGAGACCAAAAGTTGCTCTAAATTATTCTCCATTATACCCTCATAATATTCATCCTTTAAATTTTTTTTAAATCTCCAACTTGTTTTAATGTAATATTGAAAGGTAATGATAAAAACAGAGCAAAAGTGATATAAAAATTAGGGAAAAGTACACATTGGTGTCCTGAACTATCGACATTTTTCAATTGAAGGTCCAAACTATTGATTTTTCCAATCAAGGGCAAAAAATAAATTAAATTGACAAATTTTCGAACAATGAGCACCGTAGCTACACCGTGATTAAATTGCTAATTCAATTATGTGAATCCCGTTAATAACGACTCAATAAAAAGATCTATTGGTACTAAAGAATAAAGATCGAATTTAATACGTTAAGAGTTCATGGTGAACTTGTTGGGTGATTTTCAACGTGGTTCACATGGTTGAGTTCACAATTTAATCACGATTTAGCTACAGTGTTCGGTGTTCAAAAATTTGTGAATTTATTTTTTATTTTGCCCCTGATTGGAAAAATCAATAGTTTGGACCTTCAATTGGAAAATGTCGATAGTTCAGGGCACCAATGTGTACTTTTCCCTAAAAATTATTATTTTTCTTTCAATTTATTCATTCACTAGTAGGTCATCAAAACAATGATATAATATAATTATGCTAATTGCGCATGGTTCCTACGTAAACACTCATTTTATTAATGCCTTTTTATCAATAAAAGATCAAATGTGGTCTCCATGTTCACTTCTATCCCATGCTCGAAAAGATAATAAACGCTTGGCGCATGACGTTATTCGTCAGCAAATGTTCATTTGCAATCTATTTTAGACATACAGATCGACAAAGTTATGCACAATTTGTAAAAAAAGGGGGGGGGGGGGGGGGGGGGGGGGGGGCATAAAATCATAATTTCTCAATAAATTTGACCTTCACAATCCCATCCATCATTAGTATTGAAAGAATAACAAAATAATACGAGGACGGGCGTGTCAAATGATCTGAATCGTCGATTTCTTGGTCACATGATCAACATAATCCTTTGTGCAGTACAACTATTATAGTGTTTATACATTTTAGAGTTTTTTTTATGCGTGATTTTACATTTTATCCATAACAAACACTACAAAGTAGACGAATACATAATATACATATTATATAAATACTTGGGAAAATGACAAAGATGGGGTATGAACTCATTGACAAATCACGGTCCGAACTTTGAAAATTGACAATTAAGGACAATTTCAAAATATTTTACTCCTCAATTTTACAATTAAGGGCAAGAAGGGTTTTTCAATTCATTCGTAGTTAACTTTGTTAATTGACGGAGTGATATTTTGTCAGTTAAGTGTTCTATGGGAATTAAAATATATTGAAATTGCCATTAATTGTCAATTTTCATAGTTCGGACCATAATTTGTCAATGTATGGTAGTTCATACCCCCTCTTTGTCAGTTTCCTAAATACTTTTATAGTGAGCAAGCGGATTAAAAACTTTAATCACTCATTGAAGCACATGCCATAAAATACCTCTATAACTTAGGGGTGGACAAAACCCGGCCCGACCCGGTCCACTTAATGTCGGGTTAGGGTTCACTTAACCAACCCGATATAATTTTCGGGTCGGGTTAGGGTTGAGGCTCGGGTTACCCAATTTCATAAGTAATATAAAAAATACTAGATTTTTAATGAGATTCAAACCTTATACCTCATCTGAATAAAAATTTATTTGCGTTCTCGTGATATATCACACTACATATGAATATGTAATTGATTTGCAATGAAAAATAAAACTGTAATACTAAACTTTAAAGTATTTATATTATGATAGATGACCATGAATATTTTATGCCTTTTATAAATTTTAGTTTTAGGATCGGATTCGGGTTCACATAATTGACCTGGTTTTTCGGGCCGGGTTAGGATTCGAATAACTGACCCGATCATTATTTCGGGCCGAGTTAGGACCAATCACAACTCGTCCCAACTCGTCCAACGCCCACCCCTACTATAACTTGAAACTCACGAGAAAATACGCACCTCCATGTCTTCATGGGAGAAATAGACAAAACAGCACCTGATACATTTAGGCTTTAGGTGCACATCAATTCAAGTCAACTCAACTGCAACCCTTTTCACACGTTATTAATACACTGATTTTGTGTGTATAATTATAACAACATCTCTCAAATGAATCTTATTATCATAGCATTAAAGAACCACATTATTCCATAACTTAATAAATATATTTTTCAACGCTTTATTTTTCCCATACACAAATTTGAAACGAAAAGAAAAGAAAAGAAAAATGGAACACAAACGGATCGTTGGAAGAATATTCCGTTAGACGAACAGTGCCAAAGTTCACTTTGCTTCCTTTCACTTTCAGCATCACAGACTCATAACTCATTGCCTATATAAACTAATCTCCAGTCACTGGCCCTTCTTATCAAATCAAATTCTACCTCACATTTCTCCTCGCAATCCGCCAATCACCAGGTACTGGTTTCTCTACATCTCCGCCAATCATCATAAAATGTTCGACTTTTTCGGTCAATCCCAGGATTCAAAATTTAGCCTCCTAAAATAAAAATCTCACCTTTATTCACCAATCGTGCAATTGATACTGTGATTGATCGTTTTGAGGTTGATTGAGATTTGGGTATTCGAGCTTTTATCGATTTGATGAGTTTCAGTAAACGACTGGGTTACGATTTCGATTAGGGCAAGTGATGCGCACATGATGATGAATTTTATACTGCATTTTCCAATTTCCAACCCACGTGGGTTTGCGTTGATTGAGATCTGTGTTTGGTTTGATTTGGTTTAGTTTAAATATGCTTGATCTGATCTAAGCTCTAACAATCTGTGTTGATCTGTTTTTTTGGTTTTCTAGGGTTTTTGAAGGATTGATTTTGTTGTTGTTTCAGTGATGGCGAGTGGGAGGAAGATTGAGAAGCTGGCGTCGATTGATGCACAGCTGCGGCTTTTGGTTCCTGCCAAAGTGAGTGAGGATGATAAGCTTGTTGAGTATGATGCTTTGCTGCTGGATCGGTTTCTGGACATTCTTCAGGATTTGCACGGTGAAGATCTCAGAGAAACTGTATGTGTTCTCTGTTCTCTCTCGCATTCTCTCCAAGCATATTCAACTCGATGATCTGTTTGTGTTTCTTGATCATTGATTACCCTGATTAGGAAATCACGTTACTGATAGAAAAATCAAATGTTTATGAAGTCGATTAGAGGATGTAAACGAAGGTGATTTAACGGGTTTGTTCACATTTTTCACTTTCAAAAGTTAGGAAATTGGGTTATCTGCTAGAAAAACAAAAATTTTGTGAATTTGAATTGAGGATGTATGTGTTAGAATTTACGTTTGTGGTTTGCCAATTGGGTCAGGATTAAGGTGGTTTATTGAGTTTGTAATGTTTTTCAGGTTCAAGAGTGTTATGAGCTTTCATCCGAATATGAAAAGAGTTATGATCAGAAGAAGCTGGACGAGCTTGGAAATTTGCTGACAAGTTTGGATCCGGGTGATTCCATTGTGATTGCCAAGTCTTTCTCACACATGCTTAACTTGGCTAACTTGGCGGAGGAAGTCCAAATTGCGCATAGGAGGAGGGTCAAGTTGAAGAAGGGGGACTTCAAGGATGAAGGCTCTGCCACTACTGAATCGGATATTGAAGAAACTTTCAAGAGACTTGTTGGGCAGTTGCACAAGTCTCCTGAAGAGGTTTTTGATGCGCTGAAAAATCAGACTGTGGATCTTGTCTTCACCGCACACCCTACTCAGTCTATTCGCCGATCTTTGCTTCAGAAGCACGGAAGGTTTGTGTTTCTATTTCTGCTTGTTCCTAAAAAATAAAAGGCATTCATTGGATTGGTTCTGATCATTGTTACATTTGTAATTGGTTAGGATAAGGAACTGCTTGACTCAGTTATATGCTAAGGACATCACTCCGGATGACAAGCAAGAACTCGACGAGGCTTTGCAGAGAGAGGTAATTGTCTCCGAAGGAAAATATTGTTATAAGTTTAGTGTTCCAATTTGGTCATTATGTAATGAACTATTATCATGGAATATGTAGATTCAAGCTGCTTTCCGTACTGATGAAATCCGAAGAACTCCTCCAACCCCGCAAGATGAGATGAGGGCGGGAATGAGTTACTTCCACGAAACCATCTGGAAAGGTGTCCCTAAATTTCTGCGTCGTATTGACACTGCACTGAAGAATATTGGGATTAATGAGCGTGTTCCTTACAATGCTCCACTCATTCAGTTCTCTTCTTGGATGGGTGGTGATCGTGATGGTATTTTCTTTCTCCAAATATTTTCTAGTACAAATTAGATTTGTGCTTGCAATTTGGCTTTTAACGTCTACAAATCTATCACAGGTAATCCACGAGTTACCCCTGAGGTTACGAGGGATGTTTGTTTGCTAGCTAGAATGATGGCTGCTAATTTGTACTATTCTCAAATCGAAGATCTCATGTTTGAGGTAAGCTCAATTCATAGGACCGTGTCGTAGATATATGCTTATATTGTTGAAATTTTTGCTAGATATCCTTTTCATTGGCATTTCTTTGTATCGGGATTGTAAAATTTCTGTGCTTTCCAATGTGTATGACCCCAGCTGTCTATGTGGCGTTGCACTGACGAACTCCGTGTTCGTGCTGATGAACTTTACAGAACTGCCAGGAGAGATGCCAAACACTATATTGGTGAATAATTATTCGAGAAATTGAGTCAAGTCTTCTGTTTATTTTCGAAGGTTCGTGCAACTAATTTATCAATGGACAACCTTAATTTATGCAGAGTTTTGGAAGCAAGTTCCTCCGAGCGAACCCTACCGCGTTATTCTTGGCGATGTCAGGGATAAGCTCTATCAAACCCGCGAACGATCTCGCCATTTGTTATCCCACGAGTCCTCTGACATACCTGAGGAATCAACTTTTACCAATATTGAGCAGGTACTTCAGTTCTACTTCTGTGAATATTTTATATGCCTTATTTCGTTGCAACTGATGATTTTTTTACTAACGATTGTAATTTTATTTTCTGCGTAGTTTTTGGAACCGTTGGAGTTGTGTTACAGATCACTCTGCGCCTCAGGTGACAGGCCAATCGCTGACGGAAGTCTTCTTGACTTCTTGCGTCAAGTCTCAACATTTGGGCTTTCCATGGTGAGACTCGACATCAGGCAAGAGTCTGAGCGCCACGCTGATGTCATGGATGCCATAACTAGGCACTTGGAAATTGGGTCTTACAAGGAGTGGTCCGAAGAAAAGAAGCAAGAATGGCTGTTATCTGAACTCAGCGGAAAGCGTCCACTCTTTGGATCAGATCTTCCAAAGACTGAAGAAATTTCTGATGTTTTGGACACCTTCCATGTCATAGCGGAACTTCCCGCTGATAGCTTTGGCGCTTACATCATCTCCATGGCCACCGCACCATCCGATGTGCTAGCTGTAGAGCTGTTGCAGCGCGAGTGTCGAGTGAAACAGCCTTTCAGGGTTGTTCCCCTCTTTGAGAAGCTTGACGATCTCGAAGCTGCTCCAGCCGCAGTGGCTCGCTTGTTCTCCATAGAGTGGTATAGAAATCGAATCAACGGGAAACAAGAAGTTATGATCGGATATTCTGATTCAGGTAAAGACGCAGGCAGGCTGTCCGCAGCTTGGCAGTTGTACAAGGCTCAAGAAGAACTTATCAAAGTCGCTAAGGAATACGGTGTGAAGCTGACAATGTTTCACGGCCGTGGAGGAACTGTTGGACGCGGAGGAGGCCCCACCCATCTCGCTATCCTCTCTCAACCCCCGGACACCATTCACGGGTCTCTTCGTGTTACTGTTCAAGGTGAAGTCATTGAACAGTCCTTCGGCGAGGAACACTTGTGTTTCAGAACTCTCCAGAGGTTCACGGCTGCTACATTGGAGCATGGTATGAACCCTCCCGTCTCTCCAAAACCAGAGTGGCGCGCTCTTCTGGATGAAATGGCTGTCGTAGCTACTGAGCAATATCGTTCTATTGTTTTCAAGGAACCCCGTTTCGTCGAGTACTTCCGCCTCGTAAGCACATTTTACTTATCACCCTTTTCTTCAATTCAATATAACAAGCTCCGAGTTCAATGTCTAAATAAGAGCTGATTTTGTTTTGCAGGCAACTCCAGAGTTGGAATATGGCCGGATGAACATCGGGAGTCGTCCATCAAAGCGAAAGCCAAGCGGTGGCATTGAGTCACTGCGTGCTATTCCTTGGATATTTGCCTGGACCCAGACGCGATTCCATCTCCCGGTTTGGCTTGGCTTTGGAGCTGCATTCAAACACGCCATCGAGAAAGACATCAGAAACTTGCATATGCTACAAGCTATGTACAACGAATGGCCATTCTTTCGAGTCACCATAGATTTGGTTGAAATGGTGTTTGCCAAGGGAGATCCGGGCATTGCTGCCTTGTACGACAAGCTTCTCGTCTCCGAGGATTTATGGCCATTTGGAGAGCGGTTGAGGGCCAACTACGACGAAACTAAGAGCTTTCTCCTCCAGGTAAACCCCATTTTAGACAAGTATTTGCGCAAGTTTCATTAAAAATTCAAACGATGATAGATCGTATTGACGTTTAATTTCTTGAAATCTGCAGATTGCGGGACACAAAGAAATTCTCGAAGGCGACCCTTACCTCAAGCAAAGACTGCGTCTACGTGACTCCTACATCACGACACTCAACGTATGCCAAGCCTACACACTCAAGCGAATCCGTGACCCAGACTACAAGGTGACAGTCAGGCCTCATATCTCAAAAGAAATCATGGAGTCATCATCGTCTTCGTCATCGTCAAACAACCCTGCGTATGAACTGGTGAAGCTCAACCCAACTAGCGAATACGCGCCTGGTCTCGAAGACACACTCATCTTGACCATGAAGGGTGTCGCCGCTGGCCTACAAAACACCGGCTAACCGTAGCTCCTCATCCTTCCGCAACCCTGTCGCACCAACAAGGTCAAATTTCGACAACCGTGTGATGCACTTAAAATCGAATCCCTGCAGTTTCGTCTGTACTATCTTCTTATGCTTCCAATAACAGAATCCTTTGGGATTGTTGTTCCAAATGTTGAGCCGCATTCAAGAAATGTAATGTGCTTTTTTATCCATCCTTGTGTGTTCTTTTTCTTCCATTGTTTTTGGTTGCTTTGTTCTAAAGTCTGCAATGAGACAGGACTGCATAAAAAAAACTATGCAAAACCAGATATTAAATCAAAGGGAAAATACTTTACTAATTATTTGGGCTTTGAACCGTTGCTCTTTTCAAATGACGGTTTAAACTATACAATTCATTAACTATGGATAAAATAAAAAATGAATTGATGATTTTCAGATGCAGAGAGCATCGTAGTTTAATTTTCTTACTTAATCATGTAAACTATGTTAAAAATTATTGTCAATGTCATCCTAAATTCAGTTGTAAATCAATTGTTTTTTGTCATCCTAAATTTCTCAGGCATTGTAGGTAACACCTGAACCAACATGCCACTACTTGTTGGAAAGTTCATACAATATTTCTATTTTGAATCACCTGATAGTTTATCTAAAATTTTCCTTTTTAGTAATTTATGTTGAAATTATAAAATTTAAGTGAATTTAATGAACCATATGTAAACTAAAGGGTTCTTTTTATAATTTACAGAAACATCTTCGTCAACGAACAGTACACGCAGACAAACCAAACCAAAGTCAACAACCACCGCTTTCCACCATTTCTCTCTCCTCAAAATCTGATCACCCAAAACCAGAACAACCCCTCGTCAGATCCATCCATGGCTTCCTCCAAGGATCGCGAAACCTTCGTTTACCTCGCCAAGATGGCCGAGCAGGCCGAGCGCTACGACGGTAAATTGCCCGATTTCAAAATCGCACCTTTCGGTTTCAAGCATCGGTTTTAGTTTCGTAGATCTGAGGATTTGAGTAGACAGGGATTTAATTTTAGGCAGATAGAGTTTAATTTTGAGTTCGTTCGTTTGGAAATTGAAATAAATTGTACTGAAACAAGTTAACTTAATTTAAGGAGGAGAATTGAATTGATGAACTTTAGTGACTTAAATTTAAGTATTTGATAATAATGAATTTTAAGCTATTAATCAAACATTTACCTCAAATTAAGTGTGTAACTATAGATTTTAAATGAGGTGCTGAACTGAACTGAATTGCCGAATTTTTTTTACTTGGAAAGAACAAGCCCCAAGGGTTTTGAGTTTTGATTGGTTGATTTTGAATTTTTGTGGTGTAGAGATGGTGGAGGCGATGACGAAGGTGGCGAAGCTGGACGTGGAGCTAACGGTGGAGGAGAGGAATCTGCTGTCCGTGGGGTACAAGAATGTTGTGGGAGCGCGTAGAGCTGCGTGGAGGATCTTGTCGTCGATTGAGCAGAAGGAGGAGTCGAAAGGGAATGAGGTGAATGCTAAGAGGATTAAGGAGTATAGGGCTAAAGTTGAGAATGAGTTGACTGATATTTGTGCTGGAATTATGGTTGTGATTGATGAGCATTTGATCCCTTCTTGCTCGGCCGGAGAGTCCACTGTTTTCTACTACAAGATGTGAGCTTTGTGATCTCAATTGTTGCGCTGATCGGTTTGTGTATTCGCTTGTTTCGAGAGTGGTGAAGTGTGGTTTTGGTTTGATGTGCAGGAAAGGTGATTACTACAGGTATATTGCCGAGTTCAAGAGTGGGAGTGAGAAGAAAGAAGCTGCTGACCAATCTCTCAAAGCGTATGAGGTACTTATAAACGACTGCTGCTCGATTTCAGTGGATTTCTTGCTTTTCTTGTGACAGTTCAAGTCCATTTGATTCGATTTTTTTTCTAGTATGGTGAACTAATTGTGTATGCGGTGTACATATCTGTACAAATGTAAAACTCTTTGGCATCATGTTCGGTGTGTTGGTTGTTCGAATCGAATAGGTTGATATGTGGTGACCCAGATGACTATAGTCAATCGTCCAACTGAGTCAACCCTTTTAATTTCGGTTGCTGAAAAGTGCTCAGTGATGAAGAAGCGGACTATTTTTGTCTAGGATGGTTGACATAATCCGCTCTTTTCGATGAGCCAATATGTTTGCAGAAATTTAATTTCAGTGTCTTGGGCTATATTCTGTTTGTTGCAGACTGCTTCTACTACTGCAGAGAGCGAGCTATCTTCCACCCACCCCATTCGCTTGGGTTTGGCTTTGAACTTCTCGGTCTTCTATTACGAGATTATGAATTCTCCTGAAAGGTACAACGAGTTTTAGTTTCGTATTTGTTCGATAGTGTTCACAAGTGAAGCATTGTAATTGGATTGCGACTAAGAGCCTTACTGCTTGTTCTGTTTGCCAGGGCGTGTCATTTGGCCAAGCAAGCTTTTGACGAAGCGATATCTGAGTTGGATACTCTTAGTGAAGAGTCGTACAAGGACAGCACTCTAATAATGCAACTTTTGAGGGACAACCTCACTCTTTGGACTTCCGACATCCAAGAAGATGGTACGCTTTACGTGTCTGACTGACTAAGTGTATTGTTTTTAAATCATCTAGTCCTCTGATACTAGACAAAGCTGCTGGTCGTTTAGGATAGTACAGAATTTGACCTTAACATGCGTCAATTTTGATTCTCCGTTGATCAATTTTTTCCCTTTGCAAGTAGGAAATGATGTTAAAAAAAAAATATTTTTATTCCTAATTTGGTTTTGGTTTTGCGCCTCTGCAGAAGACCAGAGGATGGAGAGTACTGGCAAAGGAGGTGATGATGCTTAGGCAAACTCTCTCTCTCTCTCTCTTGCCTACTCAGCTACATAAATGGTCTTAATATTGAAGTTATCGCCTATCGGTGTAAATATGAGCAGCTAGTTTCCGTGCTCTGTTGGTCTCTTTTACTTGCCCCGCATCGCTTTCTTCCCGCTGCTGGTCCTGAGAGCAGAAGGGATAAAAATGGATGTCGTAGTGTTGCTAGGAAATATTTTCTTCCCCATCTCATTGTCATTTCCTAGAGGCGATTTCAAGTATTATTATGTAATGTAACAAATCTCGATTTCCCTTGATGGGTTTTGTTGGCTTGCTTTTTCGTTTTGAGTTTGGGATGAATTATCTAAATGGACGGATTTATATCCCGGTGGAACCCAGTAATTTCAACTGTGCAGCAAAAGAATGGACTCGTTTATATACGCAAGTGGTGCCTGGGGCTAGAAAAGACTTCCCATCTATCAACTAGTATGATTCATGTATCACATTTTGGTTCGTTTTTAACATCCGAATGCATAACTTTTAGGAGTAAAATCAGGTGAAAGACATTGCATATTTTGGTGCAAAATGTAAAATTCGTCAAAAGATAGATTATATTATTCTTTTCTGAAAACCAATAGTACACCGATTTATAATTTGTCATTGAAAAAAAATCATCTATACGACGAAATTTAATCTGATTCGTGAAAATCAAGAACTGTCAAATTTGTACTTTTTACAAAAATATGCTGTTTGCACCCTATCTTTTTTCAACTTTCAGAATTGAATTCCGAAAAGAAAAAAAAAGATGAATGCGAAAGATTTTATTCATGGGAAGTATCAATATTTCAATAGCAATTTTTGTTATATCTTATGCATCCTGCCCTAACCTTAATAAAATTACTCACTTACAAGACCTAAATATTTCCCACTCCTGACTTTTTTCATTTCTGTGATCTGTACATGTACATATCTTCAGCATATGTGCCTCACTGTTGAATGATAATGAATGTATTCTACACTGACTGACAGAAATTTCGTCGAGCTTAGCAGCTGTAATGCCTCGCTGTGCATTCCAACACTTGACGCGTAGGACAGATCATTTCTTTTAGCTGATTACTGTTCTTGTAAATCTTGAATGTTGGGACAATTCGAACATTCTCCATGTCCGCAATTGCTGGGTGTTCCTCTATATCCACCTATACATACACAACAAAGTCTCATAAAGTTTGACCTTTTTAAAAGAGTAATCTGAATAAATGAAATTAATGTACAAAAAGCGCGAGTGAAGGACTAGTTTACCATGAGGAAACTAACTAAAGGGTATCGAGGACAAAGCTTATCCACGTACGACAATATATCCAAGCACTCGTGATTAGAATTAGCTTTGAAGTATACTATGGACGCACCTGAACAGTTTCATAGCATAGTTCACGAGATCAGATTAAAACATATAAGAATCAAATAATTTGCAATTTAACGCGCTTCCCACTAAATTACGCTAAAGAATCGCTTTATTTGGATTGGTTATGCTCAACCTGAACTCAGGGCATTTAATCCGGTAGTTCATGAAAACATGAAGTTGAAAGAATCAGGAAGAAAATAAATTGCTAAGCTTACCCGGTGATGAAATTGCAGCTCTGAACTGTTCAAGACTGGATACTTCCTCTACTTCACCACCGAATTTCATATTGAGAACTTCTTCTCCTCGAGATTTTTTCAACGCAACTTGCGCATGGAATAAGGATTTTGCAACTTCATTGTCATCTGGGAGAATCTTTCTTAAAGCTTTATAATCCTCAACAGCATCTGCCCATCGCTCAATCTAATATGTTCCCCGAAAGTTTTTTAAAATCGCTTTTGTTTTTATGAAGGAATGTAATGACTAGTGCGCGTCATACCTTATAATTAGAGACAGCCCTGCGAAGAAGTGCTTTGGTGTAACTAGGTTGGAAACGAAGGGCTTGGTTACAGTCTTCGATAGACCGTTCCAATTGACCGATTTTGAACCAGCAAGCCGCCCTATTGCAATAAAGAACAGAGTTCAAAGGATCAAGTCTGATGCCTTCTCCATAAGCCGAGCATGCTTCTGTAAACTTTTCCGACTTGAACAAGTTGTTGCCTTGGATGCGAGCTCTAGCCACTGATTTGACACTGTTGAGCAACTGCACAACCTCAACATTGTGTGGATCAATCTGCCTAGCCTTTTGCGCAACTTCAACAGCATTATCGAACCTACAGAAAACAAAAGATTTATAATATTCATTCATGTTCCCTATAATAACTCTGACGTATTTGAGACCATAGAGTCTTTAAACACCTTCCTAACGACATCTCAATCTGAGCTCGAACAAAGAGGAGATAAGCCTCGGATAAAAAGCCAAAGAACTTAGATTGTGAGATCGAAACGGTGCACGAATCAGATCTCGGGGCATTTGATAAGCTGGAATCTGCATCTTCAAGTCTCTGGAGCTTCAAAAGTGATTCTGCCCTACACGCAAAGAGCTGTATTCCAGTTGGAAAGTTCAGCTATACGGACAATAAGTAATTCTTAAAGAGAAATTATTTAAAGTTGGTAGTGTAGAACTTACTTGAGGAGAGGAGTCTACGCCAGCAGCAACAGTAGCATCACATTCACGCAAAGTCCTTCTCCAATCACAATCCCTTCGTGCATCGGTACATTGCTTTAAGTACCTCTCCACATCTTTTAATTTCCGTAATTCCACAGGGTCCGGCTGCTGCCCTGGAAAACAAAGGTGCTTCCTAGCAATGTCAACCATTCCTAACCTGCAGCATTTAATTTAAATTCAGATTCTCATGCAACTAGGAGCCAAACATGAGATTTCTAATAACTTAAAGTAGAGAAAATACTAACCTCACCAAATTTCAAAAGTACCCAGTTTAGGTAATTAAAGAAAGACTTTTTAACATTTTTTCAAGCCAGCCTGAGGACAATATACCCGACTGAAATAAAAATTCTACCATTCATATTACAATAACAGGGTAGATCGCAAGTGTTCAAATTCATCTCACACGCAACGGAATTTAACATCTAGCAAAAACTGAAAGAAAACCGTTGAAACAATTTCGAAGAAGAATTGCATAAACTAAATCAATCAGCCGAGCAATGGATGCAATGTTCACCGAACTTTAGATAATTTAACAACCAAAGAACCCATGATAAAAAACCTACAACATTCTACGACCAGAATCCACACAAAAACTACAACATTCTACGGCCAGAATCCACACAAAAACATTAATTTGGTTCAAGTTTAACCTTTTTTTTACCTAACCAACAGAGATCATAATCTCTGACGAGCTTTAGAATATCCAGGATCAAACTTCACCGCCTCCTCACACTCCCTCACTGCCTCACCCAACCTCCCTAAGCCACTTAACGCAGCAGCTCTATTACTCCTGTAAGACGCATTTCCTGGCGACAAAGTGATTGCTCTATCATACAATCTCAATGCATCCACAAAGTTGCCTCTTTTATACATCTCATTCCCAATTCTCTTCAACTCCTCCGAATCCCCATTCTCCATTCCCTTTTTAACCCCGAAATTTCTTCCACCGTTAACCTTCAAACTCCCATCAAATTCTATGGTTTTCGACAATTTTGACACACCACCAACACCAGGAGCAGCAGCAGTAGTACCTCTCATTATGCTTCCATGGCCATAATGCCCTGATCCAGTTCCAAGCACGTCACGCCTAGGGTTTGGTTTTGCATTCATCCCTGTCTTGAGAATCTTCCCTGAAGGACAAATGTTCCCGGCGGGAAGCAAATTGACCGGTGGCGGTGGAGAGTTGACCGAACCCAAGTTGCGTTGACTCGAATCGGATCTGAAATTTCTCCGACTCTGAGCGATGGATCGAACACTCTCAGTCGCCTTGGGGCTACTCTCGCTCGAGCCAGAAAGCTCTCTGGTTGAAAAACTCGACGCGGATCGGCCCGGAACCGACTCGGACGAACTCGAGCTGCTGCTGGTGGTAGTGTTGCAACCGAGTCCACTCAGTCGGGTGTGTAGCGGAGAAACCGGAGAGCCCAAATCAAGCTCTCGGAAATCAGGCTTGTTGTCATCATCAAAACTAACCTTCTCCCGGAGCCGGTCGTACAACGAAGCACCACAACCACCGCCTCCGCCGCCGTCGCCGTGTCGTATCTTGGTCGGTGTCGATTTCGACATTATCAAAAATCAATTAGGGGCTTTCGAATCGGACCCAGTTGGGAATCTGGGTGGGTCAGGAATGTGTGTGCCTCAAATCAACAGATGAAGAGTTGAAGATTGATGAAGATGAAGATGAAGACATGGAAGGAGTGAGAGAGAAGGTCGTGAGGAGTGTGAGAGGCTGAAGCAAAGAATGAAAATTTATATTGGCAGTGGATTTTTGGAAAGGATGGTGTTGATGAGGGGTTGAGACAGAGAAGAAAGCTGTTCGATGAAGACACATGGAAAACAAAATGTGAACTTACATTAAGTAACTGAATTAGTTAATTTTAAGTACTTAAGTCAGAACCCTTCAACAACAAAAATCACTTAAATTAAACATACAATTTTTGTAAGAAATATATCTCTTCTTCTTTTTTTGCTCTATTTTTAAGTGTGTGTTTCAGTTTCAATGTTATTGTATTTTCTGTTTGAGTTTAATAATCATCATGTACTGAGTGAGATCGATATCTGTAGTGCAAATCTCACTCAAACCAATTACCTATGCCTTACAATGCAAATGAGGTTTTATCATCTACTATATATATATATTGATCTACAGAGTTCTTAGCAAGGCATCTTGATCGGATTCGTAAGCATCTGGTACATCTCTTCACTTCTGAAGCGCAGACCACATTCTGCACCTTTCGTACGACCCAAATAACGTTTCGTACAACCAAATAATTTACAGTGCACCATAGTAACAACAATACCACTTTGTCGAAAGATAAAATCAAAATATCAAAAATGATTTCATATTGACATATATATGCACGAGGCGAAACAGAATCATGTTAGGCGCTGTTCTTTTGAGCGGAAAAAAAAATTGAAATTGAAATTTGCTTACTTAATTTAATTTAACTGTACTGAACTTAATTTAATTTAGTTTAACTTAATTTAACTGAAGTGAATTTATGTTGAGTTAAAATTTAGCTACAAAGTTGGAAACTAAAGCTGAATTGAACTGCAGAAAACTAAACTAAACTTAATTTAGTTTTATTGAACTTAATTTAACAGTATTGAACTTAATTTAATTGTAATATATATAATTTAGAGTAAAGACCAGGTACAAAACATATTTTTGGTGCAAAATGCAAAGTTCGTCAAAACCGAGAAATATAATCAAAAGTACGACATAATTCTTCACGAATAATTTATAATTCGTCACCGAAAAATTATCCATAAATGGGGTTTAATGTGAGTTTTAATCTCATCCGTCCAAATGACCAAATCAAGGTTGTGATTTGTTTGTATTTTTTACAAAAATATGTCATCTGCGCCGGATCCTTATTCATTTAATTTAACTTAATTTAACTTTACTAAACTTAAAAACATAGAATTTAAATTCAGCAGAACAGACTCTTACTGTTAATTATAAATTATTTTGGTGCTTTGGAATCCGATTCCCCAAAACAAAGGGTTTGGCATAATAAGAGTGCAGTAGCTCGTCAACTGGGGTGGTGATTTGTTGGTTAAAGAGTCCGTTATGGATCCTTACACTCCGGGTTTGAATTCTGGGGACACCAATTTTCCTCATAATTTTGTGAGATTTTCCTCGTTGTCCTCTTCCTTTCCATCTTCCTCGTCCCACCTCGCGGTAAAGGTGCCCAAGGTGGCCTGAGCTTCAAGTGTCAACGAATGTACCGATGGGATGGATGTGTTGATCCTTGGTAAAGGTGACGAACATGGCCAGTGCTTCAGAAGTAGAGAGATGTACTAGCTGATTTCGGATCCGATCAAGATATCTTGCTAAAGCTTTAAAAATATCATTATATATATGTGTACTAGATGATAAAGTTTTAATAATTATGCATTATAATGTTCTTACTTGTTGTTATATAAAAAAAAAATGAGTGCAGTAGCTCTTTCTAATAAAATAACTACTATCCTATATATTTTTTGGAGGGAGAATTGAATTTCCCGATGTCAATTAAATTAAAACTTTACAGTTAATCAAATAAGAACAATATCCCTCATAGGGAAGGTTCAGCGTACCCTAAACCCAAAGCGTTGATACTCATTGGATACACTCACTAGTTTTTTAAGTTTTTTGTTTTATTGATAGTGATACTAGTTTATTTAAGTTAAAGAAAAATTTTCCATTGAAAGTTTTATTTAAAACTGTGTGTTGATCATTCGATTTAGGTTACTGACATGCTCCATTATTTTGTGATTGAGGGACAAGAACAAGGTCTTAAGTACTAGACATACCTCAGATTTATACCGTAAATATAATACGATAAAGTTTGAAATCGTAACTTTATAATTTCAGTCCCGTGTACGTTCACATCACTTGACCACCACTTTATCAAATTGTGATGTTTATATGATCAATAATTTCATGCTAGTTTGTTTGGTTAGTTGTCATCTTAACATGTCTCTCAATTTAGATGTGTCAATTTATAATGACCTAAACATTTCTTTCCCCATGAAAATGGAACACTCTTATCATTTCATCATGTGTTGTGTTTGCCCAATTATTTTGTACTGTAACTGTATGACTCATTTATGACATGTTTATTTGTTTTGTAATTATTGGAATCATCATAGAAATTTCTATGTTAGAAATGATTCAAACACTTGCTTTAAGATGGGGTGCTGGCGCAAGCTGTATGGTTCACCTTATATATGTGATTTTGTTCAGCTTCTGTAAGCTTTTCTTGGCAGTTTGCACTATCAAAAAAAAGATGGGATTTCGACAGCTCATGATTGGTACAAGCTTTAAGAAGTTTCACACACAAAAAACACTAGCTTTAAGAAATTTTTTTGATGATGAATAAGTAGCTTTAAGATTTGATAATACATGAGATTGTATTTAATAAATAATCATCTCGTTATAAGTTATATAGTATTCTTTTCAAAATTCATTCATTTATTTTCATTTTAGATAGTCTTTTTTTTGAATGGATTTCAGACACATAATTAATTGTTATCTTGTTAATCTCATTTTTAATTTTTTTTCTTGAATAAATTACATTTCATACGATATATTTTGAAAATTTCTTTTTCTCTGTACACGAGTCCTTCTAGAAATTCTTAAAGATCAAGGACTGTTAGAACCCATAGGTTTTGATGATCACAAACACTTACTAATGTTTTGTCTAAGTGTGCAGAAATCCATCTGATAGATCAAAGATCGAATTGCCATAGGATGGTTATCAGTTGTGGCAAGTTCTGTTTAGTGGAGAAACAAATTAAATTCAGGATGGAAATCCATTAGGTCTGGAAAGTTGGGTTGGGCCAGATCATTAGGCCCAGATAGCAGATTCAGGATGGAATCTTGTCTAATTGAATAGAAACCTATTGGGTTTATAAAGTTCAGATGGGCCAGGGCATTGGGCCCAGATGACAAGACACGAAAGCCCTACTTAAAGAGGAGATTCAACTCTTGCATAAGAAGAGGAGCAGCACCGCCAGCATTGCACGCACTGAGGCGTGGAGTTCTCTTGGGTAGAACGGAGCGACTGCATTCCAATAGCACGAAGCTGAAGGCGCACAAACACACGAAGGTTTGAAGCTTGAAATCGATTATTCTGTCCGGTTGAGTAGAGGTCATCAAATAGAATCTGTGTGATCTAGTTTGTAAACCCTACAAGCATATCGGGAATAAAAGGAATAATCTGATTTCGAAAATCCTTACAGTGGAAACTGAAAGGTAGTGGTTTTTGCCTTATCATAGTTTTGATAAGGTTTTCCACTATATATTGTGTGTGTAGTATTTTCAGTCATTACTTACCTGCACGTTTTACTTCCGCTGCTACTCTGAACATCAAACGGAAAATAACTTAAAAATAACTATTAATTTCCGTCTGATAGTTTATAGTATTTTGCTAACATTTAATCGATCCAACACGTGGTATCAGAGCCGAGCATTCTAGATTTGTGTGTTAGCATTGCAGGTTAAGCATGTCGTCTATCAGTGACTCTTTTTGGAAACCGCCGCTGCTGAAGGCCGGACAGTTCGACTGGTGGCAAGACCAGTTTGAGGCCCATGCCTGCTCGTTAGATGGACAACTCTGGAGCATATTCGAAACGGGTCCGCTCACCATCCCACTTGACACTTCAGATCCGGAAAAACCAGTAGAGAAAACTAAGGATAAATATACAGATGAGGACTACAAGAAGCTTGAAAAGAATGCAAGAGCGAAGAAAGTCCTCTACATGGCTCTTTCTCCCGGAGATCAGATTAAAGTGGCGATGCACAAAACCGCGAAGGATATGTATGATGGATTGGTCAGACTATATGGGGGAAATGAAGATATCAAGAGAAATATGATACTCGCTGCGACTAAGGACTATGAGACTGTTATGCAGAATAAGGACGAATCCCTAGAGGATTTCCACACCAGATTCCAAGTCATCATTGGACAACTAGATTACGTGAATGAGAAGCTCCCGGAATGGAAAATCACTCACCAGTTCATGCAAGCTTTGAACTCGAAGTGGGACCAAGTGACCTTAGCGCTGCAGGCTCAAAAGGGAATTAAGGACATCACCCTAGAGGAACTGGTCGCCAACCTTCAGAGCCAAGCCGGAATCACGGAAAGAAAGATGGCTAGAAGACAGTCGGACAAATCCCATGCCATAGCACTGAAGGTAGAAAAGGCTCTCGATCTAGCACACGGAAATGAGTCACCAAAGAAGGAGGACGATGACATAGCCCGATTAACAAGAGCCATCACGATGGCCAATATCGGCAAAGGACAAAACTTCAGTAGAGGTCCATCAGGAGGAAGTCGTGGCAACTCCTACAGAGGAAACAAAGGTGCTACGTCAAGTGAAAACGGGGGAAACCGAGGAGAAAAAGAAGACAGAACATGTCACCACTGCCAAAAGAAGGGGCATCTATCAAAAAACTGCTACAGCAGAAAGAAAGGAGAGCCACCCGTCCAGAAGGGAGAAGCATCCGTCCCTAAGCCAGCTCATGCTATGTTTACAGCTTGGGGAGATTCCGACGAGGACAGCAATGATGGAAAATGTTCTAAAGAGCCCTGTCTGATGGCTCATTCCACGTCAAACGAGGTAACAGATACTGACTCCTTGATTGATGAAGTTTTTACTGAATCTGACTTTGCAGAAACAATAACCAAGCTCCTCGAAAAGATTCAAAATCTGGAGAATAGAGTGTCTAGTATGCAACAGGAGCATCACGACGACTTGGAAGAAAACCATCTATGGTCAACCAAAGCCATGCGCCTTGAGAAGGAAATGGCAGAGCATGTCTGTAAATGTCGTACCTGTGATGGAAGAGACAGACAGATTAGCAAGCTAAGTGACGAGCTGAAACGCTTGAGGATAGAAAATACTGAGACGGTTGACTTCAACACAGAGGTGGAAAGGCTGAACGATGAGTTGATGAACCTCAGACGAAATAATGAGGAGCTGCTTCAAACAGTGGAAAACTTCAGACACGAGGAGGAAGTATTGAAAGAAGAATGGCTTAAAGAATTGCAAGCTAAGAAAGCCGAAGAAGAAAATAAGGATTACAAGAAAAGGTTTGTTAGACCAGGTCTTGCATTCGAACAGGAGAAAGGTGCTAAAGGAAAAGGTGTTGTGATGGAACCAGGTGAAACCTCTCGGCAGAATAGAAGGCCTCAGACCATCAGACAAACTAGAAGAGAAGCTTGTCCACAGGAAGGACTTCATATCCATGATAAGGATTCTGTCCCTTACAAGGCAAAGAAAGCCTGTGAAATATGGCAAAAGATGAATCTGAGTCGTAGATCTTCAAAGATCGACTTCGAGGTGAGAAAGAGGAGGATATCCACACCACCTGGCAGAAGCAAGTATGTTGATCTTCCATGTCACAGATCATGCTGGCATTGTGGACAATCTGGACACTACAAATCCAAATGCCCAAAACTGAGGGAGATTGATGAAAGGAACCGTAAGTGGCTAGAAGCACGCTATCGAAAGAAAGTCAATCCGCATAGAAAGAAAGGCAGAGTCGATCACTTTCGCCCTCACTATGATCCAGCAATCTGTAGTAGACCAAGGAGCACACCCAGGAGAAAGATTGACATAACTAACCATGATGTTTATTATCAATCTTATTATGTTACAGCTGCTAGATTCGTTCCTAAACCCAGTAAGCCGAAGCTTATCTGGGTCCACAAAAACTAATCCCTTTCTTGCAGGAAGGAGTGAGCTATCGTCCCTGGTACCTAGACAGTGGCTGCTCAAAGCATATTAAAGGGAATCCAGTATGGTTCGATTCACTCCAAAAACACTCCGGAGAAAGCATAATCTTCGGAAATAAAAGCGAAGGAAAGGTGATAGCTATAGGAGAGGTAAGGATTTCGAAAACCATCCGAATCAAGGAGGTAAGCCTAGTTGAAAATTTGAGATACAATCTGCTAAGCGTATCTCAGTTATGCTTAAATGGTAAAAATCATGTCATATTCAACTCTAAGGATTGCCTGGTAAGATGCAATGAGACAGGTAAGACAGTTCTAAAAGGAATCCGTGTGAACGAAATCTGCACCGTTAATCTAGATTTTGTCCCTGAGGAAGAACTGTGTCTATCAAGTGTTGCAGAAGCCTCCATCTTATGGTATAGAAGGTTTGGTCATGCAAGTATGAGGCTGCTGCACAAACTCCATCAGATGGAATTGGTAGTTGGCTTACCCAAGGTAAAAAGAGCATTTGATCTAGTACTTTGTCCACAATAACGGTAAGGAACACTTGGGAAAGTTCGATGCTCGGAGTGATGAAGGAGTGTTCATCGGATACTCCAGTCATAGCAAGGCTTACAAAGTCTACAACCTGAGGCTAGAGCAAGTTGAGGAAAGCGTGCATGTAAGATTCGATGAGACGGTGATGGCTGGTCACCTAATACAAGACTCCTCAACTACGGCTATACTAGATGCTAGAGAGCTCCAGTTGGTTGATGAGTCAGACCCAGAATGGGAACCTCCACCTGCACCTACTGCTGACATACCTCATATGGATATCCAGCACGTAGACGAAGCCCTACAAAACCATCAGGTAGAAGATGGTGAGATTGCTGATCCACCAGGCGGATATGACAACGATGACCATGCAGTGGAAGATGATGAAGAGCTTCCTGCCGAGGAGGAGGAGAATGTTGCTAACCCTGAGGGGGAACTCAGAACCACACGTTATGGACAAGTGGTTCATCCACCAGCCAGACTGGAGAATTACCAGTGCTACATCTCTCAGGAACAGGTAGATCTTGATAGTTTATAACATTTCTGTGAATTTGCATCTTTTGTTTCTCGTGCAGAACCGAAGACAGTTGTGGAAGTGCTTAAGGACCCAGAATGGGTCAATACCATGCAAGAGGAGATGCACCAGTTCGAAAGGAACAAAGCCCGTCTGGTGGCCTACGCAGATGCTGATTATGCTAGCTGCAAGACAGACAGAAAGTCTACGTCAGGGATGGCACAACTCCTTGGACCATGCCTGATATCATGGGGTCCAAGAAGTAGTCTTCCATTGCTCTATCCACCGCAGAGACTGAGTATATCGCAGCTGCTGCTTGTTGTGCACAACTGCTATGGATAAAACAACAGCTAAGTGATTTTGGTGTTCATCTTGAATGTGTCTCTATTCTATGCGATAACACCAGTGCCATAAATATTTCTAAAAATCCAGTGCAGTTTTCACGTACTAAACACATAGAAATCAGATATCACTTTCTGCGTGACTGTGTAGAAAAAGGCATCGTAGCCATGGAATACTGCAGAACTGAGGAGCAGATCGCAGACATCTTTACGAAAGCACTGCACAGGGAGCCCTATGAGAAGCTAAGGCTTGAATTAGGTATGACATCCCTTACCTAGTATGTATTCCATGTTAGATTTCTCCAATTATTGGCTAGACTAGGTTGCATGCTAAGTTTCCATGGTATGGAGTTGCTGCTTATGAAATTGAAAACTGTGTGAAAGTTTCTCTATGAGTTCACCCTGCATGCTTGATAAATAAGACTACTGGATAGCAGAACCTGAGCATGGCACATAATTCTTTGTAGCCCAAAAGAGACTTCCTATTTTGAACCCTCAATACATGCCAAGGAAGTACTCTAAGACCAACCCAAGCCTATAATGTGTGGAGACTGATTGTTGATTGTTTAGCCCGTTGATTATGAAACATCACATTTCTTTTTCTATCTCCACACCGCATGATATTGCTTTGAATTGACTTGGTGAATTGCTTGCTTCATGATGAGTGGTGTTTTTATTGTACCTCTTGGGTAAACCTAGAGCACCACAAACCTTGTGAAAACCATGAGACAAAACTGGGGTTAATTCGAAACTGGTTCGAACTGGCTCAATCAGTGGATGTGGCTGGTTCAATAAGTGAATGATGTTGAAAAGAAAAAGCTGCAGAACTGACTGGTCTTGATGGATTTTACTGCCGATGATGTCATGGCATGGGAAACCCAATAATTGAAAGGCGAACAGTCAAAGGAGTTAAAGCTTTTTCTCCCAGATGGCCACATGGAAGCAAACTTCTCAAGTTGGGGAGTTATACGAAGCAGCTCATCATTGCCTTTTTGAATTTGGAAGGAAGTTATCTGTGCAATTGTTTCGGTGAATCCAAAAATCAAATCTTCAAAGATATGATGTGGAGTTTGGAGGGTTGGTGGCTACCATCAAGAAAAGAAGTTGAAGGTGCTATATTGATGGCGATTAGAATGACCTGTATGGAGAGAAGCAAAAGCTGCGTCTGCAGCACAGTCGTCATCACTGCATCGCTTTAGACATGATAGATGATGGTCTTTATGGCGTGGAAAAACAGCAAGGTCTTGATATTTGAACAATCTGAAGCAATCAGGGTTTTTAATACCTGCAGATGGCCATGTGGCAGAAAATTGTGGAGCAAATCAAAATTGGGCACTGCAAGAGGCGGTTTAGTTTTTGCCTAATTCTGAATTTGGAAGGGAGTTGGCCCTGGCTGGTGTGGCTTCACCAGAATGTGTCCTTGTTACTGTGGATGAGAAGAATGACAATGCTCAAATGTGAAGCTGTCGAATGAGCAAATTCTTTATCATCAGTGAGCATGCACCGCAGCTCATTGTTTTTGATTACAGGTCTGCTGTGCAGAGTGCTTTGGATGGTGACAGTTCTGTTACACGCCAGTTGATTGATAAAATGTCTAGAGGTTGGCACTGCTGCAAGGCATCTATTCTGACAAAGAAGGAGATCATAATGGCACGACTGAGACTCGGATGTGATGACGGTGCCAGGAAGATCTCATGTTTGGCGGTCAGTTTGAAGTGGAGTGATGGCTATGACGATGTAATAAAAGGAAGAGTTTGATCAGATTGATAAATGGAGAGCAGTGTTTAGTGATGGCACCTCGGTGGAAGACGAAAGGCGGCACCGTTGGAAAGGATCACGTAAAGTGGTTGTATAGTCAAATGATGGCCGAGAGTTGTGTCGGTTACTATGAACGAATGCTGCAAAGTAGAAGAGCGCAGCTCTGTTTTGATGTTTTGTTGACAGGTGTTGTGCGAGGATTTGTGCACTTTCTAGTCAATCTTCTGGAGTTGGATTGTCTCTTTGTAGAAGTGGTTCACAGGTTGGTGAACTAGAAACAATGATGACCGAGTGTCTTTGATGAAGGCTTATATCATTTGCTCAGAGGCGAGCATAAAAGTGGTTCCATGGCGGAGGAGCGAACTGTGTCAGAGGAGGGTGATGAAAAGGTTCTGGAAAGGAGATCCATGGTGGCAGAATTGGTAATCGATAGGGAGTTTCTGGCTACACACCAGCTGGTGGAATTGTCAACTTTCAGGATTTCCTCCTAATTGACAAGTTAAGAGCCAAAGAGCCTATCAGCCTTCCCAAGCAGATTTTACAGTATATGAAACGCTGCGAGTAATAAGTATGGATTACCCTACCCTGGATTTGTGAAGAAATTTTTGAGCCATCTTGGCGTCTATCAGCCAGAAGTAGAGAGTGTAATATCTACGGCTCTTGATATGGTGACCTTTGATAATATCAACGGGAAGTTTGATGCTGAAAAGGGATGACAGAATGCCCGGATATTCACTACACATCCAAAGCCAGCTGCACCTCTGGTGGTCGAGCCCTTGAACCAGAAACCTTTGTATCCAGAAGAGGGGTTGCCAGCTGTGCTTGAGGTTCTGAAGGCCTTGTCAGAGAAGGTAGAGGTGTTGGCTGAAAAAGTGACTAGTCTGGAGTCCATGGCAGATAAGGTGCTGAAGGGATCAGAGGTTGACCGGGTGAAGGACCTCAGATTAAGGAGGAGATAATGGAGCTGAACCATCAGCTGAGGTTCGTGGGCACAGAACTGGTTGACCAGTTGAAGGGCTTAGTTAAAGAATAACCCAGGGTCTGTCTCATGGTTGAACCCCCTTCTTTTGCAATCCCCACCTCAACTGCCTTATGTTTTTTGAAACTTTCTTTCGTTGTCATGCTCTGCGTCTGCATGACAGTATTTGAATTTTCTGCCTGCTATGTGTGTTCCCTCAGGGGTCTTTTGCCTTTTAGAAAATGAAGTATGCAGTTTTCTTCCATTACCTGGTATATTTACTTGCGATCTTTTTAATGATGCCAAAAGGGGGAAGATAACATGAGTGCACTACCTGAGGGGGAAGTCACTACTGAAATTCAAATCTAATGCCTATTTAAGGGGGAACTGTTGTGAGTTCGTAGAAGTGTCTGTCTAACAGAAACTGACTGAAAAAATCTATCTGCTAGATTAGTGCTGAATCTATCTGATAGATTAATGATGATTTGAATTACCTGTGATGGATTTCTGTTTTATTGAAGAAGTGTTTGTCATCATCAAAAAGGGGGAATTTGTTGGAACCCATAGGTTTTGATGATCACAAACACTTACTAATGTTTTGTCTAAGTGTGCAGAAATCCATCTGATAGATCAAAGATCGAATTGCCATTGGATGGTTATCAGTTGTGGCAAGTTCTGTTTAGTGGAGAAACAGATTAAATTCAGGATGGAAATCCATTAGGTCTGGAAAGTTGGGTTGGGCCAGATCATTAGGCCCAGATAGCAGATTCAGGATGGAATCTTGTCTAATTGAATAGAAACCTATTGGGTTTATAAAGTTCAGATGGGTCAGGGCATTGGGCCCAGATGACAAGACACGGAAAGCCCTACTTAAAGAGCTAGGGTTTGGCAAGATGTTGTGTGGATGCTGTGCGGCGGATTCCCAGAGAGAAGAACTGCTGCTGCCTTTTGGAGATTCAACTCTTGCATAAGAAGAGGAGCAGCACCGCCAGCATTGCACGCACTGAGGTGTGGAGTTCTCTTGGGTAGAACGGAGCGACTGCATTCCAATAGCACGAAGCTGAAGGCGCACAAACACACGAAGGTTTGAAGCTTGAAATCGATTATTCTGTCCGGTTGAGTAGAGGTCATCAAATAGAATCTGTGTGATCTAGTTTGTAAACCCTACAAGCATATCGGGAATAAAAGGAATAATCTGATTTCGAAAATCCTTTCAGTGGAAACTGAAAGGTAGTGGTTTTTGCCTTATCATAGTTTTGATAAGGTTTTCCACTATATATTGTGTGTGTAGTATTTTCAGTCATTACTTACCTGCACGTTTTACTTCCGCTGCTACTCTGAACATTAAACGGAAAATAACTTAAAAATAACTATTAATTTCCGTCTGATAGTTTATAGTATTTTGCTAACATCTAATCGATCCAACAAGGACCATTCTTAAAGATCAAGGACCAATCGAGAATCATCGGGCCCTTGATTAAGACCTCAATTACCTGCGACAGTACC
Source organism: Rhodiola kirilowii (assembly GCA_033675215.1). Classification (NCBI taxonomy): domain Eukaryota; kingdom Viridiplantae; phylum Streptophyta; class Magnoliopsida; order Saxifragales; family Crassulaceae; genus Rhodiola; species Rhodiola kirilowii. Next base: position 56,266,336 of record CM066201.1, read on the forward strand.
CCAAGCGCAAAGATTGGAAGTTAAGTAACTTAAGCTCATTGAATTGCAAAATTAACACAACCGATTAATAAAAATATGCATGTCATATTGTATCATTAATGGTTTCGAATAATGCCATACCTAATGCAGCAATGATCTACATATACTTGAAACAATGTGTCATATATCCAATTTAGTCCATCATGGCTAGAGGGGAATGAAAGTCATCATTTTTTTTCTTCTTTTTTCTACCCTCAAACCCTATTCATCTAAGGAAGTATATATATATATATATTCTGATCCCATCCGAATTCGAATCTATGACTTACGCAATAACTTGATCAAGTCATCATCTTCTTCTTTATCTAGTAAAATAAAAACTGATCATAAGTTGCTATGCAAGAACATCTCACATCTCAGCAATTCAATAGAGCGCTGCTGGATGAAGAAGCCAGGTATTTATGAAGTTGCAGCATCATGAAGACTGCAGATTGATAACCCCATTTCTCCTACTGCCACAATCGACACAAAACCACATGCATGGACATACACACATCACTGCCTGATTGATCTTTTAAGTGTGTGTCATTGGATAAGAGAAGCACTGTGGCACGTGACATTCATATGGGATGATGAACATCATGACCATGATCATGATATGGATTCAATCCTGGTGTTTTCCTCATTGTAGAATTCCTTTCTCCTTTTGTGCGCTGTACTTCTCCCCTAAATGTTGTTGTTTTATGCATTCTTCTGTCTTCTCCCCTCTCTATGATTTATCCATCATTTATCTTATCTCTACAAGCTTGATGAGAAACTCTATTCAATAGAGCTGAGCTGGTTGATGATGGTGTTTGAAAAACTGCAAGTTTCTCCTCATGTTTTTGGGTTTATATGAAGTCTGGTGCTGAAGGGCAGTGTTCTTGTGGTCAAATGATCAGAAGATCGACGGTTCTAACCCAACTGGATGCATCTTATGACATGAATTTGGGAATGGAAATTCCTTACCTATCATAGTAGAATTATATAAAGTCTGATGAATTGGACTATTACACAGTTTCAACAATTTCATGATCCAACTGGCCTGATGAATTTTTGGATTCTTTTGTTAGTCCGAGTTCGATTGAAATAAATTAGGCCTACGTTGATTATGTAATTTTAACTCTTTTTTAATCTAATTTTAAGTCATCGAAATGTCATAATTTCTCGGGATATAATCATAATTCTTGACAAATTAAATTAATAAATCATAGATTTTTAATTCGTTTTTTTCTTTTTCTTCTTCTCATTTCATCTTTCATATGGCTGACATGATGTAGGTTTTGATGATAGACATAGGCCACCACATTATTCGACCTTGTGTAGCATTGATGGAGATTACTATTTCTTTCATGATCATCATATATGTTAGTTCTTGTGGCATGAATTTTGGCAAAACGACATCAAGGTTGTGCAACAAGGTGTTCAAACACAAAGTGCATCAAGTCGTTCAAGCACAAAACGACTTTAAGTTGTTCAAGAATTAAAAACAAAGAGTTGTTCAAGGTCGTGGTTGAACTCAGACGTTGTTCTAGACCGTGATGGAACTCAGTCGTTGAACTCAGTCGCTGCTCTTTGAAGTTATCTAAATCAAACTGCTTACAAGACATGATGTCGAAGGAGGTTTATAGGAAGTCTTATTCAAGATATACGGCGCTGACAAGTTTTGATAGTTGTTCTGACAAGGGCGGTGGAACTGCTACCTGAACAAAATATATGGCACTGACATTCTTACAGTAGGATGTTCTGACAAGGACAGACGAACTGCTATTGGACCAATTCAGGCGGTGGACTCTATTTTTGGATAAAGATTTTGGCGCTGACAGTTCCAGAGGATGTCACAACTATGTCAAAACAGACGGTGGACTCTATTTTTGGGTAAATATTTCGGCGCTGACAGTTCCAGAGAATGTCACAACAACGGTCACAACAGACGTTGGACACTGTGACTGGTTAAAGAATAATAGAAGATAATATTCAACATCTTCCTATAAAAAGCCTTGATGGGTTTCATTGAATACATTGATCTAAAAAGAAGAAAAACATATATACACACTTAGAGAGAGGAAGATCATTGTTGAGCTGTCCGTTCATTCAAAGGTGACAACCTTAGACAAGATCAACATGTACGAGTCGATCTGTTCAACATGCTGTTCAAAGTGACTGTTGAACATTCTGATCTCAGAAGCTAAACACTCATACACACTGAGAGAGGGAGAGAGGAAGATCGATCGGTGCTGAGTTCTTCATTACCTAAAAGGTGACCACTGCCTACGAACTCAGCACGTACGAGTCAATCTGTTCAAGCTGCTGTTCCAGTTTGATTGTTGCACAAACCCAAGCTGCACAAGTTCAAACTAGCTGTTGCACAGTCTTCGGGAGAGGACTGTAATCTTCTGGAGAAGATTTGGTGGACAAAGAGAGGGATCTCAGATCAAAGGTAAGCTTTGATCGCAAGTCACTGGAGTGTTAGAGAGTCGGCTGTTTGAGAGGGAGTCTGCAAACATAAGTCCTTGTACCCTAAACTCATATAGTGAATTGCTTTCCACCGGGCTTGGGATAAGCCCCCAGACGTAGGCTAGTTAATGCCAAACTAAGTATCATTTCCTATGTGCTAGTTTATGTTCTAACTGCACTTATTTGCGTGCTAACTTAATCTGCCTAAGGAGTTCAACCAGTAGTTCGAACACTAGCCGGTTGAATATCTCGGTACTCACACATCGAAATAATTTCAATTGGTATCAGATCAGGACAGTCAACATAAATAGTATGTTCCAGCTTCCATTCAAGATGAGTACGAAGGAAGGGCAGAACATCAGCAGACCTCCGCTACTAGAAGGGTTGAATTATGGCTACTGGAAATCCAAGATGAAGGCTTTCATCAAATCCCTTGATGAGAAGGCCTAGAAGGCTGTGTTAATTGGATGGACTCCTCCGACCATGAAAGATCCAGAAGGAAATGATATGCCTACATCCGAAGAGTTGTGGACTGAGGCGAATGAGAAGGATGCTGTTGGGAACGCAAAAGCAATGAACGCAATATTCTCGGCCGTGGATGAGAATATCTTCAAGCTCATTGCAAACTACGAGATCGCTAAGAATGCTTGGGAGATTCTCAAAACTGCTCATGAAGGCACAGAAAAAGTGAGGAACTCTCGCTTACAAATGATCACTTCAAAGTTTGAAGATCTAAAGATGTAAGAGGAGGAAACGATTGCTGTGTTCAGCGCTAGAGTTCTAGACCTCTCAAACTAGTCAGCCGCGTTGGGAGTTTCCATGAAAGAAGAGAAGCTTGTGAGAAAAGTCATAAGGTCGCTCTCTCAACGCTTTGCTATGAAGGTGACCTCCATTGAGGAAGCACAAGACATTACTAAGATGGGACTTGACGAACTCATGGGATCCCTAAGAACATATGAGATGAACTTTCCAAAGGATATGCAAGCAAAGAGAGCTAAAGGTGTTGCACTGAAGGCTGTCGTGACAGAGGACCAGACAGAGGTCGACGACGTGTCTGAACAGCTTGCAATGATGGCCAAAAACTTTGAGAGGATCATAAAGAAGCTGAACAAAGTGGATCCAGTCAAGGACATCAATCAACTTCAAATTTTCATAATCGAAAAGGTGGAAACTTTTAGTGGAGAAACATGCATGGAGAAAACAACCAAGAGTTCAAGGGCGATAAAGGCAAAGGAATCCAATGTAGGGAGTGTGAAGGATTCGGACACATTCAAGCTGAATGTGCTAATAGACTCAAGAAAAATAAGAAGGCTTATGCTGCCAACTAGAGTGACAGCGAATCAGAGGACAATCAACAAGAAGATGAGTCGAACAAGTTTGTTGCCTTCACTAGCAGAAATGAAGAAGGAAGTAAAAAGAGTAACAGTCGTTATTCAAGCGCTAAGTCCAAACACTCTGTTGAAGAGTCTTACAGCAGTGATGATGAAGAACTTACTGATGAATCGATTACTGAAAGCTACAAGTTGCTCTATGAGAAGTGGTTGATGGTGATTGTTATGAATAAGAAACTCAGCACAATGGTAGCTGAACTGAAGGTTGAAAAGGAGAACTTATGGGAAGAAGCTGCTGTCCTGGTGGCACAGAAGGTTGAACAACAGGAAGAAATCTCATCTCTGAAGCTTCAGATGAAGGAAATCAAGAATGAGCAGCGGATCCTGTTGGAATAAAAGGCAGAACTGCTTGGAGTTATATCATCATTGAAGATGCAAATGGAGAAAGATAAAGACAAACATCCAGAAGGCATGGAAGAACTAAAGAAAAGATATGATGTCCTAAGCCGAAGAGAGGTACACCTACGTGATGTCATCAAATCCTTAAAATTGCAGATTACGATAGAACAGGTTGAGCGTGAAGCAGTAGCAGATGAGCTGAACCAGTTCAAGAAATCTCTGAAGATGTTATACTCTGGAACAACTAATCTGGATTCCATCCTCACGTCCCAAAGAAGATCTGGAAGTAGTAAAAGTCTCGGATTCACAGGGGTAAGCAGTTCAGGCAAGACTGTATTTGTTAAGGCCAAAGATCAATCAAATAGAGTGTTGAACAGGTGTACTATGACTAGTCAGAGAAGGTTCAATGGAGAATGGAGAAGAGACACAAGAACCTGCTGGTATTGCTACAAGAAGGGCATATCAAACCGAGGTGCCATGAGTTCCTAACTGAGCATAGAAGAGCTACACAAAGAACTACTCCGCGGATGAGACAAATATGGAGAGTAAAGCAAAAGGAGGAGGTGTGCTTCGTCGCATTCAGCTCATCTATCAACATGAAGAGAGGTCGTTGGTATTTCGATAGTGGAATGCTCTGCTCACATGACAGGTAACCCAAATCATCTCATTCATACTAAACTAGTAGAACATGGTCACTTTATTACGTTTGGAGATGGAGGAAAGGGTTAGGTGACCGGCTGTGTGACATTGAAAGTTCCGGGTCTACCTGAACTCAAGGATGTACTTCTTGTTGACGGATTAAAGGCTAATCTCATAAGCATCAGTCAATTGTATGATGAAGGACACCATGTTATGTTCACCCAAGACGCATGTCGGGTGCTCAACAAGAATGTAGAATCACTGATGGAAGGAACCAGATCGTCAAATAATTGTTACTTGATAGGCGCTGGTGTTATAGTTTCTAGAACAACATGCCTGATCAGTCATAGCGAGGAGATGGAACTATGGCATAAACGCATGGGACATCTACACTTGAAAGCACTAAAGAAAGTTTCTGCAGAAGGCATTGTGCGAGGCCTTCCTAAAGTACAAGGAGATCTTGATGTCGTTTGTGGAGAATGTTAAATTGGGAAACAAACGAAGGATGTCCGTAAAGGAACAAACCAGATCAGTACCAGGAGACCTCCGGAACTCATTCGTATGGATTTGATGGGGCCAATGCAAGTGGAGAGCTATGGTGGAAAGAGATATGTTCTGGTGTGTGGATGATTTTTCACGATTCTCTTGGACAAGCTTCTCGGAGAAAAATTAGATGCTGTTTAAGCATTTGTTCAACTGTGCACCCAGCTCCAAAGAGAAAGAGAAGATAGAGGAGTGAGGCTAGTGGCAATACGAAGCGATCATGATCGAGAATTTGAGAACAATGCCCTCTCTGACTACTGTGCTCAACATGGAATCTTACATCAATTCTCTTCCCCCATAACACCTCAACAAAATGGAGTGGTGGAGCGCAAGAATCGCACCATTCAGGAGATGGCCCGACGATGCTACATGCAAAGAAAGTACCAATGAAGTTCTGGTCCGAAGCAATAAACATTGCCTGTTACATCTTAAACAGAGTGACTATTCAAACAGGTACTGAGAAAACATGCTATGAGCTTTGGAAAGGCAAGAAACCAACTGTGAAGTACTTTCACATATTTGGTAGTGAGTGTTACATTCTGAATGATCGCGAGTACAGACAAAAACGGAAGCCAAGTGGAAGGGTTTGAAGGATTGAGAGAAGAGAGTAAACGAGAGAGAGATCAATATGAACTTTTCTTACTATTCATATTCCCGCCTTCACTTATTTATACAATATAGCTGTCTTCTTCTACACGCCATATAATGATGTCACATATGACGTCACACAATCACACCTTACATGCTTGCATATACTGATGTCATACATGACATCATCTACTTACACGCCATACACGCCATGCACTCATCTCCTTCCACGTGTCCGGCTCCACCTTCCTTCACCATATACTCTTCCCTTGGATAACGAGTGCTGAGCTTCCGATTCCTCACACTGACTCTGGGCCTTGCCCCGACCCCATCTGTATCAACTCGCCCCCCTCAGTTTCGACCTCGTCCTCGAGGTGGTAGGTTGGATAATCCCGCAGGAATTGATCCCAATCTTCCCACGTCGCGTCAGCAACATTATGACCCAACCACTGATAGGGATGTGCAAATTAGACCCGGACCGGGAAATCGGACCGGACCGGATCGGACCGGTTTTTTCCGGGTTGGTCCATGACCGGACCGGTTCCAGGTCGGTCCACATTCCATATATTTTGTAGATTCCGGGTTTCGGTCCGGTCCGGTCCGGTTTGGACCGTAAACTTTTTTTTTGATTTTTTTAATACTAAATAAAATACAAATAAAATCCTATATATTTTTAAATATCAAGGTTGGACTGTGTATTACTTGTTTTGAATATTTCATTTGTGGTCTTATGGGCATGGTGTGTTACAAGAATCTGGGAAAGGTAAGTATTTTTACCAGGCGCAGGCAGTGTTCTTTTTTTTTGCTGATGAATCAATGTGCTTCATGTCTCTGATTTTTGAAGCCATCTTGGTTTGCTGATGTTGAATATTAACTGAGAATCAAATAGACTACATGATATGTTGCTTCGGTTGAAAATTGAGTGTATGATCTATGTTAACTGTTGTTTCTAATAGTTACCTCTAGCAAATTACATATGTAGCTCATGAGTTCAAATAAGTTGTCTGTAAATCCTAGCTACTGAAAACTGAAATGTTGATAAGGTAAGACTAAAGAGAATGCTACTGAAAATTTGGTAAATCAAATTACCAAAAATGTGTATCATATGTCTCTTAACAGTAGGACTTTTGAGTTGATATTGTAAACTCAAACTTTTGAATTTTTCCGGTCCGGTCCGGTCCATCGGTTCGACCCGACTCGGAAATATCCGGTCCGGTCCACGGTCCTCATTTTAAAAAAAATCAGGTCCACCGGTCCGACCCGGACCGGCTGAATCCGGTATGGTCCAGTCCATGGTCTTGTTTTCAAAAAAAATCCGGTCCACCGGTCCGACCCGGACCGGATGCACATCCCTAACCACTGAACCTGCACCTGGGTTGCTTCCTCCTCTCCACGCATCAATACTCTTCTCCCCAGCACCTTGAGCGGCTGCAGCATAGGATGAGGACCCGAATTACTTCCGGCCAAGTCACCCCAAACAGCGGTTTGGTGTTGCAGCGTGACGGAGCCCACTGCACTGTCGTTAAGGTGCAGTGTTCTCTGTACAAATAAATTTATATTTTCCTCTACTCGCGACTACACTACTGGGTAGTAAGTGGTAAGTAGGGGTCGAACCCAAGGGAATTAGGGGAATACGTTATTCTTTGAGGGATTTGTACGGCGAAGGAGCGTGTTTTAGGTTGATTGAGATTTTAGCGCGATTGACTAAGCTACTGTTTTTGGTTTTTTTGGTTTTTGAGTGCGGAAAAGTAAATTACAGAAAATAAATACTGAAAATAAAAGAGTTAAGGGAAGAAGACTTACAGTGGGTGATGCGTGATTGCGATTCCTCCGGTAGATGAGCGGTTGATGGTTGAGCAGTTTATAAAAGTAAATACATGGGTTTTTTTTGTAATTCAAGGAAAACATTTGGTTTCAGGGGCCTTGTATCATAGCCTATTTATCATTGGCTCTTAGTGATCCTTCTAAGTATTCAAACGTGCATCAAGGCCATTCCAAGCACTCGATTTGCCACACTGTCTAGTCTTTTGCAAAAGCGTTCGATAGTGAATCGAGGTCATTCCAAGCACTCAACTTGCAACATCGTCTAGGCTTTTGCAAAGGACGTAGAGCCCTTGTTCTATTTAGACTAATACCCCATTCCAAGGTATATTAGCCTGTGTGCATCCATTTGGTCAGTCATTCCCGAGCAACCAAATGGTGTTTTAGAGAGGTCAAACTCCTCAGATAAGCTTTGCCATTCCAAGCATCCACTTACCCGAGTATGTTTACGAATCCCCACGGAAGAGCTTTTGCTTGTCAGGCACTCAACCTTGGAAGATTCTAACCTAATATATGGCACATAGAACAAGTTTTGAATACAGAGAAAAAGCTCTAAGATTGCCTAAAACATTTTATGATACCAGTACACCCCTTTAACCGAATAAAGAGTTTAGCTACGAGTATCCATAGAAGAGGATATCATAGCTAAATACTCGGGGGTTTTTGAAAATAGTAAGAGGGAAAGGGGTGGAATACTCAAGAACCAACAGGAGTATTCCCAATTTCCTACTGAATACTCAAGAACCAACAGGAGTATTCTCTAAAGTATAATACTCAAGAACAAATAGGAGTATTATTTCCAATCGTATAATACTCAAGAACAAACATGAGTATTATTTCCAAAACCAAACTTACAAGTAACCAAAACTTAGAGAGAGAAGTGATTTTACAATTTGTGGATGTTTGAAATGAGGAGGAGGAGGGTTGTATTTATAGCCACAAGGGGAGGAGATGGGTGGTGGAGATGGGTGGCATGTGTTTTTGATCCAAGGGAGGAGAAGGGAGGAGCAAGGAGGAGGTGACACATGGGGGGGTGTGAAAAGCCGCCGGTTGCCTTGGGTGGAGGAGCCGCCGGTGGCCGGTCAACATGGGGGGAGGCTTCCTCCTTTGGCCACCTCCAAGCAAGGTGGCCGGTCATCTTGGTCCATGGGTGTATTTTGACAGTTTTGTGCAGTCTTTTCACAAAACTATCAATCCAATTTTGCTCCGTCTGACTTTGATTGTTCCTCGGTTGGATTTTGATTTGAGTAATTCAATGTCAGGATCTTGAGATTTCTTCGTTCAGCGTCTGATCTTGACCTTGGATTGACTCTTATCATCTTTTCAGCGTAAAATCCTCTCCTTAGCGTGTTTTCTCTCTAAGCGCCAAAATACCCTGTAGAAATAAATCGGGACTAACAAGTAGAAGTTAAATAGACCAACAGTCTAATTTGGTGGGTTTTACTGTGTTTTTGATTCGTATAATTTTGGTCCATCAGATCACCCCACACTTTTAGTTGTTCGTCCCGAACAATGCTATTAAAGGGCGGCACTCTAAGTTTGGTTTTAAAATATGAAAATTAGACTGTGGGACTCGATTTATCCTAATTCATGCATTGCTTACTTATTACCAAATTGAACTGCGTAAATAAATAGAAGTAACTTGATACGTGTACCTCCGTGCCGAGATGCAAATTATTCTGGATGTTTCGGGAGATAGCCCTTTTTAGGCTCCTGGACTGCAACCTCGGGATCGTCTCTCACTATATGGTTTCCTTGTAGCTTTCTCTAGCACGTGATTCGGTTCGGGTTTCAATGGTTTGAGTACTTTGATTTTCTTTTGGCGAGGGACTGCTTTTGTAGTGAATCGGCCTTTGGCCTTTGATTTGACTCTTTGAGTACTTCACTTTTTGTTCGGTTAAAACCTTCACAATTTTGGGCCTTTGGCCTCTTGATTTGCTTCTTCGAGCTTTTCGCCTTTTTGTGGCTTTGCTAGTCCATTTTCTCAAGCCTTTTTTGGGAGGTCCAATCATCGCCCGCAAGCCTATGGAAATACCTCCCCGCTCCTCTCATCTTTGCCGTTTCGCGCGAGTCAAAATGAGGGTCGCTCATTTATTTTCCCGGCTACTTTGACTAGAGAGAGGACGGTGTGATTCCCGTCCTCGCCTTTTTTCTTTTTTGCATAAAGACTGCATGGCGGAGATGACTTCAATCTTCACTGAAACCCGAAGTGCAGCCTCCACTGACTTCGAAAACCATATAGTTTGATTTGATCCTTCGATTGCTTGCCAAGCCTCTCTAGGGCATTTCTATCAACTCCACATCCCTAGTTTATCTCATCACAAAGGGACAAATGAGAAGTTACGTTCTAAGTTTTTAGACAGTTGAATTTTCACAAGGTAAATGCATGAATTTCGGTCTATCTTTTTCACATTCTTAAGTTCATACTTTCAAAAAGATACACTAAAAAAGAAAAAACATGTTATTTATTTATGTACACATGCGGTTCTCACCCCACACTTTTGAACGAAGTCGTGCCTTTCAGCACTAGTTAGTTCAAAAGCCATGCAAGCAGATGTTATACGAGAAGGAAATGACTTAAGGAAAGGTAAGATCAGAACTCCCTTATTGTGTCGAATGGCATGAGGCTGGATAATCGAGGGAGTTCGACTGGGGCCTTGAACTCTCAGCGCAGGCCCGGTAGTTCACGGAAGCTGCCTGGCTGATCCGATCGTGCTCCAAAAACCAATTCCTAAATAGTCAAATCATTCTATGCACCAAGTGGGTGAGAGCGACTTATTGGAAAAGTAAAATACAGAAAATAAAAGACAGAAAAGTGCGGAAAGTAAGATAGTGTCGGGTTACCTCCCGACCAGTGCACTTTTTTAACGTCGTTGGCTCGACAATACCTTATTCCTGGATCACCAGTTGGGATCCCATGGGCGGCTTAGGTTGAATTTTGCCTCGGCTCCTGGATTGATTCTGCTTGGTCTTTTGCTGGGTGATGTGCTTGGGTCAGGACTCCATGGTTCCAGTGGTTTCGCGTGGTTATCACCATAGATGTTATAATATGAAGTTCTGCCAGCGAATGCAAGTGATAACGAGCCCTTGCCCATGTTGATCTTGGCTCCCGTGGTGTAAAGGAATGGTCGTCCTAATATGATTGTTGGAGGGTCGTCCTTGCTGGATTCCTTGATTGGTATCACATAAAAGTCTGTAGGAACGACGATTTTTCCCACACGGAGCATTAAGCTTTCTAGCACTCCAGCTGGTTGGATACACGTCTTGTCCCCCAACTCGAGGGTTATCATTGGTGACTTCAATGGACCGAGCTTTAATGAGCAATATAGAGGGTAAGGCAGAACGTTGACGGCGGCCCCAAGATCTATTAAGCAATGATGAATTTGGGTTTCGCCGAAAACACAGGTTACTGTGAAGGCTCCTGGGTCCTTGCTCATTTCTAGATATGCCTCAAGGCTCCAAGTGAAACGCTTTTTTGCTATCAGGACATTTTGTTCTTTTATTGGCTTTTCTCTTTCTTCATTCACCTGATCTTCTGGGTCAATGCCTTGCTCTGATGCATAGATGTTAGGTGAGAAGTCTCCTCTGGGACTGACGGAGTCTAAGCTTCTATTATCAGTATGCGTGACCCACGTTTTGTCATCGATGGGTAGGTCTTCTTCTCGCCCCTCCTTCATGTCTAACATTGTTACCATGCTAACATTCCCCTTTGGGTTCTGGATGGTTTGTGAGGGAAGTCTGCCAGGTTCGTTAGTGAGCGTTGACATTGCTGTGGCGAGATGGGACATTTGTTTGGTCAATTCTGAAATTGCCCCGTCAGTTTTCGCCTGGTATTGGTGTAGCGAAGTACCCAATTGGTTTATGCTTCCTGTGAGCTCCTTCATCGTTTCATCCAGCGACTTGGTTGGTTCTTGCTGATTCTGCGGGCCGGTTTGGAACTGATTTGGTCCTCTTTGCTGATATTGGCCTGCTGATGGAGCGTTCTGGTTATACTGCCGGTGGGGGGGGGGTTGGTGGAATGACTGAGCTAGTTGAGGGACAGTTGGTTGTGCTTCCTTATGAGAATAGTTGTTGTTACGCCAGCTCGAGTTGGTTGCTTGACCATACTGTCGGTTTTGTCCGGCTCTGTCATTACTGTTGTTGTATCCTTGGTATCCTCCCACTGCATTCACTTCTGCCGGCTCCTCTTCTATTAATGTTGGACAGGCGTCAGTTTTGTGGTCTGTAGAACCACAGAACTCGCATGGTTTTATCGGAACTGGCTGCCTTCGTAGGATTTGAATCATCATCTCCTTAAGCTGCTTCATCTCTTCAGGCATAGAGCTCATCGACGTTTCCGCTTTTGCCACATTTTTTGTCCGGGAGAATTCTTCCTGCTGAGTTGTCTCTTCTCTGAATCGGGCATTCTCAGCAACGTTGGTGATAAGATCCCTTATGCCACTTAATGATAGATTCATCATGGACCCTCCAGCTGAGGCATCCAGGAGCATTTTATCTAAGGGTCTTAATCCGTTAATGAGATACTCGATGGTGAGTTTCTCGGGCAGTCCAAGGGTACAGCAGCTTCTCTCCAGGCGGTCCAGGTAATCGTACATGGTTTCGTTGGGTCCTTGCCTGATGTCCTGCAGTTGCCTCCTTACTTGCATCGCTCTTCCGCTGGGTAATATTTGTCTAAGAACTTTTTCTGCATCTGAGCCCATGTTCTGATGCTTCCGGAAGGCAATGAAAGGAACCAATCGTTTGCCGCGTCAATGAGGGAAAAATAGAACGCCTTTAACTTAAAGTCGTCTACGTTTATGCCATTTGGTTTGAGGTTTTGGCAAATCCCATGTAAGCGCTGGAGATGAGTCATTGCTGATTCTCCACGAGTTCCTGAGAATTTTGGCAAGTTGTGGACCACTGAAGTGTTGAAGACGATGTTTTCTAGCTCCGGGCCTTCATAGATACACCACGGCTGAACTCTGAAATCTGGTGCCGAGAGCTCTCCTAATGTAAGTTCGCGGTAGTTGTTGTTATCTCCGTAGTAGTCATCGAAAGTGGGTTCTTGTCTCGGCACTCGTCTAGGTTGCGGGGGTGGTGGATATCTAGGGGGTTGTCGTACTGGACCAGCTGCATTTCGGTCCTCGGGTGGTTCTTGGTTTCTTCTGATGGCTTCCCTATCACGAGCTCGTCTGCTTCGGATGAGTTGCTCCGGATCATCCATAAATGGAAGTGGCATCTCATCATTTCGTTCGTACATGTTTATCTCATCATCATCCTGATAGTCATGGTGGCTTCCTTCGCGAGACATGGTTGTTTGAAGCGCGTATCGATTCGAACAACTTATTCGATGGCTAACTCCCCGGCAACGGCGCCAATTTGACGGAGCCCACTGCACTGTCGTTAAGGTGCAGTGTTCTCTGTACAAATAAATTTATATTTTCCTCTACTCGCGACTACACTACTGGGTAGTAAGTGGTAAGTAGGGGTCGAACCCAAGGGAATTAGGGGAATACGTTGTTCTTTGAGGGATTTGTACGGCGAAGGAGCGTGTTTTAGGTTGATTGAGATTTTAGCGCGATTGACTAAGCTACTGTTTTTGGTTTTTGAGTGCGGAAAAGTAAATTACAGAAAATAAATACTGAAAATAAAAGAGTTAAGGGAAGAAGACTTACAGTGGGTGATGCGTGATTGCGATTCCTCCGGTAGATGAGCGGTTGATGGTTGAGCAGTTTATAAAAGTAAATACAGGGGGGTTTTTTGTAATTCAAGGAAAACATTCGGTTTCAGGGGCCTTGTATCATAGCCTATTTATCATTGCCTCTTAGTGATCCTTCTAAGTATTCAAACGTGCATCAAGGCCATTCCAAGCACTCGATTTGCCACACTGTCTAGTCTTTTGCAAAAGCGTTCGATAGTGAATCGAGGCCATTCCAAGCACTCAACTTGCAACACCGTCTAGACTTTTGCAAAGGACGTAGAGCCCTTGTTCTATTTAGACTAATACCCCATTCCAAGGTATATTAGCCTGTGTGCATCGATTTGGTCAGTCATTCCCGAGCAACCAAATGGTGTTTTAGAGAGGTCAAACTCCTCAGATAAGCTTTGCCATTCCAAGCATCCACTTACCCGAGTATGTTTACGAATCCCCACGGAAGAGCTTTTGCTTGTCAGGCACTCAAACTTGGAAGATTCTAACCTAATATATGGCACATAGAACAAGTTTTGAATACAGAGAAAAAGCTCTAAGAATTGCCTAAAACATTTTATGATACCAGTACACCCCTTTAACCGAATAAAGAGTTTAGCTACGAGTATCCATAGAAGAGGATATCATAGCTAAATACTCGGGGGTTTTTGAAAATAGTAAGAGGGAAAGGGGTGGAATACTCAAGAACCAACAGGAGTATTCCCAATTTCCTATTGAATACTCAAGAACCAACAGGAGTATTATTTCCAATCGTATAATACTCAAGAACAAACAGGAGTATTATTTCCAAAACCAAACTTACAAGTAACCAAAACTTAGAGAGAGAAGTGATTTTACAATTTGTGGATGTTTGAAATGAGGAGGAGGAGGGTTGTATTTATAGCCACAAGGGGAGGAGATGGGTGGTGGAGATGGGTGGCATGTGTTTTTGATCCAAGGGAGGAGAAGGGAGGAGCAAGGAGGAGGTGACACATGGGGGGGTGTGAAAAGCCGCCGGTTGCCTTGGGTGGAGGAGCCGCCGGTGGCCGGTCAACATGGGGGGAGGCTTCCTCCTTTGGCCACCTCCAAGCAAGGTGGCCGGTCATCTTGGTCCATGGGTGCATTTTGACAGTTTTGTGTAGTCTTTTCACAAAACTATCAATCCAATTTTGCTCCGTCTGACTTTGATTGTTCCTCGGTTGGATTTTGATTTGAGTAATTCAACGTCAGGATCTTGAATTTCTTCGTTCAGCGTCTGATCTTGACCTTGGATTGACTCTTATCATCTTTTCAGCGTAAAATCCTCTCCTTAGCGTGTTTTCTCTCTAAGCGCCAAAATACCCTGTAGAAATAAATCGAGACTAACAAGTAGAAGTTAAATAGACCAACAGTCTAATTTGGTAGGTTTTACTGTATTTTTGATTCGTATAATTTTGGTCCATCACTGCGCTTAAGCTTGGATACATGAAAGACGTTGTGCACCTTGCTGTCGGCTGGCAACGCCAACTTGTAAGCCACTGCGCCCACGCGAGCCACAACCTCAAACGGGCCAAAGTAGCGATGTGCCAGCTTGCTCAAACGCACTGGCCGAAGCGAGGTCTGTCTGTACGGCTGCAACCTCACCAACACCCAATCCCCCACTGCAAACTCCACTTCTGTGCGATGCCTATTTGCCTTTTGCGCCATCCTCAAATGGGCACGAACCAAGTTCAATTTCAGCTGACGCAACAGCTCAGCTCTAGTGGTCAGTTGCTCGTCCACTGCCCCCACATTGGATGAACCTGCTATATAATCCAGGAGTGTCGGAGGAGAATGACCATACACCACCTCGAAGGGAGAGACTCCTAGCCCTGAGTGCACAGCCGTGTTATACTGTAACTCAGCCCACGCCAGCAGCTCCGGCCAATTCTTCTGGTTCTCATCCACATAGCATCGTAAATAATCCTCCAGTATTCGATTGAGCACCTCGGTTTGCCCATCCGGCTGAGGATGATAAGCCGTACTATGCGCTAGGACAGTGCCTTGCTGCTTGAACAAATCTTACCAGAACGCGCTCATGAAAATCAGATCTCGGTCTGACACAATGTTAGACGGCACGCCATGCAAATGACACACCTCCCTCACGAATGCACTGGCCACACTCTCTGCCGTCAAACCCTTTGACAAAGGGCAGAAATGTGCATATTTCGACAGCCTGTCCACCACCACCATTATAACTGAGTACCCTCGCGACTTGGGAAGGCATGTAATAAAGTCCATCGTCACCGCATGCCAAACCCATTCTGGAATTGGGAGAGGTTGCAGCAGTCCCAGCGGGGCTGTGTTCAGCGGCTTGACCTGTTGGCAAGTAAGACATTGGGCAACGTAAGTCGCCACATCCTTTCGTAGGCCATCCCAATGGAACAGGGCAGCCACACGCGCCGTAGTCCGGCTCACCCCTGCATGTCCTTAATAGCTGGATTCGGTGGTACGAATAGTCGGCCCTTAAAGAGCAGCAGACCATCCCTAATGGTGTAGTGTTCATATTTCTCTGGCTCCTCATCCACCTTCCGTATCAACTCTTGCATAACTGTGTGAGTTTTGCACAACGTTCGCAGCGCTCGAAGTAGGCCAAACACTGGTTTGGAGAGACCCTGTACTGCCATGTATGCAGCCTCTGGCAGCTTTGATAAGGCATCCGCTGGTCCATTCTCCCTCCCCGGCTTATAAACGACCTCGAAATCAAACCCCATGAGCTTGCTCACCCACCTTTGCTGTTCTGGCGTGTGCATAGTCTGAGTTAGAATAGTCCTCAAAGGTTGATAATCTGTCTGCAAAATAAAATGGTTACCCAACAAATAATGACGCCACTTCTGGATAGCCATCACAGCCGCCGCCAACTCACGGTTGTAAGTCGAACTCTGCTGCAAAGTCTTACTAAATTGCTTACTAAAGTAGGCAATCGGGTGACCCTGTTGAGACAAAACCGCCCCTACTCCCAAGCCGGAAGCATCTGTCTGTACCTCAAAAGGTTGCGTAAAGTTTGGCAGTGCCAATATGGGGGTCGTAGCCAAACTCTCCTTCAACCTTTCGAAAGCTTCTAATGCACGAGGGCTCCATACAAACGAATCCTTTCTTAACAAGGCATTCAGAGGTTCCGCAATCTTGGCATAATGATGTACAAACCTCCGATAGTACCCAGCCAATCCCAAAAACCCCCTCAGATGCTTAACATTAGTGGGACTACTCCACGCCATGATTGCCGAAACCTTCTCCGGGTCTATCTCCATGCCCTCTCCAGATATGATGTGGCCTAAGTAATGCACCTTATTATGTGCGATCTTACATTTCGACTCCTTTACAGCACACTCATGCTCCGTCAACAGCTTGAACACCACCTGCAAATGTTCCAAATGCGTCTCCCAACTTGGACTATATATCAAAATATCATCCATAAACACCAACACCATTTTGCGAAGATATGGCCGAAACACATCATTCATCGCAGCTTGGAACGTTGAAGGAGCATTGGTGAGTCCAAACGGCATCACCATAAACTCGAAATGCCCATCATGAGTGCAAAAAGCGGTCTTATGTACATCCTAGGTTGCCATTCTAATTTGATGATACCATGACCTCAAGTCTAGTTTAGAGAAGATTCTAGCCCAGTGCAACTCGTCAAATAATTCATCCACCGTAGGAATAGGAAATCGATCTCTAATCGTAATAGCGTTCAACGCTCGGTAATCGACGCAAAACCTCCAACTCCCATCCTTCTTCTTTACTAACAGCACCGGAGAAGAGAAAGGGCTTGTGCTCGGCTTAATCAATCCTTCTTGCAACATCTCAGCCACCAACCGTTCAATCTCCAACTTTTGGCACCATGGGTATCTATATGGCCTGACATTTACCGGTGTTGCACCAGGTATCAATGGAAATCTATGATCATGGCTCCTCTGCGGTGGCAAACTCTTTGGCACTGCAAAGATTCTAACAAACTTACTCAACACAGAGGTTAACTCCTGTTGACGCATGGGCGATAATTCCTCTGGTACTTGATGGACCATATTTATATGATTCATTAAGACAGTTAAACCCACCAAATTAGACTCTTTGTCTATTTAACTTTTGCTTGTTAGTTCCGATATTTATCTACAGGGTATTTTGAAGTCTAGAGATAATACAAGCTAATGAGGAGTTTTAAAGCTGACAATGGATTACGAGTCAGGATACGACCAGATTCCGACTGTACAACTTTCATGATCCTAACCTGGAATCACTCAAACAAGTCCAACCAAAGGGCAACCAGAGTCAGTCCGGAGCTGAAAGGATCCGATGGCTTTTGGGGAAAAGATCACAAAACACTCTCACCCACACCCCTCCACCTAGCCCGGCGGCTTTGGCCATGGAAGTGACACATGGGGGGGGAGGCTCTGCTCCCCTCCACCTCACCCTAGCGGCTTTTCTCCCCTCCATTCCCCTTATGACATGTGTTGAGCTCTCATCGTCTCCCCATGCCTATAAATAGAGCCTTCATCTCCTTGTATCATCATCCCACAGTCCACAAAGCTCCATAGTTCTTGGTTAGTGAGAGAAGCTCTCTAGATTTTGGGCACAATCCATGTAAAACACACCACTTTGATATTGAAGTTCCAAGTTGTTCTTGATTACTCTTGTCGGTTCTTGAAGTACTCAAGCTTGTCTTTACTTTTCCTGTTCTTGAGTTTACTCCTGTCGGTTCTCGAGTATTCTCCTTTTACTTTCCTGTCTTTACTTTCAAAAAACTTTACTTTCCTGTCTTTTGAAAACCTTTACTTTCAAGCACTTAGCTATGATGTCCTCTTCCATGGATATTCGTAGCTAAACTCTTCATTCGGTTGAAGGGGAGTGCTTGTATCATACAATGTTTTAGACACTTCTCTTAAATGCCTCTTTGTGTTCAAAACTTATTCTATGTGCCACATATTAGGTTAGAACTTCCAAGGTTGAGTGGATGCTTTAACGGGCAAAGCTCTTCCGTGGGCTTCGTGAACATACTCGGGTAAGTGGAGGCTTTAACGAGCAAAGCTTATCTGAGGAGTTCAACCTCTTTTAAAAAACCATTTGGTTGATCGTAACTGAAGATCAAATGGATGCACATAAGGCTAAGATACTTCGAAAGGAGGAATTAGTCTAAATAGAACAAGTGTTCTAAATGATGTGGCAAGTCATGTGCTAGAAATAGCCGTGATACATCTTTGAACACATAGTATGATCATTAGAGGTCAATGATAAACAGATTATGGTACAAGGCCCCTAAAACCGAATCTTTCCTTTAATTGTAATATCACCTGTTACTTTACTTTCAGTCTCATATCAACTGCTTACTTTCAGTCTCATATCAACTGCTTACTTTCAGTCCATATCAACTGCTTACTTTCCGCAAGTCTTGTCCATCAAGCAATTACTTTCTGCACTTTACTTTTACTACAGACTTTATCAACATCAGCCCGGCATAACCTTTGGTACGCAACACGCTTGAAACACAGCGTGCGGCCAGTATCAAACGTGTGTCTGCGGTTGATCTTGAAATCGACTGTTCCAGCACTTTACTTTTCAGTACTAAAACCACAACCAACCTCCAAACTGTCTTATTTAATTTTCCCTTTTTGAAAGAACAACTATCAACTAATTCCCTTGGGTTCGATCCGTACTTACCACTTACTACCCAAAATAGTAAAGTCGCGAGTATCGGATTTATAAATTTACTTTTGCAAAGAGACATCGCACTTTAACGACGGTGCGGTGGCTCCGTCAGTACTACAGGTACCCGATGTTGTAAGGACATTACCTCCTCAGGATGTTTAATGACCTCCAGTTGGTAGAAGCTCATGACACAATCCACTTGCTGCACACGCCTCAGCTGCCCCAACGACATGCTAGACAGTTGAACCGTGGCCCCTATGCCATGCAGCTGCACGCGACTTTCCTCCTGTCCCAAACTCATCCACATGTTTTGATAGTCAAACGTCACCGGACCGACTTGAGCTAACCACTGAGCTCCCAGCACTGCATCAGCCCCGTAAATGGGCAACAGGTGGAAGTCTACTTCAAATTCATGGCTTCCCAACAGTAAAGGAACTCCCCGACTTAATCCCTCACAGCGCATCTCTTCCCCATTCCCGACAGTAACACTCAAATGCTTGGCCGCCTCCACCACCAAACCTACACTCTTGGCCACCCTTGTCTGTACGAAATTATGAGTTGATCCTCCATCCACCAACACAACTATTTTACGACCATCACATTGCCCCTCAATTCTCAGTGTTTAAGGAACACTATGCCCTTGCATGGCATGAAGAGAGATACTAGGCATCACCTCACCTTCTACTTCCTCTGTTGGCGCCACCTCCTTTTGTAGTTCCACCTCTTCTTCCTCCACTGCCTCTTCTACAATCAGACATTGGAACTTCGGTTTGCACCTATGCCCCGGCACAAATTTCTCATCACAATTGAAGAATAACCCACGCTCACGCCGAGCTGCCATCTCTGCCGGCGTCAACCGCTTTGATGGTAGGCTTGGTAGTGTACTTACTGGTCGCGCCGCTGGTTGAACGGACGTGTTGCTGCGTCCTGGCATAGGCAGCGCGAGTCTACCAGATGGCATCTTATTTGCGAACCAACGGCCTTCGTTCACCTTCTGCTCAGCCACCCTAGCCATCCCCATCGCCTTGGCCAAAGCATCAGGACATAACAGAAGGATTTCTCTGTGCACTTCCTCCTTTAGTCCAGCCAAAAATCGATTCAACAGATTCACATGAGTCAAGCCAGGTGTGCGAGTGGACAAGGCCACGAATTCACGGATGTAATGCGCCACTGTCGACGTTTGGTGGAGCTTATTAATCATCACCTCTGCACTGCAATATTGAGATGGACCAAAACGAGCCAATACATCTTGTGAAAAATGGAACCAATCACTCGCATCCATAATACGCTCAAACCTCGTGTCATGCCTTGCATGCAACTCCGCCTACTGCGCCATAACCATCTGCTGTTGTACGATGAACGCCTGTTGCTGTGTCTCCGTTGCTTGCTGCCTCGTGATCGTTGTAATTTGTAGCATACGTTGATCAAAAACAATTTATAATCAACCGGTAAGACCGGTGTCGAACCCAAGGGAGCAAATGGATTACACGCTAGTTCAATCAAGTTTTCTTACTCGGCTAATTCCTAAAATTCGAATTGGTTGAGTTATCAATGATTGTAAAACAAGAGTGAAGTGGTTTTAGGGATTGAATTCAATTAAAAGCGAGTTTCGAGGGATTAATCCCCTCCTTGGCAATCTCTCAATGATCATGCAAACAAGAGTTCAATTAATTAAGAGTTGATAGGTTTTGAACCTAGCCTAGATCAAGTATTAGGCTATTACGCGTATCTAATCTCAATCAAGCCATCTTAATTAGGATCTCACTAATTAAAGGGTGTTAATCCACTATATAGCATTTACTCTCATAAATGCTATATGCATAAAGTTCTAGTTCACCTCTCACCATGCATTTACTCTCATAAATGTAGGTTTAGTTCAATTTTACTATATCAAAACCATCCCTAAGCTCTCTCAAGACTTAGATCAAAGTTCTAACATAAACATGTCACTTAGGCATTTTATCAAACACTTAGAGACATGTCTAACATAAAGAGCATAGTAAAAATGAAATCAACTTCAATAGATCTATTCAAATGTGTTCACAATGATCATTGAGTACCAAGGAGGTTCATAGAACCCCTCAAAACACAAGGGAGACTACTCACTCATCATGTAAGACAACATGATGAGTAGGTTTTTACAAGCAAATCTAGGAGAAAAGAAGAGGGTAAGAGTAGGATGATTAGTCCTAATGAACTCCCTTGATCTTGATTCCTCCTTGGTTTGATGATGATGAAACCCTTGATTTGATCCCCTTCCTTTGTCTTCTTTCCCAGAAAAATCCCCCCCTTTTAGGTCAAACTTGCCTCTTTCTATTTATAGGCTCGTCAAAAATTCGGCACTGTAGCAGGTCCAATCGATCGACTGGCGTTGGGCTGATGGCCCAGTCGATCGACTGGAAGAAGAAAAGTCGCTTGGCTAGCATGTTCTCAGTCGATCAACTGAAACAGGGTAGGATCCCAGTCGATCGACTGACAAGTCTCAATTTGCAGCACCTCCTGTTTGCCCATTTAGTCGATCGACTGAGATCCAGTCGATCGACTCATCGTCACGTGATCTGCATGCTCTGGGCAGGGGACTCTTCAGTCGATCGACTGAAAGGGTCAGTCGATCGACTGGCGATGGTCGATTTTCAGCTCCTCCTGTTTGTCCATTTAGTCGATCGACTGGTCCAGGGGAGCTTCCCAGTCGATCGACTGAAGACCAAATTTTGCCAACTTTTGCTCTAAACACCGATTTTTCCCGAGTTTTCTTCCAATGGCTCTTGACACTGGGACATCTTGCTTTGTACCTGAAATGCACGAGAAAAGGATCAAATGACATCAAAAAGTAGTCCGAATCGAACTAAAGCTATAGTGAAAAATGAGCATTAATGAGTCGAAAACTCGACTCATCAACACTCCACACTTAAGCTTTGCTCGTCCCGAACAAAGTATGCAAATATGCCAAGGAAGTGCAAATGTCGAAATGCTAGTGGTGCTATGTTTTTCGTGCATTTGCCACACTAGATTTCACGAGGTCTCGATTCTTATTTCTAAACATGTTATTGAAAAGTAAATGACAAGTATATACAATCTAACTAGCTCCTTTTCGTAGGAGTTACGAATGCATTTAGCATATGCATTAAGCCTTTAAACCCCTAGGCTACCCTAGTGGACGAGTTATAGTCTCGTGAGAGTTTTCAGAAAAGGGAATACTCACAAATCCCATATATGCACATGTCCCATAAGAGTGAATGCAAGAGTGCTCAACCAAGGCTACGATTTTTCAAAACCAATCCCTCACCTCAAGCTAGACTAGCGCCACAATATCATAAAAAGAGCTTTCTCAACCTTTTGAGTACCTTTTTCGACGTGCATTCAAGAGCGTCAATACTAGGGCTATGAAGAGACTATCCAAAATTCTACTCATTTTCGAAGCAACAAAATAGAAGTAAGGCTTATAGCTTGCACGATAGAGTGTCAACCGCTCACCTATGCTAGCTAGGGCTAGTCCATGGGCTCGCGGCAAGAAACTCATTCCCAAGTTTTAGGCGCTTAAGCCGTAATCCATAAGGGAAGTGGAGTTCGACACCAATGTTTCTTAATAAACAAGCATAGACCAAGTGGATACTCCCGTGCAAGCACGTGGGTCGTCCAAGAATTATTCTAACAAGCACACGATGGAAATGACTAATCCCGCACAAATATAGAATGATGGAGGAACATAGGGTCAAGTCGTAAGTGCTTCTCATTTTTAATATTGAGACAAATGCTTTCGAGGGGGGACTTACCTCCCTAACCCCTGGCATTTGCTCTTCTTTCTCTTTTTTTTCTTTTTTTTTTCCTTTTTTTTTTAAAATGAAATGACTCCACACTTAAAACTTGACAATATGTTCAAAAGTTGTAAGGGATGTGCGGGAATTAATCATGAACAAGGCACTATGTTAGAGAACTCAAGTCACCAAAGAGCATTCAAATGATCTAAGTTTTTCACAACGATTTTTAAAAGTGCTTGCTAGCTTGATCCAAGGTGTTGAAACAAAAATACTTAGAAAGTTGGATAGTCAAGATGTAGCAATGATATTGATTCTAAAGAATGCAAGCTTCAAAGGACTAGGTCGGTAAATGTGGCACATAGGCTAGATGCGATCTATAGGGATTTAGAATTTAAAATCACAAGCCTATGCGGTTAAAAACACTCTCATGTTGGGACGATATGCAAGTATGCAAGTGTCCATCTAGAAATGATATGTATAGCATGCAATCATGTGAACTATGCGCATCAAAACCACTCCACACTTAATTCAAGCTTAGTCCCTAAGCGCAAAAAAAATGATAAAATAAAGGCAAAGGCGCATAGGAACTCCCTTCATTTGAAGTGCCGGTGATATAATCCATAAGAGCGAGAAATAGCCTTTTGGTTGCAAGTGTAGATATAAGAGGGTGTTTTAGACATGATAAGAAAATGTGAATGTATATCCTGTAGAGTGAACAGTATAAATGGTAAACACCTCCAATATCATCATAAGAATATAGCATACAACCAATAGGCAAGAAAGGATAAATATCACCAAAATAGCATACATCACCAAAAATGCGCCAAAAGGCGACTTATCATCCAAATCAACATCCAATGCAACAAGTCAAATAAGGATAATACACATGTGGAAAAAGAAATGAAGCATGGACTAAGATGTAGCCTCGTCGTCTCCCGGAGGTGTCCTCCTAGCTGAATCAACGGCTCCATCGTCCTCAAGCGGCTGCGTGACACCGGGAAGAGAGGGCTATCGCCTAAAGCAGAATCCACGTAGGGGATCGTCTCTCCTGGGAGTGGAGTACCCGCCTCCCCGAATGCTGAAACTGGCGAGAAAGGTAGTGGGGAGGCGCCACGCGGTGCTGAGAACTCAGGAGCGAGTGGAGTGGCAACTGGAGTGCCGGAGCCTCTGCCGAACGATAAAACCGTGGATCTCAGCCACTCCCACTCCCGGCGGGCTCTAGCATCAGACTCTCGGACAAAGTCCTCTAAGCGAGTCAATCCGCTCCTCAAATCTGACACCTCGGTCGATAAACGAGCAATCCCCGATGTAACACTCTGCCTCCACTCCGCTAAGTCATCAACGACTGGAGGGGGAACATCGGCTGCTGGCTCTGCAGGGAGTGGCTCATCATCATCCGCGGGGAGATCTCCATCTTCCTGTCCCTCAGGAGCGTCTGCTGGAGGAGGTGAACCGGGAGGAGAGGGAGAGGGGGAGAGGTGGGCGAGACAGTAGAGTGGGTGCTGCTGCTTGAAGGCTCTCCTCCTCGCGGTAGCGGCGGTCACAAGATCCTCCACGTGAGGTGACGGGTCACTACGCCATGTCTTACCATCCCGCTTGACCATATGCATATTTTTCATCAAATCAATGTCAAGCTTGCTCCTAGCAGGGGCCTCACTACCCTCATGGCCAAAGGTGAAGTTACACCTTTGGGCTATCAATGTAATCAAAGAGCCACCCCCCATGCTCTTGTTCCTCGTGCTCGGCTTCACAACGGTCTCAAACCGGTTGATGAGAACCGCTAGCCAATCAATGGCCTCCCCGTGATCCATGGCAACCATGAGGTCCATATCAGGGAAAGTAACCTTCCTAGCCCTCTCCGTCCTCGTGTTAAAATCAATAGCAATGACATGGTGCATAATCTTCCAAACCGGGTCAACGATCGCAGAAGAGTTATATGAAGACACGAACCACTCATTCCTACCGGAAATCCTCTTCCAAAGTCTGGATTGGTCGTGCTCAGTGAATACCCGGGGCGAGGCCACAGGCTGTGGAAAACCAAACCACTCTCGGATCGTACTCTCCCTGATCCGGAAATCCCTTCCTCCCATCATAAACTTCCAATAATAAACTGAGGACCCATCATCCCCCATTCTCTCCTTCACCGACTCAAACGAGCACAAAAACTCCTCAACTACCCTCTGGTAGGAGCCCGGATCATCACAAAATAGAAAAGATAAACCATGTTGTGTGAGACGAGATTGTACCTCGGTAGCTACCACTTTGTCGATGCCACGAAGCAAGCCCATGTCTAGGTACAGTGTCGGGATGGCCTTCTTCTTCTTCGAGGTAATAGTAGCGTGATGAGCTCGGTGCTTCTCGTCCCTAAACACCAATGGAACCGAGAATGGATAGGGGACCGGAATGGGCATCGGTCCCTCATAAGGCTCCACTTGGGGCACAATCGGCACAATGGCCATGGAGGGAGGAGCTGCAGCAGGGGAGGGCACTCTAGGCACTGGAGGCGAGGGGGCTCTAGGGGCGGGAGGCACGGGCGCTCTCCTCTTCGGTGCCGGCTTCCTCGGTTGAGGCTTTTTCTTCTTTGGGGGAGGCGGAGAAGCCGGCGCGGCCTCAATCTCCTCGTCTGATCCCGAGCTAACATCGGCAAGTGAGCCCCTCAACAATCTCCTCTTGCGGGTAACAAGTGGTCTATCATCCTCGCCCTCAAGTGTAAAGTCGTCAATTTGCTCATCGAGCGAGGGCTCGTGAGCGATCCCCTTTCCTTTTGCTTTCGAACTGGAAGATGAATCGGCGCGACCCATAGTGCACTTGGAAATGGAGGCCTGAGTCAAATTGAGCAAAAACTCAAAAACTGCACTGAATTGCGATCGAGACGATCGACTGAGATGGAACTGGAATTCCAGTCGATCGACTGGAGGTTGAAATCCGAGCGGGTTAGGTCGAATTTGGGGGTTCTCGCCGGAGGGATTTTTGACTCGAATTGATGGGTGGGGTTTGTAGGCGGGGTGGATAGGAGTTGAATGGTGGTGGAATCGGACAGAACGGATGGCGGAGGAGGGAGATCGGCGGCGGTGGAGATTTCCGGTCGGAAATCAATTTTTGGAGGGATTTTTGGTGGCGGTTTGAGGGCGGCTTGACGGCGATGGAACGGCGAGGCTAAGGCGGTGCTGCGGCGAGATGAGCGGCGCGGATTGGTGGTGGTCGGAGTTTGGATTTTGGAGGTTTAAGGAATTAGGGTTTTGTTCGAAATGAAGAAGAAGGGAGGAGAGGCTGGGATTTGGATAGGGGATTCCCAGTCGATCGACTGAAAGCCCAATCGATCGACTGAGAATGCACGAAAAACAGGAGCTCCTGAAACACCATTTAGTCGATCGACTGGGCTATAGTTTTACTCCAGTCGATCGACTGAACCCTGATTTCTGCTTGAAAAATAATTTCTTTTTCCAACGAAACCCGACTCCACACTTAGAATTTTTACTCAAAATCAAGAATATGTACCACTCAAAATATCACATATAATCAAGGTACGCCTCTTCTAAGTAATCACTAGCACATAGCGTAAGATTTTCAAACAAACAAGCTAGGATTACCACTCCACACTTAAAACTCCACCATCGTCAAGAAAATTCATGCAAGCCTCATATCACATCACACACACCCAAATCAAGCATATAAAATCATCCCAATCACCAAGCCATATCAAGTTCACAAAATGCATGCTACACATATATGGAAATTACTTGTGCATAGATAGACAACTCACAAACCGGGGTACCTCCCGTGAGGTGCCTAGTTTAACGTCTTGGCAAAGACTGAGCCGATCCTTTTCTCACTAAGAAGCACACTTGAGGAGTCCATAGCTAGGATCCCTCCTCAAGCGGAATAAGGCACTCTATGGGTCGGTCAAGGGGAATGTGACATTATGCTCGTCACGAAGTCCTTCTCTATAGTGCTTTAGCCTTTGTCCATTCGCCGTGAAAGTAGTCCCATCATTGTTTAGCAATTCAACATGGCCATCTTCGTAAGGCTTGTGGACAATAAATGGGCCACTCCATCGGCTCCTCAACTTTCCCAGAAATAGCTTAAGCCTAGAATTAAAGAGCAAGACCTTCTCTCCCTTCTTGAATTCGCGACGAAGTATCCTTTTGTCGTGCCATTTCTTGGTCTTCTCTTTATAGATCCTAGCACTTTCGTAGGCCTCATTCCTTATTTCTTCTAACTCATGGAGTTGAAGCACCCTATGGTCTCCCGCCATTTGTAAATCCATATTCAACGTTTTGATTGCCCACATCGCCTTGTATTCCAATTCCACCGGCAAGTGGCACGGCTTCCCATAAATAAGGCGATAGGGAGACATTCCATTAGGGGTCTTGAACGCCGTACGATAGGCCCATAGAGCGTCATCTAGCTTCGATGACCAATCTTTTCTTGAGCTCCCCACGGTTTTCATCAAGATTGCCTTGATCTCTCGATTTGAAATTTCCACTTGCCCACTAGTTTGTGGGTGATAGGGAGTGGCAACCTTGTGACTAACTCCATATTTGCGAAGTAAGGCCTCGAAATGTCTCTCCTTGAAATGTGAACCACCATCACTTATAACGGTCCTTGGCACCCCAAATCTCGGAAAGATGATTTTCTTGAATAGTTTCGTGACCACCTTGGCATCACAAGTGGGGGAAGCGACGGCTTCAACCCATTTTGAGACGTAATCAACCGCCACTAATATGAATCGGTTCCCAAATGAAGAAGGAAAGGGGCCCATATAGTCGATGCCCCATACGTCAAATATCTCGACCGGGAGGATGCTTTGTTGGGGCATTTCATGCCTCTTTGAGATATTGCCGGTCCTTTGACATTGATCACATGCTTTCGCGAACTCATAGGCATCACCAAAGAGAGTAGGCCAATAAAAGCCGTATTGTAGTACCTTTGACGCGGTTTTTGCTCCACTACCATGTCCTCCATATTGAGAAGAGTGACAATGGTAAAGAATTTCTCTCATTTCCTCTTCGGCGACACAAGTCCTATATAGCCCATCCGCGCAAAGCCTATAAAGGTAGGGCTCATCCCAATAGTACCTCTTGGTCTCGGAAAGGAACTTCCTCCTTTGATGGTGGTTCATATCGTGGGGAATAATCCCACAAACCACGAAATTTACGAAATCCGCGTACCAAGGAAGGGCCTCCGCCTCAACTCTCATGAGTTGCTCTCCAATAAATGAATCATTCACCGGTCTAGCATCCACTTCAATCTCTTCATTTTCCTCTAGCCTTGATAGGTGGTCGGCTACCACATTTTCTACTCCCTTTTTATCCTTGATCTCTATGTCAAATTCTTGAAGCAATAGAATCCATCTTATCAATCTAGGCTTAGAGTCCTTCTTTGCTAGTGAATACTATAACCTTTGAAGCCACAAGGTATGGACGAAACTTATCGAAAGCGTACACGATAGCAAGAAGTTCTTTCTCGGTAGTAGTATAATTCAATTGGGCTCCATTGAGAACTTTGCTTGTGTAGTGGATGGCATGAAGCTTCTTATCCACCCTTTGCCCAAGAACCGCCCCAATGGCGTAGTCACTAGCGTCGCACATAAGCTCAAATGGCAAATCCCACCTAGGGGGTTGAATAATAGGAGCCGAAATCAATGCCTCTTTCAACTTCTTGAAGGCTACTAAGCAATCTTCATCAAAATGAAATTTGGTATCGTTGCACAATAGATTTGTCAAGGGCTTGGCAATCTTCGAGAAATCCTTAATGAACCTTCGATAGAAGCCGGCGTGGCCAAGAAAGCTCCTTATTCCTTTTACGTCTCTTGGAGGTGGCAATTTCTCCATGACTTCTATCTTGGCTTTGTCCACCTCAATTCCCCTTTTCGACACCAAATGTCCAAGCACAATTCCCTCCTGCACCATGAAATGACATTTTTCCCAATTTAGTACAAGGTTCGTCTCAATACATCTTTTCAACACTTTAGCCAAATTGGCTAAACAATCATCAAAAGAGGAACCATAAACGGAAAAGTCATCCATAAACACTTCCATAATCTTTTCAATAAACTCCGAAAAAATAGCCATCATGCATCGTTGAAAAGTACCGGGCGCATTACAAAGTCCAAAGGGCATTCGCCGATAGGCAAATGTTCCATAGGGACAAGTGAAGGTCGTTTTCTCTTGATCTTGGGGGTGAATAGGGATTTGGAAGAATCCACTATACCCGTCAAGATAGCAAAAATAGTCATGCTTAGCTAGTCTTTCCAACATTTGATCAATAAAAGGAAGGGGGGAGTGATCTTTCTTAGTGGCTTGGTTAAGTTTTCTATAGTCCACACACATACGCCACCCGGTTACCGTTCTTGTGGGGA
The DNA here is from genome assembly GCA_033675215.1 of Rhodiola kirilowii. Classification (NCBI taxonomy): domain Eukaryota; kingdom Viridiplantae; phylum Streptophyta; class Magnoliopsida; order Saxifragales; family Crassulaceae; genus Rhodiola; species Rhodiola kirilowii. The sequence goes on from CM066201.1 coordinate 56,295,583, forward strand.
TTAGTTCATTCTTCTCATTTTTAATAACGGTCATTCCTCCCTTTTTCGGCACTACATGAATGGGGCTCACCCACTTAGAGTCCGCAACGGGGAAAATAATTCCCGCATCAAGTGGTCGGTCGTGTGTAGTAGGAAATATTCGAATGAGATTCAAACACTTATTTGCTAGTCACGTGATCAAAACATTTATAAAAGCTCGGGAATCCGAGATCGAACCCAGAGGATAGGAGTTTAAACTTATGATGCTAGAGATTAAAATAGATGTCTATGGTTTGGGGGGGGGAATGCTTCTCCAAAGAGGTTGATAGCAAATTTCACTATCCAAATTAAAGTTTGATTAACAAAAAGGGATTAACAATCAATAAAAGATGACTAGGGATCCAATCCTCCACTAAACAATCATTGTGACGGTAAATTAGGACATTATTGATGAACTTCTCATGCACACACTTAGAATATAGGCATGCAACATTAATACCAAGTTTAACTCTCGCTCTAACTTGATATTAAGAGGTCACATCTCGCTTAATACCTCAAACTCTCGCTCTATTGGCATTATAAAGTAAGATTACCTACCCTCAAGCCCTAGCTCTATTGGCTAGATAATCATACACGTGTCAAAAACCATGCCATTCTCATTAGAATTAGAGTGTCGCCATGTAACACAAAAACTCTAATGCTTCTTCATTTAGTTCATTTGACATCATGCTTTTCAACACTAGTTACATCAAACATGAAATCAACTAGGGTTCCTATTGAGGACTTCTCTCAAACACCTTATAGGCACCCATTAACATTAAGTTCCAATGAAGAAGAATCATGTGCAAAATCATTCATCAATAACATCTATAGCATTTACAAGGTCACAAACATGTTTAGGGGATTCATGGATCCCCAACCAAGGTCACTACTCACTCATGGTGAGGTTACAATCAAAAACAATGACAAAAGTAGAAGAACCCATATGAGATTTAGAGTTTAGAGCTTCTAAACCAATGGAGAATCAAGAGTAATGGAGGATCCTTGTGGTTGGTATCCTTCTTCCCTTAATCAGCTCGAAATCCGTGCCAAAACCCTTGGAATTTTCTGTGTCGGTGCCTTGGAATCCATGCCAAAATCTCTCCCAAAAGCCCCCCCGTGAAACTCTAAAAATTCTGGGTTTTATAGCATCTGCCGATTTATGCGATCGCATATTTGAGTTTATGCGATCGCATAACTTATGCGCTCGCATACTTGAGCTTGTGCGATCGCATATATTTTTGTGCGACTGGATATATTATGCGATCGCATATTTGAGCTTGTGCGATCGCACATCTTTCCTTAGTTGCTTTTGCGATTTCGGCTTCCGGTTGTGCGATCGCATAAAAGTTTATGCGACTGGATTTCTTATGCGATCGCATAAACCAACTTATGCGAGCGCACAACTGCCCATGTTCTGACCGTAGCTCTAGGATGCGCGATCGCATAAATGTGTTGTGCGATCGCACAAGGCTTTGTTGGCAACTGTAACCTCCGAATTTGGTCTCGGCGTCAACTAGAGAGTTGTAGCTCTTTGAGTTAGCTTTCCAACAAGCTTTGAATCAACAGAATCGGACACCAAATGAGCTCTCTAGGTCCAAAATACTCCGGAGAGGTCTATGTGTCCCGTAATGCCCGAAAATCCATGTTTTTGCTCCGGAATGCTCGGTTTTGCTCCAAAGTCAATGCCCGCTTGTGTTCTCAGCTTAAACTCTGTAATTTGCCTGAAATGAACCACAAGGCATCAAATAGCAAGTGAAATCGTGATAAAACGAACGAAACAATAAGCATAGAGGTCGCCTAAAATGCGTATATTTTAGAGCTATCAAATCACCCCACACTTAACGTTTGATCGTCCCGAGCAAACTAGTCATATAGGTCAACAACAAGAAGGCATTTTGCTCAATCATGATCGGCTCAAAGAAACTCCATATGGTTACGAAAACTAACTCAAAAGATTAAGAAACAAAACATACTACTAACTAACCACTTTCGTAGGTAACACGAGTGCATTTAGCGAATGCACCAAGCCTTTAAACCCCTAGGCTACCCTAGTGGAGGAGTTGTAGTCTCCTGAGAGTTTTCAGAAACGGGAATACTCACAAATCCCACAAAGAGAACAACCATCCAAATAGACATTTTAAGTTCACAATTTTCAAAGAACTAGGCAAGGTGTTTTTTCATGAAGTTCATGATGCATTCAACTAGATATGTGCATTTCAATCACTACATGAATCCTCTTCGAATCCTTATGGAAATTCATGAATTAGGACATTCAAGTAAATCAAAGCAAAGACTAACAACTCTTTAATCAAGGATTCTAATCATTTTCTATATTAGTGACTTCAAGAAAATGATCTAATATTTGCAAAGAAATCTTGTTGGATCACTCACAAATGCTAGCAAGAAGGCTAGTCCATTGGCTTGTGAGCTTTGAACTCATTCTCAAGCCTAGGACGCATAGGTCACTTAGTCGTAAGAGAAGAGGAGTTCCAACAATAAGGTTTTTGTAAATACTTGCAAACCATATCATGCCTAAGTACAAAAGAGTACGAGGCTCGTCCCTTAGTGAATTCTTGCTAGAAAGTATCAATTGTCTCGTTGGTTTTCATGCTAGAGAATGGCGGAATAGCCGATTGCCAAGTCTAATTGAAACATTAAAGGGGGTAGAAGCCGCACTAAGCACTTTCGAGGGGGAACTTACCTTCCTAACCCTCGGCACTTAGCACATACTTCTTTAAAGTTCTTCCTAATGGTGATCAATCATAAGGAAGGGTTTGGGGCTTATTTCACATATTTTTTTTTCTTTTTTTTTTCTCTTTTTTTTCTCTTTTTTTTTCTCTTTTTTTTTCTTCTCGCCCTCTTTTGACCCCACACTTAGAACTTTGACAAAGGGCTAAGTGTGAAAAATGGAGCATGACAAAACAACAAGACAAATCCACAAGACAAGCAAGGTCACTAAGGTCACCTAAAGGTAATCATGGCATGCAAGAGTTTTGGAGTTATAAATTTTTTCGATTTTATGCTTTCAAAGATCAACTCTTTAGTCTCAACGAGAAAAAGCTTAGAGTAAAAGATAAAGAAATGCTAGTAATTGCTTTGATCCTCAAGAATGAAAGTCAACAATCCAATCCATTAGTCATCTAAAGGATCAATCAAGTGAAATCATGCACGACTAGTTGAATTTGGAATGAAATTTTTCAAAAATGTAGCCTTGCCTAGACTTTTTGTTTTTATTAATAATTTGAAATTTTTGGATGAATTGTGCGGTAGTGCAAGTGTTTTCCATTAAGCATAAGTTGATTGGATTTTAAACGTGAAAGCATATCAAGCAAGCGCAAACATCTCATGTAATATAGACAATGTCAAACATAGGCCACCCCACACTTAGCAATTGCTTAGTCCCTAAGCAATGAATAGAATGAAAAGTAAAGGGGAAGTACACATGCATAGTTCACTCATCGAGGCTAATAGCAATCCAATCAACTAAGACATCTTGAGAAACATAAGAAAGACACTCACAAGCCTAGTTTAACGTCTTGGCTAAGACGGAGCCGATTCTCCTTTTGGGAGATAAGAAGCACACTAGAGGAGTCTTTTGCTAAGATCCCTCCTCAAGGGGCCTTGGACTTGATCGTGTCAAACCACCTTCAAATCCCATTTGAATTTCCTCCCATCAAGCCTACAATGGACTTTCCTTTGGGAGCATGACCCCTTCAAGTATGAAAATCCCTTAAAAATTAAGGGGCCATGGGAGCTTTTTCCGAATAATCTTGGAAAATATAGCAAGAAGCTCCAAAACTTGTCTCGAGACGAAGTAGTGAAGAAAGGGTCTTCATAACTTGTCTCGAGAATGATGGGCATCCCCTCCTTAAGTTTTTCAAATATTTCCTTGGGTGCCCAATTCTCAATCTCCCTCATTAAACTTTCATCTTCTTGAATGCGAGGTGGCCCTTTAATCACGTCCATGTATAACTCAACAAAGTCTTCATACTTTTGAAGTTCTTGTGGCTCAATATCCTCTTCCTCAATATTATCCTCATCAAGAATTCGGGATTCACATTTAGGCTCTTCTATAGCGGGAGGGAGGAGTTCTTCTTCATCAATAAAAGTTATTTCCTCTATGCAAGAGGCATCATCATTGAAGAACTCCTCGTCGGAGAGCCAAGGCGTTGATGGAATGGTGAGCTCTTGTGTGTTTTTGTCCAATTGATCTTGAGATATGCTAGTAGTGAAGGATGCTTCACTCTTGCATTCCACCTCGTCTTCGTCACAAGACTCACCATCCATCTCCTCATAAAAAGCTTGGGTACCAACTCTCCAAAGTGTATCCTCCCTTTCTTGATCCCTTTCTTCCCTTGAGGCATTAGATTCGAGAACTTCCTCCTTGGACACCTCTTCTTCATCATCCAAATCCCCATTCTCAATTGCTTGTTGCGCCAATATGCTTTCCAACCTTTGTCTTTGAGCAATAAGCTCATCCATGCGTTGGTTAATTTGTAGCATGTCTCTATTCGACTTCTCTTGGGATGCAAGGAGTGTGGCAAACATGGCTTCAAAATCGGAGGGCTCATTTGATGGTTGAGGAGGTTGAGGGTATGGAGGATAGGAGCCTTCAATACCAAAACATCGACTATCATTCCAATTTTGAGCGTGGGTATGTGATGGGTTCCAAGAGTTTTCCCAATAGCCATTTGGTTGCGTTTGATAGTCATGCTCTTGGTCATTCCAATATGGTTGCTCCTCCTCTTGATAATATTCCTCATTAGAAGAGACTTGTCGGTTTTGATTGTTCATCCAATAGTCTTCACAATGGGCATTTGGTTGATCATCTTCATAATAATCTTCATTGTCTTCATAATTCCTTTTGTCAACCCAAGCCTTAACCATACTCATCATGCTATCCATTTTCTTTTCCAAATCACTAACTTGATCTTTGGTCGCATAATTGGAAAAATCCTCTTCATAATAATCTTCATCATGCATGACTTGTTGGTTATAGTGATCCATCCTCGCAAAACAAGATTAACGAAGTTAGTAGGGGATATGAGAGAAAAAGAAGAATATACAAACATAAAGAAAAATATTTACAAGAATAGACGAACTAAAATAATCAAATAGCACCTAGTTAATTAACCTATCCCCTGCAACGGCGCCATTTGGTCGGTCGTGTGTAGTAGGAAATATTCGAATGAGATTCAAACACTTATTTGCTAGTCACGTGATCAAAACATTTATAAAAGCTCGGGAATCCGAGATCGAACCCAGAGGATAGGAGTTTAAACTTATGATGCTAGAGATTAAAATAGATGTCTATGGTTTGGGGGGGGGGGAATGCTTCTCCAAAGAGGTTGATAGCAAATTTCACTATCCAAATTAAAGTTTGATTAACAAAAAGGGATTAACAATCAATAAAAGATGACTAGGGATCCAATCCTCCACTAAACAATCATTGTGACGGTAAATTAGGACATTATTGATGAACTTCTCATGCACACACTTAGAATATAGGCATGCAACATTAATACCAAGTTTAACTCTCGCTCTAACTTGATATTAAGAGGTCACATCTCGCTCAATACCTCAAACTCTCGCTCTATTGGCATTATAAAGTAAGATTACCTACCCTCAAGCCCTAGCTCTATTGGCTAGTTAATCATACACGTGTCAAAAACCATGCCATTCTCATTAGAATTAGAGTGTCGCCATGTAACACAAAAACTCTAATGCTTCTTCATTTAGTTCATTTGACATCATGCTTTTCAACACTAGTTACATCAAACATGAAATCAACTAGGGTTCCTATTGAGGACTTCTCACAAACACCTTATAGGCACCCATTAACATTAAGTTCCAATGAAGAAGAATCATGTGCAAAATCATTCATCAATAACATCTATAGCATTTACAAGGTCACAAACATGTTTAGGGGATTCATGGATCCCCAACCAAGGTCACTACTCACTCATGGTGAGGTTACAATCAAAAACAATGACAAAAGTAGAAGAACCCATATGAGATGTAGAGTTTAGAGCTTCTAAACCAATGGAGAATCAAGAGTAATGGAGGATCCTTGTGGTTGGTATCCTTCTTCCCTTAATCAGCTCGAAATCCGTGCCAAAACCCTTGGAATTTTCTGTGTCGGTGCCTTGGAATCTGTGCCAAAATCTCTCCCAAAAGCCCCCCCGTGAAACCCTAAAAATTCTGGGTTTTATAGCATCTGCCGATTTATGCGATCGCATATTTGAGTTTATGCGATCGCATAACTTATGCGCTCGCATACTTGAGCTTGTGCGATCGCATATATTTTTGTGCGACTGGATATATTATGCGATCGCATATTTGAGCTTGTGCGATCGCACATCTTTCCTTAGTTGCTTTTGCGATTTCGGCTTCCGGTTGTGCGATCGCATAAAAGTTTATGCGACTGGATTTCTTATGCGATCGCATAAACCAACTTATGCGAGCGCACAACTGCCCATGTTCTGACCGTAGCTCTAGGATGCGCGATCGCATAAATGTGTTGTGCGATCGCACAAGGCTTTGTTGGCAACTGTAACCTCCGAATTTGGTCTCGGCGTCAACTAGAGAGTTGTAGCTCTTTGAGTTAGCTTTCCAACAAGCTTTGAATCAACAGAATCGGACACCAAATGAGCTCTCTAGGTCCAAAATACTCCGGAGAGGTCTATGTGTCCCGTAATGCCCGAAAATCCATGTTTTTGCTCCGGAATGCTCGGTTTTGCTCCAAAGTCAATGCCCGCTTGTGTTCTCAGCTTAAACTCTGTAATTTGCCTGAAATGAACCACAAGGCATCAAATAGCAAGTGAAATCGTGATAAAACGAACGAAACAATAAGCATAGAGGTCGCCTAAAATGCGTATATTTTAGAGCTATCATCAAGCAATTTAAGGACCTCTTTCTTAACAACCTCCCCCACAATAGGATTCAACCTCCTAGCTCTCTCCCTAGATGGCATACTATCACTCTCTAAATTGATTTCATGCATGCATAAATTTGGGCTTATTCCCTTCAAGTCATCAATAGAGTAGCCAATGGCATCCTTATGTTCTCTAACCACATCAAGCAATTTAGAGGTTTCAACATCATTCAAAGAAGCATTAACAATGATAGGCAAGCTAGAATTTGGGCCTAAGAACTCATACCTTAGGCTTGTTGGTAGAGCTTTAAGCTCTACCGAACAAGACTCCTTACCTTTGTCGCTTAGAGTCCCTTCTTCACATTCCTCCTCTAAGATAGCCCAACAATCGCCAATGTCGGGAAGCTCATTGTCAAGGTCAATTGCACTCATGAGAAGGTTAGGCACATCATACAATTCATAAGTATCAACTAGGTCAAGATAATTACAAGTCATTGTAGAATTAGGCCCTCGTTGTGCTTTTTCAAGATTAAACTCAATTTCCTCATCTCCTACCCTCATGGTAATTGACCCCTTAGTCGTATCAAAAATAGCCCCCGCGGTGTAGAGGAAGGGCCTTCCCAATAGAATGGGAATTTCATTGTCCTCCTCCATCTCTAGCACCACGAAATCCCCCGGAATATAGAAATTCCCTACTCTAACCGGGACATCCTTTAGGACTCCCTTAGGGAATCTTGAGGAGCGGTCCGCGAGCCTTAGAATCATGCTAGTTGGTTTAGGCTCACCCATATTTAGCTTTTTACACAAAGAATAAGGCATCAACGATATACTTGCACCCAAGTCACACATTGCTCGTTCAATCTTAATATCATTAATAAAGCATGAAATGGAAAAGCTACCGGGATCCTCAAGCTTTGGGGGCATGCGTGGTTGGAGTATGGCACTACATTCTCCATTGAGGGACACCGTATCGACATCCTCGATAGTCCTCCTACAAGTAATGATGTCTTTTAGAAAACGAGCATATGAAGGAGCTTGAGTTATTACCTCGGTGAAGGGCATTGTCACATAAAGCTTCCTCATCATCTCCGCGAACTTGGAGAATTGCTTATCATTTGTTTTCTTCTTTAGCCTTTGAGGGAATGGAATAGGAGGAGTGTAGACTCTAGGTTCGGCTTTCTCCTTTTCCACCTCGATTTCCTCCTCAACTTGAGGACTAGGGATCTCTTCTTCCAATTCTTCGATATCGGCACTAGCTTGGCCTCCAAGATCAAAGGTAACTCTCTTCCTCTTAGGTAGCTCTACCTCTAAGTCTTTCCCACTTCTCAAGGTTACCGCATTACAATGCTCTCTATTCCCTTGTTCGGGTCTAGCCGGTAGTTTGCCCGGTGCCCTTGTAGATGCCTCGGCTTGTTGGGCAATTTGACTTTCAAGCATTTTGTTATGAGTTTCCATCCTCTCGATTTGTGCTTGCATCTTGTCTTGGTTTGCAAGGAGCTTGGCAAACATGGCTTCAACACCGGAAAGTTCACTAGAAGGTTGTGGAGGGGCTTCAACTTGTTGATAGGCCCTTTGAGCTTGACTTTGGTATTGTTGCCCTTGGTTTTGATTCCTTTGAAGCAAAGTCGGACCTTGACTTTGATATTGGTTCCTAGGTTGGAACCCTTGATTGGATTGAGTAGGTTTAGGACCGAATCCGGGAGGTGTGGATCCAAAGTCGGGGCGAGTGGGATTAGTGGTTTTGTAGGAGAAATTCGGGTGATTTCTCCATCCCGAAGAGAACCTAGGTGTAGTATAATTGGCTTGAGAGCTTTGCCCTTGATTGGCACTACTTCCATAGTCTCTACTTTGGTTTCCTCCCACAAAATTTGCTTCTCCATAACCTTGCCCTTGCACGTCCCTTTGAACCAATGGGCAAGAAGTAGTTTCATGCTCGTACACCTCACAAATGTCACATCCTTGCCTCGTTGAAGATTCTTTTTCCGGGTGTTTTAGCTTAAACACCTCATCCGAGAGGCTCTCAAAGTCTTTCCTCAAAGCATCATAATCACTAGAGCTCACGGCTTTTACCTCGTGCCTTTCATGCCTTCTCCTCGGGTTTCCTCTTTCGCTTCCCCACATGAAGTAATTTTTGGTGATCTTCTCTATCACCGCATATCCTTCATGCGGTTCTAAGTCCATTATAGCACCACCCGAAGCGGTATCAAGAGCAAGACGAGAGTTCCCATCAACCCCGTGGTAGAAAGTATGGAAGACTTGAAGATCATCAAGGTTGTGGTGAGGACAAAGCCTTTGATATTTCTTGTATCGCTCCCAAGCCTCATATAGACTTTCCCCATCCATTTGCGAGAAGTTGGTGATTTGGTTCCGATAGAAAGCCGTCTTGGAAGGGGGGAAGTACTTATTCAAGAAAGCCACGGCTAATTCTTCCCAAGTAGTGAAGCTATCGGGAGTTTGGCTCCTTAGCCAATCCTTCGCTTTTCCCGTGAGTGAGAAGGGAAAGAGCCTCAATAACTTTGCATCCTCCGAGACTCCATTTATTTTGAATGTAGCACATATCTCTAGAAACGTGGTCAAATGGGAATTGGGGTCCTCGTTATCTCTCCCCGAGAATTGGTTCGCTTGAACCATTTGAATGTGCGCCGTCTTCAAATCGAAGTCTCGGTTGTCAACCGCGGGAAGTTGGATGGGAGAACGGTAACCATACGCCGTAGGAACGGCATAGTCCTTTAATGCCCTTCTAGCTAGGGGCAATTGTTGAGGAGGAGGATCTTGGTTCCTTCGGTTGTAAGGAGGGGGCGGGGGTGGTAAATTGTTGTTTTCGGCCATGGTTGCTTGAGAATTAGAAGTAGAACCTTTGTCCTTGTTGGTTTTACTTCTTGTAACGGGAGGATCAACTAGTCCTCTTATGGGTCGATTCAAGTCTCTATCCACGATTTGAGCAAGTTTCTTGGTTTTCGGTGGCATAAAAGAAGTGAACCTACAAGAGAAACCAATTAAAACAAGTAAGCGTAGTGAAGTGGTTCAAGAATTGCAAGTAACAAGCAAAATAGAGTAAAACATGGAATAGTCGGAGTACTAAATGATTTTCCTAGGGGTAATCTAGCTATTGCTCCCCGGCAACGGCGCCATTTTGATCGTTGTAATTTGTAGCATACGTTGATCAAAAACAATTTATAATCAACCGGTAAGACCGGTGTCGAACCCAAGGGAGCAAATGGATTACACGCTAGTTCAATCAAGTTTTCTTACTCGGCTAATTCCTAAAATTTGAATTGGTTGAGTTATCAATGATTGTAAAACAAGAGTGAAGTGGTTTTAGGGATTGAATTCAATTAAAAGCGAGTTTCGAGGGATTAATCCCCTTCTTGGCAATCTCTCAATGATCATGCAAACAAGAGTTCAATTAATTAAGAGTTGATAGGTTTTGAACCTAGCCTAGATCAAGTATTAGGCTATTACGCGTATCTAATCTCAATCAAGCCATCTTAATTAGGATCTCACTAATTAAAGGGTGTTAATCCACTATATAGCATTTACTCTCATAAATGCTATATGCATAAAGTTCTAGTTCACCTCTCACCATGCATTTACTCTCATAAATGTAGGTTTAGTTCAATTTTACTATATCAAAACCATCCCTAAGCTCTCTCAAGACTTAGATCAAAGTTCTAACATAAACATGTCACTTAGGCATTTTATCAAACACTTAGAGACATGTCTAACATAAAGAGCATAGTAAAAATGAAATCAACTTCAATAGATCTATTCAAATGTGTTCACAATGATCATTGAGTACCAAGGAGGTTCATAGAACCCCTCAAAACACAAGGGAGACTACTCACTCATCATGTAAGACAACATGATGAGTAGGTTTTTACAAGCAAATCTAGGAGAAAAGAAGAGGGTAAGAGTAGGATGATTAGTCCTAATGAACTCCCTTGATCTTGATTCCTCCTTGGTTTGATGATGATGAAACCCTTGATTTGATCCCTTTCCTTTGTCTTCTTTCCCAGAAAAATCCCCCCCTTTTAGGTCAAACTTGCCTCTTTCTATTTATAGGCTCGTCAGAAATTCGGCACTGTAGCAGGTCCAGTCGATCGACTGGCGTTGGGCTGATGGCCCAGTCGATCGACTGGAAGAAGAAAAGTCGCTTGGCTAGCATGTTCTCAGTCGATCAACTGAAACAGGGTAGGATCCCAGTCGATCGACTGACAAGTCTCAATTTGCAGCACCTCCTGTTTGCCCATTTAGTCGATCGACTGAGATCCAGTCGATCGACTCATCGTCACGTGATCTGCATGCTCTGGGCAGGGGACTCTTCAGTCGATCGACTGAAAGGGTCAGTCGATCGACTGGCGATGGTCGATTTTCAGCTCCTCCTGTTTGTCCATTTAGTCGATCGACTGGTCCAGGGGAGCTTCCCAGTCGATCGACTGAAGACCAAATTTTGCCAACTTTTGCTCTAAACACCGATTTTTCCCGAGTTTTCTTCCAATGGCTCTTGACACTGGGACATCTTGCTTTGTACCTGAAATGCACGAGAAAAGGATCAAATGACATCAAAAAGTAGTCGGAATCGAACTAAAGCTATAGTGAAAAATGGGCATTAATGAGTCGAAAACTCGACTCATCACCTCGCACTTAGCTCCGCCATGGATTGTGTCAGTGCAGGGATCGCCTCCGTCGTACTCCTAGTGTCCGGCATCGCTGCTGCTCTCAGTGAAAGCACCAATGAAGCCAAGTGGAAGGGTTTGAAGGATTGAGAGAAGAGAGTAAACGAGAGAGAGATCAATAGGAACTTTTCTTACTATTCATATTCCCGCCTTCACTTATTTATACAATATAGCTGTCTTCTTCTACACGCCATATAATGATGTCACATATGACGTCACACAATCACACCTTACATGCTTGCATATACTGATGTCATACATGACATCATCTACTTACACGCCATGCACTCATCTCTTTCCACGTGTCCGGCTCCACCTTCCTTCACCATATACTCTTCCCTTGGATAACGAGTGCTAGGCTTCCGATTCCTCACACTGACTCTGGGCCTTGCCCCGGCCCCATCTGTATCAAAAACTTGATCAGAAGAGTGATGAAGGTATTTTTCTTGGATACTCCACAACCAGCCGTGCTTATCGTGTGTATAACAAACGAACTGGTGCTGTAATGGAGTCGATCAACGTAAAAGTGAAGGATGTAGTCGGGACGAGTTCAGTCCCAAGGGAAGATGAAGAAAGTGGTGACACACAGTCTGAAACTCTTATCTCACCTCCACAAGCTGAGCAAGAAGTTGTTCCGCAAGAAGTACAAGCTGAAGATGAGGGATGTTCAAACTGTTACCAGAATAAAGAAGACTATACTCTGGATTTATCAAGAACTCCCGCACCAGTTCTTCAACCAACACGGAGGGTCGAAAAGAATCATCCTATCTCTGAAGTTATTGTAGAACCGACCGATGGGATAAGGACTCGGAGAAATGATATTAACTTTCGAGAGTTAGCCGCCAGATCATGCGTCCTATCAACTATGGAACCTAAGAATATCAAAGAAGCAATTGTTGATGAGTACTGGGCGATGGCCATGCATGAAGAGCTTGCTGAATTCTCAAGGAATGACGTGTGGTATCTTGTTCCATGACCTGATAGAGTAAATGTCATCAGAACGAAGTCGATTTTTAAGAACAAATCTGATGAGAAGGGCAATATCACGAGAAATAAAGCAAGATTGGTGGCACAAGGATATGCGCAGATAGAAGGTATTGATTTTGACGAGACCTTTGCGTCGGTAGCACGTTTGGAAGCTGTTAGATTGTTACTTGCCCTTGCTTGCCACTTGAAGTTCAAACTGTTCCAGATGGATGTCAAGAGTGCGTTCTTGAATGGACTGCTGAACGAAGAAGTATACGTGACTCAACCCAAGGGGTTTGAAGATCCACACCACCCTGACCACGTGTATCGGTTAAAGAAAGGCCTTATACGGCCTAAAGCAGATACCCAAGGCGTGGTACAAAAGACTCACGGTGTTCCTTATTGATTGTGGCTATGTTTGAGGGGGAGTAGAAAAGACCTTGTTCGTTAAGCATACTGATGGACCATATTTATATGATTCATTAAGACAGTTAAACCCACCAAATTAGACTCTTTGTCTATTTAACTTTTGCTTGTTAGTTCCGATATTTATCTACAGGGTATTTTGAAGTCTAGAGAGAATACAAGCTAAGGAGGAGTTTTAAAGCTGAAAATGGATTACGAGTCAGGATACGACCAGATTTCGACTGTACAACTTTCATAAACCTGACATGGAATCACTCAAAACAAGTCCAACCGAAGGGCAACCAGAGTCAGTCCGGAGCTGAAAGGACCCGATGGCTTTTGTGAAAAGATCACAAAACACCTCACAACCACTCCCCTCCACCTATAGCCGACGGCTTTTGCCAAGGAGATGACACATGGGGGGCGGCTCCCCCTCCCCTCCACCTCACCCGGCGGCTCCTTGCTCCTCCATTCCCCTCATGCCATGTGGTGTCTTCTCATTCCTCCCCTTAGCCTATAAATACCCATGCCCTCTTCACTTGTAAATCATCCAAAAATCCACAATCACTTATCTCTCTAGATTGAGAGCACAATCCATGTAAACACTTCTCTTTGATATCAAAAGCTTTACAATTGTTCTTGAGTACTCTTGTCGGTTCTTGTAGTACTCAAGCTTTTCTTTTACTTTTTCTTGAGTTTACTCCTGTCGGTTCTTGAGTATTCTCCTTTTACTTTCCTGTCTTTTGAAAACCTTTACTTTCAAGCACTTAGCTATGATGTCCTCTTTCATGGATATTCGTATCTAAACTCTTCATTCGGTTGAAGGGGAGTGCTTGTATCATACAATGTTTTATACCCTTCTCTTAAATGCCTCTTTGTGTTCAAAACTTGTTCTATGTGCCACATATTAGGTTAGAACTTCCAAGGTTGAGTGGATGCTTTAACAGACAAAGCTCTTCCGTTGGGTTCGTGAACATACTCAGGTAAGTGGAGGCTTTAACGAGCAAAGCTTATCTGAGGAGTTCAACCTCTTTTAAAAAACCATTTGGTTGATCGTAACTGAAGATCAAATGGATGCACATAAGGCTAAGATACTTCGAAAGGAGGAATTAGTCTAAATAGAACAAGTGTTCTAAATGATGTGACAAGTCATGTGCTAGAAATAGTCGTGATACATCTTTGAACACATAGTATGATCATTAGAGGTCAATGATAAACAGATTATGATACAAGGCCCCTAAAACCGAATCTTTCCTTTAATTGTAATATCACATGTTACTTTACTGTCAGTCTCATATCAACTGCTTACTTTCAGTCCATATCAACTGCTTACTTTCCGCAAGTCTTGTCCATCAAGCAATTACTTTCTGCACTTTACTTTTACTACAGACTTTATCAACATCAGCCCGGCATAACCTTTGGTACGCAACACGCTTGAAACACAGCGTGCGGCCAGTATCAAACGTGTGTCTGCGGTTGATCTTGAAATTGACTGTTCCAGCACTTTATCTTTCAGTACTAAAACCAAAACCAACCCCCCAACTGTTTTATTCAATTTTCCTTTTCGAAAGAACAACTATCCACTAATTCCCTTGGGTTCGACCCGTACTTACCACTTACTACCCAAAATAGTAAAGTCGCGAGTATCGGAGATATAAATTTATTTTTGCACAGAGAACATCGCACCTTAACGACAGTGCGGTGGGCTCCGTCAAAATTGGCGCCGTTGCCGGGGAGTTAGCTTCAGATTAGTTGTTCTTTTCTTTCCCTTTCATTTCTTCATCACACTTTCCACCATGTATGGATGGATGGCTCAGCATCTTTCTCAGTTTGGAGGGACCACCGGAGAAGACCCAGTAATACACTGCCAACATTTCCACCATATAAGCCGTCACATGAAACCTGAAAATGTAACGTTAGAAGAGTTTCAATTAAAATGTTTTGAACACTCTTTAACTGACTTTGCGACAGTATGGTATTACACATCAACTGCTAGTTGTGCAAAATATTATGTGGACCTTCGCGCTAAATTCCTGAAAGAATTCTCCCCCCCCCCATCCTTACGACATGACACCCGAGAGAAGATCATCTGCCTTCAACAATCCCGGGATGAGACTTTGGACGAATACTACACGTACTATGACACCATCGTCTCACGCTGCCCGCACCATGGATTCACGGAAGTGTTTCTCCTTCAAAAATTTCTTTGTGGGATGAGGGCTGATGAGCAGACAAGGATTAACAACGCAGTGGGAGGATCAGCCAGGAACTTATCCATGACAGATATGTGGAACCTCATAGATGACTTGGCCGTAGCCACAAAACGAAGGCCAACGCCCCGAGCTAATAGAGGAATACAGATAGTAGAGGCTGGTCCAGAGACGAATAAAGAAGATACTTCCGAGCCATCAGAAGAAACTCCCGAGCTATCAGAAGAAACTCCCGAGCCATCAGAAGAATCAGATATAGAAAGCACCGGAAGCAACGAGGAAAATCCTTCATGGGAACTTGAGACCGTGCCAGCAGAGGAGGAAGTCCAGAACACCACTGGCAAGCTGCCCGAGTCATACCCGACTATCATTACCGAAGCAGCCGAGACCATCCGAGACCGAATCCTCACAGACGAGCAGGACGAGACAAAACCAAGCCTTAAGATGCAACCTTCCCAACTTTTCCCCTTGATCAATAGACAGATTGCAGAAAACTATGTGATCAATGAAGAGGCTAAAAGGAGGATGGAAGAAGGGCCGAAGCAGAACGACTCCTTGATGGAGCATCTTCTCACAACTAGACAAGGCAGCCCTAAACATAAGAGAGCCCAATTCAAGAGACTAGTAGTGAAGGGCCCCTCGCCTTCTCAGAGACGTTGGAAAGAGAAACCACCAGAACAATGGGAACAGGACCCAAACTCATCATCCCACAAGAACTCAGGGAGAGTCAAGGCAAGAATGAAAGTAGGCACTCCACAGCACTATGACCCGAGCCACCCATGTGATCCAAACCTGTGATCCCCATGCGTCAAGCCAACGACGTTAAACAAAGGCACTGGTCGGGAGGTAACCCGACACCTATCTTACTTTCAGTCATTTATTTTCTGTCATTTAGTTTTTATCTTAACAGTCGCTCTCACCCATTTTTTGTATAGAAGAAATGACTAACATGTAGGAATTGGATTTTGGAGCAAGATCAGATCAGCCAGGCAGCTTCCGAGAAATACCGGGCCTGCGCCGAGAGTTCAAGGCCCCAGCCGAACTCCCTCGAATGGAGTACAGTTCTTCCCTTTTCCTTAATGTCATTTCCTTCTCTGTAAATATTTGCTTGCATGACTTTTGAACTAATCCGTGATGTGAGGCACGCCTTCGTTCAAAAGTGTGGGGTGAGAACCACCTTTGTACATAGTTAATTAACATGTTTTCTTTTTTCCTTTTCCCTTAATATTATCTTTTTGAAAATATGAACTTGAGAATGTGAAAAAGACAGATCTAAATTCATGCATTTACCTTGTGAAATCTCAACTGTTTAAAAACTTAAAATGTAACTTCTCATTTGTCCCTTTGTGCTGAGATATACAGGGGATGTGGAGTTGACATAAAATGCCCTATAGAGGCTTGGCAAGCAATCGAAGGACTGAATTTCACTATATGGTTTACGAAGTCTGTGGAGGCTGCACTTCGGGTTTCAAGAAGATCAGAGTCATCTCCGCCGTGCAGCGTTTATGCAAGAGGCGGGACAGGAATCAAACCGTTCTATCTCTAGTCAGAGTAGCCGGGAAAACAAATGAGCGACCCTCATTTTGACCCGCGCGAAACGGCAAGGATGAGAAAGAGCGGGGAGGTATTTCCATATGCTCTCGGGCGACAATTGGACCTCCCAAAGAAAGGTTGAGAAAATGGGCTAGCAAGTCACAAAGAAGCAAAAGCTCAAAGAAGCTAATCAAAGGCCAAAAGCCAAAATTGTGAAGGTTTTAACCGAACAAAAGTGAAGAAACTCCAATTCAACATCAAAAGGCCAAAGGCCAAAGGCCAATTCACTTCAAAAGCTGTCCCTCACCAAAAGGAAATCAAAATGCTCCACTCAGTGAAACCCGAACCGAATCATGTGCTAGAGAAAGCGACAAGTTTACCATATAGTGCGAGTCGGTCCAAAGAATGCAGTCCAGGAGCCTGAAAAGGGCTATCTCCCGAAACATTCGAATTAATTTGCATCTCGGCTCGAAGGTACAAGTATCAAGTTTCTTTTAAGTATTTACACAGTTTAGTTTGGTAATAAGTAAGTAATGCATGAATAGGATAAATCTAGTCCCACAATCTCACTTTCCTATTTTGAAGTTTTACTTGGATTGTGTGCGCATCTCTTTAAAAAGCATTGTTCGGGACGAACAACTAAAAGTGTGGGGTGATCTGATGGACCATATTTATATGATTCATTAAGACAGTTAAACCCACCAAATTAGACTCTTTGTCTATTTAACTTTTGCTTGTTAGTTCCGATATTTATCTACAGGGTATTTTGAAGTCTAGAGAGAATACAAGCTAAGGAGGAGTTTTAAAGCTGAAAATGGATTACGAGTCAGGATACGACCAGATTTCGACTGTACAACTTTCATAAACCTGACATGGAATCACTCAAAACAAGTCCAACCGAAGGGCAACCAGAGTCAGTCCGGAGCTGAAAGGACCCGATGGCTTTTGTGAAAAGATCACAAAACACCTCACAACCACTCCCCTCCAACTATAGCCGGCGGCTTTTGCCAAGGAGATGACACATGGGGGGGCGGCTCCCCCTCCCCTCCACCTCACCCGGCGGCTCCTTGCTCCTCCATTCCCCTCATGCCATGTGGTGTCTTCTCATTCCTCCCCTTAGCCTATAAATACCCATGCCCTCTTCACTTGTAAATCATCCAAAAATCCACAATCACTTATCTCTCTAGATTGAGAGCACAATCCATGTAAACACTTCTCTTTGATATCAAAAGCTTTACAATTGTTCTTGAGTACTCTTGTCGGTTCTTGTAGTACTCAAGCTTTTCTTTTACTTTTTCCTGAGTTTACTCCTGTCGGTTCTTGAGTATTCTCCTTTTACTTTCCTGTCTTTTGAAAACCTTTACTTTCAAGCACTTAGCTATGATGTCCTCTTCCATGGATATTCGTAGCTAAACTCTTCATTCGGTTGAAGGGGAGTGCTTGTATCATATAATGTTTTAGACCCTTCTCTTAAATGCCTCTTTGTGTTCAAAACTTGTTCTATGTGCCACATATTAGGTTAGAACTTCCAAGGTTGAGTGGATGCTTTAACGGGCAAAGCTCTTCCGTGGGGTTCGTGAACATACTCGGGTAAGTGGAGGCTTTAACGAGCAAAGCTTATCTGAGGAGTTCAACCTCTTTTAAAATACCATTTGGTTAATCGTAACTGAAGATCAAATGGATGCACATAAGGTTAAGATACTTCGAAAGGAGGAATTAGTCTAAATAGAACAAGTGTTCTAAATGATGTGGCAAGTCATGTGCTAGAAATAGCCGTGATACATCTTTGAACACATAGTATGATCATTAGAGGTCAATGATAAACAGATTATGATACAAGGCCCCTAAAACCGAATCTTTCCTTTAATTGTAATATTACCTGTTACTTTACTTTCAGTCTCATATCAACTGCTTACTTTCAGTCCATATCAACTGCTTACTTTCCGCAAGTCTTGTCCATCAAGCAATTACTTTCTGCACTTTACTTTTACTACAGACTTTATCAACATCAGCCCGGCATAACCTTTGGTACGCAACACGCTTGAAACACAGCGTGCGGCCAGTATCAAACGTGTGTCTGCGGTTGATCTTAAAATCGACTATTCCATCACTTTATCTTTCAGTACTAAAACCAAAACCAACCCCCCAACTGTTTTATTCACTTTTCCTTTTCGAAAGAATAACTATCCACTAATTCCCTTGGGTTCGACCCGTACTTACCACTTACTACCCAAAATAGTAAAGTCGCGAGTATCGGAGATATAAATTTATTTTTGCACAGAGAACATCGCACCTTAACGACAGTGCGGTGGGCTCCGTCACATACCAGGTCAGATTTTATCATTGCTCAGATATATGTTGATGACATAGTATTTGGATCTTCTACTCGGAAGATGGTCGAACAGTATGTGTGGAACAAATGCAAAAAGAGTTCAAAATGAGCATGGTGGGTTAAATGTCATACTTTCTTGGTCTACAAGTAAAGCAGAAGGTCGATGGAATCTTCATATCTCAGTCCAAGTATGCAAGAAATCTGATAAAAAAGTTTGATCTAGAAAAGGCAAGCCACAAAAGGACTCCGGCTGCTACATATGTGAAGATTACTAAGGACGAAGCTGGAACATGTGTTGACCAAACTCTGTACAAGAGCATGATAGGCGGTTTGCTCTACTTGACTACCAGCAGACCAGATATTGCTTATGATGTAGGAGTTTGTGCAAGGTATCAGGCGAACCCCAAAGAAAGTCATCTGTTGATTGTCAAAAGAATTATCAAGTACATCTGTGGAACAACTGACTACGGCATCTGGTACACCAAAGATACGAGTTCATGTGGTGGCGTATTGTGATGCTGATTGGGCAGGAACTGTCGAAGATCGAAAGAGTACATCTGGAGGTTGCTTTTTCCTAGGCAACAACCTAGTATAGTGGTTCAGCAAAAAGAAAAATAGTATATCCTTATTTACAGCCGAGACAGAGTATATTGCTGTTGGGAGTTCTTGCACACAGATGCTATGGATGAAGCAGATGTTGTCTGAATACGGAGTGGAACAGGATGAGATGACACTGTACTGCGATAATATAAGTGCAATTAATATATCAAAGAATCCAGTACAACACTCCAGGACTAAGCACATCGACATTAGACACCACTATATTCGGGAACTCGTGGAGAAGAAGGAAATCACCCTGAAACACATTACAACTGACAAACAACTAGCTGATATCTTCACCAAACCATTGGATAATGCTCAGTTCGAGACACTTAGATCCTCTTTGGGTCTATGTGTCATTGACAACTAAGTGTTCCAGGCCGTGGTCAGCCAGAAGAAGAACATTTCTAAGACAGTTGGGTTGACCAGTTAAAGCAGAGAGCGTGAGATAGACATTCAGGGGGAGCTTGGTGAATCATAGATTCTTTTTGCCTTGTCAGTTTATGGCAAAAAGGGGGAGAATTCTTGAAGTCATATGGAACTCAAGTATGTTTTGCCAAAAATGCCAAGGGGGAGATTGTTAGTTCTTGTGGCATGAATTTTGGCAAAACGACATCAAGGTTATGCAACAAGGTGTTTAAGCACAAAGTGCATCAATTCGTTCAAGCACAAAACGACTTTAAGTTGTTCAAGAATTAAAAACAAAGAGTTGTTTAAGGTCGTGGTTGAACTCAGACGTTATTCTAGACCATGATGGAACTCAGTCGTTGAACTCAGTCACTGCTCTTTGAAGTTACCTAAACCAAATTGCTTACAAGACATGATGTCGAAGGAGGTTTAGGAAGTCTTGTTCAAGATATACGGCGTTGACAACTTCTGACAGCTGTTCTGACAAGGGCGGTGGAACTGCTAGTGGTTCAAGATATACAGTGCGACATGACTGACAGTTGTTCTAACAAGGGCGGTGGAACTGCTAGCTGAACAAAATATACGGCACTGACATTCTGACAGTAGGATGTTCTGACAAGGACAGACGAACTGCTAGTGGACCAATTCAGGCGGTGGACTTTGTTTTTGGATAAAGATTTTGGCGCTGACAGTTCCAAAGGATGTCACAACTATGTCAAAACAGACAGTGGACTTTGTTTTTGGATAAAGATTTTGGCGCTGACAGTTCCAGAGAATGTCACAACAACGGTCACAACAGACATTGGCCACTGTGACTGGTTAAAGAATAATAGAAGATAATATTCAACATCTTCCTAAAAAAAGCCTTGATGGGTTTCATTGAAGACATTGATCTAAAAAGAAGAAAAACATATATACACACTTAGAGAGAGGAAGATCATTGTTGAGCTGTCCGTTCATTCAAAGGTGACAACCTTAGACGAGCTCAACATGTACGAGTCGATCTGTTCAACCTGCTGTTCAAAGTGACTGTTGAACATTCCGATCTCAGAAGCTAAACACTCATACACACTGAGAGAGGGAGAGATGAAGATCGATCGGTGCTGAGTTCTTCGTTACGTAGAAGGTGACCACTGCCTACGAACTAAGCACGTACGAGTCAATCTGTTCAAGCTGCTGTTCCAGATTGACTATTGCACAAACCAAAGCTGCACAAGTTCAAACTAGCTGTTGCACAGTCTTCGGGAGATGACTGCAATCTTCGGGAGAAGATTTTGTGGACAAAGAGAGGGATCTCAGATCAAAGGGGAGCTTTAATCGCAAGTCACTAGAGTGTTAGAGAGTCGACTGTTTGAGAGGGAGTCTGCAAACATAAGTCCTTGTACCCTAAACTCATATAGTGAATTGTTTTCCACAGGGCTTGGGATAAGCCCCCCAGACGTAGGCTAGTTAACGCCGAACTGGGTATCATTTCCCGTGTGCTAGTTTATGTTCTAACTGCACTTATTTACATGCTAACTTAATCTGCCTAAGGAGTTCAACCAGTAGTTCGAACACTAGCTGGTTGAATATCTCGGTACTCATGTATCGGAATAATTTCTATATATTCATGGTATATGCTCGTTGCATTGTGCCCTCATTAATGATAAGTGGTTAATTCACATGTGACTAGTTTCAAGTGCTTTAGCAAAAATGGTAGTAGGAGACTAGTTAGTAGTTACACTTTGCAACAACTACGTACACTAATTAAATATGTTTCTCCCCCTAGCAATTTTTCACCCAATGATAAATTTGAGAATATAGTTGTTCAGATGTTGTTTGAAATACACGAGAATATAGTTGTTGTTCATATATTTGACGGTGTCAGTTATTTCAACGCGACGAATACTAAATGATAAACGTGTGTGTTTCAATTTCTTTGTTGTTACTAATGTGTTATGCTCAATATAATATGTTGTTTGAGGTCGGTCATACACATTAGGCTTTGGCTTTATGGCGACATCAGGCTTAGGAGTTTGGTAATATAGCCTTCACTACTAATTTATGAAAAAATTTCAAAGTCAGGAAAACGATGAAAAAGTGACGGAATTGTGCCAGAAAAACCATCATTTCCGTCACTTTTCTGACGGAAATGATGTTGACCGCAATTTTTCCAGCGGAATAAAGTTTCCGTCAACATTCCGTCTTTCGTTTCCATCACTATTTCGTCGACATTCCGTCACATCTCCGTTAAATAAATTTCCGTCGTAAGTCCGTCATGTATCAACGAGATTCTCCGTCACAAAAGCGTCTTTATTTCGTTACACTTGTTTTCCACAATTTTCCAGGACATGACCATCAACTAATAGACCGTCAACATTCCGTCTTTTTTTCGCTACTCAAAATTCCGTCATCGTTCCGACAAACTTCCGGAAAAAAATATTATCGGCGATATTCCATCGATATTCCGCCTATTAATAAACCGTCAAATTTCCATCATTCTTACGCTACTCTACGTTCCGTCATCTAATAATAAACCGTCAAAATTCCATCTTTTTACGCTACTTTGATCGACATTTGTAAGTATATGATCCGATGTAAACATGAAGTCATATATTGTAATATTGATCGAATGTTGTTGTAAGATAAACGTGGCAAGTAGTCAAAAGATTTGGACGTTTTTTCGAATCCAAATGTTTTCTGTAATATTTACCAAATGAATGTAATTTTATGTTCAACATATTTGTATTTTTGCAACAGGTCGTTGAGTTGAAATGTATCATGGAACACTACTACAGATAGGGGATTATGCACCGGTTCCGTGTTTGACGTTTCACATCGGTTTTGGCCTTATGCATATGTTGCTTCAAAACCGATGCATAAGGTCGAGATTATGCATCGGTTGCTTCAAAATCGATGTGTAATAGGTAGGATTATGCACCGGTTATAAGTTAACCGATGCATAAGGTTGAATACAAAGTTACCCTAATTTCAGTTTTACTTCTGCAGTTTTCATCCTCCGAAATTGATTTACTGGATTTTCAAACTTTTCGTGTGCGCCTTCCTGTCGACCTCGCTCTGTCTCACCGTCATCGTTGTCGTCGCTTCGCTCGCAGTCATTGTCGACCTCGCTCATGTCTTGCCTGTCTTCTCGCTCACGTCGACCTCGCCAGTGGTCGCTCGTTGTCGGTAATAAAGTGAGATAATCGAATAATAAAGATTCATTTGCATTTTCTATTATACTATACATAAAAATTAATTTCATATCACTAATCAAATTCAACATGAAGGAATATGATAACGTGTTCTGTATTTATTTGCCACTTACCGACGATGAATTAATAGAGTGCTTGCCCATGTATTGTCGACTTTTAAATGAGGTGTGGACACAGTTGAACAGACATATGCTTGTAGTGGACGTCGACCAGAATGTGTTCGGTGACGACTATGGTATCGCTGTGAACATAGAAGACCTAAATGAACTATACAAGACGGCAGCATTGGGGAACTTTGCTTGTGAATTATTTTTATGGTAATGTTCACGATTATTTTCTGATGATCATTTGTCCTAATGCATGGTCTAACTAACACAAATTTTTTACTTTTTAGTTCTTTGAACAATGAGATGATGGGTTGGGAAATTAAGTTTGGTTTCTTCAATCCTTCCATCATGTCGCCATCAATCAACAGAGATGAGAGGTTGATGATGTTTGTGGCAAAGTTGAGTATGCCGGACCGAGATCGTAATTTTTGTTACTTCTTACCTTACGTGGATCATGTAAAGTAAGTTTATAACTTAATGATAATGTTTTATATGCTTTTTTGAATTCATTTGTTTTTGAATTTAGTTTGTGTTTGTTAGGTGGCTTTGGATGTTATGTGTCATCTTCCCTAAACAACATGTAGCGCATTGGCTTGATCCATCGAATAGTGATGAAGGAATAAACGTCGATGCAAAGGAGTTGGTGAATACGTAAGTTTTAAACTCACTTATATCTTGTAACTTGTATATTAACAATCACTAATTATGTTATGTTATTCATTTTAGGGGAATGTACCGATACTATCAAGGATGTATGCCGAGAAATACACAAAGTGTACGTTGGAAGATAGTTGAGGTACGAAGTCTCATATCTACTATTTTTTAATAGCTTTAGCATTAATATAGTATGTGATAAGAAATTATTGATCGTGCAGTGTCCAAAACAACCGGCGGGTCACTTATGCGGTTATTATGTTTTGAATTATATTCGGGACATAATCCAGTTTATACGAGCTAATAACGGAGCGAAGATTGATGATCTTAGCCAAATAATCTTTTAAACTTGTATTATTCATTAAGTTGTAGTTGACTTTTGTTGGTTTTGAACTAATTGAAACTTTATTGTATTGATTTAGTTTTCTCTTGCTTTGGAAGTGAATCATACGAAGCCTCGAAGATCGATGAAGTAAGGGAAATAAGCACCACCTACTTGTATAACTGTATAAGCGATCATTACCCAATCGGTATAGGACATCAATTTTAGGTTTGTTGTTTGTATTACGAATATTAACTTTTGTGTTGGCATTGTTGTATGAAAAGAAGATGTACTTGTATATTCTCTTTGATCTTTGAAATGAATGTATGTCGATGTTGAGAAACAGTGCATTTGTAATTGAACAGCATGGTATTTGTAATTGAATGGCAGGTTATTGATGTTTGTAAAAATTTCAGGTGGATTTGAGCTATAAGAAGCCAAATCTGCCAAATTTTTTAAAGACATTATGCATCAGTTTTAGGCTTAACCGATGCATAATGTCTGACCTTATGCATCGGTTAAGCCTAAACCGATGCATAATGTCGGGCCTTATTCATCAGTTCAGGCAAATAACCGATGCATAAGGTCAGGCGGTATGCATCGATTGTTTTGAACCGATGCATAAGGCCCGAACCTTACGCATCGCTCGATTATGCATCGGATGAAAACCGATGCATAGTCCCTTCCAAAACCGATGCATATTCCCCAGTCTTTAGTAGTGGAAGTTGGGATCGTTTGAATTAATCAATTCTGCCAATTTTTATTCACACTTTGGATAGCGCTTCCTGTATCAGGCACTGTTTACATTTAAGATGGTGTCATTTAATGAGGCGCTGTTTAAAGTACACCTAATACAGCGCTTCACTCAGGAAGCGCTGTGTAAAGTGCACCTTTAAACACCGCTTCATTATTAAGCGATGTCTAAAGTCCCTCCATACCTTTATTTGACAAACTTATTTTTATAAGTGATGTGGTCATTTTACAATTTTGGTTTCGTGTAATATAAAAATTTTGTAACATATAGGAAATTTGCTTTACAATTGCTCTTTGAAATCAATTTTATTCAACAACTCCCGACTTAAACCATTAATTTTCAGGCGGTTTGTTGTCGATTTGCGTTACAAATTCAATTGGAAAACATAAGTTTACCATAAAATTTGTGACATACATTGTAAGCCGTTGTAAATCACTAATTTATTTAATTCATGGAATAAAAAGTTATCACTCATTTATTAAAAACATCGTGAGTCGTTCACAATTCTGCCATTTTACGGGTTGGTTGGCCATGAGAAACATGAAATCCTTCCACTCCTTAGCAAACTCATTTGGTACGATCATATTGCATCTCTTCATAAAATTACGCCGAATGCGACTGTCATACCGTGCATCCCAAGTAGCTATACTCTACAAGCAAATCATTTTTAATACACATTAACGTTTGTCAATAAATTAAATTAATTACATTTTTAGAGCTACCGCTTTGTACCAGAAACTCCTCGTTGCATCCCAACATTTTGATATGCATTCTTGTGCAATCCTTCAATGAACGTCGAATGGGAAGAAACTGTTACAAAATTAGGGATCACATAAAGGTTGGATTTATTAAAACAAGCAATATGAAGGGTACAATGAGTTCTTACGCGTTTCTTCCAACTGGTGTAACATGCTCTCTACGATCGAAGTCACATGGATTGACAGCAAAACCAACAAGGTCAAATGAAGGAGACATGTTGACGATATTCAATTGAAAGGAAGTATGTTGTAAATGAATGTTGTGGGCTGAATAATTTAAAAGAGTTCTCATATATATAGGGCAAAAATGAAATATGTGTGGATAAAATTTTCCGACGACATTCCCCCATGTTTCCGTCGCCTTTGACGGAAAACACATGTTATATGACAGAAAATTTGGAAATAAGCAACGGTCAATTAATAACGGTAACTAAAGTGACGGAATAATGACTGAAAAGTGATGGAAACTAGCAACGGTCAGTAAATAACGGTAACTGAAAGTGAAATGGAATTATGACGGAAATTTGAAAATAATTGCACCAAATAACGGTACTTGAATTTATAATGGAACATTGACGGAAGTTTGCCGAAAAATTGACGGAATATTTTTGCAACATATACTGGAAATGGGATGAAGATGATTCTAAAGAATTTTATTACTCTTGACTGAGATTGGTTTCTTACAAGACAACGTAAAATTTTATAACAGGTGGCATGAACTCACCTAGTTGAATTGCAACCGGACTGATGTTGAGAATTCTCAGAACATCACTTTGGTTTGAGTTCTCAACTCCAGTCTGGTTGCAATTCAACTAGGTGAGTTCATAGCACATGTTATAAAATTTCAATTGTCTTGCAAGAAACCCATCTCAGTCAAGATACACAAAATTCTTCAGAATCATCTTGCACCCCATGTCTAGTATATGTTGCAAAACTTGTGTGCTTGGAAATGAAATATTTTTGCAAATGAATATTGTGTGTTGAATGGTGTAAAGAGTTCTCTTAGGGTATCTCCAGCAATGAGAGCAATAAGAAATAATAGAGAGACTTTATTGCTTATTGCTCTCACACAGCAATGGAGCAAAAAAAAGAGCAATAAGCGATGCTTGATAGGTGAGCAATAATGGAGAGGGTGTGTGATAGGAAAGCAATAAGTGGGCTCCACATGTATTTATGATGAAAAACAAAAGTAAATTATATTTTGTTGGTTTTGAAAGAACTAAAAATTAGAAATGTCAAAAAATGAACGTTAGATGTACAGAAAAAATAAAAAAAATAAAAAAATAAAAAAAATTAAAGAAAAATTAAAGAATCTTGGGGCAAAACAAAAAGATGAAATGATAGAAGTGATAATTTTGGATGGCTGCGTATTTATGGAAGAAAATGTTGCATTTTGACTATATAAAAAAATGTTGCATTTTGCTCTTAGCTCTTTGCTCTCTTGCTGCATTGAAATATATAGAGCAAAGAGCCATTTTCGCTCATTGCTTTTTGCTCTGCATTGCTACACGACTTTTATGAAAAAAATGCTATTTTTTGCTTATTGCTTATTGCTTTGTTACTGCGGATGCCCTTATATAGGGCAAACTGAAATCTGTACGGGTATTATTTTCCGTCTTTTTTCCCTCACATTTCCATCGACGGTGACGGAAAACACATGTATTATCGACGGAAAATTTTGAAATAAACAACGGTCACTAAATAACGGTAACTAAATCAGTAACGAAATACAGACGGAAATATTGAAAAAAATTTAGGCGACGAAATGTGAACGGAATTAGGCGACAGTATACACCGACGGACATTCGATGGAATGTGAGCGAATAACGTATGCGTGTAGTTTCCGTCACATTTCCGTCACGTAATTTCCGTCGATAATCCGAGTACTTATTCGCGGCGGAATGTTTGTTGACGAAATTGTGCCGGAAATACAACAAATTTAGTTTTTTGACGAAATTTTGCTGAAAATTTGACGTTTTAATTTTCCGCCGCCGTTAATGACAACTTAATTGTGACGGAATTTGTGGACGAAAAATTTTCAGAAATTTATAGTGCTTAAAATGGAACATAATGTATCTCAATGAAGGACACATATACCTTAATAGTCACACAAATTTATGTATGCAGTCCTCACATGGACACCATCATTTTGATGACTCAATATGATTGAATTTGGGAAATCATAAACATGCCAGGGTGGTAAACGACATTCAATATTTGATTCTAATTTCTAGGGCACCTCACATTGGATTCCTCTTTTTCCCATATCTCTCTCCCTCTCTCTCAGTCTTTGGATTCCCCATCTGAATGAAATTTACTACCTTATCACGTCGTGTCTCCCGGAAAATAAAATGTAAAATGTTGTCTTAAATAACTGCTGCTCATGAAGCGTTCTTTTAAATAGCGCTTCAATTGAAATTAATAGCTTGGGATGACACTTAACAGATGACGGACGGTGGACGCATTTGGGAGGATGGCGAACGGCGGTGACGGACAAGCTTGAAAGTATGGCGGTTGGCAGACGACGGATGACATGGAATATGAAGGAGAACAGGATTGTGAGACAACGAGAGCGTTGTTACAAACAACGCCTAGAAGAAAGTGACCACTCCAACACGCTGATTCAGCATTTATTTAAGGAAAAACGACACACGACACTCGAATTTGAGCAATTTGTGAAGAAATGTTTACTCTTTGTTGTGCACAAAAACGTATAAAAATGAATAAAAACAAAGAACAACTTGCCAAATTGAATAGATTGAAAACCAATTTACTCGAATTCCTAAATTTAAAGAGCATTCTTCTTCACAGCCTCTAATTTGAGTCTCGCTGACAAGTTTGTTGTACCTCTCATCAACCCTATAAACTTGAGCTCTTTTGTGAATTCGACAAAACCATGAAATGTTGTTTTTAGTACTATGTTGGCTTTATACGGGAGTAGTAGCAACTAGGTAGGGAGTTGGATAGAGTTCATAGAGAGCTGATAGCCTGATAAATGGATAGATATAGATGTTTATGGACTTTGGACCAGTAAACATGGACTTGGTCGATCAGAGCTATCTTTCATTTGGTCATAGACTACAGAGCCAGATGCAGTGTGAGTTACTTGATATATCACTGCAACTTTGCCACGTCAGCATCCATCACTCTCGAACCATTCAATTCTTCTTCACATGTAAAATGAATTATACAGAGTGGTCTATCGGTCACAATTTTGGTCGAATGACTAGAAAATTGACGGTTCAAAGTTCTTCGGATGCACAAATATGAGTTTGGTTTGTCCAGCTTATCATAGTAGTGTTGGAGTAAACAGTGCCATCTAGGCAAAACTCAAATCTGTGCAAGAAGCTCGCAAAAATGATATGTGCTAGATCAATCTGTCAGTTCCGAAAAATCAGCACAGCTCCTAGTTTTTCGAGCTGATGGATCTCGATCATATCTATACATCTGCCACATCATCAAACCCAGTCCTTTGAAGATAAAGATATGCAGATCTCAACTGATTTAATCCCTATCTTATCTAGGGTTTTAGGAAATCAAATCTAGGGTTTTCTTATCCCTAGATTCACACGGCTATATAAAGGAGGCCAGGGTTCTTTATTTGAGTACACACAAAACCTGAGAAACGCCGTGTGGAGAAGTCGTCAATCAGAGAGCGGAATTCATCATTCTAATCTACGAGTCGTCGTGCTGTCGTAGAAGGATTGAGGCCGCAAGTTGGTAAGCAACTTGCTTTACTTTCTTGAACTCATACATTGTTGCTGCGCACAAATTGTTTCAGAGTTCAAGAGGTGTCGTCGCTGCGTTGTACAAGTCTGTGCTCGCTGTTCGACTCACACAAGAGACGACAAACACTGACAGGAGAATCTGTTGAGGTAGGTTCGACTGTATCAGCCTCGGGAGGAGGTATGGACGTGTAAGACGGGAGTCTTCGGATCTAAGGGAATGTTAGATCACCCAATTCACTTGGAGAGTAGTATAGGTGTATCAGTAGTTTGGAAGGCTGTTCAAACGTCAATCTGTACTATATACCGTGATAGTGGATTGTTCCTTGGACTTGGGAGAAGTCCCCCAGACGTAAGCTACATTGAGCCGAACTGGGTCACCAAGTGCTTTGTGTCTTTTACTGTTCCGCATTTTGTTTCAACTATCTTAGTCTGTGCAAGAAACTGTACCACAGTGTGTGCTACATATTGCTGGTACAGTTGAGCTCATCACACGCGTAGCTATTTCAAGTAGAATTCAATTTTTTTAAACAATAAAATGAATTATATTTATTATTAAAAATGGAGTAGGAAAAATTTCAAAAACATAGCCTGCACTACCAATCTATTTCAAATAAGGTACCGGACTTTCTTAAGTTTCAATTTACTTATTTTTGGACTAAAATGCAAACATAAGTTAACACCGTATATGATATGGAGAATATATTCCAGCTATATCCCCTCATTGTAAAACAATGTTCGCTCTATTGGATCTACTGGATGTACTGAAGAAGAATTGATGATCCCTAAAAACATGCACGCATAATATAAAGCTCCCATGACATTGTATAGATCTTGAGTTGCGTCCCTGGGAACCCTCGGAATGTTTAGTGACTTACCCTTTGCCTTCTCACATTCCCAATAAAACAAGAAAAAGGACCAGTATAAATATCAACATAACATAACCTAGTTGGTATTCATTCATCGTATTTCAGGTTTATGTCGTCAAGAACAAAGCATGTGTGATTGAAAACTTCAACTGTTGTGAACCAGGTGACCGGGGAACACTTAATCGCATTATTGAAGATTCTACCTCTCTGGGAACAATAGAACACTCGTTCAGATATTATTTATGAAATATTGAACATCAACAACTCAACATAGTGGCATGATTTAATAAATTACATGGTATTATTATATTCGAATATATACGTCTGCACCATATCTGTCCTTAGCAGCATGTGTGCTAATATCTAACATCCAGGTTTCTGGGTTATATACCCATCAGTGATATGGAGCACTCTAATTGCTTGTAAGAATGTTAGAAATTTTGGGATCCTGTGATCTGGATATCTCTTAAGGTTAATACACGGAGGGAAAATGAAGACTATTGGTGTTACCCCTAAGTAGTTGATGAACAATAGGGCATCATAAACGGTGTTAACTAACAATGTTAATTTATGTTTGCATTTTAGTAAAAAAAATAAATAAATTGAAAATTAAGAAATTCCGGTACCTGATTTGAAATGGACCGACTATAATTTTAAAATTTTCCCTTTAAAAAAAGGTATTTAACTTTTCTCTTAATGATTTGTCAACATTTTATATATTATTGCATGAAGTACTCATTTATTTATGCTCATCAGGGCCGGATCACATGGTCGAGGGATATGACGTAAACAGAAGGGAGCAACAGTAATGTTGTTGGTCTCAAAATGGTGTTTGATGAGATATCATTTTGTGAACATATGGGATAGATTCATAGTTTTTAAGGTTTGAGGATGTCTTAATGACACTTGTGTTGGACTTCATGTTTTGAGCATATGGTTGTTGTTAAGCTACATGCCCAACAGCTTCACCAATAAAGTCTAATACAAACCCAAAAAGGCAAGTCCTTTACTCCACAAAGAGTTGGATGATGTTAGGTTGGAATAACAACACACCAAAACCACAAGTTCAAACCAAAGACAAGAACAATCTGATCTGGTTTTTTAGAAAACAAGTTGATTAATGTTATTAGAGTCATGTATAAGCTTTCTACAAGTAGATACCAAAAAATGAAGAAAGAAAGGTATAATTTTGTAGCTGAAATTGTATAGAATTATGTCCGAAATTTGTAGCATCTGAGCCACAAAATGAGGAAGGAGATTGCCCTATACCCAATGATGAACCCTAGCATCACTACCAAGTTACTCCATTGTTGCGACTCAACGAGGTCTTGCTGTGCCAAGAACCCGTCGCCAAATAAAGTGCATTGACCTTGTGCGTCGACTTGGACGCATCTTTGCCTTCCCTGCTCGCCTCCATACTCATTTATCATAAAACACTCGAACGGGTACTTAAAAAGACTCATATAGTGCATGAAAATCCAGTATTTTGGGATGTTTTTCTCCGCTATGAAGTACCCGGAGAATAGGAAGAATGAGCCCATGAACCCGGAGATCACCGAGTTTCCCATGATGAAATTTGGCACCAACGCGCTGAAACACGCGACAAAAGAGTTCGACATGAGGAGAACCATCCAGACGATCATCGAGTAGTATAGGAACCCATCGATGTCTTTTCTCAATCCGACTAGCCAGTACACCGGCGTGGTAAATAAAAACCCGACCACAAGGAGAAAAGGAACAAAAACCAAAGTATTGGATAAAATGTAGGATGAGACTCTGTAAGCTCCTCTGGATGTTTCTCTCATAAGAATTCTTCTTTCTTGCAAGAAAATGGGCAGACCCTCCGTCGTCGAGGATAGAAGAAATGTGAGACTGAAAGCGAAGAAACCAATCCTTGTTTGTAAGCCCGTCGGTCCAAGATCATTGCCTTTGTTGAGAAATACAGTTCCAAGAATGAATCCAGCTGCCAAGGCCTGTATGACTCTAGTGGCAAACAACTGCCTTGTCCTGAAAACATTGCAGCAAAATCGCTTTCCAAGAATCGTGATCTCACCGATTCTTGAGTTAGCGTATAATATAGGCTTCTCAGCCTTCACGTCGATGATCATCGGGTTTGGAGGTCTCAAGCTAGTATCTTGCTCCATGTTGATGCTTTGATTTGTCATAGTCTGAACCACTAATGTGTCTGAAAAAACATCAATGGCGAATTCGAGTACATTTACATGCTTAGGAATACCATGTCCTGCTAGCCTCAGCTTGTGCTCAAGTGAATCCGTCGACCCGTTATGAACCACAATTCCATTTGAAAGTAACACCGCTCGATCAAGGAGTTCAAGAATTCGAAAACCGGGTTGATGTATGGTTAACACAACCGTCTTGCCTTGACGCAGCACCATAGACTTAAGCAAAGAAATCACATGCATAGCTGACGCAGAATCCAGGCCGGAGGTTGGCTCGTCGATTAAAATCACACCAGGGTCATGGACTAACTCAACCCCGATCGAAGCCCGTCTCCTCTCACCCCCGGAAATCCCAGCATTCGATCCCTCACCGATTCTAGAACTCGCAACATGGTCCAACCCCAGCTCCATAAGCAGCTCCTTAACTCTTCTCGCAGCCT
This sequence comes from Rhodiola kirilowii, assembly GCA_033675215.1. Classification (NCBI taxonomy): domain Eukaryota; kingdom Viridiplantae; phylum Streptophyta; class Magnoliopsida; order Saxifragales; family Crassulaceae; genus Rhodiola; species Rhodiola kirilowii. The sequence goes on from CM066201.1 coordinate 56,328,611, forward strand.
CTTCTTTCCCAACATGCAGCCTCAAGAATGCGCTGTACATTAAAGTCTCTTGGACAGTAAGGGATGGGAAAAGTGCATCATCTTGTGTCACATATCCTGAAAGCCTCCGAAACCGCTTTGGATCCATAGGCCTGTTGTTAACCACAACATGTCCCGACAGAGCTTTAGTTGAAACCTTCCCTGCCAAAATCTCTAGCAGTGTAGTCTTTCCAGCCCCGCTCGGTCCAGCTATCGCTGTGATCTCCCCCGGCCTAGCCTCACAACTCACATCTTTTAAAATGAATTTACTAACACCTTTCGAAAAACACGAAAACACTCTACCGGTTGAGATCAGCTTACAAGTGAGGCCTCGAGCTTCTAACCGGTATGGCGTCTTCTGAGAAGCCCTGCTGGAATCCGACTTCACGGGAAGTAACTCCATTGAACCAAAACAAGGATGAACTCTGAGAGGAAAAAATCAAGTATGAAGGAAATGATGGTTTATGGATGAAGTGAAACACTGAGTAAGGTCAGAAGATGAGCTAACACACACCAAACTCGGCACTGTTATTCCTTTTGTATGCAGTGTTTTAAAGCTTTGTAGGTTACAACAAGGCTTAGAAAAATGTTACAAAAAATCCCAACTGCATATCCTAAACACTACAAGCAAGTACTAAAATTCACAAAACAGGTGAGGTACTTTTCAAACACAACATCTTTAACGACACTTCATCATACCAAATTTATACACTTCATCATACTAAATTTATACGCGCAAACTACAAAATACACATTTATCAGCTCACAAATATTTTGTATGGGAGATATCCATTTTATGAAATGGCGTAAATTTGAGGTAAAAAAGGTCGGTCTATAACGAACGCGGTAACTTGAAAGGTCAAGGGAAATGGGAGGAGGAGCATTGTAATATTCTGAGTGAAGGTGATTCAGGTGAGCAGAAAAGTTGACTGCTTGATATAAATGTTGGTGTAGGTTGATTCACCATCACCATCTATCTTATATTTTTATCGGCAACTATGTTTATTAAAGCATTGAATGGATTCATAGGAATTAAATGTATGCATACTATTTGACTGAATAAACATCGAAAGTTGAAGCTTGGTACCTCTGAAAAGAAGTTTCTATAAAGGAAAAACCGAAGTCTCCCAAAAGGGTTTCAGCTGTATTTAGCAAGTTGAATCATTTCACTTCAGCTGAATTCATCCAGTAAATAAAGTTACTTAACTATAACAGAATCCCACGACGCTGTGATACGTCTTGTTCCATTTCATTATAGCTTTGTTCCAAGAATCAAGCCATCAAAATGCACCTAAAAGGAAAATGCGTCAAGAAGCACACTATTGTTTCGAAACATAATGATGAAAATTAGGAGCCAAGAACGAGCCGAAAGAAATTGAAGTATCAAAATTGTAAACAGTACAAGAAATCTTAGAGCAATCAGCCAAACCAAACACATTTCAGCTATCAGGAGTCACTTGTTCAACGTTTCAACGCCCCAACGTATGATTCCACTCTTCCCAGAAATCAACCAAAAGCTCATCAGAGCATAATTTCAAGTTTCAACAACACACTTCACAACCCCATCATTCATTCAAACAGCGAGACGCGTTGCTATCAATATCCTTAATCTAACCAAAACTTTACACATTTGAACATCCTTAAAATACTAAAAAAACCCATATTTTTCAACAATATACAAGAACCCAATCCAACAACAACACCCAAGTTGCGATTGACCAAAGGACATTCTTAGAAGCTCAAGTTGACTCTTCGTCGTTCCGCACTTCAGAATGCAGCAGACAAACACACATTTGTAAGGGCATCCGCAGTAAGGGAGCAATGAACAATAAGCAAAAATAGCATTTTTTTCATAAAAGGCATGAAGCAAAGCAGAGCTAAAAGCAATGAGCAAAAATGGCTCTAGAACCGGAGGAAAAGGGTGCTGAGGCAATTCCTGAAGATGTTCCCCTTGCCGTCCTAATGCGGAATGCAGTCACAAATGTCGACTCCGTTTTGAAGGTGGTGACTGGTTTAGATGCTAGCTCCTCTAGCACTTCAGTAGTGCCTGAGACAGCCCCGGTGAGAAGAGGGGACAGTGGGTCAGAAACAAATGCTGAAAAGATTCTAAATACAGAAATGTCATCTAGTGCTGAACAAGGTGAGTCTGAGAGAACTGAAGAATCAAAAAACTCAGATGAGCCGCTGGGAAAATTCATTGAAGTGTTAAGAAAAAAGAAAAAGAGGAGAAACCAGGGAAAGAAAGCCGAGGGAAAGGTTGTGATAGGGAGGACGAAATGGACTCAGCGCCCCACTGCAAAAGGGGGAAACCACCATAGATTTAAATGACTTGTATCGCAAGCTGGAATGTGCGAGGGATTAATAACCCCGCAAAGCAAAGTGAGGTAAGATCATTGATCAAGAAGTTCGATATTGGTTTGTTAGCTATTCTTGAAGCTAAGTTTAGAATGGAAGGTAGTAATGGTGTTATAGATCAGTGCTATCCGAACTCTCAGTGGAAGTCTTTTTGTTTAGATTCTGGGGCGGGGATAAAGAGCAGAATCCTCCTTATCTGGAATCCAGTGTGTTTTGAGGTGAATATCTGGTTTGCTAGTGATCAGTTAATTATTTGTGATGTTAAATGGAATGGGAAAAATATGATGGTAGGGTTTGTTTATGCGCATAATAGTCAGAGAGATAGAAGGGGCCTTTGGGAAGACATCTGTAATCTATGCCCAGATTCTCAGGTCCGTGGATGGTCAGTGGGGATTTTAACTGTATTAGAAGCCAAAGAGAGAAGATGAATGGGTCGAGAGTAAGGGAGTCTGATACTAAAGAATTATCTGAGTTCTTAGAGGCCTCTGGGCTTAGAGATATCTCCTTCAGTGGTAGTCTCTTTACATGGTCTGATAAGCATTAGCAAGGGAGTAGGATTTGGTGCAAGCTAGACCGGATCATTTGTAATGAGGATTTTATCTCGACCTTTCCTGATGCGCATGGTATTTTCTCTGAACCGGGTATCTCAGATCACTCCCCGGCAATCTGCAGAGTCGTTGTCAGATCCTTGATGAGGAAATGGTTTATTCAGAGTTTCTGGACTGGTACTAATCAGTTCAAAGACTGTTTGAATCAGAAGTGGAAATTAGGAGCTTGGAATCTGTTTATGCTGCAGAGGAACTTGAAGGAGTTTAAGAGAGATTTAATCTTTGCGATGAAGGATTTTAGAGGCGACATGACTATTAGAGTGGACCAGAGTAGGGTTTCCCTTCAAGAAACCCAAAAGATGATGCAGCTCAATCCAAACAGTGAAGAATGGAGCAGAAAAGAAGCTCTGGATCTACATAATCTCAGAAAGCTTCTTCGATATCAGTTCATGTTTAATTGTCAGAAAGCGAGGCTTAATTGGGCTAAAGAAGGCGATCTCAACACAAAGTATTTTCATGCTTTAATAAAGGGTAGGAGGTCTTGCAATGTTATCCGATGTGTGCAAACTGAAGAGGGGGAATTCTTATTTGACAAAGCTGCCATTAGAGACAGTTTTGTTAATTTCTTCGAAAAGCATTTCAATGGGAGCTTTAGCTCAAATCCAGTAGACCCTCATCTCATTCGGTCTGGCCCTACAGTTAGTGATGCTGATTGCTTAAATCTTGTAAAGGATTTCTCGTATAATGAAGTGGCGGAGGTGGTTAAGCAGCTCCCTTTGTGTAAAGCAGTCGGGCCTGATGGTTTTAATGCTGAGTTTTTCAAAGCGGCATGGAGCGTTTGTGGCGCTGATGTCGTGAGCAGCATTAATAATTTCTTCCGAGGGGGTCCTTTGTCGGAAGGTATTAATTCAGCGTATCTTGCTCTTATTCCGAAAGTCAAGAATGCCAGTTTGCCTTCTGACTTTAGGCCTATTAGTTGCTGCAATGTTCTCTACAAAATTATTTCTAGTCTGATAGCTAATAGGCTTAGGCCTGTTCTTGATTATCTTGTGGACCATTCTCAAGCTGCTTTTGTGAAGGGTAGGAACATAGCCTACAAAATCAGCTTGGTGCAAGAGTTATTGTGCAAGTATAATCAGAAGCATGTGAGTAAGAGATGCATGATGAAGATTGATATTTCGAAGGCTTATGATATGGTCGACTGGAATTTTCTGAATAATATTCTGGAGCTGTTTGGCTTCCCAGTGAAGTTTGTGGGCTGGATTATGTCGTGTGTGACCACCTCTAAATTCTCCGTTCTCATTAATGGCGGGTTAGAGGGGTATTTCAGCAGCAGTAAAGGGCTTCGTCAAGGAGACCCAATCTCGTCATATCTGTTCACCCTAGTCATGGAGGTGCTTAGTAGGATTATTGGGAAGATGAGGCTGTCAAATGAGTTCGCGTTCCATCCGAATTGTGCGAGGATCTCTCTGAGTCATCTGATGTTTGCCGATGACGTTATTATCTTTTCGAAGGCTGAGTTGGGCTCCCTGCTGAAGATAAAAGAAGCCCTTGCTCTTTTCCATGGGTGGTCGGGCCTGAATGTTAATGCTAGAAAATCTGAGCTGTTTTTCGGGGGTTGTGATTATACGGAGAAGTTAGTGCTTGCCCATGCTGCTGGGTTTCAGATTGGAAAGCTTCCTTTTTTCATACTTGGGTGTGCTCATTGATGGGAGAAGTTTAAGGAGTCAAGCTTATGAGGGGATCATTGCCAAAATAACGAATAAGATCAGAGCTTGGGCTGCCCGCCACCTTTCTTACGCTGGCAGACTAGTCTTGATCAAGCACGTTCTTAGTGCTATTAGCTCGTATTGGATGAGAGTCCTTCTATTCCCAAAGAATGTCCTGAAGAAGATTTCTGCCATTTGTCGGAACTTCCTGTGGTCCGGCTGTAATTCAGGGAAGAGAAATTTAGTTGCTTGGAATAGAGTTACTAAGCCCATAGAGTAGGGTGGCCAGGGGATTAAGAATGTTGCTGTATTCAACAGAGCTTTGTTGTTAAAGCAGATTTGGGATTTGTGTATCAAGAAATACTCCATGTGGATTAGGTGGTTGCACATATATTTTTTTAACAACATGAATTTCTGGGAAGTAGAGGAAAGGAATCATCATTCTTGGGTAATCAAGAACCTTCTGAGGATGCGACAAGACGCCCATAGTTGCATTCAGTATGATGATAATATGGTCTGCACTTGGGCTCATAACAATGCCCCTTTTTCAGCAAAAGGTGCTTATGAGATTATAGCTGAGAATGGTGTTGTAGTTCAGTGGTACAAAATGGTGTGGAACGGCGTTTCGATGCCTAAGCATAGTTTCTGCACTTGGTTATCTATTCAAGACAGACTATATACCAAAGACAAAATCAGAGGCATGGCGGATGATCAACGGACTTGTAGCTGCTGTCATTCTGAGGTGGAGAGCATAAATCATCTCTTCTTTAATTGTATAGGCCTAAATCCGATTTGCAAGTTCCTGGAGATGATTGGGATCATTGTGCATTGGAACAATTGGGATGAGGTGATTCAGTGGCAGCTTGTGAGACAGTGGAAATCTAAAGCTGAAAAGCAAGTAGCTTACTTCATCATTACTGTTGCAACTTATGAGACGTGGAAGGCCAGGAATCATAAGATTTTCCGTGATGAAGCGCTTAGTAAGGAGCATACTTGGAACTTCGTCTTAAAGATTCTAAAAATGAAGATGGAGCTTATTAAATATTCAAAAACAGGTTGTAATATGTACAAGCTCCTTATTGATAACTGTATTATTTCTGCGGAGTAGTTGGTAGCTAGTATCTATGTCTGTCTGTTTTGTGTTCGGGGGCTGGGCTTTCTGATGCTCCTGTTGTGGTTTCTTTTGTTTGCGTCGGTTGTGTTGTTTCAGCTGCTTAGCTTGGTGTGTCCTCTGGTTTCTGTGGCCGCTTGTTTTGGCTGGGTTCTGTTCGTCTGTTGTCCTCGCTACTGTGTCTTTGCTGTTTCTGGTTGTTGTTTGGGCCCTTTGGGTCCGGTTTTTTTTCCTATATATACACCTTTTCAAGAAAAAAAATGGCTCTTTGCTCTATATATTTTAAGACAGCAAGAGAGCAAAGAGAAAAAAGCTATACTCATAACTATTCAATTATCCAAAATTATCATTTCTATTATTTCATTTTTTTTGTTAAGACTCTTTAAAAAAAAATTTTTTTTTTATTTTTTTGTCCATCTAACGTTCATTTTATGACCTTTTTTTATTTTTAGTTCATTAAAAACCAACAAATGTAATTTCTTATTGTTTTCTTCATAAATATATGTGGGCCCCACTTATTGCTTTCATATTCCACACCCTCTCCATTAGAGCATCCTCCACCATGATCAAAAAAATCATACCATCAATCTCTCTCATCTAATCATCCCTCATGGTTTTTTCAATCACATGCACCCCACTCATGATCCAAAAAAAGTTTATCATCAATCTCTCTCATCACTACATAAAGTATAGCTCATAAATGTTAAGATTAATAAAAATATATCAAAGTGTATCTCGTTTTATAGAGCTCAAAAAATTATGAATATTGGTATATATTTTGATTTTTTTAATTTGTAATTTAGAAGATATATTCGTTGCAAGATCAAAATAAAAACTGTACTATTTCTTACACAGGACACGTGTTGCGTTGCGATTGGCTCATTCTCATGATCAAACCACAAAAAAAGATCATGAGATGATCTTTTTTAGAAAAAATCATGGTGGGGGTGCATGGTTTTTTTTATCTTCTCCCATAATCACTTTCTATAGTTCAAAAAAGCATGGTGGGGATGCTCTTATTGCTCACCTATCAAGCATTGCTTTTTGCTCTTTTTTTGCTCACTTACTACATGAGAGCAATAAGCAATAAAGTCTCTCTATTATTGCTTATTGCTCCCCTTGCTGTGGATGCCCTAAGAGTGTCTTCTTTTCAATAAACTAAAATCCAAACTTAACAGATACTGAATTAAAAAAATTTCCGTAGTACTTAAATATTTAAGTCAGATTAAGGGATTAAATAGAGGTCTTAAATAAATTAAAACTAAAACTTTAAGTTCAATAAAGGTGCGTTTTAAATTGAACTGGAAAATTAACTTAATTTATATGGAAAAGTACATTTTGGGATCTGAACTATTATCATTTTCCAACTTGTGGGCTGAACTATAAAAACTTTCAGAGGCGAACTATCAAACAATTTTCCAAAGAAGGGGCACCGTCTAACGCCGTTAGGGTTTTGACTAACGTCGTTGGACGGCGTTAACTCCGTTAGTTAATAAATTAATTTAAAATTTTAATAGTGCCAAAAAAAAATTTAAATGTACAAAATTGAACGAATTAATGAAAAATTATAAAAAAATTGGAAACTTTAATTTTTAATAAAAAGGAATATAAATTTGTTTTATTCTAATACCTATTAAATAGCTCGAACTAGATAAGAACAATAATTAATATTTTCTTGAATTATTATTAGGGGAACTTTGTAAAAAATATTTAAAAATATTTTTCATTTTGTGTTTAATTTTTTCTAAAGTTTTTAATTTTTATTTTTCAAAAGTTTTATATTCATTTTTATTAAAAATTAATTTTTTTAATTGTTTTATCATTTTTATAAATTCGTTTAATTTTTTAAAACTTTTTAAAATTTTAAAATTAGTTAATTTATTATTAACGGAGTTAACGCCGTCCAACAGCGTTAGTGAAAATCCAAACAGCGTTAGACGGTACCCCTTGTTTGGAAAATTGTTTGATAGTTCGCTCTTTGTTTGGAAGTTTTTATAGTTCAATCCACAAGTTGGAAAATGATGATAGTTCGGTTTCCCAAACTGCATTTTTCCCTAATTTATATTATGTATAGTATAAAAATGACACATAACCTAAATCGCTATTTGTAAGAATGACTTAAGTATAACATGCCGTTTCCGATAGCGCTTTAGAGAAAGTGAGAATTATTGAAAACCAATTCAGAAATTGAATATAAAGGGAAACAAATTCCAAAATTCATCAATTTGGAAATAATTTCCCAAAATAAAGAAGCCCCATTTATTTCCAAAAAAAAATGGCACAAACCCGAAACAGCCCATTTACTAGGCTCGGCCCAACAAGGCTCAACTACGATCGTATATCAATTATCAACCATTCACATCTCCATCAAATTCTTTCGAACTTGATCTTCTCTCTCATCACCACAGTGAGGTTTTTCTCGGCTAGGGTTTCTGAGATTTTCCCAATCGCAAAATTAAATCCAATGGATCTGACAAAGAAGCGCAAAATCGACGACAACGGCTTGGGATTTCTAACCGACGCGTCCTACGGCGAAGAATTCGTAAAGCTTACTCCGGACGACGCCCGCAAAATTTTCGAATCGTTTTCGCGAGATCAGTTACTGGAGATACTTCAATCGGCGGTGCTTCGGCATGGGGATGTGTTGGAATCAGTGCGATCGATTGCGGACAGGGATACGGCGCAGAGGAAGCTATTTATCAGGGGATTAGGTTGGGATACGACGACTGAGGGGTTGAAGAGTTTATTTTCGAGTTACGGGGATCTTGAGGAGGCGATTGTGATTGTGGATAAGACTACGGGGAAGAGTAAAGGGTATGGCTTTGTGACTTTTAAGCATGTGGATGGTGCCTTGCTGGCGTTGAAGGAGCCGAGTAAGAAGATTGATGGAAGGGTTACGGTGACGCAGCTGGCGGCGGCTGGTGCGGCGGGGAATAGTGGTGTTACGGGGCCGGTTGTGGATGTGTCGATGAGGAAGATATTTGTGGGGAATGTGCCGTTTGATATGCCGGCTGATAGGTTGTTGAATCATTTTGCTATGTATGGGGATGTTGAGGAAGGGCCATTAGGGTTTGATAAACAGACTGGGAAGAGTAGAGGGTTTGCGTTGTTTGTTTACAAGACGCCTGAGGGTGCGCAGGCTGCGCTTGCTGAGCCGACTAAGGTTATAGATGGGAGGCAGCTTTTGTGTAAGTTGGCTATTGAAGGGAAGAGGAATAAACCTTTTGGTGGGCAGGGTGGTGGTGGTGAGATGGGAGGAGATGGACAGTCTCAGGGCGGTGGGATACCTGGGCAGTATGGTGGTTATAATGGGAATTCAGCTGGGTACCAAGGCCAGAATCATATGGGTCATGCTTCTTTTATGCCGCAAGCTCAGGGTGGTGCTGGACCAGTTGGTGGGTCGATGCCTGCTGGTGGTTATGGTAACTATGGTGGACCTGGTACTGCTGGTTATGGTGGTCAGTATGGTAGGGCTCCACCCGGTTCAGGTGCTGGTCAGTATCCAGAAGGAGGAGGACACTGGCCATCTTCTGCTTTCCCTAATCAGGCACATCAGCCTACTGGAAATTCACCAGCTCCAAGGGTTCCTCCTGGTGGGATGTATGGAACAATGCCGTCTTACTACTGAGAGGTAGTTTTTACTTCTTGTTAACATCTATTCGTTGCTTGGTATTATTTGCTTTGTTGGTAAGTCTTTTTGTGGTTGATGTTTGTGTTGGGTGCTGTTTGTTTTCAGTTGCATGAGGCAGTTTCCCTTTTTGGTTACAAAGATTGTCTGTCTGCCCGGTTTGCGTTCTACAGTTGTCTTCTTATCGTACCATGTGTTCGACACTCATTTTTATGCGTCCTATAATTTTTGCATTTGCGAGTTCATGAGGCTTAATGTGTGTAGCGCTATGAAAGTTTCTCTGACAGCGTCCACTTCTTTGCCTTATTCATTCATATGCTTGCTTCACTTAGTACTTAGTGTTTGTTATGCCATCTTGTTTTAGTGCCATTTGTTTGCCTTTTATGTTGCACAGTTTAAGACTAGGTTATGTTAAACTTCTCTGCATGACAATTATTGGAGCTTTGCTATACTTATTATTGGTGGAATATGGATTGAGCTGTGATTGCGTGTTTGGTTCAGGTGTTACTGCTTATTGGGCGCTGCTTTTAATGGTTCTGGTGATTGCGTGAATGCGGACAGTGTTTTCTCTGGTGTGATGAATGTATTAGCTGTGCTGCTTCCCTTCATCTTCTCCTGTTTTCACTGTGCTCGCATCTTGGTGCTGATTGTCAGATTGACTGAAATCTAGACTAGTTTGTGTAACTCTCTTTTGGAATTGATGTGCCATTGTGGTTTTTTATTTCATAATCCAATTTTATTGGAGGTTTACTGCTCTTGACAGGCTTGGAAGGTGTAGTTTATGAATGTTGTACTGTCTTGCTCATATGCTTCTGGTAAGTTTCAATGGTTGATTGTGCTTAGGAGTATCTTTTCTTTGCATGATAAGGATTTTACAGATCATTTATATGCTTCAGCAGGTTAATGTAGCCTCACCATCCATGATGGTAGTACCACCGTAAGAAAATTTGCCAAAAATAGAATTGTTTATAGCAATGTTCACAGCGAGCTCACTGAATATACAGATACTAAAACAAAGTTTTAGGACTCAAAATTTTGTTTTTTATTGCCGCGGCTCAATTACAATTCATACTCATATAAATAAATATAATTCTAAAGTTCATGAATTGCATTTGTAGCAAGATGGGTTTTGGCTGCAAGTATGTCGAGTTAGGTCTTTATAATGTTGTTCGAATTCTGTGTATGAGTTTCTTGTTTCTTTCTGTACATCGTGTGCATATAGACATACTCAAGCCTTGTGTAGTTTGATCTATTGGATGTTTAGTGGTTAGTTTGGGGGTTTTGGAATTGCTATTTTGTAGAGCAAGGTTTCAGAGGTCATGAAAAGACCGTTACTCCTTTTAGCCTGCATAGTGATATTGCTCATGGATGCTATTTCCTAATGTTTTAAGGGTTTTATATTTGTTTATTGTTTTTTTAAATTTTCAAAATGCAATCTATTTTGATTGTTTTTGATATTATCAGGCAAACATGAGCATTTTAGGTACTTCAGTTTTTGATGTAGGTGATAACTTTTTGTGAGTTCACATGGTGCTTTCTTTTGTATTGTAGTGGCGTTTTGTATTCCTTTAATTTTCACCCCATGTAATTTGGATGCTTCAAAATATGTACTTCACAAGTTCTCAAGTTGTACATTTTCTATCTCACATAGACCATTCACATTGATGGTTAAAACTCATATATTAAGAACTACTTTGTGAAATTAAATTGTTGATATGCTTACAGAACGCCATTGTAATAATTTGAGAAATAATGTGAAGAGATCTTTCTATGAAATACTTTCCTTCGTTGTGTTAGTTTGATTTTGTGCAACAAATGGAAATTTTAGAAACCATTCTCGATAACACTGATAATAGATAGCTCATGGATTGTTTATTATTATAATTCTGTTATTTAATATTATCATTTATGTTGAATGTTTCCAAGTATTGTGATGTCTTTTATGGTGTGCCTATGAAGTGTCTCATGAGTGTCCCATTTATGTTCATCATTATTACTAGTTTTATTTGTCTCAATGTCACTTTATAAATTGAGTGCATTTGTAAACAATATTAAAATCCATAAGAGTAAACGCACTCTTCTTTGCATTTATTTTCGCATGTTCTAGTCTATTTTAATTCGCGCATCCACATCGGTATCTTCATACTAATTCCTGCAACTTTCTAAATAAATATAACATAGTTTTGGAAAAATAAAAATGGCATATTAAAATTTGCAAGCATCAAAATTTGATCAAGTCTGAATACACTATTATTGATAATAGCCTCATTAATGGTGTAACAATTGGACAATCAATTTTTTCAAATTTTTTATCTCATACATATCAACCAGTGAAGAAAATATACTTCTCGATGAAGTTGCATCCTCAAACTTTTTAAGGAATCCCCAATTTGAAAGTGAATCTATGTAAAACAGTAATTTAAAGTTATAAGAGGCCGTAGCTTGGTTGGTTAGAGGATCTTATAACTCGAAGGTCACGGGTTTGAGCTTGGTACCATTTGATTTCATAAAATTTAATTTCCCTTGCTATTTGACTATATTAAATATACTAATCATATATTTCTACTATTTTTGATACGGTATAAAAACTATGAATATATCATATTGATAAGGAGACACCGTAATTCATCAATGATTTCTCAACTTTATTTATACAAAAGCTTCATGCAAATGGAATGGTATGATCATTTTGATCTAAGTGTCACATACAATTTATCTAGAAAATCACACATAAATATCCAATGCTTCATATCATACTTGTGTAGAATATCTTTCATGCTTGGACTCTTTAGAGCATGTACACCAATCAGCGGGTTAGTGTAGGGTGACAGTACGCCAATACCACCTTAAAATCTTTTTGCTGAAAATAAAATTGTTTATAGCAATGTTCACTGTGAGCTCACTGAATATACAGATACTAAACAAAGTTGGAGGGTTACGTTTAGGACTCAATTTGGTTTGTTAGTGCTATACATACTCATTAAAAAAATGATTTGGTGCAAATGGCATATTTTTGTAAAAAATACAAACTAATCGTAGTCAATTGATATGGTCATCTGGATTCTGGACGGATAAGACTAATTAATCTCGTATTAAATCACGTTTATGGTTAATTTATGGATGACAAATTATAAATTATTTGTGACGAAATATGTCGTACTTTTGTTTCTCGACGACGAATTATAACTGAATTTTAACGAACTTTACATTTTACACCAAAAATATGATTTGTACCTTATCTTTACTCCATACACTCATAGAAGTCTAGTTCTAAAATTCATGTAGCAAGATGGTTTTTTGGTGCAAGTATGTCGAGTTAGTTCTTTATAATGTTGTTTGAACTTTGTTTACGAGATTCTTGTTTCTTTCAGCATGTCTTTTGCTTATAGATATACTCGAGCCTTTTGTAGTTAGTTTTTTTTGATAAACGGTAAAGAGATAAACAGCAAGCATTATGGGGAGGCAACACACGAAGACCTAAATACAAATCCAACCAGAAACCCAAATTAGGCCACAAAACTCGACAAATGCTAACAAAAGCTAAGGAAGACAGCGGCACAACATACTGAACAAACTAAACAAAGATACAACCAACAACATGACCAATTGTTCGACGATAACTATATACATACAAACAAAGACTCAACACGAAACTCCTCAATTGTTTCTTGTAAACCTCCACGCCTGCCAGGCCCCACAGAGATAGTAACTCTTCTGCAATCTTCATATAAGTTCAGGCATGCATATCTTGAATTGGCTACACCTGTATTCTTCAGATCGTCAGCTTCCTGGAAAGGAAAGCACGCCAACTCAATAAAAGGCGTAACAGAGGACTTAAAAAGCTAGGAAAACCCATCTAGCTGGGAATAGTCAGCTGCTCAACTTGGCCTCATGCCTATAGAATTGAGCGTACCACCTGTGATTGAAAGCAACGTGCGACAACAAGTGCATCCACATGTGACCAAACCCAAAAAAACCCAAACAGCTATACACAGCTGCTGGATAGTCGCTGTCTCCGTGACGAAGCAAAGGAAAAGCAGCAAGAACTACAAACCCAAAAGAGAGGCTTTTGAGCCGCACAAACACCAACAAAAAATCACCTCGCCGGAAGCCAAAAACACCCTCCATCGTGATCTTCGGGCTCCAAACACCGTCAACTTCATCACCGAACAACCTTCACCGCAAAACAGTCTGATGTTCCCTTAAGTGGCATGTATTTGGCAAAACGTAGCTTAGACAGTTCGAGCAGGTGTTCAGGGGGAGTTCGAACAATATCCTGGTACTCCTGTACAGCGTGATCAAGACGCGAGGATATTTCCCGGAAGATATTGGCAACGAAGATTTCGACAAGTGGAAGTCGGCCTGCGACTTATTCGAGCATTAGATATTCGAATGAATATCTACATTGAAGATGGCGCGACTTACTTGGAAAGAAGACTTCGTATATACTTCCGATCGATTTGTGAAAGATATACATCAAATATTCAGGAATCAATTCCGAAATATTTGATGGGATTATCTTGTGCGAATTAGGGTTTCGCTCGAGCATATAAATACAATGCAAGGGCAACCCTAATTCTCATCGCTTTCAAAGATCAATTACACACGAGCATATCCTGCTGATTGGAGAAGAAGAAAGCGACGACCGGCTGTGTTTTCTCATTGAGAATACACCGGTGCAAGTGCAGTCTGTTCGAGTGCAACAGACTGCCTGAAGCGTATCAACTGGCGCACACAACAAAGGTGAACAAGCTTTCGAGAGAAAGCATCTGAGCTTCTGGAGAAGGTCGAGAACGTTCAGACTGCAGGTTCTGAACGAAGGGGATCGAGGGGAATTGCGGTGAACCTCGGTTGCAAATCTGAGAGACGGAGTATTAAGGATAGACTATTACAAGGTGTAAGTGTAAGTCCCTGTGGAATTCCTATACTCGTAATAAAGATTTGTTGTCCCTTTTTCGGGTGTGGGAAACCCCCCAGAGTAGGCGAAGCCGAACTGGGTTATCAGTCTGTGAGTCTCTACTATTTTTATCTGTTTGCTAAAACTGCTGTGATAAGAGTTCAATCACTGTACGTTGAACTGTTGTGCAAAGAGTCAAAGGTCTGTTGCAACAGTACCCTGGACACAAGCTTAAACAGGGGACATAATTTCAATTGGTATCAGAGCAGAACACTCGACACACTGAGTGGGATCCTGAACTGTTCAAGATGACTCTGAAGGAAGGACAAAGCATAACCAGACCCCCGCTGCTCGAAGGATCGAACTATGCCACATGGAAGCCTGTGATGAGATCTTTTCTGAAATCGCTAGACGAAAAGGCATGGAAGGCTGTTCTGAAAGGGTGGACGGAACCCATAATGAACAATCTCACTGGAGAACCGATCGCCAAACCAGAAGCTCTGTGGACAGAAGAGGAGGACAAAGCTTCCATGGGCAACTCAAAGGCAATGAACGCAATTTTCTCGGCAGTAGATGAAAACGTCATGAAGCTAATCATCAACTGTGAAGTGGCCAAGGAAGCATGGGATATCCTCCAAACAGCTTTTGAAGGAACAGACAAAGTTCGCAACTCTCGCATGCAAGCTGTCACAACCAGGTTCGAAGAGATGAAGATGAATGAGAGTGAAACCATCACTGAGTACAACACCAGAGTCCTGGAACTGTCCAACGAGGCATCTGCACTAGGGAAACCCATCGATGAAGAAAGATTGGCGAGTAAGGTCCTAAGGTCTCTTCCTCCGAGATTTGCCATGAAAGTCACGGCCATTGAGGAAATGCATGATATCACCACACTGAAGCTAGACGAGCTAATGGGTTCTCTCAGAACTTACGAGATCAATCATGACTTCCAAACCGGAGAAGAGAAGGGAATCGCTCTTAAAGCAGATATAACGGAAGACAAACTGGATTCTGGGTGCACCACTGAGCAACTAGCCATGATGGCACAGAACTTTGGAAGAATGGTGCGGAAAATCAACAGACGTGGCCCAGAACAAGGTCAGTCTTTGTCAACTAGTTACCGAAAATGGAAATCCAGCAGGCCAAGGTCTACTGATCCGAGGCAAGACTTGTCTGACAAAGGAAAAGAAGAGATTCAGTGTCATGAATGCAAGGGATTCGGCCACATTGCTTCACAGTGTGCAAACACTCTCATGAAGAAGAAGGCGATGGTGGCGAGCTTCAGCGACAGTGAGTCAGACGAAGAAAAAGGTGAAACCACAAACTTTGTGGCCTTTTTCACAACTCTGGATGAATGCAGCAGCACAAGTGAAACTGTTCCACCTCAGCTGGAACTCCCAGGTGAAGACCCCTCGGACAGTGACAATGAAGAACTCACGCAGGACTCTCTGGCTCAGACATATAAAGATCTATATAAGAAGTGGCTGCTTCTGATCAAGATAAACAAGAAGCTAAATGACACAGTGGCAAGCGTCACTATGGAAAAGGACAAGGTATGGTGGGAGGTCGAGATACTGCTGACACTGAAAGCTGAACTGGAAGGCACAGTTAACTCACTGACTTCTCAACTGGCTGAGATAAAACAGGAAAGGCTGGATCTTCTTGCTCAGAAAACAGAACTCCTGAGTACTGTCTCCTCACTGAAAGTCGAAATAGAGAAGGATCGGAACACTCATCATGTAGGAATGGCGGGTCTAAGAAAGACCATCATAGATCTGCAGCGCAAAGAAGCTTTCCAACTGAGGAGGGTGGAACAGCTGGAACTTCAGCTAGAATCTGAGAAGATGGAACACTCTGACACTAGGGAGGAACTCAATCACCTCAAACAGTCGGTAAGAATGCTTAACTCTGGCACTAAAAACTTAAATGATATTCTTAGATCCCAGAGAATGGAGTCCGTACACAGAGGATTGGGTTTCACCGGAGAAGGCAGTTCAAAAGGTACGACGCTTGTTAAAACCAGACCGGTGTCGGAACAGAAGACGAAACAGAAGGTAAGACAGCATTCCAGACGGAAAATAGATCTGCAACAAGAACAACCCAACAGTGGTCAAAGAAGGGATGGTACGATGCACTTCGGCTCTCATTCAGCGCAAATGAAAGAATGGCGCACTTGCTGGTATTGCAATCAGATGGGACACATTAAACTAAAGTGTCGCCTGTTTTTAGCCGAACGACGTGCTTTCCAGCAACGAACTACATCGCAACGGGAAAAAAGTTTGGGTTCAAAAGGCAGACCGAACCGTTTGCATGGTGGCCTGTTACACCTCAAACTACTCATCACATGATAGTTGGCTCTTCGACAGCGGATGCTCTACACACATGACCGGTAACTCTCAATATCTTACTCATATTAGACCTGTTGAGCACATGTGGTTTGTCACCTTCGGGGATGGTGAAAAGGGTCAGGTGATCGGCTGTAGGACATTGATGGTTCCGGATCTCCCTGCACTCTTGTTAAGGGACTGACCAGGAATCTTATCAGCATCAGTCAACTATGCGACGATGGACACTATGTGTCATTCTCCAGCTACTCATGTCTTGTACTAGACCAGAATGGCGATACACTGATGAAAGGAAAAAGGGATGCCAACAACTGCTATACTATTAGGATGGGTCTGACGGAGTCAATGAACAATGAGAACCATGGCCAGCAACTAGTTGCTCAACCTAGTTTTCTGCGAGGGGGAGTGGATAAGGCCTTGCACACAAGATCTGATTGTCGATGCGCACAAATCAAGGTTGCTGGGTGTCCCAGGAAGCTGTTGAATCAGACGGTGGTACAGTTGCGACAGGAGTTCATACACTACCCACAGAAATGTGCCTGGAGCCGTACAAGAAAATATGAATGCTCACGAAAGATGGTAACTCTGAGGCAGCATACTTTTGTCAAACCATATGGCTGGTCACGAAGTGGAACACCCAGATCCCCAGGGGGTCTATGTGGTGTCAACCACTGAAACCATCCGACGGTGGTCAGTCATAGTCGAATCTCCAGCTGAAACAGTTGGACTGACCACCTAATAAAGAGAGCTGGAACAGGAGTCTCGACAACTTGGAAAATATTCTTTTTATCCTTAAAGATTTTCGGATTATGCGTGAAGAGACAGTTTTGGAAAGCTGAAGAGTCATATAGACAAATTTGATTTTTGGAAAATCAAATTCATTCCCAGAGTATCGTCTTCTCTCTCTCGAAAACCCTAGAACGGAACTCTCCTCTCAACTGCTCCTTCCTCAACCGACAATGGTAAACACCAGGAAGTCAGCAAAATCCAGTGCTAAATCAGTGGAGAAAAGCAAAGAAAGCATGCAGACCTCAAAGGCGTTGGCGGCAAAATCAAAGATTCCGAAATCAAAAGCTGCGAAGATGAAAAAGGCATCGCCTTTATACTCAGTCACTGAATCTTTGGCCAAAGAAAAGTCTGCTGAAGGAGTTACCGCAGAAATTTCTCAGCCGGCCACAGTGGATTCAACTCCACAAGTTCGTTCGCAATCTAA
Organism: Rhodiola kirilowii; assembly: GCA_033675215.1. Lineage (NCBI taxonomy): Eukaryota > Viridiplantae > Streptophyta > Magnoliopsida > Saxifragales > Crassulaceae > Rhodiola > Rhodiola kirilowii. The sequence continues at coordinate 56,346,435 of CM066201.1, forward strand.
GGTAAATCCCACTATTCCTTCTGACTCTGCGAATATCTCCGTTGTTGGAAAATCGGTGTTGAATGAAGAAATAAGTATGGAAGTTGAGAAGGTTGTTGACCGTGATAAAGCCAGAAGGGCTGTAATTGGTGATAATAGGGGTAAGGATGTTAAAACTGATGGTGTTGAAACCAGTAGGGTGGTTCTTGGTGGTGATAATAAGAGTGGTAGGGCTGTGACGGTTGTCAAAGCCGGTAGTGCGGTTTCTAAGAAGAAATCTGTCAAGAGTGTGGAAGAAGAGGAACCCAGTAAGGGGGCTGGAGGCTCGGGAACGTGGAGAGAAAAGATTTTTGCCGCATGATACATTCCTCCGAAGGCTGGTCGCAGGAAGAAGGTAAAGCGGGCCAGTGACTCTCTCAGGAAATATCTCGCTCAGATCTATGCCACTCGAGGAAGGAAGATTGCAATGTCCGATGAAGAAATAGAGAAGTTCATCGAGTCCTCGGGGAAGAGGAATGTGGTGATGAGTGATGCTGATCCATCTGAGAACCAAGGAGTAATGACTGGAGAAGGGTCCAGTGTGGATGCTGAGGCTATGACAGAAGAAATTAATCCATCAGGGAAGATTGATGTATTGAAAGAATCAAACCCAGCAGAAAGTGATGAGGAGTTAGAAATTTTGTACAAGGACATTAATGATGTCATGAAAGACCTGGAAAAGGAAAAGAGTCAGGAAGAAGCTCAGTATGATCAGGCTGTAGGGGCAAAAGAATCTGATGCAGATAAAGCTTCAAGTGGTCCACCCATGGAACCAAGTGTTCAGTCTGGTGTTGAGACTGGAAGAGCTGCAGAGAAAGATGTAAGCGGTTCAACAGTGGAACCCTCTGTTCAGACTGAAGCTCAAACAGCACCAGCTCCAGAGGAAGGTCTGCGTAACCTGGGTGTTGAAGCAGAAGAGTCTGGTACTGAAAAGGTCTCAAGTGCTCCAACAGAGGAACAGAGTGTTCCGACTAAAGTCAAGACTGGAGTTGTCTCAGAGAAAGTAATGAGTGAAGAAACAATGACAGTTCAAGATGATCGTCGGGATCATTTGGAGGAGGATGAACCATCCATTAGTAAGGATGCCCCCATATCAGCAGCAGAAGGTGTTACCCTTTCAGAAGATGACCAAGACAGTGTTCCCCTTGTCAACCTCAAGAGGACAACGAAGGGGAAGGAAAAGAAAAAGGTTGCCTTTGCTACGTCTACAAAGGAACTAGCTCAGAAGGTTGCTGAGGTCAGCAGTGGTGCAGGGGGAGCTGGCTCTTCCAAGAAAAGAAAGCGCGTTGCTGCAGTTCCCATCTCTGAAGATGCTGGGAGATGTGAAGTCCCAGCCCCTGAATCTGAGACTGTCCCAGTCTGTAAGGTCAAGAAAGGAGTGTGTTCGTGAACAAAGAAGCCGCGTTGAAATGGGAGTGTGTGCTGAAAAGGAAAATCATACCGGAGAGGCTGCTGGATGAATCGAGCTACAAAGGGAAGGAAATGGTTGAGGTGCTTAAAGAATCGGATCTGTTCTGGACGTTGGAAAGATGCAAGCCGTTCAGCGAACAGCTGGTGCGTGAGGCCATGGCAAACTTGCCTCCAAAGTTTGGGGTCATTGGAGAGGCTGAGTATGGGGTCTTCTATGTAAGAGGAAGAAGGATCAAGATTGATCCAGAGCTGATCAATGTATACTTCTCCATGGACGACCCAGTTGTTAATAAAGAAGAATCCAGCTTCGAGAAGATAGTGAGCACCATCACTGCAGGCTCTGTTAAGTGGAGGCCTGAGTCAGTTGTGCATACAGCAGATCTGTCTACTTTCTATTCAATGTTTTTCTTCATTGCGGTGTTCAACTGGAGGCCATCTACTCATCGCTCTACTGTCAACAAGGACATGGCCCAGCTGATCTACCAGATAGGGAACAAGCGGAAGTTCAACCTGGGCAGAATAATGTTCAAACAGATTGCTGAACATGCCACATCGATAAGAACTCTGCACCAGATCTGCTTTCCATCCCTGATTTATGAGCTGATTATTCATCAAGCCCCTGATTTGAAAGCCTCGTCTGATCTCCTTACTAAAGCTCCCAGCAGATTCACAGTGGACCACAAGCTATACAAAGGACAGCATGTGAATGATCTGAAAGAAGAAAGCAAGAAAGGGAAAGATCTTGGGGAATCCAGTCGAGGGGGAGCCAGAATGGGCGTGGATGAGAGGAGCAAACTACTGAAGGACCTCCAGGTTATCATTGCTGCGGACAAGGAACAGCACCACCGAATCAACAGGCTTGCTCGAGCACTCAGCTACCCCAGTGATGATGAATCAGAAGCTACTGCATCTGAAGATGATTCCATTGACGAAGCTTCTGATTGAAGGTCCTCTACAAACTATCTCCCTGAACTATTTGTTTAAAACTATCGTTCTTAGTGCTTGTTCTGGCACATTTTGATTGTCTGTTCGAACTCGGATCGCACCCCTTGCCAGTTTGTGGCAAAAAGGGGGAGTATTTTGGAGGAGACAATTCTTGTTTCCCTCAAAGTTGTCTACTGTCTAGATAGTTAGATAGACTTAGTTATCTAGTAGATCTGGTTTTGCCAAAATGCCAAGGGGGAGATTGATGTTCCCTTAAGTGGCATGTATTTGGCAAAACGTAGCTTAGACAAATCGAGCAGGTGTTCAGGGGGAGTTCGAACAATATCCTGGTACTCCTGTACAGCGTGATCAAGACGCGAGGATATTTCCCGGAAGATATTGGCAACGAAGATTTCGACAAGTGGAAGTCGGCCTGCGACTTATTCGAGCATTAGATATTCGAATGAATATCTACATTGAAGATGGCGCGACTTACTTGGAAAGAAGACTTCGTATATACTTCCGATCGATTTGTGAAAGATATACATCAAATATTCAAGAATCAATTCCGAAATATTTTATGGGATTATCTTGTGCGAATTAAGGTTTCGCTCGAGCATATAAATACAATGCAAGGGCAACCCTAATTCTCATCGCTTTCAAAGATCAATTACACACGAGCATATCCTGCTGATTGGCGAAGAAGAAAGCGACGACCGGCTGTGTTTTCTCATTGAGAATACACCGGTGCAAGTGCAGTCTGTTCGAGTGCAACACAGACTGCCTGAAGCGTATCAACTGGCGCACACAACAAAGGTGAACAAGCTTTCGAGAGAAAGCATCCGAGCTTCTGGAGAAGATCGAGAACGTTCAGACTGCAGGTTCTGAACGAAGGGGATCGAGGGGAATTGCGGTGAACCTCGGTTGCAAATCTGAGAGACGGAGTATTAAGGATAGGCTATTACAAGGTGTAAGTGTAAGTCCCTGTGGAATTCCTATACTCGTAATAAAGATTTGCTGTCCCTTTTTCGGGTGTGGGAAACCCCCCCAGAGTAGGCGGAGCCGAACTGGGTTATCAGTCTGTGAGTCTCTACTGCTTTTATCTGTTTGCTAAAACTGCTGTGATAAGAGTTCAATCTCTGTACGTTGAACTGTTGTGCAAAGAGTCCCAGGTCTGTTGCAACAGTACCCTGGACACAAGCTTGAACAGGGGACATAATTTCACAATCGCCTGAAACCTCGAATTCCACAGCGGGAGGAGTGGAACTTACCGACGAGGTTGAATTTGGCGGAGTTGAAGCAGCTGGTCAGATCGAAGGCGATGGAAGAGCGTTAGGGCTCCCTTTTGTAGTTAGTTTTGATGGGATGTTAGTGGTTATTTTGTGTTTTTGGGCTTCTCTTTTGTAGAGCAAAATCTCACTGGGATTCTGGGAAAAGACCTTAGCTCCTTCTAGCCTGCATGGTGAAATTGCTCCCGGATGTTCTTTCCTGCTATATTAACGGTTGTATATTTGTGTATTATTTTTTCTTTTTGAAATGCCATCCATTTTTATTGTTTTTGATATTATCAGGCAAACATGAGCATTTTATGTACTTGTAATGTTTGGCCTAGTTGCTCACTCTTTGGGATCACTGATGCTTTTCTATTATATTGTAGTGCAGTTTTGTATTCTTTAAATATTGGGCCTATATCCAATCGGAAAAAAAACAATATATTGGGCCCAGTGACGGTTCAGAGCATTGTAAGAGGGGGTCCTAAATTTTTTCATCAATGAATAAGAATATTGGTCTGATTTGGCACACACAAAAAATTTGCAGATATATATTCTTTATGTTCAACGACATAAGAAGTTAAGTAAAATACTAAATTCAAACTCATATATGTCATATATGTAGTCCATTGACGACATAACTTTAGAAGGTCATAAAACTCACATCGATTACCTTATCAGTTCAACTCATATGTCATTGGGAGATAATTTAATAGGTTACGACTCTTCAGTTGATATTAAGATCTAAATCGAATGTTAAAGCAGCTGAAAACATGCTCTAACTAAGGTCCTCTACAAGTGTGCGTGGTCAACCACATATAACCGTAAAACTTTACAACGGTATAACAAGCAACCAGAACACCATTTGGGAAATCGATCACCTAGAACATAAAGCTAAGGACAATGGCTACAAATTCTATGTTTACACCTAAACTAAAATATAACGTTTAGGTAACTCAAAACCAAGTCGAAATAGACCGTATGTTTGAAGTTGCTAATGAGCGGTCAATCTTCTGGAACTCACAAAGGCCTCGTTCGATATCCGTTAAAGACGATCTATATATCGTCGGAAAGCTAATTGAATGTTCTACAACTTTCATGTTTACATCAAGATGAAATTCAAAGGTTAAGCTGGTGAAATCAGCGACTAAAGATGGCTGATTGATCAAAATTTGCCGAAACGGAGAGGGGTCCCGGGAGTTTTTTTATTCCATCATTTTGATTTTTTTTGTTGCAGCACCATAAGGCTGACTCATGTACCAAAACTCAATGTACAAAGTAGTCCCGGGAGTTTTTTTGGGCCTATTAAATTAGTTTTTAAAATTTCATATAATAGGTATAATATTATATAGGTAAAATTTTTGGAAATATGAGTGAGGTCCTGAGACCCAGGGACCCCCTGCAGCCGTCTCTGATTGGGCCTATATAATTTGGATGGCTCAAATGATATACTTCACGGTCAACAAAGGTATAGCATAGTGGTAAAATTCTTACCTTGCATTTAAGTTGGGGGTTCAAGCCTTACCCATGACATTTTCTTTCCACAATTTGTGAATTTTCCTAGTCCCACATATGGTGTGTACCTTTATTTCAAGTTGTATGACCTTTCAAATTTGGTGGTTAGAATGTAGATATTCAAAATTACATTATGAAATTAATTTGTAGGTATTTTTAAGAGATCTGTATATGAAATATATTCCTTGCCGTGGGTTTCTTTGGGACCACAGTGGAATTCAATGATCGATATATTCCTTGCCGTGGGTTTCATTGGGACCAGAGTGGAATTCAAGGATCGAGTGTCCGGTCCTTTTGAACCGCTCTAAAGATGCTTAGTAGAAATGTTAGGATGATTTTGTGCAATTTCTTAACATTATAATAGCAGCACATTGGAAGAGTTTATAATTATAATCCTGATTTTATTGTCATTCTAAATAAGTAAATATCACTAGGAAAAATAGAAAGAGTTAGGATCATGTGAGAAATGACAGTTTTAGTGAGAAATGAGAAATTTTAATAACCGTTGGATTACTCATTAAACGGTCCTGATTTAACTAAAATATTTACATTAATTTTCGGATTAAAATCTTAAATAAGGGTCTAAGCGTCATTTTATTGTTAATAATTTTATCTAATTTCCTAATTTGTCGCCTTTCATCCTCGCACACGATGAAATCGGCTCACAAACCCTAAACACGTTCGTCGCCTTCGTTTGTCGTTCGTCACTGTGTGAAGATGAGCACATCTGCCGATTTTGGTCTGGATAATCACTTAGTCGGATCAGAAGTATTTTGAGCCGATTTCATATCTCGGGTTCGGATTTCGCATGGTGTCCCTCGTCACCCATTCAATTTCTCCGCCAGATTGATTCCCATGTCATCGTCGGCTCGATCTCTCGGCACCCATTCAATTGCTCCGCCAGATTGCTCCGCCAGTTTGATTTATTTAGTTTAGATACGCATTTTACTTTTTTTATCTGGATAATAATGGTGACTGATGTGCATTTATCTTTGACTCTTATTGTTGCTTCGGGTAGCTTGTGCTGTTATCAAATCATTGCTGCTAAACAAGTGGACAAAAGATGAATATGGAACAATGTGAATTGGGGATTATGAAAATACGACATGTTGGGTAGCTGCCTCTATGAGTGTTTAGGCAATGCTTGGGTTTTATGATTTTATCTTACCTGTGTTGCCTTTTTTTATTCTTTTCTTTGAGGAACTTTGTTGTACTGTTTCTGATTGGAACTAAATATACCATGTAGTCGTCTATACTACATAACTATAGTATCCCATATTCGCTTTCTGTGTTTCAGTTGTGATGGTTCAATGTCATCATGTTTGAGTAATTGGCAACCAGTTGTTATTCTTATTATAAAGTGGTTTGCTTTGGTAATTTGATGTAGTGATGGAGGGTTCTTCAATGCGATCATGACCTTTCCTCAAGATTATCCAAACAAGCCACCAACAGTGAGATTTATATCAGATATGTGGCATCCTAATGGTTCGGCACTTGTTGTTGGTTTGTTAATATGTTTCGTCCTGATGTTATATTGTGTTTGAACAGTTGGTAAATGCAGAATGTTTTTTCTGAAACAGTGTATCTAGATGGGAAGGTGTGTATTTCAATTCTTCACCCTCCAGGCGACGATCCAAATGGTTATGAACTTGCTAGCGAGCGCTGGATGCCTGTTCATACGGTACCGAAACAACAATACATGTTTACTACTTTAATGAAATAGTTTTTTGACGTGTTTCTGGTTGCCATTGTTTGACGACAACTTGTTTCTTATGATGATCCATCTGATTGCAAGTTGAAAGCATAGTCTTGAGTATTATTTCAATGCTTTCCAGTCCCAATGACGAGTCTCCTGCAAATGTTGAAGCTGCGGTAAGTTCCTGTTCCTTTCGTTCCATTGTCAATCTTCAGAACAGGTTGCTAGCTTTGTCACAAGAGGCACTTGTTGGAACACATTGTTTGGCTGGTCTCATTATGTGTTTGGTCATTGCAGAAAGAATGGAGAGATAACAAAGATCAATTCAGGAAGAAAGTGAGCCGCTGCGTGAGGAAATCACAAGAGATGATGTAACCTCAGTCCCAATTCAGTCATGTTTTGGTCCTTTAACTGAGAAAGTATTACTCATTTTGAATAGAAAGATACGCATTATAAAGTTACGCATTTTGAATAGAAAGATTCGCATTTTAAACACCCAATGAACAACACCTGCCTGTTTTGTCTTTACAAAATCAAATTCAATTGTTTACACTTTCTTCTTCAAATGGAACACAATTTGTCGTAAGATACAGAACAAACTCTGTTTACAGCAAAATGAGCGACATTACAAAAATTATCAGTTTTACATAATAATATGATATCTAAAGAGTCAAAATTCTCTTTTTCCATAGCCTGCATGAGCCGAGGTCTTGCCTGCAACAGAAGAGGTTCAAATTATTTTGGTTCTAAGAAGAGAATGCCTTTTCTTTAAACAACAATGTCAGGAGCAAGTAAAGAAATGACATTCAGAATTAATCGGTAAGTGCTAACTATGAATGAGCACTTGAGTATTAATCTTATTGAATGCACATCACAAATAATCATTGAATGACCCATGACAGAACATAGCGAAGCAATAACTCACCCAGTCTACTAAGCTATCAGCATCCATTTTAAAATAAAAGTTAGCAGTTTAATGCAGCAAGTAGCAGAATTAGGAAAAAAACAAAGATTTTTTGTACCATATTGCGTTTTACATCAAGTAGCAGAATTAGGAAAAAATTTCGACATGAAACGCATTTTACAGTCATTGAAAAGCTACGCAGTTACGCAGTTATGTATGAAATGAAAAGCTACGCAGTTACACAGTTATGTATGAAATGAAAAGCTACGCAGCTACGAAGTTATATATGAAATGATACGCAGTCCACAGTTAATGAAAAGCCACGCACTTAATGAAATGCTACGTAGTTACGCAGTTATATATCAATGAAAAGCTACGCAACTACGCAGTTATATATGAAATGATACGCAGTCCACAGTTAATGAAATGCTACGCAGTCCACAATTATATATGAAATGTTACGCAGTTATATATGAAATGCTACGCAGTTATATATGAAATGCTACGCAGTTATATATGAAATGCTACGCAGTTATATATGAAATGCGACGCAAGTATATATGAAATGCGACGCAGTTATATATGAAATGCTACGCAGTTATATATGAAATGCTACGCAGTCCAATTAAATAAGAAACAATGATACGCATTTTCATATATAAATCTCCGCAATCTAGCTTTTAATTGGAATTTACTTCAACTTTGTCATAAACCCGTCAACACAACTGAAACATTCGTACAAGAGCAGATGATTTATGCAAACTGCTAGAAAACATCTTTTTGACAAAACCCAATTATAGTTAGAAAGCATCCGATCTCAATTCAACAACCAAAACCCAAAACCCAAAACCCAAAGCATCAGATATCAATTCAACAACAAAAACGAAAAAAGAATTATGAAAAACCAACAGTCATCGTCGTCGCCTTACTGTCATCGTCGTCGCCACTATCCTCGCCGCTTCCAGTCGCCTCTGTCCGTCGAACTCTTCACCTCGACTCAGGTCGCCGTCTCTCGATTTTCAATTTCGAATCGATTTCAATTCGTGGAACCCCAAAACCGAAAACCCTAGAATGCGAACATTAGGGAACATGCGTACGAACTAGAATGAGTTCGAGTTTTCGTACCGTTGTCATGTGTCGTTTTTTTTTCCTTTTCCCTTCGTCCGCCATTAATTGAGCTGTCGTCGGGTACTTTATGTTGAAGATTAACTTTGGTGGGCTGGGGCTGGACATCCAGTTCACCACCCGGGACAACGCTGGGCCAAGTTAACCAGACGCGCCCCAACATATTGGACTGCCTGCAGGCATATGCACCCCAACCATGAACAAGGCCCAACTGCACATGTGGGGGCAACTAAGGCCCAAAGCCCAACATGGCATTAATTGTGGGAAATCCTTGCAGGTTGTTGGTGGTGGGAATTGAACCCTTGCCACCCTTTAACATGTGCATGTAAGCAACATGTTAACCATATGGGCTGCAGCTCATATGGTTAACATGTTGCTTACATGCACATGTTAAAGGGTGGCAAGGGTTCAATTCCCACCACCAACAACCTGCAAGGATTTCCCACAATTAATGCCATGTTGGGTTTGGGCCTTAGTTGCCCCCACATGTGCAGTTGGGCCCTTGTTCATGGTTGGGGTGCATATGCCTGCAGGCAGCCCAATATGTTGGGGCGCGTCTGGTTAACTTGGCCCAGCGTTGTCCCGGGTGGTGAACTGGATGTCCAGCCCCAGCCCACCAAAGTTAATCTTCAACAAGCTCATATGGTTAACATGTTGCTTACATGCACATGTTAAAGGGTGGCAAGGGTTCAATTCCCACCACCAACAACCTGCAAGGATTTCCCACAATTAATGCCATGTTGGGCTTTGGGCCTTAGTTGCCCCCACATGTGCAGTTGGGCCTTGTTCATGGTTGGGGTGCATATGCCTGCAGGCAGTCCAATATGTTGGGGCGCGTCTGGTTAACTTGGCCCAGCGTTGTCCCGGGTGGTGAACTGGATGTCCAGCCCCAGCCCACCAAAGTTAATCTTCAACACTCCGTTCGTATCTTCTAGGGTTTGCGCTTTGTTCTGCGTTTTCTAAATCGCAACTGTCGCTTGTTCTGCGTATGCGGTTTCGGGATTTTGGCGAGACAATTATGGGAGCGTGATGTTGATTTGTGCAATTGTACCGAAAAAGCCCTCAACTGCGTTTTAATTAGACAAAAAGTTACGAATTTAGGGTTTTTCTAAACCGTTGATTAGCTTAATCTAATGGCTATCATAATTTCGTATTTCTCATTATAATTGCGTTTCTCACCCGAACCTGACATCCCGATAAAAGTTTGCATTTATCAAAATTTTAGTCCTTTGATTAAATTCGAGTATATTCTTATTGATAATAATTTTCTTAACGAATGATAACTGAACCATTTGTTTTATTTTTTTTTCTAATCCTCCATTTAATTGAAGCAGCTGGCGTCCTTACCAGCCTCAAAAGACGCCAAAGTTTACATTTTACACCAAAATTTTAGCTATTGAACTTTGACTATGTATGTTGTAGATATGATGCATGTGGTATAATTTAGATTTATAAGTATCGACTACCGTAGCTCAGCTAGTTAGAGTGTTAGTCTTATGAGTTGAAGGTCGCGGGTTTAAGCCCAATCGAAACCATTTGGTTTCATTAAATATAATTTCATGATTAGTTAGCTAAATTAAATATAATAACCAAATTTTTACATATTTTGGATTCGGCATATGAACTATGAGTATATCATATTGATAAGGAGACTCTCATGTAATTCATCACTAAATTCTCTAACTATATTTAAACCAAACCTCCATACAAATGGAATGGTAGGATCTGTTAGTACCTCAGTGGGTTGATGATGACAACACCAAGTTATTTAACTTCTATGTGAAGTGTGTAGGTTCAAGAACGTGAGACATCATGTGAGGTACTGGAACCCGCGGAGCGTGGTCAACTAGCAAAGTCAAAGAAGTAGCCGTTGCAATAAGACCGAGAATATCATGGAACAAGTACATGCAAAGCAGTTGAGTGAATATAGCGAAGCTTGACAGTTCACGAAGCTGAATGGACCAAGTCTTCGATAGTTGCGAGATTTGCGGACTGGAACCCAGGGAGAAAATCTCGGCAACTGAAACCACGTAGAGAACACGACGAGTGGAACCACAACAGAACGTGAGCAAATCATGGGAGATAACCGTTGAAGACCAGAAGCACTTATAAACACATATCAAACCAAAGAGATACGAGCGTCCAAAAATTAAGAAATCAGTAGCGCCCGAATATTGAGAGATAGTTTTCACTTGGAGTTCTGCAAAATACTGGAGTGCTAGTGAGTTTTGAGAGCTCAGCTGTGATAGCGGTGAAGACCATTCGAGATTGAACAAGCTCAGGTATTGGTACCTTCGGCAGGCTTGTTCAGGAGATTACTATACCGATCTAGGATTGGTAGGGCTGTAAGTAATTTCCACATTTGTGATCGTAGTAGCTTTGCTATTGCATGTGTACAAAATACTTGTATTTTGTACAGTCTATATATCAATAAAAGATATTTAGGCAACTCAGTTTTCCATTGCATTATATTAAGTTCCAGAACCTGCAGGCATAAACTAGGTTCCTAACAGTTCTTAGTTTAGCTTTTACACTAATCAGCGATCCTATCAATTGGTATCAGAGCCGACATGTTCTAGATCTTGATTAGTTTGTAAGTATGTCAGGTGATTCCCTGTCAAATCCCCCGAAGTTGAAACCCGGCGAGTACGCAACCTGGGTTGTCAAGTTCGAAGCTCATGTGTTAGGCACAGATGGTGAAGTATGGCAAGTGGTTGAGCAAGGTCGAAAGATCATTCCAGATCCAACCGATGCAACAAAAGAAAAACCGAGGGCTTCATACACAAAGGAAGACTTCAAAAGCATTGAGAAAACAGCTAAGGCAATGAAGGTTCTTCACGCAGCTTTGGAACCAGGTGATATGCAGAAGGTTTCACACCTCAAATGTCCAAAGGAAATCTGGCAGACACTCAGGAGAATCTATGAGGGATCAGAAGATGTCAAGAAGAACCGAGTTCTTGCTGCTCATACCGAGTTGTTCAACCTGGGGCAGGACAAGAACGAAACAGTTCATGAGTTTCACTCTCGTTTTCAAGGTTGCGTCTCAAACCTTGCAAACCTTGAAAAAAGATATGAACAGTGGGAGATCAATCACATGTTCCTTCGCGGATTGAGTCCAGAGTGGAACGACATTGTAAGGACTATGCAAGCTTTGGCTCACACTAAACAGTTGACCTTGGAAGACCTGGTTGCTAAACTGGATAGCAACATGCTGCTGGATAAGGATCGAGAACCTCAGAAGGTTTCTCGACAGATCGCATTGGGCAGCAAGGGTGAAAAGTCGAAGTACTCGAAGGACAAGGAGTCTACTGAAAAAGGAAAGGGAAAGTTCTCTTCAAAATCTGACGAAGAGTTAGCATTACTCACAAGGGCGCTCAGAGTTGCTAAAGAGAGACGTGGCGAAGTTCAGGAACCTCGTAGGTTTTCAAAGCGCAGTCCAACAAAAAAGGGTGAATGTTTTTACTGCAAGAGGAAAGGACATTACCAGAAGGATTGCCGCAAAAAGAAATCTGATGAGTCTCAGAAGGAGAACAAGCCCAAAGATGACGAGCCTAAGGACAAGAAGGCCATGTGCGCTTGGGGAGGAGCAGATGACTCTGCAGATGACAGTGACCTTGAACTGGAGCTCAAGTATCAGAACTCTGAAAAATGCGATGTATGTCTTATGGCTGTAGGATCTTCTGACTCTGAGGTGTCTCTTTCTTCTGTGAATTCAGTTTCTTCAAATACTAATTCACGTTCAGGGCTGTTAGATATCATTAGAAAATTGGTTGCAATAAATGATGAGCTCAAAGACATCATTGCTGAGCAAGACGGCAAAGCTGGTAAAATGTTTGAGGAAAATCATCAGCAAGCAATCAGAATTCGGCAATTGGAGAAACAACTTGCCCGTGCTCAGAGACCTACTGCTAAGACACAGGTTCAGGAACTTGTTAAGCAGAAGGTGGTAACTGCTCCCAAGGGAAAGAAGTCCAAACCCGGACTTGGTTATGGTGAGGTGACAATACTGAAGCGACCTCAGAAGGCTGGAGAGCCATGGAGCACTCCTCGACCAAAAGTTGATCTTCATGATGATGCAAAAGTCTATGGGAAGGGATTTCATATATGGAACCGGTACACCAAAGATAAGCACTCGGAGGGCATCAATTTCAGCAAACAAAAGAGGAAAGTTGCTGAATGTAAAAAGACAAACTTCAAAGAGGAGAAGATATGTTACCATTGTGGTCAGATCGGACACTTGTGGAACAGATGTCCAGGAAGAACCCTTCACAACAAGGTTCAGAGACCTCATCAGACGGGCAGACAAACTTCACTGAAGAAGGTTCCAAAACCCAGCACTAAGAAGAAGGGTTCAGAACCAAGAAAACCAAACAGAGGGAATCAAGTTCCCATTGCAAACACTAATTTTTTTTCTGATGTTCATACTAACTGCAATTCATCCAGTTCTAATCATAGACCCAAGGCAGCTAAGCTGATTTGGGTTCGTAAGAACTAATCTTATTTTTGCAGGAGAAGAGAGGAAAGCATCCATGAATGGTTGACAGTGGGTGCTCAGGGCACATAACCGGAAGTGTGAAATGATTCTCTTCTCTTCAGCACCATTCCGGAGGTACTGTAACCTTTGCTAACAAGAGCGAATGTAAGGTCTTCGGAAAAGGTATGATCAAATTAAACAGAAAAATTAGTGTGGATAAGGTTAGTTTGGTTCATGGTTTGAAGTATGACGTGTTAAGTGTTCACCAGTTGTGTCTCAAAGGTAAGAACAAAGTTGTTTTTACAGATGACAGTTGTTATGTGAAGTGCATTGCAACAGGTAGAATCCTCCTTAAAGGTTTTGTTGAAGATGGTGTTTATCTCACTGATCTGAGTTTCAATCCGGAGGAGTACCTCGGCTTAGCGTCAAGGACCGGGAACTCTGTGTTGTGGCACCGACGACTAGGTCATGTCAACATGAGGTTGCTGAAGAAGTTGCACAAACTTGAGTTGGTTCGTGGTTTACCCGAGGTATCAGAAGGTCTGGAACATGTGTGTGACGCATGTACAAGAGGAAAACAGACAAGAACCTCATTTCCAGTCAAGAATGTGGTGAGTACTACTCGACCTTTAGAGCTGGTTCATATGGACCTTTGTGGACCCATGAGGACCACAACAAGGGGAGGTAACAAATACGTATTTGTTATAGTAGATGATTACTCTAGGTTTACCTGGGTTATTTTCATTGCTGACAAAACTGACGTTTTCTCTGAGTTTAAATATTGGGTAAAGGTTATCAAAAGGAACCACAGTCGGATATTGGCAGGTATTAGAACCGACCACGGAACTGAGTTCGAGAACTCGCAGTTCATCAGCTGGTGTACCAAACATGGTGTGCAACATAACTTCTCAGCTCCTAGAACCCCTCAGCAAAACGGGGTTGTGGAACGCAAGAATCGCACCTTGCAGGACATGACGCGCACAATGCTTCTAGAAAGTGGTCTTCCTAAGAGCTTTTGGGGAGAAGCCATGAACGCAGCATGTCACGTTCTCAATAGAGCTTATCTAAGATCTATTTTGAACAAGACGCCATACGAGCTTCTTAAAGGTAGAAGGCCTAACATAGCACATCTTAGAGTTTTTGGCTGCAGGTGTTACATTCATGATAACGGGAAGAACCAGCTTGGCAAGTTCGACCCAAGGAGTGACGAGGGTGTGTTCGTGGGATATGCCTCAGATAGCAAGGCATACAAGGTCTACAACAAGAAGACTCGGAAAGTGGAAGAGAGTTTGCATGTGGTTTTCGATGAAGGAATCATGGCAGAAAAATCAGTAGAGGTTCCTGATCAACAGGACTCAGATGATGAGATTTTCGTGCTAACTCGTGCCAATCAGATCATTGATGAAGCTGAAGAGGTTGCAAAACCAGAAGTTGAACCAGAGGGTGTAGAACTAGAGAATGACTTAGAGGAACCTGCTCAGAACGCAGACGGAATACTGGACGATGAGTCTGAGGATGACATTTCAGAACCTGAGGTGGACCAAGTACCTGATGTCGGTCAACATCCAGACGTGGAGAACGACCAGATCGATCATGATGATGATCAAGTATCAGAAGGTGAAGGTAACCAGAAAGAAATGGGAGATGTCGTACCTTTGACTAGAGATCAAAGGTCCAGATGACCAAGTACCAGACTTGCAGATTACCATTGCTATGCAGCAGTTCAGGGGGAACGTACCCTCACAGCGTTTGTGTCCCTTGTGGAACCTAGCACGGTTCAGGAGGCATTGAAGGATCCAGATTGGGTTCAGGCCATGCACGAGGAACTTCACCAGTTTGAGAGAAACAAGGTGTGGAGACTAGTACCTCGGCCAAAGGATAGGAAAATCATTCGAACGAGATGGATTTTCAGGAACAAGAGGGATGAGAAAGGAGCTGTTGTTCGGAACAAGGCTCGGCTGGTAGTCAAAGGGTACAACCAGCTGGAAGGGATCGACTATGACGAGACCTTTGCACCAGTGGCACGGTTAGAAGCCATTAGACTTCTCATTGCCTACTCTGTTCAGTTTGGATTCAAGCTTCATCAGATGGACGTGAAGACGGCATTCCTGAATGGAAACCTCAAGGAGGAGGTTTACATTTCACAGACTCCAGGGTTCGAGAACCAGCAACACAGCGACTGGGTTTATGTACTTGACAAGGCACTATACGGTCTTAAGCAGGCACCAAAGGCATGGTACGAGAGATTGTCCGACTTTCTAATAAAGCACGGATATGAGCGTGGAACTATGGATAAGACGTTGTTTCTACTCAGAACTAAGAATGATCTTCTTGTAGTTCAAGTGTACGTCGACGACATAGTGTTTGGCTCAACCAGCAACACACTAGTCAAGGAGTTCCAGAACCTCATGGAAAGCGAATTTGAGATGAGCATGGTAGGAGAACTCACCTTCTTCTTGGGACTACAGATCCAGCAAGAAGCTGATGGGACACAGATTCATCAGCAGAAGTACTTGAAAGAAGTTCTTCTGAAGTACGAGTTGAATGGTTCCAAAACCATCAGTACACCTAGCTCCCCAGCTGACTCACTTTCAAAAGAGATGAACTCACCACCCACCGACCAGACTAAGTACAGGGGCATGATAGGTTCACTTCTGTACCTTACAACTTCTAGACCTGATATTATGTTCAGCGTGTGTCAATGTGCCAGGTATCAAGCTGATCCAAGGGAAGCTCACGTGAAGGCTGTCAAACGGATTATGAGGTATCTGAATGGGACAAAGGACTTAGTGCTGTGGTACCCTAGGGACAAGTCCCTGGTACTGGAAGGCTTCTCGGACGCAGACTATGCAGGAGATCGAGCAGACAGGAAATCAACATCTGGGATGGCTTAATTTCTTGGCTCGTGCATAGTTTCATGGGGGTCCAGAAAGCAAAATTCGGTAGCTCTCTCAACAACAGAGGCGGAATATGTGGCAGCAGCAGCGTGCTGTGCACAACTTCTGTGGTTACAGAACCAGCTAAGTGATTTCGGTCTATTATTTGATAATGTGTCTATTTACTGTGATAACACCAGTGCAATTAGCGTAGCTAAGAATCCGGTACATCATAGTAAAATGAAACACATTGAAATTAGACATCACTTTATTAGGGATTGTGTCGAAAAGGGCTTAGTCTCTATTGAGTTTTGTAGGACCGAGGACCAAGTAGCGGACATCTTCATGAAGGCCTTACACAGAGAGCCTTTTGAGAGGCTGAGGATAGCGCTTGGCCTGATCTCCGCTTAATGAGGTACTCTTAACTTTTCTCTCAATGATTGGTTAGAATAAGGTTCTTGATCCTTTGCTGTTGCCTGAAGTATTGGAACGTCACTGAGGTCTTTGTGTGATAACATGCTAGCATACTTTTACTTCTCAATTAAAGGTTGTGTGTTCTCTGCTTGTGCTTGGGATTTTTCATTCTTAAGCCTTTTGTACCTTCCGGATTTCGCACCCCACTAAACCCCATGAAGGAAGAGTACACAGCCACCTTAGCTCACACCTTGTCGAGGACGTCTAATGACCCTTTGTTAATGCTGGACTACTGCGACTAAAGGTACATATGTATTGTGTGACTATATTGAGTGCTTCGTTGTGATGTTTACAAATCTAATGACCCTTACGGTTAAGCCGATCCATCACAACACCCCTTGAGAAGGTTATGGCATGGTATTGGTACTGCATTCACTCAGTTTGGTTCCAGAACCAGTTCAGATATTGGGCTCAGATATGACCTGGAGTAAAGATCTTTAATTTGAAAATTGAAAGACTTGACACGTGGAAGACGAGAAGTTTTCGTGATAATGATGAGTGCGTGAATCTGGGAGAAAACCCTAGCTTTCAAATCAGAGTTTTAGTACTCACTACTCATCAGTTCAACCTCAGCGTTCTCACAATTGGATGATGTTGAAATCATTGGAGGAGATGAGAGTCCAGAACCATTGAGCAAGGCCTCAAACAAAAAGAAAGCTTCAGTGGTGAAGAGGAGGGAGCAACCACCTCGATCCGGAAAGAAGCAGAGGACTTCTTCAAAGAAAGGAAAGAAGGTGAAGGTTCCTGAACCTCCTGTTACGGTGACGGTTGAGAAACCCAAGATCGTTATGGATGAGTTTTGCATTGATGAAGAGTTTTTGGTGGTCAATCAGCTTGAAAAAGTGTATGACCTGGTAAAGTTCCAGAAGAGGATGATACTATGGAAGTTAGACTTCAGACTACCATGGATATCGATGCCAGACTCAATAAGCGTGAGAAAGGTGCTGCTGAGATCAAAGAGATGTTGGCAAATCTGAAATCTGAAGTTGGGAAGATGTCTACTAGTCAGTGGATGATTGAAGAAGAAGTTAGTGGACTTAAGAAGATTATTGAGGCAGGGATTGCTGATCTGAAGAGCAGGATGTCGGGAACAGGTTCCAGAACCTGATTGCGAGAATGCAAGTACCAGCACCGGCCATCCCCTTTCCCTATCCTTCAATCCCAACCACATCATATCCCCTCCTTGAACTATGATCTCTGTTTTGATTCTGATCCATGCACTGCATTGAACATTGCTTTTAATTCTGAAGTTTAAGTTACTCTCATGATTATTTGCATGCTGACCTTTGCTGACTAACCTTACTTATGCTAACATTATTGGATTAGTTAACCTTATTTGATGATGCCAAAAGGGGGAAAGTGTTAGTAGCTACCCATTGAGGGGGAATCGGACAGGTATCTGTTCCTCAACCTCGAGAAAGTCTTTCTGCTGTTTGACTAAGGGGAAACTCAGTTGTAGGGCATCTGAAACTTCTAAGTGACTTTGAATCTTTCGCTCAGGGTGTTTGTCATCATCAAAGGGGGAAATTGTTAGTACCTCAGTGGGTTGATGATGACAACACCAAGTTATTTAACTTCTATGTGAAGTGTGTAGGTTCAAGAACGTGAGACATCATGTGAGGTACTGGAACCCACGGAGCGTGGTCAACTAGCAAAGTCAAAGAAGTAGTCGTTGCAATAAGACCGAGAATATCATGGAACAAGTACATACAAAGCAGTTGAGTGAATATAGCGAAGCTTGACAGTTCACGGAGCTGAATGGACCAAGTCTTCGGTAGTTGCGAGATTTGCGGACTGGAACCCAGAGAGAAAATCTCGGCAACTGAAACCACGTGGAGAACACGACGAGTGGAACCACAACAGAACGTGAGCAAATCATGGGAGATAACCGTTGAAGACCAGAAGCACTTATAAACACATATCAAACCAAAGAGATACGAGCGTCCAAAAATTAAGAAATCAGTAGCGCCCGAATATTGAGAGATAGTTTTCACTTGGAGTTCTGCAAAACACTGGAGTGCTAGTGAGTTTTGAGAGCTCAGCTGTGATAGAGGTGAATACCAGTCGAGATTGAACAAGCTCAGGTATTGGTACCTTCGGCAGGCTTGTTCGGGAGATTACTATACCGATCTAGGATTGGTAGGGCGGTAAGTAATTTCCACATTTGTGATCGTAGTAGCTTTGCTATTGCATGTGTACAGAATACTTGTATTTTGTACAGTCTATATATCAATAAAAGATATTTAGGCAACTCAGTTTTCCGCTGCATTATATTAAGTTCCAGAACCTGCAGGCATAAACTAGGTTCCTAACTGTTCTTAGTTTAGCTTTTACACTAATCAGCGATCCTATCAGGATCATTTAAATCCAATGGTCACATATAATTTATCTAGAAAACTACACACAAATATCTAATATCCCATATAATTCATACTTCTCTTGAAAACTCTTCATCTTGGAGTCGTTATTACACTTGGCGTCTTTTTATTTTTGGCGTCTTTTATTCAAGTCTTAACAATATTCATCATGTTGTAAACTGAAAGTAAGCCACGAAGCATACACTTCAATGAAAATAATTGTTCATCAAAGTAAATCAATAATAGTATAATACTTAGATAGATGGTAAAATATCTCGAAAATATAGTTCGTTACGAACTTGTAAGCTGTGCCATTGATCGTTAGTCTAGTCAGTCCATAGCCTGCATTGAAGATTGAATAAACACCTAATGCGTTTATGTTCATACAGTTGATCGGGACGGAAGGAACATCTCGAGTTCCTTGAGTTTCGCTTCAGGCGCTCATATAGAGGCTTCATAAAAGGATCCTTACAACTTTCTGAAAAAGAAAAAAATATTCAAGGTTTCTACAAAACATTTGTCGGAATCGTATAAGGTTTTTCATAGAAAAGAAACCTTTAACCAGTTAGTTACATCTTATCAAACCGTATATAGGGCTGTGTCTACTGCAGTGCGGGAAGTATCTCTTAGCCAACTCACATGTGATCTAGCTTGAGCAGCATGTTCTCTTTGCAGATGAATCATCGTTTATGTTTATCTTTTCACCCTGGCTTGGGGCGGAAGAAGTAGCACCTTCTCCTTCAATTGTCCTCTTACTCACAATATGGTATATTTGGGTGAGGACTTCAGTGAATGCATTTTCGATGTTAGTCGCCTCTAGCGCAGAGGTTTCAATAAAGTAGAGCGACTCCCTTTCAGCAAAAGATTTGCCTTCTTCTGTGGTTACAGCTATTAAATGGCGTAAATCGGATTTGTTCCCCACCAACATCACAACAATGTTTGGATCAGTGTGGTTCCTCAACTCCTTAAGCCATCTTTCCACATTTTCAAATGTTACATGACGAGTCACATCATACACCAGGAGAGCACCTACTGCCCCTCGATAGTAAGCACTCGTGATGGCACGATACCTGAGGAACAAGTCGCAAGACATAAATTTAGAGTGTGATTAGAAGAAAGTTAAATGTGATTTCTCGTCTGCTTTGAGCTTTTTTGTAGTAGGTGGAAGTGTTTAAATTTCTAAATTCGCAAACGTCTGGTTTCATATGTTAGTAAATACTAAATAGTAATGGTTCTTCTCTATATAAACAATATAGAAACAAACAGAGCCAGCAGATGCTTTAATTATATTGGTGGAAACTGGAAAAGGTCAAACAATCTACTCTTGCAATAACATTTGTATTATACCTTTTAATAACAAAAAGGTTGCTTCCCTCTTTATACGAGAAAACGACTAGAGCTCACAATTTCAGCCATGCTTCTTAAACAATTGACACGTCGTGGAGGTAATATGCTTCTTAAAAGATCTACAGTATGAGCTAACTCATTAATTATTAGACTGGAAAATACAAAAAAATGGTAAGGACTTCCATATTTATGGAACTCAAGCTCTTTGTAAGGGGCAATGGAAATATTCCGAGAAAAAAATTACACTTATTTTTCTTTTTAAAATTCCAATCAACAAATTTATATTAAAAACCTAGAAAAGATTCTAGAAAAACACTTGTTTTTCTTTTTCAAATTCGAAACTTCTAATCAACAAATTATACACTAAAACGTAAAACCATAGAAAAGATTCTGAGAAGAAAAAAATAACACTTATTTTCTTTTTTCAAATTCGAAACTTCTAATCAACAAAATTTACACTAAAACTAAAACCCTAGGAAAGATTTTGAGATGAAAAAACACTTATTTTTCTTTCTAAATTTCAGACTTCTAATCAACAAAATTTACAATAAACCCCTAAACATTTAGATCTCCAAGAGGCCTAAAGGCACAAATGATCTGATCCCTCTCTGCAAACTTAATCAATCATTAATCAAATCCATTTCTCAACTCGAGTATTTTCTATGAATCAAAAGGCAATGAATAGATTTTTGTAAACAAATCTGAGCAAGCAAAACCACATCATACAACAAATCTAAGCAACAAGCAAAAACAAACAGCCAGTAATAAAATAGTGACCTCTCCTGTCCAGCTGTGTCCCAAATCTGAGCTTTGATGATCTTTCCATCCACTTTTAAGCTCCGAGTAGCGAATTCGACTCCAATTGTGGATTTGGACTCGAGATTGAACTCGTTCTTAGTGAATCTGGACAGCAGATTCGACTTCCCAACGCCGGAATCTCCGATCAGAACCAGCTTGAAGAGATAGTCGTAGTCGTCATCTGCTCTGTAGCCCGCCATTGGTGAAAAATTCTCGCCGGAGCAATTTGGCAAAATAATATATAAAGAAATTGGTGAAGATTTCTCGGCGTCAATTTCTGAGCCCTAAAAATTCGCAGATGGCAAATTCCCAAATCTACCGAACAGGCTACAACCCAGAATTAATTTCAACTGGTTCAACCGTATAAGACATCGATTTGATAAATCGGTTCAATTGAACATCGGCTCAATTAACATTATTAGTAAAACAGTTATAAAATCTTCATGAAGAAAAACAATCAACTGCTACATTTGAATCCATTTTGCAGCTAAAGCGTAGCAATCAAATTTCTCACAAGAATGTCACTTTGGTCTTCCTTGTCGTCAACAGCACAGCTCTCCTCAACCGCACCGCAAGCTCCGGTTCAAGCATTGTTTATACGGCAATCCAACCGTATACAAAGCATATTAGAAATCGAGTAGAGCTGCCTTCGGTCTCTGCATCAGTGTCTCAAAATCTCACTTTTCGCCTCAATGTACTCATCCAGTAACTTTGGACGCACTACGGGATACTAGATGATACCGAGCTGCTACAGGATACATGCTAGCTTCACATCCTGTGATATTCGACATCGGAGAGAATCTGAAATATCTCGGGGCAAGTATATATATCACTTCATTTCAATCGTTGTTTCGAGAGGTACACTTGACACTGTAATATAGATTTACTGATTTGGAATCCGGGGACAACTGTAAATGCCACTTTAGTATCCGTCTCCGATTCGAGAAAGGCCTCATCCGCCACACTTTCTGTTATATGAATGTATAAGGGAATGGTTACTTTTATAGATTGAATCAAATAATACACAAGCATAGGAGTAACTCTCCTAATGTTCAATCAAGCACAAACACCAACCAGTCTATACACAAAATCAATGAGTACGCAATGAACAGAAGTAGAAGAGACGAGACTGGAGGGTTCTAAGCCCCCTCCGATAGCCCCTGTGAACGGAGATTCAACGACGCTCCGATTTGAACTCGTTCAGCTGCCTCCGACAACTTCCGGCCACAATCAACGTTCCGTCGAGCTTCAGTGATCAATTGATGCACGCCTGACTCTCACGCAATCCGAATCGAACTTAAGACAGCAATCTTGCTTCGTCGTTCTTGGAGAACTTTTGAATCGCTCGAATCTCAGATTTTTGAATTAGAAACCCTAATCCCCAAATCTGCGTCCTTATACTCGAAAACTAGCTGTGCTGTAAAAACGCTGTCGTATTTGCCACGGTCAAACGAAGTCAAACGCGCGCATCCACTTAAACTGTGTCGTTCCATTAAGTCCGGTTTCTTCGTTTCGTCCAAAACGCTGCCATTTGTCTTCAACTGCAATACCAAACTTCTGCGCCAAGGTAATACACTGTCGTTCCGGTGATAAGCAGCTTTGGTCTTCAAGGGCCGTGAAAGTTTGATGCAGCCCGTGACACTTTGCTTGTCACGGCTGTAACGGCAGCCAAATCTCTCAGAGAAATTGACATGTCCCGTGACACTGGCTTGTCACGGCCGTCACTCCCGTTACACTGGCTGTTCAAACCAGGAATTCTTCTACTCCTTTCACGCTTGCTCATTTCTAACCTAGACCTAATGGTGTGTGCTTGAAATGTGCTGATCAAGAAGATTACAATCTTACAAATTGTCCTCCTAATCTGCTTGGTCTTGTACACCTTTATTCAATCTCCCTTTGGTCTGCAACAGCTGCTCCCATCAGCCATTGTTCCATTCCCATTGACCAGCAACAGCTTCAGGTCACTTTTCCCATATGAAGAGATTTCCTGCAATACTCAAATTTGACATAAGGCACAACCTTTGTCCCAAAATCAGCAGGATTTTCATCACCAAGAACTTTATCAATTCTAATAACACCTTTGTCAATGATATCCCTAATAAAATGAAGTCTAACATCAATATGTTTACTTCTTTCATGATAGACAGGATCTCTACAAAGATGCAAAGCACTCATGCTATCAGAATAGATCAAAGGCACATAAGCACATTGTTCAATTTCAGATAATAGACCCTTAAGCCAAATAGCCTCTTTAGCTGCCTCAGTAGCAGCAATGTATTCAGCCTCAGTTGAAGACAATGCTACCACTGATTGCAATTGGGATTTCCACGACACACAATTGCCATGCCAAGTAAAAAACAGTCCAGTTGTAGACTTTCTAGTATCCCTATTGCTAGCATAATCTGAGTCAACATATCCAATTAAATCGGGCTTATTTCCATAGACAGAATATACAAGTCCCAAGTTCTTAGTATGGTTTAGATATTTTAGCAAAAATTTCATAGCATTCCAATGACTTTCCCCTGGATTAGACATGAATCTACTTAGCACACTTATCCCAAAAGCAAGATCTGGCCTAGTACATAGCATGCAATACATCACACTACCAACTGCAACATCATAAGGAATCAAACTCATTTTCTTCCTAGCAGTTTCATCTTTAGGACAATCTTCTTTACTAAGGACTAAGTGCCCTCCTAAGGGTATCATGGCAGGTTTGCTATCATGCATACTAAACTTTTCAAGGACCTTATCAATATATTCAGCTTGAGACAAAAACATCAGTTTCTTTTGCCTGTTTCTCACAATGTTTATGCCCAGAATTTTCTTAGCAATGCCTAAGTCCTTCATGTCAAAATTTGAGCTCAATTGCTTTTTAATCTTAGAAATTTCAGATTCAGAATTGCTCATAATCAGTATGTCATCAACATATAGCAGCAAATAGAGAATCAGACCAGACTTGGGCCTTTTCAAGTACAAACAGGTTTCATATTTGCTTCTAGCAAAACCAAGAGACATCATGCATTCATTAAATTTAATGTTCCACTGTCTAGGTGATTGTTTCAAGCCATAAATGGATTTCCTTAACAGACAAACATGATCTGGCAGTTTATGATCTACATAACCTATAGCTTGAGACATATAAATTGTTTCATTTAGGTTACCATGTAGAAATGCAGTTTTAACATCCATTTGTTGTAAATGCCAATCATAAACAGTTGTCATAGCAAGAAGAAGTCTCAATGTTTTATATTTCACAACTGGAGCAAAAATCTCATTATAGTCAATGCCCTCCCTTTGTGTAAAACCTTTTGCGCAAAGCCTAGCCTTAAATCTAGGAGGCTCAGTTGGAGAATTAGGCTCTTTAATCCTAAACACCCATTTACTACCAATTATTTTAGCTCCTGGTGGCCTAGGAACAAGTTCCCAAGTCCCATTATTAAACATGGACTCTATTTCCTCACTCATAGCAAGTTTCCATTTATCACTATCCTTACTTTTCATGGCTTCATCATAAGTTTCAGGCACAACATACTTCACCTTTTCAGCAACATTAATAGCATATTCGGCAATGTTAGCAAACTCAGCAACATGAGCATATCTCTTGGGTGGAAATCTAATCCTAGGTGCCGTATCTCTAGCTAGCACATAATTGGATAAATCATTATCAACATGAGCACTAGCAATGTCATCAGTCATGGCAGCAGAAGCAGCAGAATCATACACAATCAGATCAGTGCAAACAGCATTTGTGCCTCCACCACTGTTGCTTTGGGAGGCACCTTGCACATCATTATCATTATGACTAACAGGTAAGTGCCTATTAGTGCTAGGACTAGGAAGACTTAGCTGGTCCCCATCTGTTTGATGGGGTAAGTTACTCCCATGGTCCTCATCTTGATCACTCCCTCCATCCTCTTGGTTTCCCAAGCTTACCTGAGGAGAGGTGTGCAGGTCCAAATGCCCTCCTGATCCTTGTGATCCTGCTGGTTCAGCCTCCCCTGCTCCATCTCCACTTGGTCCTCCTTGGTTTCCCATGAAATACCCAGCTGGAATGAAGTCTACGGTGTCTTGGGAAGAGCCTGAGATAACAGTTGGAGCATTAGTTATCAGATTTTTAAAATGGAAGTCCTTCTCATTGAAGGTAACAGATCTTGCTCTAATAACTTTATATGCACCAGGTTGTATAACAAGCAATTTATATCCCTTACAACCACTAGGATAGCCTAACATGACAGTTTTTATGGCTCTAGGTTCTAGTTTTCCATCAGATACTTTTGCATATGCAGTACACCCAAAAGGTCTTAAGTGATCTAAGTGTATTTTCTTATCTAACCACACTTCAAGAGGCACTTTAAAATCAATGGCAGAACAGGGTGATCTATTAATCAAATATGCAGCACAAGTTACAGCTTCACCCCACATAGAACTCTTAAGGCCTGAGCTAATTAGCATACATCTAGCCTTTTCTAAAAGTGTTCTATTCATTCTTTCAGCCATTCCATTCTGTTGTGGTGTATATGGAACAGTTAAATGTCTTTTGATACCATTTTCAGCACAGAAATCATCAAACAGTTTATTGCAAAATTCTAAGCCATTATGAGTTCTCAAACATTTAATTTTCAAGTCAGTTTCAGTTTCAATAGATAATTTCCAGGCCTTAAAACCATCAAATGCTTCTATTTTAGATTTCAGCAAGTAGATCCACACTCTTCTAGTGAAATGATCAACAAAATAACTCCTACCACCAGCAGAACATACTTGGGCAGGGCCCCAAAGATCGCAATGCACATATTCAAGCTTTTTATTGACAGTCATCTTTGATTTACCAAAAGCATGTGTTGTTTTCTTCCCAAGTATACAGATTTCACAAAATTCAATGTCACAAGGCTTTTTCTTGATTAATCCATTTTTAAACAAGTGAAACAAGCCTTTATTACCAATGTGTCCAAGCCTAACATGCCATAACTCAGTTACTTCAAGATTGTTACTATTAGCATGCACAACATTAAGTTCAGGGGACAAAGAAACATGATACAAGCCACCTAGCCTCATGCTCCTTATAACAACATGGTCATCTCTTAAGACATCCCTAGTTCCATTCTTAGAAATTATTTGACAGCCTTTATCTTCTAATGCAGATTCAGAAATTAAATTTCTTCTTAGATTAGGCACCCAAGCAACATTCTGCAAAATTCTTATTTTACCATCAAACATTTTCAATGGAACAGTCCCAACACCCATGATTTTTAGAGTAGTAGTATCCCCTAACTTAACCGCACCACCATCACAAAGTTTAATATCATCAAACAAGGATTTATGAGGGGAAGCATGCATAGTACATCCAGAAACTAAAATCCAAGCATTCATACTTTCAGAATTTGCAACAACAAGAATTTCAGGTTGATATTGAGTTTCACACACATTAGTGTAATCTGTTTTAGCTTGTTCTTTCTTCTTATGGTCTTTTTTATTTTTCTTAGGGCAACCATTCATATAATGACCCATCTCACCACAGTGAAAACACTTGACATTCTCTAGCTTTTTCTCAGATTCTTTGCTGTTGGCTTTAGACTTATGGGATTTGTTGGATTTGGGATTAAACTTAGGCTTTGTTTTGGAAAACATTACCTCACTTTTAACTTCCTGTTTTAGACCATTTTTCTGCTTAAACACTCTCAAGGACTCATTTTTCTGAGTGATGAACCCAGTGATCTTAGCTAGTGTTAAATCCTCTCTTCCAAACTGAATTACATCAATAAGGCCATCAAACTGGTGGGGCAGGGAGCTAAGGAGAATTACAGCTTGGTGTTCTTCTTTAATAGCATCCTCACACCTCTCTAAGTCTTGGTTTATCCTAAGGAAAATATCTAGATTTTCTTGGATACTAGGGACAATTCCATCTTAAAGGTAAAGAGCTTCTTAAGTAGGAATATCCTATTGGGTAGAGACTTAGTTTGATAGGTGGACTTTAGGGAATCCCATAAAACCTTAGGATCTTTGATTTTCATCAGGGGTCTACCTACATCATCAGTGAGTCTCATCATAATTTCAGCTAAAGCTAATTGCTTAAGGTCCCTTTTTACTTGGTCTGAGGTTGGGCTCAACCATTCCTCACTAACAGCCCTCCAACACTTTTCCTTAACTAAAATACCTTCCATTCTCATAAGCCACATAGTAAAATCCATCTGCCCATCAAAGGGCTTAAGCCTAATATCAGTCATTATAGAGAAGAATAAACAGCAAACAAAACAGCAAGAAAGCACTCAATAATCCAATTCAAGAAGCAAAATTCAGGCACCACACCACAGTCCACAAGAACACAATCTCAGGTCAATTTCATGCAAGATAGCATACAGAAATATGATACAATGTCAGTCCAGGTTCAACAGGCCACAGGGCGGAACCGACAACGACACTAGACTCAATCAAAGACCAAAGATCAACCAAAAAACACCAAATCAACAATGATAGATGAATAATTGGCTTTGATACCACAATGTTATATGAATGTATAAGGGAATGGTTACTTTTATAGATTGAATCAAATAATACACAAGCATAGGAGTAACTCTCCTAATGTTCAATCAAGCACAAACACCAACCAGTCTATACACAAAATCAATGAGTACGCAATGAACAGAAGTAGAAGAGACGAGACTGGAGGGTTCTAAGCCCCCTCCGATAGCCCCTGTGAACGGAGATTCAACGACGCTCCGATTTGAACTCGTTCAGCTGCCTCCGACAACTTCCGGCCACAATCAACGTTCCGTCGAGCTTCAGTGATCAATTGATGCACGCCTGACTCTCACGCAATCCGAATCGAACTTAAGACAGCAATCTTGCTTCGTCGTTCTTGGAGAACTTTTGAATCACTCGAATCTCAGATTTTTGAATTAGAAACCTAATCCCCAAATCTGCGTCCTTATACTCGAAAACTAGCTGGGCTGTAAAAACGCTGTCGTATTTTCCACGGTCAAACGAAGTCAAACGCGCGCATCCACTTAAACTGTGTCGTTCCATTAAGCCGGTTTCTTCGTTTCGTCCAAAACGCTGCCGTTTGTCTTCAACTGCAATACCGAACTTCTGCGCCAAGGTAATACGCTGTCGTTCCGATGATAAGCAGCTTTGGTCTTCAAGGGCCGTGACAGTTTGATGCAGCCCGTGACACTTTGCTTGTCACGGCTGTAACGGCAGCCAAATCTCTCAGAGAAATTGCCATGTCCCGTGACACTGGCTTGTCACGGCCGTCACTCCCGTTACACTGGCTGTTCAAACCAGGAATTCTTCTACTCCTTTCACGCTTGCTCATTTCTAACCTAGACCTAATGGTGTGTGCTTGAAATGTGCTGATCAAGAAGATTACAATCTTACACTTTCCATGTAAAGTTCCGAGTATCTGGAACCAGGACGGACTTGGAAGATCGAGACCTGAGGGTCAAATGAGAACGCTAGCAAATGTAATAGCCAGACCCTTAAAGCCATTTCAGCAAATGACGCGAAGAATGGAGTGTCTGGAAATCCACCGAGCTTGATGACCTTTCTCTGACTCAAGTCTCTACATAGTGATAATTCCATGTCTGGGTGAATCAGCATCAAATACTTTGCGCGACAGAATTTCCCAAATGTGGAATCGGGCTGCGAGAAGAGATATTCCATTACTTTCGTTGATTTCAGCTCGTTAAACTTCTCGTAGAAGTGCCGTGTACTGGTCTTCGAGTCCTTGAAAGACTTACGTTGGAGAGAATAGCAAGGATGCTGGAAGCCGTAAAACATTTCTAAAGACACGAAAGACTCGAATGCGAAACACTGGTGGCTATCCTTCCAATAAGTTACACCAGGGGCTATAGCGCTGGCTGCTGACCTGAAATCCCAGCCAGCGGAGTCCATTTCGTTTACCATCATTCTGACAAATGATCGAATTGATCTAACAGCATGGCGCAGAACTGCGACGAAATGGGCGGGATTCAAACCAGATGGATGAACATTATCAAGCACGTCGAGGTTTCCGCTTTCATTCAACCTTTTCTGCATCAGCTTATTTTGTTTACAACATTCTTTTAACCGTCCTCGAAATTGCTCAATTTCCGAATCCTAAAGCTCTTTCAGAATCTCTAACCTCTTCATTGTGATCTGATAGGTCTTCAACGCGCTATTCTGCTCCTGAATCTCCGCTAAAACAATAACCTTCTCGGGCGAAAAATCAAACTGGCTTTTGGCATAACACTGCTTTAGCTCAGACAACGACTTTAGCTCAGATATAATTAACTGGTCAGCAGACCGGATTTCATCCCCATCGTAAGGACATTGAGCTAGCTGAAGCTGCGCATACGATGCCTTAATTGATGAAATACTCGCAAACAGCCTCGCCAGTAAAGCCTCCACTGCAGCTCCTTCCATCATTTTCTCATCCACCGAAATTCTACGCACATCCTCAAACTGCTGTGAACTCGATCTACGCTTATTGTCACCCACTTTCCTTTTCGTTGCAGCATCATCAGGAGCAATCCCGACAGCTACTCGAAGATGCAACACTTTGGCGATTGTACGCGCCAATTTCCCTCTTATGATAGGAGCCGACGAATCCATCTCCTGAAACAATTTAACCTATGAATCAATGGAGCAAAGCGGAAAGGAGACAACTTTATTTCCTGAATTGAAAACCAATCGATACCCAGTTGAGAGCAAGGACAAAGTAGCTATGGGTCAATGCCAGATTTTGGGAAACTGAAGATGATGAAGGCGGAGGGATGATAAAAGCTAGTAAATGCTTTGACATCAAGATGAGAAATTATTGGTATGAAAATTGAAAAGTGACTTGAAAATGAACTTCAAAACCTCTTTTTAATTGTGTCCTCCATGAATTTATCTTTCTTGTTACCTTGTGCTTTCCATTTAAAGCCTATTCTAAGTAACACTAACAGCTAATAGAACCCCCAAAGTTGCAGGGCAACCCTACGTGCAAGTTGTGAATTCATACGTGTATTTCATAAGGGGATTTGGATCCGGTAATGCGCAGTCAAATGATTCGAACTAGACCATGTCGTTTTGATATGTTTTAAAAATATTTTAAACAAATGATATCGTTTTGATTCATGCTCGCATAATTTGCCTCCCGTCACCATTTCTTTTATGAAGAACCCTCACTTAGCCTTAAACCCAGCCCATAATTACTGTTTATCAACAAACAAAAAATCCAACATAATTACTGCCCTAAAAAAGACAACCATGGCATTAGGATTTAGGGGTCTCCAATATGCCAGGTCGGCCTAGCCCATAAAAAATAGACTTGGTTAAGCCTTAGCCTACACTTCAACTTTAAGTGGGCTAGGTTGGGCCAAGTCCATACATATTTTTGGAGCCTTAAGCAGCCCATGGACCTTGTTTTTGGTAGGCTTGTGGGCTAGGCTAGCCGGGCTGAGCCTTATATATCACTAGGTCGGGCTATGTAATCTTGCTATAACAATTATAAATATAATGTTCTATGCTTGTGAATAACTTATACGGCGGCTATACACTGGCTAATAGCCAAAAGATCAAAAGTAAACTTGATAAGAAACTAAATTTATCAAAAAGTTCGGCACTCAACACAACCTTAGAATCCACAAATCTTCTTTATCTGAGACATTAATATCATTAGCATCACTGTCAACAATGCAAACATCAAGAAAAATCAGTTCATAGAAAGAAAATGTGGCATCTATTTTGTTTTTGGTAGGCTTCATTAGGCTTTCCGATATGGGCCATGATAGACCGGACCGGGCAAAAAATGTTGCACCCTTACCCGGTCCGTCAAACTTAAGACTGGGTTTTAATAGGCCTAAACATGAACTGGTCTAGGCTTAAGACCCTCGGACCACGAGGTCCCCATTAGGCTTTCTAGCCCATGAGGCCATTTGGAGACCCCTCATGGCATCATAAGATTACCATATCTTGTGAGCAACATGGGGCTAGAAATAAATGAATCAGTTCTCCACTTGAAAATTTATTGCTAGAAATTTTCCACAACCTAGGGGATAATTTTGTGAAAAAAAATCCTAAGTTTTAAGAAATTAGTAAGGATCGGACGAGCCCCAAATTAGAATTACTGAGTTAGGATTTAGCCTAAGATAATATTTGTAACAACAACAACTGAAAATGGGTAAAGTGAGAATGACTTTCAGAATTCTAGTAGCAAATTAGAGAAATGTTTTCAGGAAAAAACAGATTTCAAATTCAAGAAAATAAAAAGTGACAACGGAGAGCGACCCCTGCAAAAGTAAATCCTAACCATTGGATCACTTAGAAAAATAACAGAGCAGTGAAATCAAACAAAAGATTCTCTTCTTTAAAAAAAAGATAAAAGAAATCAAACAAAATTCCTGACAGATCACAAACCCTACAGCTACAAAACCAATAAAAGCATTGATTTGAGGAGTTGGTGGGTCGATTCATGTCATTAATGCTCATCTTCTTTTTGTACTTTTTTTCTCCGACGCTTGATTTTTTGTGTGATAAAAGTAGCGCCAAAGCTACGAACAGAACAGAGAACTTCAGTCAACTAGATAGATAAGGTAGTCTTGGGCAGCAATCTAGTCTTGTCCAGCACCAATTATAATCCATAACACTGTTTAGCCAATAGGTCTGCGACGACGTTTGCCTCTCTTCGAATGAGAACAATTTTCCACTCCAAATAACGATGTAAAAATTGCATACCGATTTTAAACCAATCTTCTTGAGCAATACGGCTATCCGAGCGAATATTGAAACATTTAACAACTTCAGCACAGTCTGATTCAAAAATAACTCTGTCAGCTTTTAGATCATCAGCCAATTTGAAGCTCTCCAACAAGGCAATTCCTTCACAGGCTGCACTATATGAATATCAGCTTTTTTAATGGCTCTTACAGCCAACGTCTTACAATTGCTATCCCTTGCAATAATACCAATACCAATGCCTCCGCCCACTCTTTCTCTCATGGCAGCATCACAGTTTATTTTGATGAATCCAGCAGGAGGCGCTTTCCAATCAAATTCAGAGATGTATAAAAAATCTCATGCTAGATAGAAATTTGGATTCATTCTGTGCAAAGGACCTTGAAAGATTTGTAGCTTTATAAACTAAATCATTGAGGCTGTATCCACTTTCTCCATGCTTTAGCTTATTCCGACTGAACCATAGCATCCACAGCGATACTAAAACCAATTGTCTCTTTCTACTAGTAAAATGAGTCCAACTATAATGGATGATGTCGGCGAAAGACGCAGCATCTGGAAGCATACATAATTCTGTGAGCCCCAACTGCTCCCACGTAGCTCTAGCTATCCAATAGTGGAGAAAAATATGAGCATATGTTTCAATTTTGTACCCACATTTAACACAGCTAACATTATTTCCCATCCCTCGCTTATGCAAACTAATGCCTGTAGGGAGAGAAGCATGAAAACCACGCCATCCAAAGATTTTGACTTTCCTTGGCACAGCCATTTTCCAATAAGAATGCCAAAACTTCTGTCGTTGAGTATAGTCTGAGCACCCTGCTTCCTGGCTACTATCCATGCCATGTACCCTCATCATTAACTTATAGGCACTTCTCAGCTCAAAATGTCCAGAAGGATTTTCTGTCCACCTGATTTGGCCGTTCTGATCTTGATTAGAACCTGTCCTCAGGATTTCAAAACCTTTAACAATGCTTCTCCAACAAAAGGATGGTCTATACCCTACACTGCAGTACAACATATCTGAACTATGGCAATATTTTGCTTTATAAATTTTTGAAATAAGCAAGTCAGGTTGAGTGTATATCCTCCACGCTTGTTTAGCAAGAAATGCTAGGTTGATGCACTTTAGGTCCTTGAAGCCTAATCCTCCCATATCTTTATCTTGGCATAGAGTCTGTGCTTTTACCCAGTGAATTGGCTTCTTGCTGGAAGAACAGGACCACCAGTATCTTCTAATAGAACTATGCATCTTCTTAATAGTGTCCTCAGGCAACTGAAAGCAGTTCATGGCATATTGTGGAAGCGCCTGAAGCACAGATTTTATCAGAATTTCCTTCCCTCCAGAAGACAGGTTCTTAGCTTTCCATTCTTCAGTTTTGTTATAGAACTTGTCGATCATTTCTGAGAAGTTCAAAGTTAATTTTCTTTTAAGGATTAGAGGAAGACCTAGAAATTTGACGTGGTGGCTGACAATTTTCACAGATATGCATGCTTGAATAATACTCCTGGCAGAGCCAACTACATTTGGAGATAGAACAATCTCAGATTTATTGTAGTTCACAACTTGTCCAGAAATATGTTCATAATTTCTCAGAAGAGTTGATAAAACCTCCCCAGTGTTATCACCCACTTTGAAGACTAACAAACAATCATCCGCAAACATTAGGTGCGTCACATATGGAGCTGCTCTACTAATCTTAATCCCTTCAATACACCTTTGCGCCTGAAGATTAGACAGACTATAGCTCAGCCATTCGGAACATAAGATGAACAAATAAGGAGATAGGGGGTCTCCCTGTCTCA
Source organism: Rhodiola kirilowii (assembly GCA_033675215.1). Lineage (NCBI taxonomy): Eukaryota > Viridiplantae > Streptophyta > Magnoliopsida > Saxifragales > Crassulaceae > Rhodiola > Rhodiola kirilowii. The sequence goes on from CM066201.1 coordinate 56,380,128, forward strand.
ACCCTCTTTCAGGTTTAAAGGACAAAGTGGTTTTTCCATTAATACAGATGGCATAACGCACACAAGAAACGTAATTCATTATCATATTGACCCATCTTTCTTCAAACCCAAATCTCAGCAGCAGCATCTTCAAATAACGCCATTCAACTCTATCATAAGCCTTTGACATATCTAACGTCAATGATCCATAACTTTTACTCCCATATCTTGTATTTTTGATAAAGTGAGCTATCTCATGAGCAATGAGAAAATTATCTGTAATCAGCCTACCTTTAATAAAAGCAGATTGCGCAGGACTGATAATCTCCGGAAGAATCTGTTGAAGCCTGTTGACGATAGCCTTAGCGACTGTTTTAGAGACAACACTTGTGAGGCTAATAGGCCGATATTCTTCCATTCTCGTAGCTGAGCTTTGTTTGGGGATTAGGACTATCAGCGTTTCGTTTATTCCTGGCGGGATAATACCTTCATTCAGAATAGAGTAACAAGCTTCGATGAAATCCACTTTAATAATGTTCCAGAATCTTTGGAAGAAACCAGCTGGGTACCCATCTAATCCAGGAGCTTTGTACGGGTAAAGTTGGAACAGGGATGTCTTTATTTCATATTCAGAATAAGGATTCATTAGCACTCTACTGTGATCCACTGAGACAACCCTAGGAATGCACTGAAGAGAGTCAATGATTTCTGAATCAGGCGTATGACTGGTAGAAGAAAATAAGTCCCGAAAGTAAGACACAACCACCCTCTCTATATCAACCAAATTTGAATAGCTTCTCCCTTCTGAGTCGACCAAAGAGCTAATAGTATTTATTCTTCTTCTTGCATTGGCTTTAAGATGGAAATATTTCGTGTTATTGTCTCCTTCACTCAGCCAAGATATTCTTGATCTTTGAGCCCACATAGTTTCTTCTCGGATCAGCCATTCGTCAATTTCATTTGTTAAGCTCTTCTCCTTTTCAGAAGAAGATTGTGTGCGCGTACATTGCCTAACTTCAGCTAGAACCTTCTTCAACTTCCTCAGATGGTTACCAACGTGCCCAAAGCTTTTCCTGTTCCACACTTTCAGCTGTTGAGTAAGGTGTAATAGCTTGTCAGACATATTGCCATTGGAAATCCAATTTTTGTTAACTGTATCTGCAAAACTTGTGTCCCTCATCCACATGGACTCAAACCTGAAAGGTTTTTCTTGCGCTCTATTAATTCCGTCTAGACTTAGAAGCAAAGGACAGTGATCGGAACGGTGAGAAATCAAGTGTTGGATGATCGTATTTGGGAATCTATCTATCCACAAGTTATTGCCAACTACCCTGTCTAATCTGCACTGACTGAGTCTCATCCCGACCCTGTCTTTTATTACTGTAGGTAAACTTAGAACCTTTGTACCCAAATCCATCAAACCACATTCGGACAAAGCCTGTCTAAATTGCTCCATATAGGACCGGCGAGCTAGATTGCTGCTTGAGGATTCAGAGAAGCTGCAAATTTCATTGAAATCTCCTATAACACACTAGGGGACACTAATAAGTCTTCTCAATTTCCTTATTAAGTCCCAACTTTTGTACCTCAAAGTAGCTTTTGGGGATCCGTAAAAAAGAGTAATATGTACAGAGGCGTTATGTCTCAACAAAAAGTCGATGTGAAACCCAGAATAGCTGACAACTTCGACATTCGTACTATTATTCCAAAAGAGGGCTAAGCCGCCGGAACGACCCCGAGCTGGTACAACAAAACAACAATCAAACCCTAGCTTCACTCTAACAACTTCACAACGACGACTACCACACTTAGTTTCAATAAGGCAAACAACTAAGAGACACGAAGAACTAATCACTTCCTTGAGCGCACGAACTGCAGAAGAAGACCCAATACCCCTGCAGTTCCAAGCCAAAATCATCATGGAAATCGACGGGGCTGGAATCCAGTCTTTGCAGGCAACAGTAAACTTCAGAATTAGGCAAAAGGGACTGAAAGAGGCTGAAATCCGCGTGAAAGAAGTTGGAATACGTGAGGCTTTGAACAAGACCTCCGTACTCCGATTCCAATTGGAAAATTTAGCTGCAAAAGACTCTCGTAAACTTGAGAAAGTTCAGAAAGAAGGGGAAAAGATTGATGGAGATGTGATAAACAATTGAGACTACCCAGTTCACATACAAGAAGCTAAAAAGAGAAAACAGGCACATGCCAAAGCTGTGAATTGACACTCGTCCGCTCCCCAGGAGGAGAGAAGAGGGAGTTCTCCGATGCTTGATTGAGAATTCATTGTGTTACATTTCTCATGGACCCACATCAAGTCCAGTAGATTCTGCATTGAATAGTATTTTTTACATGACCCAAGTTTGCAGTTGTTGTAGATTTTTATATTAAATTTACAGAGCATGGGACATCATAATCAAAGGTACCAAACAAAACAATGCATCATTATAAGACAATTAAACAAATTACCAACCAACGTAGTTATACTACAGTTCGTCTCATTTTCTAATTATGGCACTTTTGTTTCGACTTTCAATTCGATCATATATTTCTCCCAAAAGCCTGTTCATGCGTGTTTGATCTTTTCAATTTTAATATGAGATCTGATCATATATCACATGTCAGGTATGGATTTGGATCCGAAGATGCATTCTTTTTTATCAAAATGACATCATTTTTAAATATATTTTAAAAATTATTTTATACAAAATGATACGTATTATTTTGATTAAAATAATATCGATTTCATACTCATACTATTTGGTTAATCGGCACCAAATCTTTTCCCGACTCCGTAGTGTCGATCTTATAATACCATTAGAGTTGAAATTGAAAACTCAAACTAGGCTAATCCAAATGAATGGGAAGAAGAAAAGGAGGGATCTTTAGGAAACATACCTTGCCGGAGAAGAGATGACGCTCTGTTTCCAAGTCTGAAGCTCGAATCTAAGATCAACAAAATAGCTGTCTGAACGACACCGTTTAGATTTAGAAACCGTTAGGCTGTAGACACTTTCAGCTCTGTTTTTACGTCCTGAAGCCGAGTCTCTGTTTGACTTGTCAACGTGGTGAAAGAAGGGAAAGCCTCGAGAACTGTGAATGAAACGCCGGCGCCGAAGGAAGAGACGGCGCAAGAAGCAGAGAGCGTCAGAGAGAGATTGTTGTTTTGTTTATGTGCTTCCGACTGTTGGAACCCTTGGTTTTGATGATTACAAATACTTAGCTAATATGTTGCTTAAGTGTGCAGAAATCCATGAACAAATTAAATGATGCGGGTCTCATTTAATGCGCATTGCTTGTGCATCAAGTCAAAGATATTGGGCGCCAACTTGGAAGGCATTAAAGATGCAATATTGATTGAAGATTTATGACAATCAAAGATCTCGAATATATATATAGGAGATACGATTGAAGTTCAAGAAAGATCCAAGCAATCAGGAATATCTGAAGATTGGAAATCAAAGATATTCTGCCATCCAAATTGGAAAAGAATTAATCGCAGATTGATTGGAGATTAAATGCAGACGATATTGATGACATATCAAAGAAGATATATCGACGGCCAATTTGGAAAGCAATTAAAAGAGGCAAGTTAATTGCTGATTGAAAAACAATTGAAGAGCCGGTTGAATTGAAAAGCTTTCAAATATGGAAAGGCAGCATTTATGTGGGAAGCTGTTAAGGAAGGAATTAATTACAAATCGGACAGATTTGGAAAGCCAATTAGCGAGCTTATTGGGCTTGGACGTGAGGACAGCTAAGACTCTATAAGGAGAAAGAAATCTCACAAGAAGACTCTGGCGTTTTTGGAGATCAAGTAGCAATAGCATTCGACGACTGGCGCTAGCAGAGAAGAAAGGAGTTCTTGCATTCGAAATCAAGGTTGCTGAGATCGTATCGAAGCTTTGCTGAGATCGTACGTACAACGGTACAAGGTTCGAAGCTGATTACTCTGTCGGATTGAGTAGAGGTCATCAAATAGTATCTGTGTGATCTAGTTTGTAAACCCTACAAGTATATCGGAACAAAAGAGTAATCAGATTCGCAAATCCTTTCAGAGAAATCTGAAAGGTAGTGGTTTTTATCTTATCATTATTGTGATAAGGTTTCCACTATATATTCGTGCGTACTTATTTTCAGAATAATTAATTTCCTGCAAAATTATTTTCGCTGCTATCTGACCATCAGACGGAAACGCACTTTGTGACTTCCGTCTGACAGACTGCTAACACTAACGATCCAACACCGACTATAAACAGAGCATATTGGGAAGTGAAAAAGGAATCCCAATGTGCCGTGATTCATTTTGTTATTGACCGTTTTGCCCCTAGGTATTTTGAACCTAATTACGAAACGCGATGAGAACATGAGATTATGAAGCAGCGAATGTGAACGTTGGATGGGTGTTTCGGGAGTTTAATTCCTACGTAAATGAAACCCTTGGAGGTAAATGAGAAATTTATATCTAATTTTTATAAATTTATGGTAAGAAATCAGTTTTTTCTAGGGAACTTTATGAGTGTTTAAATTATTAGCTTCAATTATTGGATTTGATTTCTCAATATTAGCTTTTAAGTTAATCTTAAATTATTAGACTTCAATATTTTCTAAGTTAATAAAAAACAATAATTTTTCTTATAACATTGTTCTTTATTATTGATGGGATGTTATAAGTTCGTATGACAATAATATGTAGAAGCATTATTTACTACTTTCAATCAATTGAAGCGCATGTCTTACATATCAAACTCTTCTTCATATCCAATGATTAGACTTTAGCGATGTATCAATATTCGTAGCGCACATCTCCAGAACTCCACAATCGTTATCAAAGTTGTAAAGCGTCACACCTCCACGGTGGCACACAGAAAGCCTATGGATCAAACAGAAACAATTGAAAGCAATAGAAGTAAAAAAAGTCTCAAAAAAAATTAACGCAGGGCAGGCAGCAGGGATGGAATTAGGATCGAACATTATCTAGGGCTATAAGAAATTTTTAAAACTACACATAAAATTCTGAAAAAATAAAAATGGGAGTAAACATGTTTTGTGATAAGCCCAATATTGGCCTGAAGAACCATAAATTATGGGCCGTAGGAGGAGGTTTTATAAATCTACACCTCAACTATTAAAATTAAATTACTATCATGATCACTTATTACATTGTTCTTATCTTAAAAATAAAATAAAAATATAGCAATTAGTAATAGGTAAAGAAATTTTTTTTTACGAGAGTAATCGAGTAAAGATATTGAAGTCTAATCCATCATTGTTAATTTTTAATACTTGACAAAGAATTAATTGCGTCATTAGTGTTGAAGAAAAGAAAGAGATCATCGACCCCTAGTAGTTAATGTTTATCATGATATTTTTTATGACCCTGGTGTACCAGAAGAACTATAAATTATGGGTCAAAGGACGAGGCCCATGATCGAGCCCAAAAGATAATAAAAAGGATCATTTTTCTGCGATGATCAAAACAAAATGTGAAAGTTTTATTAGACCGTTGTCAAAATTTTGATTATGGTGTTCGGATTCAAGTTTTTCTAACTCCCTAACACCTAACATTCTATAAAAAAACATTTTGATTATTGTGCACAGGTTTGTAATAGTTACTATTACAAAACAATATTTGGAAATTGTCACCATGCATTTCTTTTGTTTTGGGATATATCATATTTGCAAGAATTAATTGGTGCGTACCAAGAAGTACTCCATCTATATCTCGTCTTTTATTTTTAAATGTGCCCCAATGAACACAAAGTAGAATGATGCAAAAAGAAAATTAATGAAATAAATCATTGGCCCTTGTTATGTGAATGAGGTGTATACTTTAGAAAGATATGGGCTATTATTCGATCTATTAAGCTAAACTAAGTTCTATTAATTAAATTAAACTAAACCAAAAATCAAACAAAACTAAACTGACCTAAGACAAACTAAACTAAACTAAACACCTAAGTTACTTTCCAACACCTAGAGAAGAGGAACGTTCCTGCCTCCTGGGTTCGAGTCATGCTGTGAGCAATGTCCCCATTAATTAAACAAAAAACATGCACGTTCTATTTGAAAATAACATTAAAACGCAAAAATAAATATCATTAAAACATAATTAAGATAGTCACAAAAAAAGGCTATTAGTTGCATAATGTCGATAAAACTGAGGTTAAAATCCAATGTTTTCCCAAACAGCTTCATAACAAAAACAGAAAATGACAATCATAAAAAAAAGAAGAGAAAATGATAAAGATGAGGTATGAACAATCATCCATTGACAAATTACAATACGAATTATAAAAATTGACAATTAAGGACAATTTCAAAATATTTTAATTCTCAATTTGATAATTAAGGGCAATAATGTTTTTTCATTTTATTCGTTTAGATAATTTTGTTAATTGACGAAGTAATATTTCATTAGACATTAATTAAGTATTATATGGGGATCAAAATATTTTGATAGTGCCATTAATTATCAATTTTAATCATAATTTATGAATGGATGGCAGTTTATATACATCTTTATCATTTTCCCTAACAAAAAAGATTTATGGTGACAGTTTTCAAAGCTATTCACAAAACAGCCCCAAAAGTTCATTATATTGTTGTATTGTACTATTGTAGCCTGTAGGGGTTCGAATACATCTTCAATTTTCAAGCAAACCTTAAACCCTAACCAATGGCGATTTTGAAAACCATGATCCTCCACCGACGGCAAGCTCTGCGGCACACCACGCTAAAGTTCAATTCACTCCGCCGGGAAACCGTTTCCTCGCTATCGCAATCCAATCTTGAAGACGAGGTTAGCGATAAGAAGCCGCTGCTTATGATGTTTGGGGAAGCAGTAGGAGTGAAAGAAAACCGCGAGACGATTGAGCACGAGAGGTATATGATAAAAAATCTGAAGAAGCTGGAGAAGGAGATTTGCCGATCGGAGGAAAGGATTGATTGTTTGGAGGATTTCAGTCCCGATGAGAAAATTACGAGGCCGAGAAGCTTGTCGGGGTTGTTTAGAGATAAAAATGTGAAGAGGGATCAGAGGCTGAAGAGATATTTAGAGAAGGAAGCAGCTTCTGCTGCTCTTGTGGTGCTGAAGAAGCTATCGGAAGAAATGATGATGTTTATCGAAGAGTTGTACAAAGGCGGATATTTTTATGATGCGAATTTCTTGCCAGGGAATTCAATTGATGCTAGCTATTTTGACGACAGTTATAGTAGGGAGTATATCAAGTTTGCGGCGGATAGGTTCGCTAATGATCACCAGGAAATTGCCAAGTGAGCTCATTTGTTCAATTTGATTGTTTTGTCGTCTTATTTAACTTCATGTTTCGTCTACCGGTATAATTGATTTGTATATCTTGTAAAATTTTAGTCAACTACAACGTGTTGAGGTTATAAAGCCCATATCATTCTTGCAAACTAATATGCAATGATGTATGATTGAAGGCGCATCTTCTAGTGTTTTCATATCTCTGGTTGGCACTTGTTACTGACACATGAGAATTTTGGTGGCGGATACAAGTGTTTAATTATACACTGGAAACTGTTCTTGCTTATTCATAACGTGCATTGCATATCGCTCTGGCTTAACATTACTTGCAGTTTCTAGCTTCAAGCATGGAGCTTTGAATTCAACTATGCGGCACATATATAACTAGTAATAAGCATCTTTCCGTCTGCCATCGAGTGTTGTATTTCTTAAACCTTCATTGTTGTGTGAAGTTGTTTAGTTTTCTATTAATTTTTTTCCCATCTCATTCATTTTACAGGTGGCTGTCAGGCAGTCAAGTCAAGACAGTGGCTCTCAACGGCTGCCCCACTCTTATAAAGAAGAACATTTTTGCTGCAAAAAGACTGCAGGCATTTTTCAGAATTCAAGAAGACACTGTAAGCTAAATATTTCCTTCCGAGTCTCCTTAGTTAGTAATCTTTGAAGGTTTTATTTATTTTCTTAATACGTTTCTTCATTCCATGCTCAGGTGTGTAGTCGATGCGTCTTAAGAGAGTCTTGCCAGTTTGTGAACCAGAGTGTGTGGAATGGTGATAGCAAGAACCTTAAACTGGACGATACATTAAGGGTTGTCATTTTGTATGCCCTTGAAGCTGCTCACCCAAAACTTTCATTACCTGAACACTTCAAGGCTACGGTCAATCTTCTACTGAGAGACATAATTAATCTCAGCAAAACCACATCTTAACACTCGACGTTTTCAAATGTAAGTGTTCAAACTATGACGTGTGTACAAAATTATGTCTCGCCACATTCTTGAAACTCGACATAACATACTAATGCAAACTTGCGACTTTCCTTTGTTTAGGTGCAAATGTGCAATACAAGATGACTTCGAGCAACGATTCATACATCAGATGAAAATCCACCATTAACGCAGACAAAGCTCTCCTCTGTCCACGGGAACAAATCGAACAGAACTATGACTACAGACTACATATGCTGCCATCTACAATTACCCGTGATGCCTGAGAGCATTGCAATCATCAGCATCAACCCCTGCAAGCTGACACTTGGCGCAATCGTTGTAGCTAGATCTACACTGCCCCATAGCCTCCAATAATCAACCGTTTTGGACTCATATTATCATATGGATTTAGGTAAAGTCTGGTGTGATATATGTAAGCAATTGCTTGTGGTGCAAGTTAAGTGTAGATGTAGCAACATTTTTTCAGAATACAACAAATGAACAAAATAATTTCAAACACATCATTTTCTCAAAGGCCTCGTGGGTAGTGATGGCATCAACCATATCAAACGGCACGTGACCCCACCAGCTTTCCAGTGGTCCCAACAAACTCACATGCTAGTGAAAGTAACCTGGTCAACATAAAACGATAAATGGTCCCATTATCACAGGGCCGTCTCAAGCCATTGTGAAGTCTGAAGCGAAATTTTTTTTGGACCTCTTAAATCCGTCTTTCGAAATCACATTAATCTTTTTTCATGAAAATAGGGCTTTTTTATAAAATTGGGGTCTTTTTATATGAAAATAAGGTCTCTTTTATAAAATTGGGGTCTTTTTTCATGAAAATGGGACATTTTTTTATAAAATTAGGGCCTTTTTTATAATCAAAATAGCATTTTTACATTTATTTTTATTAATAAAAAATTGCAAAATTTGGGAGGCCTCAAGCCACCGCTTTAGTGGCCTGAGGGTTGGAGCCGGCCCTGCACCTAACCATAATAATAGCAAGCCGAATTTATAAAATAAATTCGGAATTTCAATTTTAAAATATATTTCTGTAATTATTAAACTAAATTAGTTTTTGCAAATTACTTTTAGAGAGATAAAAATTCAAATAGTGTAAAATATAATTGAATATTGGATAATTCAATTTAGAAAGAAAAAAAAGAATGAAGCAACAAGGAAAGAAAATCAGTGGCATTTATGTAAAATTTCAGTACATCTGTGGCAAATATACAACTACGGCACAGAATCAAACTACAAGATGCTTCCTCCACCTCTGCTTCTTCGTGTGCTTGCTTTTCATTTTGCGTGTTGAATCGTCGCAGCTGGCGCGAGCTCGCTCCATGAATCTTCTCCGCCTCGCCAGCTTCCAGCTCAATTTCAGCGTCCTTTTTGATATCGCATTCTCTCAGAATCACTTATTCCGCTGAATTTTGTTCCAACTGATTTTCGAGCCGTTTCCAGAAATATAACTCAAGCTTTGGTACGCTTCTGATTAGTTTTCCGAAGCGTTTGAATCGCTGTAACGAGTCAATTTGGAAGAAGCGGATCGGAAGGTGAGCGAGGAGGAAGAAGGTTGAGGATGACGTCAGGCACGAGGCTGCCATCGTGGAAGGAGCGGGAGAACAACAAACGTCGTGAGCGAAGGAGGCGAGCGATCGGTGCGAAGATCTTCGCAGGGTTGAGAGTGTACGGAAACTACAAGCTCCCGAAGCACTGCGACAACAATGAAGTGTTGAAAGCTTTGTGCGATGAAGCTGGCTGGACCGTGGAGCCTGACGGCACCACCTACCGGAAGGTATCAACAGTTCAAAAAAATTTGTATTAAATTGATTTCACAGATTACATATGTTTGTGGTCCGATTGAATCTCTGGCTCACATGCTGGTGATAAGTAATAGGGTTTGGAATTACTTGAAGTGCTTTATTTTCAAAAAATAGATTGATGATATACTGTGTGACTTTTTGCTTTTATATTTATCTGTTTTTGAGAGTTATGGACTAGATGCATTATGAAAACTGCAGTATGAGAAGGACTGGAATAAAATAGATCTGAAGAGGAGCTGGTTGTTAAGGTCTACTGCTTATTGATTTGATTCCTGGTCATTGTGCAGAGAGAGTTTGATGTCTTTAATGTTTGATGCTTTACACTGAAAAGATGAGCTCACTGAATTTGATCTGAAAAATTATGAGAATCACTGGTAGCTGCCATTTTAGTACAGGAGTCCCTCTTTACTTTAACTGTAAAATTTAGTGCCATTCAGCATTTCAGCTATGTCTACTTTGTTTAATTGCTGGTGAGGCTACTTTTTCAGTTGGTGTTCAGATTTCCATTTTGGACATAGAATCTTTCATCTCTCTCTGTAGCTGATTAATGTTTGTCTTCATAGTTCATACATGTGAACTGGTATGCTGCTTTTGTGGACAGCCCCCTTAATCACGGCTTCTTTTCAATTAGGGTTAAGAAGCTTTTTTAACTTACCTTGTTAATTAAATGTGGTTTTATACTATGATTGAATTCGGTGCTCCCTTTTTTCTAGCTTTTAAAACGACTTTTTAATGATTTGTTTGAAGATTTGCTGTGTGATTTCATTTGTTGTTTTCGGACATTAGATTTATAAACGTGTGTACAGTAGTAGTACTCGTAGTAGTCTATGGTAATGAACTTTGCTTGCTTATTGAACTGTACGAGCTTAATGGAAATGTTCAAATAAAGGTGTAACGTGTTTGGATGGTTGGCCGTTGACCGTTGAGGACCTGATGGTTTTTTGTTTTTGTTTTGGCACAATAGTATTCAAAACATGTAGCACACTTTTTAGATGCATATACATTACAGGGACAGGGAGAATTCTCTGAAAACTATTTCTAGTGTTCATCCAATTTAATGTAAGATTTATCAGTTTGTTGCTGTGGATTGTTCTCATGTGCTGGTTTTATTTGTTTTAAATCAGGGATGCAAACCTGTAGAACACATGGACATGGCTGGTGGCTCTGCATCAGTGACTCCATGCTCCTCTTACCATCCTAGCCCTGGCACATCCTTCAACCCAAGTCCAGCGACATCTTCCTTCCCAAGTCCAATTTCAACCTCTTATGCTGCTGCTGCTGCTGCTAACCTTACCAATGGAAATTCCCTCATCCCGTGGCTTAAAAATCTGTCATCTGCTTCTTCTTCTTCTAAGCTGCCTCATTTATACTTTCATGGTAATTCCATCAGTGCACCAGTGACTCCTCCCATGAGCTCACCAAATGCTCAATCCCCTCGTAGTAAAATGGACTGGATGACTCAAACTGCAAGAATGGGATGGGGAAGCTCCAGTTACTCGTTCCTTCCATTATCGACTCCCACCAGCCCTGGCCGTCAAACCCAACCAGAATCAGAGTGGTTTTCTGGAGGGCCAACCTCTCCCACATTCAGCCTCGTTGCTCCCAACACATACATTTTAAATGGTGAGGCCGCTGGTGGTAGTGGTTCGCGAATGTGGACTCCTGGGCAGAGTGGCACATGCTCCCCTGCCATTGCAGCAAGCTTTGATCAAAATGCAGACATTCCTATGGCTCAAGTGATACAGGATGAGTTTGCCTTCGGCAGCAATAAAGCCTCAGGGCTAGTGAAGCCATGGGAAGGCGAGAGGATCCACGAGGACTCTGGATCCGATGACCTTGAACTCACCCTCGGAACTACCAGAGCCAGGTTTGCTGACAATCACTAACAAGTTTCTACCAAAACAACACTATCGGTTTCTTTCAACCTCATGTTCCTTTTTTCACAGGTGATCTCAAGATAATTCCGGCAACAGAAGACGGACATGAATGCACTACTGGTTATGCAGAGGTTGTGAGAGTAGGTAGAGCGAGCATATGTAATCTCTAGTCTTTGAAACGTTTTAGTAACTACATTCAGAGTCTTGAAATATATACACTATTATTATCAGCAATGTTTCGATTCTAAAAAGCTGCTTCAGTATACACGATGCTAAGAGAGTATATTTGTATACATGTCCTACCTGCTATACATGTACATGAATGAAGTGATCACTAACAGTAACAACAAATGGAATGAATCTTCTGTACATAACACTTGGGCATTTCATTCAATCAATCAATTCTCTGTAAATCGTCTTTCTATGTACTTATAGACCATGTGAACTAGCAATGGCGCGAGCTTCACCTAGAGACATTGTCATCGCCAGCGTCATCTGCTCCTCGAAACTCTCTGGTATTAGTCGCCCAGAGATACTTCGAAACCCACCTTCACTTTCCTGTTCAGCTGAAGAAGCAAATGATAATTCACTGGAATCCTGTGCTCTTCTTGTTGCCCTTCCGGTTTCATAATACCGGTCTACGTGTTGGTTCTGTCTGCCGTCGAAAGTTCTATGACTGGAATATGTAGTCAGAGGTAGGGCGTTGTTGTCATAGCTGGTGGGGGAGTCTCTGTCGATTTGCTGATGTTCGACTAGCGTGGCGATGGCACTGGCAAGACCACCGGCAGAAGATGAGGCTGACGTGGTAGAAGAGATATAAGGAATATCTTGTCTCAATGGCCGCTCTGAGGTGATAAAATCACCAGAGGTGGACATGTTATTCTCCTGCAGTTACAAACAGTAATAGATTGAATGTTAACGACAAACACAAGCATCAACATGTCAATCAATACCGACTATTGAGTCATCGTAGCTAGGTCATTTTACCTGCATGGAGAGCCAAATGGCTTCCATGACCATAATATCCTCGAGGTCAACGACGAGTTCATTATCCCTGAAAATGTTTTCATAAATATTAGTATTAGGACTCGTGAGTCCACGTAACTAGAGGTTCAGAAAACTCCTAGCTTGAACGTTGCAAAAGATAGGTACTACATGGACAAGGGTTAACCTTGAGGGCCTTGACTCGGGAGGATTCGAAGTTATCCGAGAATAGGAATCTTGGAGACATACACCGAGAGAAAATAAATTAAGCAACAAAAAGAAAGGAAGCAATTCTGTTGTCAGAAAATGTATCAACTAAAATCAACATAGTGCTTTAATATACCATTAGCTGTTGCTTCCGTGTGGTTTCGTTCGATAGATGTGACCCGCACGTGTGAAGATGAGGTTTCCTGCCGTTGCTGCAATTTCACTTCTTCCTCTTGCATTTCCTGCTGCCGCATTCTAATCTTAGCCTCTATCACCCGTTGTTCTTCCTAATTATCGGATTTTCATAATGGGATCAATAGTGTATTGTTTGTCAGATATGTCGTTTCTAAGGAAGATAGGGGCTTACAATTTGCTCGATGCTTTTTTCCTTCTTGGTTTTAGTCCCTCGATACTCAACAGCATAATTTGCAGTTTTGCAGAACGGGCATCTTAAAATGTCAAGAAACTCAAGTGTGCACGTCCCGAAACCAGAAAAAAAAAGATCAGAAACGAAAAGTAGGGAACATTTCAGTTTAGTGAAAAATAACAACAGCAAGGATACTGTGTAGGCCGGGTCGCATTCGGCATCTTCAATTGCAGAAAGCACTCTGAAGAAGGCAGAGTAGCAATTAGTTTTACAGGTAAGTGTAAGCAAATAAAAAGCCAATGAAAGCGTCTGCCAGTTCTCTTTTCCAAAAACGTACCAGTACAAATGCTCTTCGAGCAACATCTTGAGCGGTTCAAACTCGGATAGGACTACATAACAACGTAAAATGTGTCAAATATTTTTCTTATAAAATACTGTTAAATCTATAAACTAATTATTCAAATGCAAAGTTCAAATAAACAAAAAAAAAGACATTTAAGAATTAAGACTAACACGAAAAAGCTAATATAGAAATCACGAACCAGAAAGCAAATTGGGCATTCTTCAAGATCACAACTGTAATCTTCATCGCCAGGATAACAAGGAGCGAGCTTTGATTCTAATATCAGTTTTTTAAGCTTCTTGATGTCTGTCTTTGTGCAGGTACAATCCTTGTGGCCTCGTGTATTTCTCATCCACCACTGATCTCCTTCTTCCCAATTTATTTCCCATCAGATAAGATATTCCCTTCTGGACGATCCAATTGGTTAGAAAAACCAATAGCCAGACGAACTGTAAAATTCCTGCCAGCTGTTCTTCTACACGAATTGGAGATTCCAATAGCCTTAATTTACATCCATTTCGAAACGTCTAGCAAGCATGCTATCCACAATCCTGAAATGGGAGGAACTAAAAGATGAGACAAGAAGCAATTAGAAAACACATATTTGAAGAATTTCACATTCTGCAAAGAACAAAGAAGCTACATATATACAAACTTTTGCGAGCTACCATAGAAAGATGACAATGGAAATCCAATCACGGCAAAGAATCGATAGCAAATAATCACAGAGAATAAACTTTGTAAGTATATCATTCAAAAAAATGAAGATAAAATATCATGAAATTGTCAACATTTTGACCGAAAGTCAACCACAAAATCCTCATCAATGAATCAAACAAAGCCCTCTAAATACACAACAAATCAAGACCTGTGGAAAACGCATGGTAAGTTCTCATAAAACTTAAGCCCAAAATTGCATAAAAGACCGAATTGTTTCGCCACATCCAAGGTCAATCCAGCACAAACAGAGAGACCTCCAAAGATTTCAACAAGCAAAGTCAATCAAACAACCAAAATCAAAACTTAACCTAGAAGCAATTGACAACAAATGAAGCCACAAACCTCTCAGATGATGAAATGGGTGTGTTGAAAAGAGCTTTGAAATTGCCCAACACCTAAAACCCAGATGAAAGATTGGAGCTTTATTGGACAAAGAAGTGGAGGAAAAGAAGAGAAGCTGCTTGAGTTAGGAAAATGTATGAAACTTGAAACAAGAATGAAACTTGAGCTACCTAATTCAAAGGTCGCTTTCAATTGCTTGCTGTTTGAAACAATGAATGGAGTTGAAAGAATCTGAGATTGAGGCTGGAGTAAGCCAACCGGACAAGAATGGAATAGGATGAAATGAAACCAAAAGAAGCATAACCCAATGAGATTTCCAACTTGGGGTTGGGATAAGTTTGATACTTTCATCAACAAAATCCAAAAAGATCAAATTTTTAACTCATTAAGGATCAATTTCACCTAAATTACCATCTGGGTTTGTCACATCTGGAATGATAAGTGCTGATTACGTTGGCCAAAACATAAACAAGGTTTAAAAATTGAAGCTTTAACAACACACGCAACCAGTGGGATTATCATATGCAATTTTTTAATCATGGACTTGTTTTGGATTAAAGACTAGAATAAGAGTTTGGTTGTGAGATCTGACATTTGTGCTTGTTCATGTGTGACATTGCTTGATGAGTACAAGCAAAGCAATCTCAACAAATGAACAAAAGGAATAAAAAGAAGCGAAGAACCAAATACCAAAAAGAACAGAAAATGCAGAGTTCCATAAGACCTGGAAAAGCAGTTTCGTGACTACAAGGAATACAAATATACAGGTAAAAGTACAGTTTGGGGATTTGAACTATTACCATTTTTTAATTAGTGGATTGAACTATAAAAACTTCCAAAAATGGACGAACTATCAAATAATTTTCCAAATTAGGGACACCGTCTAATGCCGTTAGGGTTTTGACTAACGTCGTTGGACGGCGTCAACTACGTTAGCTAATAAATTAATTTTAAATTTAAAAAATTTAAAAGTACCATTTTTTTTAAAATGTAAAAAATTGAACGAATTAATGAAAATTATAAAAAATTGTAAACTTTAATTTTTAATAAAAAGAATATAAATTTGTTTTATTCCTAATACCTGTTATATAGTTCAAACTAGATATGAACAATAATTAATATTTTCTTGAATTATTATTAGGGGAACTTTGTAAAAAATATTTAAAAATATTTTTCATTTTGTGTTTAATTTTTTCTAAAGTTTCTAATTTTTATTTTTCAAAAGTTTATGTTCATTTTTATTAAAAATTAATTGTTTTATAATTTTTATAAATTCGTTTAATTTTTTACAACTTTTTAAAATTTTAAAAAAGTTTGACAATTTTAAAAAATTTATTTTTTTGAAATTGTTTGAAATTTATTTATTTACTAATAGAGTTAACGCCGTCCAACGCCGTTATTGAAAATCCAAACGGCGTTAGACTGTGTCACTTGTTTGGAAAATTGTTTGATAGTTCGCCACTTGTTTGAAAATTTTTATAATTCAGCCCACAAATTAAAAAATTGTGACAGTTCAAATTCTCAAACTATATTTTTTCCTAATATATGTCTTCACTCCTATTCTCCATGTGAATTGTGAAATCTTGAACTCCCAACAGATACTCTAACAACTAACAGGTGATTGAGATTGATGTGATATCTATTGGGCCTTAAAGCCCATAAGAGAATCTTGGCCCAATCCAGACTACATGCATGGAATTTTCCTTAATATTTTTCTTTCTTTCTGATTTTTACCCATCCAAACAGAGTAATGAATTCCAGCTTAAACATATGATACAGCATCCTATGATACACATGTTGATATTTTTTTTAACAAAATAGAATCAACAGAATTTGTAGCATAGTAGCATGACCAAGTTAGCATAGAAACGGGCAGTAGTCATTTGTCACTGTCTTCATCATCTTCATCGTCATCGTAGTTCTGGCACAAGAATGAAAGTGCCGCACTCTTGTCACTAGCAGGAGGATCTTGCTCTTTGGGCTCCGGCTTTTTAACAACAGAGACTCGTACAACAGAAGATTTGAACACGAATTTGGTATCACCTTTAGCTCCGTTAGCTGCCAGAAAACAATTTAGACAGGGTACGTTTCAAAAGCACTTGTATACAAGACTTAATTAAGACCAAGAACAATACCAACCTTTATTGTCAGAGCTCTCACTAATGCTAGCCTTTGTCAATACATCTGTCGGCTTTTCACTGGAAATCTGTCTCTTCTGCATTCAATGCACCACAAGATTAGCAAAAATTCCATTGTGAATGACAAAAGAAACACTCCAGCATTTTGGGGAAAGGAGATGGCGCTACTGTCTCATTGAGAAGACGCAATAGCAATTCATCACCCTTGCTCTTTAGCATGGCAAACAACAACTATTATGTTCTCTCAGAGAGGAAAATGTGAATTAATTCAGAAACTAACTAAATTATATGTTTTTTTTGGGTCATACGAACATCATGCGACCATGAATCATATAGCTCTGACATGTAGATGGAAAGAAGAATTCAGGTGCCAACATAGTTGGTAGTGGAGTGGGTGGGCAGGCAATTAAAATGGGCAAAGTCTCAGGTTTGATTCCTGCTAAACAATTAAAATGGGCAAAGTCTCAGGTTTGATTCCTGCTAAACACTTTCAAGGGGAGTAAATCCTAGGTAACTCGGTTGAGCCGGTCAACTTTTAATGGGGTGGTCGCACCTGGTTGTCCTGGTTTGCAGGCTATCAGGCCAACCATTAGGGGTTAAACTCTTTTTAAAAAAAAAGAAGATGAATTCAGGTGTATGTAATTTTAACTTTGGAGAGACTCCTACAGTCAACCATCTAAAGTCGTGTAAATAGACTGTTCCATAACTTGATCAGCATACATTCATTCTGGAACTGATGGCAGCCTATCTCAATCCTATCGAAACATTAATAAATACAAGTGCAGTATTACCAGGAAAAAAGGAACTTGCTCTCTAGTATTAATACCTTAGATGGATTTTCTGTTTGTTCAATCCTGCCAGATGAGCTACTTGGTTCATCGTCTTCGTCATCTTCCAAATATTCATCAGGAATCCTCTTTATGTGTGTTTTGGAACCCTGAAAAGAGAAAAGCGTGATCAATAAACAACTGTTAATGGAAGTTCTCTAGATAGTGAGTTCATGTACTAACCGAAGAAAATATGGTTTTTATGAGAGCTTCATCCTCATCCTCTATTTTCTTTTCCTGAAAGATCATAAATGCACTAAGGTAAATCGCAGAAAAATGCAAAGTAAAGTGGAAATAATTGATGTACTAAAAAATTAGCACATTACCTTCTCTTCAGCTGCACGCTGCAAGGCTCCAAGCATTTCATCGAAACTTACTGTAGCATGCCTAGACTGAAATAAGAAACAAATGATTTAGTATCCTGAACCATCAGATGAACCATAACTACCAAAATTTGAAATTCACAAAAAGAAGAATAAAACAAAAGTTTATGTCAATTCGTTTAAAATGATAATGATTGATGAATGAACTTTAAACAGATAAATGCAATGCCAAACAAATCGAACATATGAAAGCTGCAAAAAAAGACGCAACAAAGCCCACTCATACCAACTAGAGAAAAGTATATCATTCAATAAATGTATACACTAAAAAGACAAAATCAGCACACTGTGATCAACAATAAACTAACATCAATTCATAAATACTCTATCTAAGAATATATGAACTGCTGACATGCCTTCATGGATTTCATTTCATCAAGTGCAGCCATAATATCCATTTCTCTCTTGGAATCCAGTGTTCTGTTTTCCAAAGACTTCATAGCATCACCCATCTCTTCAGTAGTTCTTTTCCTTTTCTCACCCTCAACCACCTGAAGCAATGGTGAAAGACGAAAAAAAATCACAGAATGTACAACACTATACTCCACAATAAGAACCTAAACACATTTTCAAAAAGTGCAACAATTGACCTCATCTGCTGCTCGCCATGGTTCGAAATTCCGAGTTGCCCCCGATTCAACAGTATAATCTGAGTTCTTCGGGTCTGTCTTCATTGCTATCTCGGCAGAACATCTTGTGCACTTGAAGTAGAACCTAAATATTTGTATACCCAGATAAGTCTGCAAAACCGGAAACATAATGCAAATCAGAGGTCAGTTCTCAACTCCATACAACAAAAAATTTAAAAAACTAAATGCTCAATAGTCAATATAACAAACTCAAAAAGTTTACATCTTCGAACACTTCTACCCAAAAAAAACTTGATGAGTTTGCAAAGCAAATCCAAAACCAACTTGCTAACAAAAAGAAGAAAGATCAATTCCTCAAAACCAACAATAAACATGTCCCTGATTAGTGATTACACACACCACTGATCTCTTGATTCATGAGCAATTTCACACTATTCCTATTTCAAGCTCTTTTATAAGTTAAAATTATAATACTTAATTACACAACTCTGCAAGACAACCATAAGCACTTACATAAACACAATTACACTGAAATACAGCAGCCTAATTCATTCAGATCAGTACCAAAGACTAGCGATTTCATTAAATTGAACCCTCTTAACCTAATTTTTTATAATAAAAAATTGCATACAAATTGGGAAGCTTAAAAATTTACCTCACCAATACAATCCTCCTTCCTGGAATTGAATTTGGTCCCTTTGTAAATATAATTGCCGCATGTACCGCACCGGATGCTCATTGGAAGCATCATCCGCACGTTCATCTGCCGGTTCTTCGGCTGCTTAACCCTAGGCAACTTCGACGGATCGAAGTCCGGCGGGTAGTACTTGTTCAGCACCTTCCGCTCTCCCATGGCTGCTGTCTTCCTTCAACGCTCCAAAAATCACCGAATATCGACCTGAGACGAGAATGAGGAAGAAAAAGCAATTGATTCGCTTTGGAGGCTGTAGGCGTGTTCGAGTTCGAATTGGGCCGAAGCTTATAAGTTTGACTCCAATTAGGCCGTGGTTTCCTCCTTGGGCCGAGAACCACTGGTTTAATTGGTGAGGACTTAGGGCATGTCCACTTGAATTGAACTGAACTGAAATTAACTTCATTGAAACTTAACTTAACTTAACTTAACTTTGACATCAGTCGCATGTAGGGTTGTAGTTGGATTGGTTCAATCATTGGCTTTGTAACCAATTGGTCATGAGTTCAATCCCCCATACTGCACCATTCCCACCAATATTTGGTGAGGAATTTCCTCCATTCCCAGGAGGTGCTTTCCTCACCTGGCAGGAGGTGTTTCCCTCCCTTCACAGGAGGTGCTCGAGTTGACTTCGTCTTCGCCACAGTTCTAAAGAAAGGTTTCGCCCGTGAGGCAAGAAGATTGCTCGGAGATATACTTCGAAGTGGATGAAAATTTCAGACTTTCAATAGTCTTGTACAATACATGTAAACATCCCATCAAAAAAAATAAACTTTGACATCAGTCAGAAAATATAATTTTTTTTTATTATGTACTTATTGTTGAAAATATAAGTATATTATTTATTGATGATGATGGTGATGGTGATGATGATGATTATGGTGATGATGATGATGATGATGGTCATGATAATGATGATGGTGATGATGATGATGATGATGATGATGATGGTCATCATCATGATGTTGTTGATGGAATTGATGAAAAAATCGATTTAAATCGAACTTGACTTAACTGAAATTATATTAACTTACATTAACTGAAAGTAACTTATATTCATTATTAACTGAAAGTAACTTAACTTAACCGTAAAATTATAAGTTGAAGTCGACAGGACTTAATTCGATTATCCGTCATTTGAAAACTAGACTATTTCTATACTAAAACTATGTAATTTAGCCAAAATCACATAAAAATATGTCGTGTTATTAAGTGTTGGATTTCGCTTTCGGACCGAAGTTTCCTAGTTTGACTCGAATTGGACCATACTTTACTTCTCCGAATAAGAAAATGCAAGAGTCTTTTCATTTTTGTCCTACTTCCATCGTTTCTACCGTACTCCACACTCAACTATCACTTTTGCCCTGTTTTTAATGAAATAGTTTTGAGGGAAAACAATTTTGCTCATAAAAACGATTTGATGAGTAAGCGTATGTGTGACAAATTTTGGTTCCACGTAGACCAAAGAATACACATTATCTCGGCCACGTATGAAACTGTTTCGGGGAAAATGATTTTATTAAAAAAATCATTAAAATCGTTTTCCCAGGGGAGAAGCCAGAGAGAAAAACATATTTATATTTCGACTAAAACCGTATTTCCGAAAAACGGTTTTCTTTAAATTAAAATCGTTTTCCATCGAAACGGTTTCTTATGTCGCACGATTACTCATCAAACCGTTTCCTTCCAAAACGGTTTGGCTAAAAATGAGTAAAATCGGTTTCCCCAAAACGGTTTCATTAAAAACAGGACAAAAGTGATATTTGAGTTTAGAACACGGTACAAATAAAGTAGGGCAAAAAAGAAAAAAAACTCAAAATCCAATGCCTGATGTGATTTATCAAAATGCAGTTAAAGACTCGTATGTTTTCACTAATTACAGACCAGCTCCGAAACTTTAGGAAAGCAAACCAAATCTCTTCCAATCCCCAGATGCGTTCTAAGCTTTATAAACAAGGCACGGTAATCCTGCCACTTCTTGAGACCCTAGACGTCTTTTGATATCGACATTGCTCGATTACCAAACTGTTGATTGAGAAAAACAGTCTTTTCAATCCACGATGCTAGTTTTCTCTTTAGACGCGTTCACCTGCATTTGGTCCTGATCCTGGTTCGTTAAGTTGATAGTTTCATTTTTGGGCGACGATGTGTCTAGCACAGGTTCGCTTTTGTGGTCTTCAGAGCTTACAGACTTGGTGTTGGAATTCCTCGGGGAAGTGTTGGAAATTATGGGATTACTCAGAACCTCCAAGGGCCGAATTGTTGGCTGAACAGGTTCGATATCATCCGACGAAGTGGAGAACTGTGATGGGTCTACATCTTGAAACTTTTTGGACCCCTTTCGGGAAAGAACATGCTTAAGCCCACGCGCAGAATTCCCAGCATGCATCAAAATGCTTTTCCCCATACCTTTCATATTTTTCATATTTCCTTTGGTTGGACTCTCATACCCACTCCGGTCGGGACTGACAATTTTATCGGTTGTTTTTGGTATATCCCCTTCAACGATGAAATTCAAGCCGATCCTATTTTCACCGACAGCTTTGACATTGGCGGCTAGTGGAGATGGGACAATGTCAGGCGATAACTCTAACTGTTCTTCTGGTTTGCTTCTGCGGAATACTGAACCAATCTTTCTCAATCCCCTACGTACTCTGTGCTTTGATTTATCGTCGACTGTCTCATCAGCGCTACTGCTGTCGTTTTGACTCAATCGAGAAGCTACCGGGTCATCTCTTCCAAATGAATTACTCACTTCCTTCGTGTCGAGATGCCTAAGTTTGCCTTTTCTAGGTACCCAAGAATCAGAAACTTCACTTCCTGGTTGGTGGACGAATAGCACATTGTCATGTCCTTCGATGTCAATTGCTTCAATATTATCTGCAATCCTTGGGGACTTGTCTGATGATGCCGATGAGAAAGAGTTTTTAGATGGTACCCCTAACGTAAATGAATTTCTAACGTCTTCTCTCATCTTAGTTTCAACTTTGGGCAGCAGATCATCCACCTAAAAAATGAAACAATTTCAATGGCCTTTAGACTCGCCATATATTATTCTTTCATCAAACTGACATGGCCCAGGACTTTAACTACAAATTTTCTTTGAAATTTCTGTTCAAGCCTACAGCAATCTGAAGCACTTTAGTCCAAAACTCACCTTAATGGCCGTATCGCCTGATACAGTAACTGCTAAATGTAACCTTCCGGTTTTTATGTCTAGAAGAGGCACCCAAAAATCATGCCTCTGCCCATCTCGATAATTGGCTATGTCGAGAGCGCATCTTCTGTAACGATAAAAACCGATATAAATGTTTTAGCACCGATACCAAATTTAATCAGAGTACTAGAGGCCAAGCGAACAGCTAGTTCATAAGTATCGAAAGGGTTTATAAACAAACCCGAGAAAGTCGTCATAGAGATGGTCCTTGTCATGTACTTGGATGAATAC
The DNA here is from genome assembly GCA_033675215.1 of Rhodiola kirilowii. Taxonomy (NCBI): domain Eukaryota; kingdom Viridiplantae; phylum Streptophyta; class Magnoliopsida; order Saxifragales; family Crassulaceae; genus Rhodiola; species Rhodiola kirilowii. The sequence goes on from CM066201.1 coordinate 56,403,048, forward strand.
AGAGCTTAATGCATCCCACGAGAAAATGGGAATCTTAAATTCCTCATGCCATTTAGGAGCCAGCGTCTTCTTTTGGATCTTGGTTCTGAATTTGTATGAGCCAAGTCTCGCTTTAACATATGGATCGGCCAACCCTGACATCAAAATCAAATTATCAAAAATATGTCTGAAGCAATGCTTTTTTTTTCTTTCTTTTTTTGATAAAGGTCTGAGCAATACTTGAGCCAGTTGAAGATGACTAAAAGTACAAACCATTTAGGTCGGACGGCTGCATTTCAGCTCCTTCAATGACTTCAATTTTCACAATAGCAACAGGTTCTTTCTCATCTACTGTGAACCAGTTTTCTAAATATCGAAACCAAAACAAAAAGAAACATAAATAAATCGTACTCCCGGGGATATTTAATTCAAGTCCAGTGCAAGATGAAAAAAAGAAGACACGTTTGATCATTTCTGTAATAATACATTACCTGATTCAGGAGCAACGAATTTCTCAACATCGACTGTCAGCATGTTTGGCTTGCAGAAATCAAAACAATTTCAGTAAACTGTCAACCCAACTTATGTAAGTACAACAACAGCTTCAGATTCCTGTGTTTTGACATGGTGCTAACTATACATAGGAGAGACCAACATAGAGAATTTATTTGAGCACTGAGTTTTTATAATATGCCGGAAACAATGTTATATCAATTCGACAAACAGAAGTAAATACCAGAGACAGCACAAAAGTTACCTGAACAAGAGTCTGCTCAAATGCAACGGAAAGAAGTTTATCCTACAAAGTAATGGTGTACCGCGAAATTAGATGGTGAATGGGTACCAAAGGAAAGCCGAATACAATAAGCAACATTCTGCTTACAAGCCATCCAGCGATTCCGGGAAGTTCTGTGAAATCGAGCCCATGGTTAATGATGGGTTTGCAAGTCATTTGAAAATAAGGTGGCTCTACAAAGCACACACGAAGACGGCCAATGTAAGGCCAGTCACCAAGAAATTTCACCCCAACCAGGACCTAGTGGAAGCAGGCACGAATACAAGAAGGAATGATATCATACAATCAATTCTTTAAGCATGAAGTGTAAAATTCAAGTATCATATGCAAAAACAAGTTCAGAATTCAAATCAACGAGTTAAAAACTAAACAACTCGTTACATGGACTTCCAATGAGGAAACAATGTTATTACCTTCCCTTCGATATGCATTCCAGTGATGTGCATCTTTGCCCACATTCCGAAACCCAGTCTTTTTCTTAATTTCACATCAAGCACAGCGAGCATATCATCTGCTGTCACAAAATTCAATCCCAGCTGAAGGACCTGAAACCTCCATACCAACCCATCTTTAGACTCCCCATCTTATACCACATTACAAGGACAAGCATGAAAATTCAATTGATATCTCCACAAGGTAGAGAACATACCAAGTGATCGTCACCTGTTGTTTGATTAAGAACCCTCATATCTGTAATCATTGGTGGATTACGCCCCATATAAAGTTGTTGGACCTTAGCTTCCTTCTGCAAAGTTCAACATTTCCAACATTTCCAACTAATAACATTCCCTCAAGAGTTCAGTTTAAGAAATTTATGCAAAAGGATTATCAATACATACGGCAGTCCATGGTTTGTACTTCTCCAAGAACCAAGGTATGATAGGGAGGAGAATTTTTTGAGAAACTAACTGCTCCATGCACACAGGCCATATCTTTTCCACTGCATTGTTCAACCACCGCACAGTTTCCGAATCAGTGAGCACCTGATATTTCAACACCAAGTATAACAAAATTTCAGCTTGAAAACAATAGAAACATGTATCGTTGCTTCAATCAAAATTCAAAAAATTGAGAAAAAAAAGAACAAATGTAAGTATGACTTGTGAACATAGTTTTCTAACACCATCAAGATCAAAAGAGTACCAATATGCATACATACCCTTCTTTGGTTTGCCTGTTTTCTTTCCTCGAACTGTATTTTCCTTTGCACCCTCATCATATGTCGTTCGTGAACCTTCACAGAACACGAATCAGAAGTGCAGATTCAAAGACAAATCAGAACAACGTTTAAATGAATAACCAATTCGAATGTTGACACTGAATAAAATTCACATCTACTCAAGCATATTTTTAAGGTAGACACTAAATCTCATCCCTTAAAAACTTATTGATAAAGACATTCAGTGATCCCATATTAGTAAAATTTCCATTTACTCCTGTCTGCAAATCCCACTCCCCTTGTAACATTTAAAACAAAGTACAAAAATGAGGTCTTTTTCCACACAAAGAAATCCTGGAAACCTAACAATCTTTATACACCAAATCATCAAAACATAATCTCCAACAAGGCCTCATAAACAAAGGTATCAAGCCCTAAATCAATCCAGCAAACCAGAAACTGAAATGAATCCTTACAAGGTAGAGATACACCAGAGACCCAAAGTAAGCAATCGGATGAGAGCAATTGAACTGGGACAGCACAAACAACAGCAGCAACACAATGCCCACATGGTGTATAACCGACACATCCGTTATCGCCATCTCTTCGACTTTCTCTCAAACACCTTCACTTCACCAAACACCGATCGAACCCTAACAAGAAAAAATCCACCTGTTTTACTCTACAGGTCTTCAAATTGAAATCTGCAAAATGGGCATCTGCGAGATTGGATGAATTAGGTATTTGGATTTTCGGATCAGACGAACGACGACTTGGCTGGGAGTGATTTTGAGAAAGTTTGACTTGCGGTTTTTTATCCACGTACCGAAGAGCGTGCGATACGTGTCGGGACAAAGAGCAGTCGTTTTCTTGATGTTTCTTTTAATTTAAGTAATTTGTTGATCTTCGAAGGAACCGATAAATATTGTTGGAGTCCATAGGTTTTGATGATCACAAATAATTACTAATGTTTTGTCTAAGTGTGCAGAAATTCATCTGATAGATCAAAGATCGAATTGCCATAGGATGGTTATCAGTTGTGTCAAGTTCTGTTTAGTGGAGAAACAGATTAAATTCAGGATGGAAATCCATTAGGTCTGGAAAGTTGGGTTGTGCCAGATCATTAGGCCCAGATAGCAGATTCAGGATGGAATCTTGTTGAATAGAAACCTATTGGGTTTATAAAGTTCAGATGGGCCAGGGCATTGGGCCCAGATGACAAGACACGGAAAGCCCTACTTAAAGAGCTAGGGTTTGGCAAGATGTTGTGTGGATGCTGTGCGGCGGATTTCCAGAGAGAAGAACTGCTGCTGCCTTTTGGAGATTCAACTCTTGCATAAGAAGAGGAGCAGCACCGCCAGCATTGCACGCACTGAGGCGTGGAGTTCTCTTGGGTAGAACGGAGCGACTGCATTCCAAGAGCAAGATTGCTGAAGTCGCACACACGAAGGTTTGAAGCTTGAAATCGATTATTCTGTCCGGTTGAGTAGAGGTCATCAAATAGAATCTGTGTGATCTAGTTTGTAAACCCTACAAGCATATCGGGAATAAAAGGAATAATCTGATTTCGAAAATCCTTTCAGTGGAAACTGAAAGGTAGTGGTTTTTGCCTTATCATAGTTTTGATAAGGTTTTCCACTATATATTGTGTGTGTAGTATTTTCAGTCATTACTTACCTGCACGTTTTACTTCCGCTGCTACTCTGAACATCAAACGGAAAATAACTTAAAAATAACTATTAATTTCCGTCTGATAGTTTATAGTATTTTGCTAACATCTAATCGATCCAACACGTGGTATCAGAGCCGAGGGTTCTAGATTTGTGTGTTAGCTTCGCAGGTAAGTATGTCGTCTATCAGTGATTCCTTCTGGAAACCGCCTCTCCTGAAGCCCGGACAGTTTGACTGGTGGAAAGACCAGTTTAAAGCTCATGTCTGCTCACTGGATGGTCAACTCTGGAGCATATTTGAAACATGTCCTCTTACTATTCCACTTGATACAACGGATCCAGAAAAGCCCGTGGAAAAGACAAAGGATAAATATACAGATGAGGACTACAAGAAGCTCAAAAAAAATGCCAGAGCAAAGAAAGTACTCTACATGGCCCCTTCTCCCGGAGATCAGATCAAGGTTGCAATGCACAAAACAGCCAAAGAAATGTATGATGGATTGGTCAGATTGTATGGAGGAAATGAAGACATCAAGAGAAACAGAATATTGGCTGCCATTAAAGACTACGAGTCTGTCATGCAGAGAAAGGATGAATCCTTAGAAGATTTTTTCACCAGATTCCAAGTAATAGTTGGGCAACTAGATTACTTGAATGAGAAGCTCCCGGAATGGAAAATCACTCACCAGTTCATGCAAGCTTTGAACTCGAAGTGGGACCATGTGACCTTAGCACTGGAGGCTCAAAAGGGAATTAAGGACATCACCCTAGAGAAACTGGTCGCCAACCTTCAGAGCCAAGCCGGAATCACGGAAAGAAAGATGGCTAGGAGACAGTCGGACAAATCCCATGCCATAGCACTGAAGGTAGAAAAGGCTCTCGATCTAGCACACAGAAATGAGTCACCAAAGAAGGAGGACGATGACATAGCCCGATTAACAAGAGCCCTCACGATGGCCAATATCGGCAAAGGACAAAACTTCAGTAGAGGTCCATCAGGAGGAAGTCGTGGCAACTCCTACAGAGGAAACAAAGGTGTTACGTCAAGTGACAACGGGGGAAACCGAGGAGAAAAAGAAGACAGAACATGTCACCACTGCCAAAAGAAAGGGCATCTGTCAAAAAACTGCTACAACAGAAAGAAAGGAGAGCCACCCGTCCAGAAGGGAGAAGCATCCGTCCCTAAGCCAGCTCATGCTATGTTTACAGCTTGGGGAGATTCCGACGAGGACAGCAATGATGGAAAATGTTCTAAAGAGCCGTGTCTGATGGCTCATTCCACGTCAAACGAGGTAACAGATACTGACTCCTTGATTGATGAAGTTTTTACTGAATCTGACTTTGCAGAAACAACAACCAAGCTCCTCGAGAAGATTCAAAATCTGGAGAATAGAGTGTCTAGTATGCAACAGGAGCATCACGACGACTTGGAAGAAAACCATCTATGGTCAACCAAAGCCATGCGCCTTGAGAAGGAAATGGCAGAGCATGTCTGCAAATGTCGTACCTGTGATGGAAGAGACTGACAGATTAGCAAGCTAAGTGACGAGCTGAAACGCTTGAGGATAGAAAATACTGAGACGGTTGACTTCAACACAAAGGTGGAAAGGCTGAACGATGAGTTGATGAACCTCAGACGAAATAATGAGGAGCTGCTTCAAATAGTGGAAAACTTCAGACACGAGGAGGAAGTATTGAAAGAAGAGTGGCTTAAAGAATTGCAAGCTAAGAAAGCCGAAGAAGAAAAGAAGGATTACAAGAAAAGGTTTGTTAGACCAGGTCTTAGATTCGAACAGGAGAAAGGTGCTAAAGGAAAAGGTGAACCAGGTGAAACCTCTCGGCAGAATAGAAGGCCTCAGACCATCAGACAGACTAGAAAGGAAGTTTGTCCACAGGAAGGACTTCATATCCATGATAAGGATTCTGTCCCTTACAAGACAAAGAAAGCCTGTGAAATATGGCAAAAGATGAATCTGAGTCGTAGGTCTTCAAAGATTGACTTTGAGGCGAGAAAGAGGAGGACATCCAATCCACCTGGCAGAAGCAAGTATGTTGATCTTCCATGTCACAGATCATGCTGGCATTGTGGACAATCTGGACACTACAGATCCAAATTCCCAAAACTGAGGGAGATTGATGAAAGGAACTGTAAGTGGCTGGAAGCACGCTATCGAAAGAAAGTCAATCCGTATAGAAAGAAAGGCAGAGTTGATCACTATCAAAGAAAGGTCAATCCATATGGTAGGAAGGACAGAGTTGATCACTATCGCCCTCACTATGACCTAGCAATCCGTGGTAGATCAAGGTACACACCCAAGAAAAGGATTGATTTAACTAACCATGATGTTTCTTATCAATCTTATTATGTTCCAACTGCTAAATTCATTCCCAAACCCAGTAAGCCCAAGCTTATCTGGGTTCGCAAAAACTAATCACTTTTCTGCAGGATGGAGTGAGGTCCCGTCCCTGGTACCTGGACAGTGGCTGCTCAAGACACATGACCGGGAATCAAGATTGGTTCGACTCACTCCAAAAACACTCCGGAGAAAGCATAATCTTCGGAAACAAAAGCAAGGGATCGGTAATAGCAATAGGAGAGGTAAGAATTTCGGACTCTATCCGAATTAAGGAGGTAAGCCTAGTTGAAGGGCTAAGATACAATCTGCTAAGTGTGTCTCAACTGTGTCAAAACGGTAAAAATCATGTTGTATTCAATTCTAATGATTGCCTAGTAAAGTGTAATGAGACAGGTAAGACAGTTCTGAGAGGAATTCGTGTGGGTGAAATCTACACTGTAGATCCAGATTTCACTCCTGAGGAAGAACTGTGCCTTGCAAGCATTTCTGAAAATTCCATCATATGGCATAAGAGGTTCGGGCACGCGAGCATGAGGCTATTGCACAAGCTTCATCAGAAAGAATTGGTGGTCGGCTTACCCAAAGTGGAAAGTGCCTTTGAACAAGTGTGTAGTGCCTGTGCCACGGGAAAGCAAGCACGGGCATCATTTCTATCGAAGCAGGCCATAAGCACCTCTGCACCTCTGGACATGATCCACATGGATCTGTGCGGCCCCGTCAACGTGGTCAGCCGTGGTGGAAACAGGTATATTCTGGTCATAGTCGATGACTACTCCAGGTATACTTGGACTATTTTCTTATGCTCTAAAACTCAAACATATTGTGAATTTGAAGCATGGTTGAAATTGATGGAAAATAAACTAGATCGTAAATTGACCTCCATTCGAACTGATAACGGAACTGAGTTCCGGAATGTGCAGTTTCTTTCATTGTGCAGGGATAAGGGAATTGATCATAATTTTTCCGCCCCACGGATACCACAGCAAAACGGTGTAGTAGAACGAAAGAACAGAACGTTGGAGGACATGTCACGGACGATGCTAATAGATAGCGCAGTTCCAAAAGGCTTCTGGGCAGAGGCAGTACACGCTGCATGCCATATTCTAAACAGAGCATCTCTTCGCACCATGATAGGGAAAACCCCTTATGAACTGCTGCGTGGACGAAAGCCTAATATCTCTCATCTAAAGATATTCGGGTGCAAGTGCTATGTCCACAATAATGGCAAAGAAAGCTTGGGAAAGTTCGATGCTCGGAGTGATGAAGGGGTATTCGTTGGATACTCCAGTCATAGCAAGGCCTATAAAATCTTCAATCTGAGGCTAGAGCTAGTTGAGGAAAGTGTGCATGTAAGATTCGATGAGACGGTGATGGGTGGTCACCTAATACAAGATTCCTCTTCCACGGCTATACTAGATGCTAGAGAGCTCCAGTTGGTTGACGAGTCAGACCCAGAATGGGAACCTCCACCTGCACCTACTGCTGACATACCTCATATGGATATCCAGCACGTAGACGAAGCCATACAAAACCATCAGGTAGAAGATGGTGAGATTGCTGATCCACCAGGCGGATATGACAACGATGACCATGCGGTGGAAGATGATGAAGAGCTTCCTGCCGAGGAGGAGGAGAATGTTGCTAACCCTGAGGGGGAACTCAGAACCACACGTATGGACAAGTGGTTCATCCACCAGCCAGACTGGAGAATTACCAGTGCTACATCTCTCAGGAACAGGTAGATCTTGATAGTTTATAACATTTCTGTGAATTTGCATCTTTTGTTTCTCTTACAGAATCGAAGACTGTAGCAGAAGCGCTTAAAGACCCAGAATGGGTCAATGCCATGCAAGAAGAGATGCACCAATTCGTAAGGAACAAAGCACGTCTAATGGCCTACACAGATGCTGACTACGCTGGCTGCAAATCAGATAGAAAATCCACGTCAGGGATGGCACAATTTCTTGGACCATGCCTGATTTCATGGGGATCCAAGAAGCAGTCTTCCATTGCTATATCCACCGCCGAGGCTGAGTATATTGCAGCTGCTGCCTGTTGTGCACAACTGCTATGGATAAAACAGCAGCTACGTGATTTTGGTGTTCATCTTGATTGCATTTCTATTCTGTGTGATAACACCAGTGCCATAAACATCTCTAAAAATCCAGTGCAGTTTTCACGAACTAAACACATAGAAATCAGATATCACTTTCTGCGTGATTGTGTAGAAAAAGGCACCATCGCCATGGAATACTGCAGAACTGAGGAGCAGATCGCAGACATCTTTACGAAAGCACTGCACAGGGAGCCCTATGAGAAGCTAAGGCTTGAATTAGGTATGACATCCCTTACCTAGTCTGTATTCCATGTTAGATTTCTCCAATGATTGGCTAGACTAGGTTGCATGCTAAGTTTCCATGGTATTGAGTTGCTGCTTATGAAATTGAAAACTGTGCGAAAGTTTCTCTATGTGTTCATCCTGCATGCTTGATAAATAAGATTACTGGATAGCAGAACCTGAGTATGGCACATAATTCCTTGTAGCCCAAAAGAGACTTCCTATTTAAACCCTCATTACATGCCAAGGAAGTACTCTAAGACCAACCCAAGCCTATAATGTGTGGAGACTGATTGTTGATTGTTTAGCCCTTTGCTTATGAAACATCACATATTCTTTTGCTATCTCCACACCGCATGATATTGCTTTGATTTGACTTGGTGAGTTGCTTGCTTCATAATTGAGTGGTGTCTTTATTGTACCTCTTGGGTAAACCTAGAGCACCACAAACCTTGTGAAAACCATGAGACAAAACCGGGGCTATTCTCTAACTGGTTCAGACTGGTTCAATCAGTGGAAGTGAACGGTTCAATAAACAAGTGATGGTGAGTAACGGATGAAAGGTTAATGGCTCCCAGCTGTACAGCAGATAAATGAAGCATATTCTTAGTGATTAGACTGCATAGTTGAAAAGAAAAGGCTGCAGAACTGACTGCTCTTGATGGCTTTTACTGCTGATGATTCATGGCATGGAAACCCAATAATTGAAAGGCGAACAGTCAAAGGAGTTAAAGTTGTTTCTCCCAGATGGACACGTGGAAGTAATCCACTAAAATGGGGGAGTTACGAGGCAGTTGGCAATTACTTTTTGAAATTGGAGAGAAGTTTATCTACAAATTGATTCGGCGTATCTAAATTCAAATTTTTGAGATTGAAGTGTCGTTTGGAGGATTAGTGGCTGCCAGCACGAACAGAAATTCTAAGTGCTAGATTTATGGTGATTAAACTGACATGTATGGAGAAAAGCAAGAGCTGCGTCTGCAGCTCGGTCGTCATCATGATGGGTGCTGATGTTGTCTTTATGGCGTGGAAAAACTGCAAAGTGTTGGTACGTGAACAGTCCGCAACACTTAATACCTACAGATGGACATGTGGTAGATAACTGTGGAGCGAATTCAAATTTGGGAGCTGCACGAGGCGGTTTGGTTATTGCCTAAATCTGAATCTGGAAAGAGACTCAAATGTGCAGGTTCTTTTGGAAATTAAAATTAAATCTTGCGAGATTCTAGGATGCCGATTAAAATTCAAATTGAAAAAGGAATTCTAGGGCTTCTCACAGTATAAAGAAGAGAAGCAAAGGCGGATCTTTGGCATCCATCAGCCAGAAGTGGAGAATGTTATGTCTACTGTTCCTAGTATGGAGGCCGTTGACAATATTGGCTGGACGTTTGATGAAGCCATGCTATGGTAGAATACCCGGATAACCACCCCACAGCCAGCTGCACCTCAGGAGGTTGATCCTCTGGAACAGCATCCGTTGCATCCAGATGAGGGGTCACCCGACGTGATTGAGGCTTTGCAGAGGCTATCTGGAAAGGAGATCCGTGGTGGCGGAATTGGTAATCGATAGGGAGTTTCTGGCTACACACCAGCTGGTGGAATTGTCAACTTTCAGGATTTCCTTCTGATTGACAAGTTAAGAGCCAAAGAGCCTATCAGCCTTCCCAAGCAGATTTTACAGTATATGAAACGCTGTGAGTAATAAGCATGGATTACCCTATCCTGGATTTGTGAAGAAATTTTTGAGCCATCTTGGCGTCTATCAGCCAGAAGTAGAGAGTGTAATATCTACGGCTCTTGATATGGTGACCTTTGATAATATCAACGGGAAGTTTGATGCTGAAAAGGGATGACAGAATGCTCGGATAGTCACTACACATCCAAAGCCAGCTTCATCTCTGGTGGTCGAGCCCTTGAACCAGAAACCTTTGTATCCAGAAGAGGGGTTGCCAGCTGTGCTTGAGGTTCTGAAGGCCTTGCCAGAGAAGGTAGAGGTGTTGGCTGAAAAAGTGACTAGTCTGGAGTCCATGGCAGATAAGGTGCTGAAGGGATCAGAGGTTGACTGGGTGAAGGACCTGAGGAGCAAAGTTGCTTCTTGAGACCGGGTGAAGGACCTCAGATTAAGGAGGAGATAATGGAGCTGAACCGTCAGCTGAGGTTCGTGGGCACAGAACTGGTTGACCAGTTGAAGGTCTTAGTTAAAGAATAACCCAGAGTCTGTCTCATGGTTGAACCCCCTTCTTTTGCAATCCCCACCTCAACTGCCTTATGTTTTTTGAAACTTTCTTTCGTTGTCATGCTCTGCGTCTGCATGACAGTATTTGAATTTTCTGTCTGCTATGTGTGTTCCCTCAGGGGTCTTTTGCCTTTTAGAAAATGAAGTATGCAGTTTTCTTCCATTACCTGGTATATTTACTTGCGATCTTTTTAATGATGCCAAAAGAGGGAAGATAACATGAGTGCACTACCTGAGGGGGAAGTCACTACTGAAATTCAAATCTAATGCCTATTTAAGGGGGAACTGTTGTGAGTTCGTATAAGTGTCTGTCTAACAGAAACTGACTGAAAAAAATCTATCTGCTGGATTAGTGCTGAATCTATCTGATAGATTAATGATGATTTGAATTACCTGTGATGGATTTTTGTTTTATTGAAGAAGTGTTTGTCATCATCAAAAAGGGGGAATTTGTTGGAACCCATAGGTTTTGATGATCACAAACACTTACTAATGTTTTGTCTAAGTGTGCAGAAATCCATCTGATAGATCAAAGATCGAATTGCCATAGGATGGTTATCAGTTGTGGCAAGTTGTGTTTAGTGGAGAAACTGATTAAATTCAGGATGGAAATCTATTAGGTTTGGAAAGTTGGGTTGGGCCAGATCATTAGGCCCAGATAGCAGATTCAGGATGGAATCTTGTTGAATATAAACCTATTGGGTTTATAAAGTTCAGATGGGCCAGGGCATTGGGCCCAGCCCTACTTAAAGAGCTAGGGTTTGGCAAGATGTTGTGTGGATGCTGTGCGACGGATTTCCAGAGAGAAGAACTGCTGCTGCCTTTTGGAGATTCAACTCTTGCATAAGAAGAGGAGCAGCACCGCCAGCATTGCACGCACTGAGGCGTGGAGTTCTCTTGGGTAGAACGGAGCGACTGCATTCCAAGAGCAAGATTGCTGAAGTCGCACACACGAAGGTTTGAAGCTTGAAATCGATTATTCTGTCCGGTTGAGTAGAGGTCATCAAATAGAATCTGTGTGATCTAGTTTGTAAACCCTACAAGCATATCGGGAATAAAAGGAATAATCTGATTTCGAAAATCCTTTCAGTGGAAACTGAAAGGTAGTGATTTTTGCCTTATCATAGTTTTGATAAAGTTTTCCACTATATATTGTGTGTGTAGTATTTTCAGTCATTACTTACCTGCACGTTTTACTTCCGCTGCTACTCTGAACATCAAACGGAAAATAACTTAAAAATAACTATTAATTTCCGTATGATAGTTTATAGTATTTTGCTAACATCTAATCGATCCAACAAATACGATGATCGAAAGTGAGTAAAAGATGAATCCAAGTGGAACGTTCATCTTGGGTCAATTTCAATACCAGATCAGATTTTTCTGAGATTGGGCGCGATCTGGATATGATGTATTTATTAGGTTGGAATTTCGTGATGTTTTTTTTGTTCATTGGATTGGAATTAGAATGGAGTAGTTGTTGATTGAAAGAAAGAAAAAAATGCAACCTTCAGGCCCACCTGATTACCAAGTCGATTGAATTTTTGGGTAATGGCGTCGGCAGTGTTCAATCCGAGGGCTGAGATTGGTCTCTCCAAACGGATATTTTTCCAATTTGCTGATAATTTTTCTAATTGAAAAGTGTTTGACTTAACGCTGGTGATTTGGGGTGGATGCAGTGATTCGTGTATGTTTAAAGTGTTGATTTAACGCTGGTGATCCATGTATGCTAAATGTGCTAAATCAATGTCTGTGCTTTAGAAGTTGACAAAAATATTGATTTCGAATCCGATCAATATGTCTTGCTAGCTGCATAGATCAATATATAAATGTACTAGATGATAATACGTCATTACATTGTAAAGTTTTGAATTATTGTACCCACCCATTATCAAAAAAAAAAAAGTGTTGACTTAACTTAACTAACACAATGAGTTGGTCCCATCATGTCAAGATAATTGCATGTAAAGATCAATTAACGCTGTAAATTGGGAATACATTTGAAATTTTTAGTACAAATAATAAATATAAAAAAATCCACTGAAACATTATATTAAAAAATATAAATCAATAACAATTTTTGATTTGATCATTTGAACGAGTGATCGAGTGTATGAATGATTTTTCGACTATAAATTATAAATCATTTTCGACGAATTATATCGTACTTTTAATTTTTCGACAACCAATTTTAGCCCAATTTCACAAATTCTAAAGTTTGCACAAAAATTATAGTTTGCATCAGTTATTTTCACCTAAATAGAAATAATCGTTATTTGAATATTTTGACTAGAAACGAGAAACGTAAGAATATTAAATCTCATAATTATTAGAAAATTAATAGACACAACCATATTTCTCAACTCCCACCGCCAACCGCTTCCTAACTTTAACCACAAAGCTTGTTGTTTTCATCATAATCACATTCCTCCACTGAAAATCAGCAACCCCATATCACAAAGATTGAAGCTTTCTTCATTTCCTGATCCGGAAATTTGAGCCCAGAAGATGACTGAGGAAGCCAAGAGCAAGGGGTTCCCACAACCACAGCCACCACCACCGACGTATCAAGGAGTCGCCACCTACCCTCCGCCACCGCCTCCTGCTGCTGCTGCTACAGGGTACCCTCCGCCGGCCGCTGGTACCTACCCTCCTCCGCCACCGGCTCAATACTACCCTAAACCTGTTCCTGGTATGCAGTGTGTGGTAGTGGATTTGTAAGTTGTAACTGTTGAATTGAAAGATATGCTGGTAAAACAGTTCAATTTTTCGTTAATTGGTTGATTGAAGAATGGAGCTTTATTTGATCTTGTGAAATTGAGAGTTGATTTGATGACAAACAGGTTGCTTTGCTTAGTAAGGGAACTTAATTAAAGAACTCAAGTTAGTGATATATATATTTGATTATGGTACTTAAACTATTAAGCTACATGAACAGCTGAACTTTTAAGTTAAAAAGAAAAAAAACAAGCTCTAAATGATTGGTTAGTGGATTTGATTGTGTAGTGACAGTCATTCTGATTGTCATATGGTTGTAGAAAAGGTTGGATTGATTATACATTTGTCGAAGTTTGAGTTACGCTTGTGTCAATGTTGTTTCAGGTTATGCAGTGGAGGAAGGAAGGCCGGCAATTGCGCGTCGCCACCATTGCTGTGGATGTGGTCTAGGATGGGTTCTGTAAGTGATTTTTAGAATTTTCTTGTGTTTCTCAGTACCTTTTGCATTGTCAGATTGTGTGATCTTGCTAGTGCTTTATGCCGCGATCAATTTTTGTGCTGAATTTAAACTTAAGCTTTTGTTTCAATCTCTTGAGATCTGAAATTGTGTTATATGTATGTTAAAGGTTTGGTATCGGTTTCGCCCTTGGTGCTATTCCTTGGTATATCGGGACATTGCTTCTTCTGTTTCGAAGACATAAGATGGACGGTCGAGAGAAGCCTGGATACATTGCATGTGCAATCGCTGTAAGTGATCTTTTCGTCACTTCACTAGTTTCGGTATTTAGTTGTAGACCCAATACAAGTCTTGCTAGGCGATCTGAGCCAAACAATTTTTTCCCAATGCAAGTCACTAGCATACTTGTTATTTCGTTTGGAAAGATAGATCTCCATAAACGGCTAAATAATTCCCAAACACATTTGAGGCTAACACTATGCTTTATTGTGTCACTCATTTTCTCATATGGACTACTAATTTGGAATTTTGTTTGTATGTAGGCTGTTATTGCCACAATCATCATCATCATCGGTGCTTCAACGGGGGCTATCTACCGTTGATTAAAACGAAGACAAGCACTGGATATCTATTTTATATTGTAAAAAGTTCAAGTACATCGCTACATTTCCCAACGTGTACCGTCTATACTTGTATGCCTGTTTCTTGATTCCACTGTTGCAAGCTTGTCGAAACTTTTGCGCTAAATATAACTATATAAGTACTTGATTTGTATCACTATAGAAGTACTTGATTTGTATCATCTATGCAAACATTTTATTTTGATGGTTTGTCAGTTGAACTCTGTTGCTAAAACATTAGTGCTACTGTTTTCAACTCTACTTGTCACTTTGTGGCAAAAAAGGGAGTAGTTTAGGGAGTTTGAAATCTCCTTAAAAGATTCGTGTGTGCTAAAACTTTTGGGAGTTTGAAATCTCCACAAATATTCATTCGGTAGAACTTTATTGTTAGTACAGCTTGAGAGTTTGAAATCTCCTTCAAATATTCAAATGTAAAAATAGTACAGGTAGATGTTTTGCCAAAAATGCCAAGGGGGAAATTGTTAGATTTAGTGACATGTGATTTGGCAAAACCCTGTAAAGTTGTACAAGCTGGCGGACAAGGAGTAGTTCAAGATCAGATATACAACCGATATTGTACAAGACTGACACATGACAGATAAACAGAATTTCCTAATTCATATTTGGCAAGTCGGCAATGCAATATTGAAGTCGATTGAAGCTTTTAGGAAGATATATGCTTGGAGATATTTTAGCAACAGATATTGAAGATATATTACAAGAGGCGGTTGAAGACATTAGGAAACCATCCTAAAAAATTGGGAAATACTCCATAAAAGATATAGGCGGTTAGGATTTGATTTTCTAGATAGATTAGGAATCATCCGCAGCGCTAGGGTTGTCAAACCTTTCAAGCACTCTTGGAGATATTCTACACTCACATACATTGATCGGGAGGTGGAGGTAAACGGTCGACGAACTTATCATTCCGATAAGATCACGACGCTCTCAGTCTGTTCTAGGTGATGTTCAACTAACCGTGGAACGGATTGAAGATACACGCACTGCTACTTTATTGTTGCGCACTCGGGAGAGGGCGTTCATCTTCGGGAGAAGGCGCTGATCTTTGTGGATGATCACGGTGAAAATAGAGAACGATCTCTAGTCTAGAGGGAGCCTAGATCGCAAGTTCGCTCAGAGTGTTAGAGTATGCTGATTAAAAGGGAGTTTGTAATCGTGAGTCCATCTGTCTCTAAACTACTAAAGTGAATTACTTTTCATCCTAGAGTAGACTGTTGTCGAATTGAGTATCAAGTTGCGTGTCGATTAGTTTGTTCTACACGATAGTTGTTCTGCATAGATTTTTCAACAAATCATTTCATCATAAATAGCTAGGACAACAACATCTCAACACGGGAGTATTTGAGTAGTATTAAGGGCATCCGCACCCGTTATCTCATTGAGATAGACCTCACCAAGAACTTCCTCACGAATAGTGATAAATAAGCATAAAAAGTTTGTATTCCGTCTCATTGAGACGGACCTCATGGAGAACTTCCTCTCTCGATTCTTGCACCCACTCACAAAAAGTAAAGTGAAGTTCTCCTAGAAATGCTCCAGGAGAATTTCTAAGAGAACTTCCTCAAACTTTTTGTGAGTGGGTGCGAGAATCGAGAGAGGAAGTTCTCCATGAGGTCCGTCTCAATGAGACGGTGTGTGTATATGCTAGCATTCTCATACAACATCCTACAACATAATACAAACTTTTTATGCATATTTATCACTATTCGTGAGGAAGTTCTGAATGAGGTCCGTCTCAATGAGATAACGGGTGCGGATGCTCTAAGAGATGTTCACAGGCTTGGTGATACGCATTATTATGCTGACCTTAAACTTTGGATTTCCTTGTTCTAGTGGCATTTCAGGTCCCACTTTTGATATACTAATGGGATTTGTTGTTTTCCACGCATTGTGCAAAGATGACAAAGCGCGTGGGAGCCATTCCAGCAAAGCTAGCAGTGACGTCTTGTGGAAGTCTTTATACCTAAGGGTCGGTATTTAGTCTTCGACCGAAATAAGTTTTAGGGTGTTTCAAGTCCGACCCTAAATCTGAGCCCAGCTCTAGCCTTACGTAAATTCTATTATGGTTCGATTCGAAAGGTTTAGTGGGGCTAAGACTTTGATTATTTGGCTCGGCTCGAAATACGAGCCCAATTTAAAATCGTATATTTATTGATTTAAGGACATTATTGATATAAAAAAAATGTTTTTCCATACATTAAATCTCACACGTCCAAACAAGTAGTATTTGCATTTAAAGAGTTATTTGTCGATTAATTAGTCATTCATTTAGGCTGAAATTAGCCCGAGCCCGACCACTGCCCCGAACTATATGAAACGAAGGGCCGATAGTGATTTTAGGACCGATGAATTTTCTCAAAACCCGATCCTAATGTGTAAAAGGCTAAAGCTAGGCTGACCAAAAACCCTAGTCGGCCAGCCATTTGCCGACCCCTATTTATACCCTGTTAAGTATAAGCACTTGACAAGTTATCCCACATCGCCCGTTTCAAAGAAGAATGACTACCATATATTGGGTTACACCACCACAACTCACAAGCCAAGGCTTTTGAGTTGAATGAGGGTGTAAGTCGGCATATGCTAGCATTTCCACATGGTATCAGAGCTGAAGGCACACGACCTAGGCCTTGTACGTGACGCGAGGGATGCGCCTATGTGCGCCAAGTGCATGACGAGACGCCCGTTTGTCAGCCATGTTGGTCAAGGGGAGTTGCAAGTTGCACACCCGTCACACGAGCTTATGCGTAGGTTAACAAGTCGCATATGCGCGCCTACTGCTTTCC
Organism: Rhodiola kirilowii; assembly: GCA_033675215.1. NCBI lineage: Eukaryota > Viridiplantae > Streptophyta > Magnoliopsida > Saxifragales > Crassulaceae > Rhodiola > Rhodiola kirilowii. The sequence goes on from CM066201.1 coordinate 56,420,182, forward strand.
GCTACAATAGTTAGCGAGATTTCACGGAGCACGTCCAACTTCCCAAGTGAGGGGGAGTGTTAAGTATAAGCACTTGACAAGTTATCCCACATCGCCCGTTTCAAAGAAGAATGACTACCATATATTGGGTTACACCACCACAACTCACAAGCCAAGGCTTTTGAGTTGAATGAGAGTGTAAGTCGGCATATACTAGCATTTCCACATACCTATCTTAAGCTGTGTGTCCCATCATCATTCATACCTGTGTAACTATTTTTCCTGGCCTTGCATCTCTCTACAATTCAGCTTGACTTCAAAGTCAGAAATATGAGTCAAGCAGAAGGAAATCGGAAAGGATCAGTTGATCCAGAACAGCCACCACATGTTGATGGAACTGCGGCTACATATCAACCCTCTGCCGAGCCAAGATATGCCCCTGGTATAATTACTTCCACCGAGTCGAATTTCAAAATTTTGGAATGCTGTTTTTTTAGGGTATATTACTATTGAAATTGATGTTTCAGGTATTGAAGTTGTTGAAGGAATCCCTGTAAGAGAGCCCCTCCCTTGCTGCGGACTTGGTTTTGGATGGACTTTGTTAGTATCTCTGATATTCTGCTCTTGTTGATATAACATGACCTTGTCTGTTTTTAACTTGAGCTTGTGGAAATATTTCTTAAAGGTTCATATTGGGTTTCTTCATCACCATCCCTTGGTACATTGGAGCGGTGTTGTTGATCTATGTCATACGTAAAAAGGACTACCGAGAAAAGCCTGGCTGTATCGCTTGCTTAGTTGGGGTAACTCCTCATCTTCAGAACCCATTTTCGAAACTTATTTTTTTCACGAAACTTTTGGCATTTTTTTCCCAGAAAGTTTCCTAACAAGTAATATTGTTCTTCAGGCTGTTATCATCACAATTATAATCATACTGCAAATAGTGGGAGTCCTTAATTTTAACTATACCTCCAACTAGCTAGTAGGATTGGGGCTCCTCCAACTGGGAAGTTGCAAATATACAGTGCTGCCTCCTATTCCAGAACTTTCTCTTTTAGCTATATAAACTCTGAATTAATCACTTCCATAAAATGTCGTCGGACAGGCTCCCGTTCTTCGGACATGAACCTGTTGTATCTTGCAAGTTTAACCTTATGTATCAGTCAATGCACTGGAGGTGTTGATTGTTTATAATTTTATATCTATGACTATGAGTCATGTTGCTCAAAGTTGTTCAAGCTTTGTAAAATCTATAGATGAAAAAACCACCAGAAGCTCTGCACTGAACTGCTGCCTTGACTCTAGTCTCACAAATGAAAAACACCCAAATTCAATATTTTTTTAAAAAAGAAGAAGAAGGGACAGCACTAGCCGAGCTCGATCCTTAAATCTATTGTACTCTTTTACCCGATTCGCAAGTGAAATCCTACTCTGGCTCCATCATGATTCGAAACCGTGACTTGAGCAATACTGATCACTATTCTAACCACTAGATTGCGCCCTGATATGCTATAAATAGCAAAACTAGTATGAGGATGTTGTTTAGACTTTGGACAACATCTCCATGTCTGAATGACAAGCCAAATTTTGCAACACCTGCAATGTTAGAAATGATGAGAAGTCCAGGTCAACCCGGATGGCAGAAACCAAGGCTTTACTCCACAATCTCTAATAATATTCCTGGTAGCTCTCATCACACCTCATTTGTTGGACTCTTTCAAACACTTTAGCAAGGTTGTATTTTCCTGCACTGCTTCCTAAACCTCAACATCACTCAAAGTCAAACATTCATCCTCAATTAAACTCTTGCATTAAAGCTTGAATCCTTCTTCCAGTAGTGATTGAAACAAGCCGAGAAAATGGGCGAGCGTGACGGGAACAAAAAAGGGTTTTCTGATGTACAAGAACCACTTCATGTATACAGCTCAATCACTCCTCAGCAAACTGTTCCTGGTATCTTCCTTATCATGTCATCAAGACTTGATTTTGAAATTGGGATTGTTCTTACAAGCATCCTATTTTACAGGCTACATGGTTGCTGCTGAAGGAGTGCCTGAAAAGGAGTCACTATGTTGTTATGGTCTTGGGTTTCTATACACTTTGTATGTTGAAATAAAACTCTGATTGACTTTCAGTTTGCGAGATTAACGGGATGATGTTCTAACTCCTAAAACGCTGTTGATGATTTTTTTGAAGGTTCATCAAGTTCATGTCCTTAATCTTTCCCATCCCTTGGAATCTTATATCGCTCTTGTTAAACAAAAAGAATGACCCACTAGAGAAGCCAGGCTGGATTTTTCGCGCAATAGTTGTAAGTACCATCTTTGTTATTAAACAAAATCTCTAACATAGGAACATTGCTGTTCGAATACTAGGATTTATGATTTGTTAGTCTTACGCATATTAATCTGTTGCGAGGCTTGGTTACTACCTCCAAGCTTAACGTTCCTCTCCCAAACTTTGTGCAACGGAAACTTGCACATGAGTTGACTTTTTGAAGCTTACGCAACGTGTATAATAATTATTTGGTAACTTCCGTTGGCGTCCATTTCCAAACTTGTATCTTGTAAATCAGTTTAACTGAAGTAGCATAATATTTCGTTCTTTCAATCTGAGACTGCTGCGCTTAGGCCTTGTTACCTGCGCGCGTTAAACATGAGATGTATTCCTCAGTGTATCTTACATGAACTGTCATTGCACTGTCCTAACTCCTAACTACCTGCATTTTAATCCTCAGGCTGCTATTCTCGCACTTTTTGTCATTTCCAAGGTGCTAATAGCGATGTCGTTCACTTCAAAACCAATGAGCATCTCAGACTGGGCTGCGCTTATTTTTTGAAGCTTTCATCTCAAATATGCTTGTTTTCTTTGGGAATTTCGAATGACTTCCGTCGGTCGCCAACGTCCAGTCCCTGTTTGTAAGCAGGTGTGCTTATTATCTATCTGTAACCAATTTACAGACATTCATGTTATCCTCAGTTCACATGTTTTCTTGTATTTAAATGTGTGTTTTCTTGTATTATGTGAAATATGGTGTCAATAAAATGAGGCCTAGTTGCTTCTTTTCCTTCTAATTTGAATAAATTGGATCTCTTTGTACCACAATTTTGAAACTATTTTTAATTTGCTCACTTTTCAAATATGCAGTACAAGATGCGGTTACAGACCAATTTTGAATTTTAAGTTGGTCGTATATTTTTAGTTAAATGAAAAAGGCTAAAATGCTGTTTGCTACTGTGCACACAATATTGAATGAAAAGTGAGATCAAATTGTGAATAAATTTCAGAATTCGAAAATAAAGTAATCAGTATGCTCAAATTGGAGAAAATTTCTACAAAATCTTATCTTTCAAATCTGTGACTACTGAATTTTTTAAAAAGTTGATAACGAGGTCATAGTCTTGGTCAAATGATATGGAGTTGATGGTTCAAACACCTCCGAATTCATCTAAATGCACGAGTTTGAGAATTGTTTATTGATTACCTTTCGGAATACCAAATCTTTAAAAAAAAAATAACTTCTTAACTAGTTGACACTTGACAACTAATGGGAAAGTATAACCAAGTGAGTGATGAAATCTGGCCATCTGGGTCCATCCTTATCTTGATGCTGATCCATTTGTCCCAATATTTTTATTACAGCCTGAGCTGTTCAGTTTTTAGGCAACCAAAAAGACTGACACCAAATTGAATTAGTACTTGGGATAGCTCACAAGTTGGGAACTGGTTTTGAAATGGCTGGAGCTGCAGGAGTATCAGCCCCAATTTGGCCATCATCACATTCCCACAAAACCTCCAACAGATATGAAAACCCCACCCTAAGAAAGTTCTCAGGTTCTGCAGTGCTTTTCAGATCCCTAACTTCAATTTTCTCATCCAAAATTCTACTTGTTCAGAAAAGGGGGAAGAACACAAACTCATTTGTCCTTAAATGCTTCATCTTCAACTGCAGCAGGTAGATTTATATTTATATAATAACTAATTCTTAGGGGAGCGCTCGGTTGAGAATTCCTAAAAATTCGGGAATCTGAGAATCCAAATCTCATTATGGATCAAGTTACATCTTTCAATATGGTGCTGTCACGTGTCCCACTCACTTTTTTTCTTCATTATGCACTTTCGGCTTGAATTTTGCCTAGATGCATTTTCAGTGTTTTGAAACTGTATTTAAGCAAAAACTGGTGCAGTTTAAAAAAGTGCATAACGAAGATAAAAGTGATGACGAAGGGATTCTCAAAGTTGATCTTTTATATTGTTTGATTTTCATTTGATGAAAATGTTGCAGCTAGAAGAACTGAGTACACTGAAGAGCCAGGAACCAAGGTGAAATTTCAGACAACAATAAGCCCGCCCGGTTGCTCGAGTCCATTGCTTTTGCTTGGAACTGGTCAGTACCTAAATTTACGACGCAATAGTACCTAAATGCTCATTTTACAACGCTTCATGAGTTGGAATAATTTGATTTACAAATGCCAGGATTTAGGGAGAACGTTTTCGCAATCATTGGAGTCAAAGTCTACGCGGCAGGATTTTACGTAAACGACTCCATGTTAAGTAAACTAGCCAGTTGGTCAGGGAGGTCACACACTGATATTCAAAATGACGCGTCATTGTTCAAGTCTATATACGAAGGTAACACTTTCGGAACAGTTAAAAAAACTATCGGAAGGTAGCAGCAACACATGATCATTTGACTGAAATGACTTTTGTTATAGTTTAGACCCTTTGGAAAAATCACTTCAGATTGTTCTGGTTCGAGATGTGGATGGTAAAACCTTTTGGGACGCGTTGAATGACGCTATTTCACCGAGAATTAAAGCACAAAGTTCCGTAGATGAATCTGCTCTTAGGACATTCCGCACCACTTTTGAAGGAAGGCCTCTCAAGAAGGGTACTTTTATATTTCTGACCTGGCTAGAGCCATCCAAAATGCTTGTAAGTGTTGATCAAAGGCTAAAGATAATTGCTCCGATTCCACATTTAACAGTCTTATTAAAGATGTTGAATTTCGCTACCTCATATAAGATTATTGCCTGTTCTGATTTAAAAACTTAAGCTTATAAGCTGTAAATATAAGTTAACGCTTGTCTCTTCTCCCAGACGTTGTGAGATATTTCTTCAACTGTTCATACTCAGCCAAAGATTCGAACACTAAATTAGAGGAACATGACTTATAATATAACTTCTTTTTCAGGTATCTATATCGCCGGAAGGACTGCCATCAGCTGTGGATGCTACTATCGAGTCAAGGAACGTTACTGCAGCCCTTTTTGATGTCTTTCTTGGAGATGGACCGGTCTCTCCCACATTAAAGGCTTCTGTCTCAAATGGTTTGGCTAGCATGCTCAAGTAGATCTCAAGCCACAACAGTTTCTAGTCTTCTTTGTCCTATGAATCATACTGCATTTCTGTATGGATTTTGCTAAGAGCTGATCATCTTATGAGGATAAAGATGCTCCATAAAACTTATGACAAGAAATCTGAGACTTCAAAAAGTATATATATCAACTTAATTGTTATAAACTTAACCTTTTATCTTCTATATTCTATAGGAAGAGTTCTCAAACTATTGACATCTGTTACAGTTAGAATTATTAAATTTTCGTAGATCGACTGTAATTGGGAAAAAGGGCGATAGTTCGATAACTTTTATTCCCTATTCTTAAAGATGTAGTCCAACTAAATATCGGAATTTTTTTTCGTAATCTACATTTATCCAACTAAAGCTTCAACTTCCAACTCATAAAAAATCAAAACCAGAATCTCAATTCTTGAATGTTAGTTCTTATGATATCTCCTTTTGATACTAGATCCAAGTGTTGATGCGCAACTAAATATCTCTAATGTGGCATAGCATTATTACACTATGAGCCAGCTAAATTACACTCAACAATCATACTTGTATTATAACCATCACAATTATCTTATTCAAAACACTCTTCATCATGTTTGAAAAGCACATGCATTGTTTGCAACTCAATGACAACAAACATTTAAAAAAAAAGACAACATTACCATAGATATTAGATACACATTTGTGAATGGAGCAACCCTTAAACAAAATTTCTTTTATATTTTCAGAATTTGAGAATTTAATTTACGCATTTAAAATTGAATAATCAAGTTATTGGATTACTCACACATTTTTCATTTATATATTCAAATTTACATTTGCAGAGTCTAAATAATCAAATTTTACTTTATTAATATCACACGCGTCCGATGCACATTTCATGTACATTTTGATGCATTTGTCAAATTTTAGATTATAAAATTTTGAAATATTAATGGCCAACATGGTGGTGACCGATTGGTTAAGAAGTCACATACGATTTCTTACATTTCGGGTTCGAATCCTGTATTATTCAGGCTTGTTGTACCCATTATCAATTTTTTTTTGAAATACTAATGAATAAAAAATAATTGATTTCGACTGCCCAGTTCAGATCTCTTGCCGCCGCCCCCACAATCATCGGAATGACAGGTAAACATGTCTTCGTATGTTCGTGTTTAATAACGTTTCACACCATTCTGATCCCCAATGATCAGGTAACACCTAGCAGCCACGTTAACTAATTAATGAGTTTGATTAGATGAATCATGAATCACATCGGATGAGCTTAGGGTTTGATTTCCCAAACAAGTTCAGATTCACTCACAAGTAAACAAAAAAAAGATCACAACTTTCCTTCATTTTACGTCATTGGGTTGTCGAAAAGCAGTAAAATTTTCAATCTTGATTTGTGGGGTTGCGATTTGGACTAAATTGGGTGTAAGAAAGTTCATTCCTTTTTCCTCCTAAAATAATTTCCGATCCAAAGAAGGGAGTAAAAATCTTTGACAGCCTAAACATGTGATTGACTCTTCTCTCTCTCTCTCAGTCGGTGGATTGCCAGCTTCTATCACGCGGCTCTTCCGCAAGTGTCTCTCGGCTCTCTTTTGAGTGGCTCATTTTGCCTCACATCTATATAATCGCCTTCATTGTCTTTGTGTTTTCATTTTATCAAACTCTCTTCATTCCTTTCTGTTTGGGTCCTTGATATTTTTGAGCTTTCTTCTGCCCTCTTTCCTGAGCTGGGTTGATCTCATTTGTAAGTTTTCTCACACTGGATTTTGTCTCTATGCTGTTTTTTAGGTTGCTTGTGATCTGGGTTTTGGTTGGATCTAGGGATTGTTGCTTAAAGTTTTGATCTGGTTTTGGCCTTGCTTGCTGTGTTGCTGTTGCTGATTGGTGTTGTAGATCCAGTTTAATATGAGATTGTGTTTGTTGATCTCTGCTGCTGATTTGAAGCTGAGTTTACTGGAACTATTTTAAAGCGTAATCCTGGAGAGCTTGTTTAAAAATATTTTAGTAAGGTGAGTGAGAGATCTTGCTTGAAGCTGTTCCACAAGCTGTAAGCTCATTCGATATTATTAAGCATTTAGGAATTAGGTTGATTGGAATTTGGATAAGGTGTATGTTATAAACATCTGTATCAGAATTCAGAAATCAGAATTTGTTAGACTTTGATCGAAAATGTATTTTCAGTTCAGCCATCTAGTGTTGTAATTTAGTTCGGGTACATATTTGATTTGGCATTTCGGATGTGCTAGATTTTAGTTAAGTTCTGTAGGTAGGTAGGTCATATTGTTGAGATGTGTGTTCTGATCTGATCTATATTTGTGTTTGTTGTGTAGGGAGCCTCTCCAGTATGTCGACCTACGTCCCAAAGAATATTCTTATCACTGGGGCGGCTGGATTCATCGCGTCTCATGTTGCAAATAGGCTCATAAGAGACCACCCTGAGTACAAGATTGTAGTGCTTGACAAGCTTGACTACTGCTCGAATTTGAAAAACCTTGATCCCGCTAGGGCATCTCCCAATTTCAAGTTCGTGAAGGGAGACATTGCGAGCGCTGACCTTGTCAACTATTTGCTCATCACTGAGAATATCGATACCATCATGCACTTTGCAGCGCAGACTCATGTTGATAACTCTTTTGGCAACAGCTTTGAGTTTACTAAGAACAATATCTATGGAACTCATGTACTCTTGGAAGCCTGCAAAGTCACGTCCGGCCAGATCAGGAGGTTTATTCATGTCAGTACGGATGAGGTCTATGGTGAAACTGACGAGGATGCTGTTGTGGGGAACCATGAAGCATCTCAGCTCCTCCCAACGAATCCATACTCTGCGACAAAAGCTGGAGCGGAAATGCTTGTTATGGCTTATGCTAGGTCGTATGGTTTACCGGTTATAACGACCAGGGGGAATAATGTTTACGGTCCAAATCAGTATCCTGAAAAGCTGATTCCTAAGTTCATCCTCTTGGCTATGAGAGGACAGAAACTTCCGATCCACGGTGATGGGTCTAATGTTCGAAGCTATCTTTACTGCGAGGATGTTGCGGAGGCTTTTGATGTCGTTCTACACAAGGGAGTAGTTGGGCATGTTTACAACATTGGGACGAAGAGAGAAAGAAGAGTTACGGATGTGGCGAGAGATATATGCAAGCTGTTCTCGATGAATCCAGAGACCTCCATCAAATATGTAGACAACAGGCCGTTTAATGATCAGAGGTACTTTCTCGATGATCAGAAGCTTAAGGAATTGGGTTGGTCAGAGCGGACAATATGGGAAGATGGTTTGAAAAAGACCATTGAATGGTACAAAAAGAACCCCGACTTTTGGGGCGATGTGGCCGGGGCTTTGCTACCCCATCCGAGGATGCTAATGATGCCCGGTGATTACAACTCTTCTCAATCTCAAGCTGTGATTGCTCCATCTAACGGTCCAGTTGTTGCGCCTGTGCGTAACAGTTTGGATGCTGAAAAGTCTCCATTTAAATTCTTGATCTACGGACGAACTGGATGGATTGGAGGTTTGCTCGGACAGATTTGTGCTAAACAAGGGATTCCATATGAATATGGAAAAGGGCGACTGGAGGATCGCTCGCAGATTGTGGCTGATATTAAGACTGTTAAACCAACTCATGTCTTCAATGCCGCTGGTGTCACCGGCAGGCCTAATGTTGATTGGTGTGAATCACACAAGACGGAAACAATCCGCGCCAATGTTGCTGGAACTTTAACCTTAGCTGATGTTTGCTTAGAGCACGGGTTGCTTGTTGTGAACTTCGCCACTGGGTGTATCTTTGAGTATGACGCCGCACACCCCGAAGGCTCAGGCATCGGGTTTAAGGAGGAAGACACGCCTAACTTCACTGGTTCGTTCTATTCGAAGACAAAGACCATGGTATGCTTTGTTCCATCTTACTTTTTTCGATGGTTTAATATTTTTCGATGATATTTTTGTTTTAGACTTTTAGTAGGTTCTCTCAAGTAGTTGAGAAATGCAACGAGAATTTGATTAAATTTAATCGGACCGGCATGTTTCGATGTTTCTCCAACTAGGTTGAAGAGCTGCTGAAAGACTACGAAAATGTCTGCACTCTAAGAGTCAGAATGCCTATTTCATCAGATCATAGCAACCCACGCAACTTCATCACAAAGATCACACGCTACAACAAAGTCGTCAACATTCCAAACAGCATGACCGTCCTGGATGAACTTCTCCCCATTTCAGTCGAGATGGCGAAAAGGAACCTCAAGGGCATATGGAATTTCACAAACCCCGGCGTTGTAAGTCACAACGAGATTCTCGAGATGTACAAGAAATACATGGACCCAGAATTCAAGTACACGAACTTCACGCTCGAGGAGCAAGCGAAGGTGATAGTGGCTTCCAGAAGCAACAATGAGTTGGACGCGTTTAAGCTGAAGAATGAGTTCCCTGAACTTCTGTCGATCAAGGATTCGTTACTCAAGTTTGTCTTCGAGCCCAACAGGAAAACTCCAGCTGAATAGATCTTTCGCTGCTTATAGAGATCAGATTGACTCCGTTTTTCTTCGTTGCGTCGCAATGGGTTTCGTGATTTCTTTCACATTCTTAATATATCCACAGACTTCAGATTAATCTATCTAGGAGGTTTCATTATGCATTTTGCTCCTCATGGATGAATTTTTGAAAGGTTTTGTCTATCAGATATTCATATTACAGTTATCTGCATCCAACCCGGAAATCTTCTTGGTTTCTATTTAATGACATATACGGTTATTATGGTAGATGAGTTCTTTGCACTGATAGTACTTTTTCTATCAATTAAAGTGCATGATCTCTTATATTGAATTTTCTTCTCATCCAAACATCAGATTGACTTTGGCTATGCATAAATGTCCGCAGCTCGTAGCTTCAACACACATGTATGGTTAAATATAGAAGGCGTAAGTGCCAAACAAAAGTAATAGAAGTCAACAAAAGAATTAGTTCAGTTATCAGAAATTAAATCTGGGACTTGAAACACCGTAAAACAATACTTCAATCAGGCTTATGTTAATTACAAAAGGCGGTTAGAGGACCAAAAATTGTAGAACAAATGTACAAGTATTTGAGCTGTTAATTAATCATTGTATTTGGTTTGGTATACACAACAACAAGCAGACAATGACATTCTCATCTTTGAACTCTCCCACTCCGAAAGATGAAAGTGCTGTGCAGTGCCAAATAGGAAGCTGGGCAAAAAAGATAGTGGTATAGCGGTTATAGTCTTGATCTACTGATAAATAGGTCGACAATTCAAACCCGCCTGGATGCACCTTATGACATTATTTTGGGGTTTCATTCTTGGCTTATATTAGTGGAATTTAATTTTTATAAAAAAAAACAGGAAGGTTGGAAATGGAAACTGTAGGCCATTTTATTTGGGCCTCATTATTGGGCGTGTTCATTAGGCCTCCTTATTGGGCCGAGCTTGGAAACCAATTTATTGATAGGCTAATTTGGGACATTTGAAAAGACGGTTTTGCCCCTATCCGCCTGCGCGCTGGACTGCTGGAGTCAAGGACCTGAACATTTCCACAGTTCTCGGCGATTCGAGATCTACGGAAGCAGCGAGCGAGCGAGAGAGAGCGGTTAGGAACGAAGAGGTGAGCTTCGAATCGTAAGCGATTCCGTTTCTGAATCTTCTTCTGTGAATTTTGTTTCTATTTTCGATGTATATTTCGGTTGTTTGGTGGTGTGGTGAAAAACGGATCGTTGAACTGGTTTGCGGTGTCATGGGAGATGAATGATTGGATTTCCATTAGTCTTTTAGGATGTAGATGATGCTAGGTTTATGGTTCTGATGATCATATTCGATGTGTTTGGATTGAATTTTATTTCTAAGACGCAGGAGATGTGTTGGGGGTTGAATTTGGGGGCTAGGGATTTGAAATATGAGGTTCATTCAGATAATGATTTGGGACTGTGTATCTCAGGAAGCTTTTTCTGGAATGAAAGTTTGTTTTTAGTTCAATACCGTAGGAACTGATTAGAAAAAGGTAATTGTTGGATTTTCAGTGTCGGTTTTTAATGTTTTAGCTTCAGAGATGCGGTGGTGATACTTGTTCTTATTATTATATTGGATTTGTTATATTGTATAGAGAAATAAGTGTTCCATTTGCAATCTTTGTTTTGCCTGTATCGGCTCGTTATGTGGTGGGATTTCTTTGTGGGATGCATATGATTTTCAGATGAATCATTTTGTGTGTAATATGCGGGATTTTCATGAGCCTTTTAGAATGTCCTGGTGCTAGCCTATCGTTTTGGTGAGTTTATTGATTAGTTTGGATTGAATTCTTTTCTAGGTGCATTGAGATGCAGGCAATGTGTTAGGGTTGAAAGTAGGGTCGTGGAAGCTAGGGATTTAAAATCAGGGGTTTATTCAGATGATGATTGGGGATTATGTATTCAGAGAGTGTCAAATAGATGTATTCCGATGCTTGAATGAAAGTTCGTTTTCAGCTCAGAATCTTAGGAGTTTAATGTCAAATGATGAGCGTAGACTGAGTAGAAATAGGTAATTGATTGCGATGACTGTTGTTGCTGTAGATTGACTGTCAGTGTCGGTTTTAAGTGTTTTAGCTTCAGAGACGCTGTTGATGATACTTTCTTTTCTTGTATTGGATTTGTTATTAAGTTTGGTAGGTGATTATATTGTATATTATATGCATGCGGCTCTCATTGCACTACGAGAGCGCGCCTGCCTAACATCTCCTCAAGTGGGAGAGTGTACGTCATAATTTGTGACTGCGGGCGTTTGCGTTCGCGCAGCCTTTGATTTTGAAAAAAAAAAATTTATATGCAAATAGTTGTATTTTCGACCCTTGTTTCACATAGTTTTGTGGTGCCATTTCTTTGCTGGATGCGTTTAGGATTCTAAAAAATGAATAAAATCATGAAGTTGTATTTTGGGCAAGTGTCAAGTTTCTTCTGAATCAAGGTTCTCTTACACGTTTTCTCAGACTGTGACTGGACAATGGCTGGGAGTAGAGTTGCGCACGCCACCTTGAAGGGACCAAGCGTGGTTAAAGAGATAGTAATCGCGGCTGTTCTAGGACTGGCTGCTGGATCTCTCTGGAAGATGCATCACTGGAACGAGCAGAGGAAAACGAGGGCATTCTACGACATGCTGGACAGAGGTGAAATCAGTGTGGTCGTGGAGGAATAAATCACTAAAGTTCATTGTTCCAAATAAAAAATTGCCTTCTTTTTTTGTGTTCCTTAAATCAAGTGTTGCTTTGTTCAACACATTGAACTCAAATTGAGATCTCCCTTGTTGAGATACAGGAATAAGCTAACTTCCAATTTGTGTAGCCAACATTGTTTCATCTAAATGTATTTTCGAGCTGCTTTCATTATTAATTTCGATTTATTTAGTATGTTTAATCAGAACTTCGATTTATTTAGTATGTTTGATCAGATGAAATCGAACATTTATATTTTTCAAGAATCAAATGGAGATGACAAGTAAATATATTATTGAATCATGAAAGGATGGAGAAATTTGATGTTTTATTTCTGCAAAAAAGAAAAAAGGAAGAAGATAAGTTCGCTGCCTACTAGAATCAACAGCTTATATCAACTTATTGGCAATGGCCACCACAGCCTGAGCGAGCGCCTCAGACTGGCGGCTATGCTCTCACCCACAACGGTTTCAGCTCCAAACAACTCACTACAGTCAGTAGCGTCACGATAAGCTTCACTGGCTGCACTCTTGACATCATCAAACTTCCCACTCTTTAAACTCTTCCCAGCATCAGAAAATTTACCCAAAATGGCATCATAATTCGATGCGCATAACTGGTACTTAGCCTTAAGCTGCGGGTCTTTCTCGGTATGAGCATAGTTCTGGGCCTGACTCTGCCCGTTTGACGAAACAAAGACAGCTAGTCTGAGACCTATGGCGCAGAGTTGGTTGTCGTCGGCTGAGGGTGTTCCATGATCATGTTTAAATGCGTCGAGGCAGAATGAAGGATCTTGTGTCTGGGAGCAGATTTGATTAAGCTCGATGTCTGTGGTCTTGATGCTGCCTATGAATAATGTCGGATTGGAGAAGGTGTTTATGTAGTACGGGCGATACGAGACTGTCCGATTGCAGATGCATAGAAATGTAAGCAGTGACAAGAATATTATTGACCTTTCTGACATTTTTGCAAGATGGAAAAGTGGTGAATTACTGGTTTGTGAGAGGTGATTTATAAGAATCAGTCAATCGTATCTCGTCTCAAATACAAGGTTGTAAAAATCGCTAGGCGCTAGTCGGGCGGAAATGGTCCTTGAGGATTAATCGGGGCTTAGGCGGGGATTAATCGGTTTTGTAATTTTGTAATTTTTAATAATTAATAATCATATAAATATTATTATGGTATATATTTTATTGTATTTTAATATATATAAAAAGCAATCTGATAATAAAGATATTTTAATAGTTTATCAAATAGTAAAATGATTTACAGACATATGTAAACTATGTAAGAGCATCCTCCATCATAATCAAAAAAATCATACCATCCATCTCTCTCATCCTTTTTCTCTCTCATCTAATCATCCCTCATGATTTTTTCAATCACATGCACCCCACTCATGATCCAAAAAAAAGTTTATCATCAAGCTCTCTCATCACTACATGAATTATATCTCATAAATGTTAAGATTAATAAAAATATATCAAAGTGTATCTCGTTTTATAGAGCTCAAAAAATTATGAATATTGGTATTTATTTTGATTTTTTTAATTTGTAATTTAGAAGATATATTCGTTGCAAGATCAAAATAAAAACTGTACTGTTTCTTACACATGACATGTGTCGCGTTGCGATTGACTCATCCCCATGATCATTTTTTAGAAAAAACCATGGGATGATCTTTTTGATAATAAAAAAAATCATGGTGGGGGTGTATGGTTTTTTTGATCATCTCCCATGATCACTTTCTATGGTTCAAAAAAGCATGGTGGGGGATGCTCTAAAATAAAGAAATTTTTCATTTTGATCAAAAAGTTGGTCATACGGTTAATGCTTATGCGGATTTAGAGGGCGACTATGCGGGTCTAAGCAGCGACTAGGTGGGTCTAGCCGGGGATTAGGCGACGACTAGGCGGATCTAGACGACGACGACTAGACGGATCAATTAATCGGGTGGATTCGTAAATTTCGAGGCTTAGACGTGGATTTTTAGAACACTGCTCAAATATAATCAATTACTGATAATGCATTTATATGAACAAATAAATTTTTGTTTATTTTCCGAATCAAATATTTTAAAGCATAACAGTTAGGGTATAGAATTGTAAGCAATTTCCATATTTGGGGACATGTTGGTGTTGCCATGTATAGGGAATTCATATTTAGTATCTTGGGAAGTTCATGAACTAACTTCATGCTCCGCTTTTGGTGTTTATCTTTTGTCCTTGTGGATTGATATGCCATTTTTTTTGACATGTATGGAGTATCTCAAAATTTAAATGTACATAATTTTCAAATAAAAAATTCATCGCTGTGCAGAGGTATGGATTTAGAGTTAGGCGCAGAGGCAATATCCGTGTTGGCACGAACCTACAGTCGTGACACGTAAAGCTGAGCGAGATGTTTATTGGGAAAGTCTTAATGTGGGTAGCGGAGCAGTAAACATTAAAGGTACGCGCTTCAAGTGCTTGTCTATCACATCATAAATTAACAATACTGTAAGTAGTGACGGATCCAGCAATTCTCCCATAGGGGGCTCCCAAATTTTTTTAATACAAAGTGGTCAAAAAGATTAAATTTCAAATATATTTTAATTACCAATGATAGAATTTAAATTAATTGGATTTAATTTTAATTAATAAATATGTATGTATTTTATCCATATAGCTTAGTGTTAGAAAAATAACCTAAAAGTGAAGTTGAGTATCATTTAGTGATAGAACATACTTAATTGAAATATTAAATCATATCATCAACTTAATATATTCAAATATTAGTCTTAACTGAGTCATATAGCATAAACCCAAGATATGTACTGCTAAAACTCCTCTTGAGTTAGGGAAATTTTTTTTAAGGCTACTTGTGAAAATATGAAAATCTTTGTAGAGGCCACTTATTAAATTTTCTACAAGATCAAAATGGAACATTTTTATTTATCAAGATCCAAATGGAGATGACAAGCATATATATTTTCCAATCATGAAATGATGGAAAATTTTGATGTTTTATTTCTGTAAAAAATTACAACTTGGCTGCCCACTGCAATCAACAGCTTATATCAACTTATCAGTAATGAGCACCACAGCCTGAGCCAGCGTCTCGGACTGGCGGCTGTGCTCACCCAAAACGGTTTCAGCTCCGAACAACTTACTACACGCAGCAGCATCACTATAAGCTATACTGGCTGCAAACTTCCCACTCTGTAAACTTTTCCCAGCATCAGAAAACTTACCCAAAATGGCATCATAATTCGATGCGCAGAATTGGTACTTAGTCTTGTTATCAAAAAAAGAAAAAAAGAATTGGTACATAGTCTTAAGTTGCGGGTCTTTCTCTGTCTGGGCGTAATTCTTGGCCTGACTCTGTTCGTTTGACGAAACAAAGACAGCTAGTCTGAGACTTATAGCGCAGAGTTTGTTTGTGTCGGCTGTGGGTGTTTGATGATCATGTAGGCAGGATGAAGGATCTTGTGTCTTGGAGCAGATTTGGATGATCTCGGTGTTTATGTAGAACGGTCAATACGAGACTGTCGGATTGCAGATGCATACAAATGTAAGCAGTGACAAGAATATTATTGACCTTTCTTACATTTTTGCAAGATGAAAATGTGGTAAATTACTGGTTTATGAATGAGAGGCGATTTATAAGAATCAATCGATCGTATTTTGTCACTAAAATAAAATGTAATCAATAACAGGGAACACATTTAAATTGTATGAACAAATAATATTTTTGTTTCTTTTCCGAGTCAATTTTTTTTTGTTTAAATAAGAACAGTTACGGTTTAGAATTGCAAGCATTTTCCATATCTCGGGAAGTTGATGACTTACTTTCATGCTTCACTTTTGATGACTTAATTTCATGCTACTACACCATTACACATAGCACCCTGTAACAGTACCAACTCAATTACATGCATGGGCAACTATGACAACAGCCACTAAGTAGCATAAGAACCACGAAATACTTCAAATTGCAAGCCATTTATAGAATATTGTATAAATGCCAGGACACCACCTTATTCATGCAACATTTCAAATCCAAAAGAAAAAAAATATACAGCTAAAGAAAACATGAGAATACATAGACTACCACTCTAGAAATGAAGTTAACAATATAAAAGATCCGCTCAAATATGGATACTACAGACTAGAACACAACAACCAGTTGCATACAAATACATCATCTCCTAATTCAACATTGGAATGAAAATTTTTGTTAGCGCAGCAGGTCCGATTTGTAATACACTACTACTAACTACTAAATACTTAACAGACGGATAACTAAGTAAAACCAATTCTTGCAAAAGCTAGAACAATTACTCAACTTTGCGCGTAATTAGTGGCACTTTACACATCATAAGCGAACCTTAATTTGTTGAGCATATCACAACACAAGTGAATTCTCACAGAAATCGCTAGGGGTAGAAAAGTAACCACCTGACAATTGACAAATGGAGTCAAACGAATTGAAACATATATACTCCACAGTGTACACTTAAATGGTTCAAATACAGTAACTTTATCTAACCAAATACAAGTTCAAGAATGAAACCAACCATACCTAACCCAGCAAGGAATTAGATTATTTCAATTGCTAAAAAATTAGTTTTGGAAGACAGAAACCAGTGAAACCAAACTGATGCCCATCTCATCTTTCGATTTAACAATACAGCAATACCACACACCACCGGAACAGCGCATTGCAAGAAAACCACACAAAAAAACTCACAACTTTTCAAAAAATGTATTCTACATACGATTTTAAGAAACTAACCGTTCCACAATCTTCCTGTAAATCGAATACACACAACAAGTACATAAACAACACAAACAGAAACTAAAATAAAGCTCAAAACTAAAATTGCACAATTTTTCACATATGAAAAAGTGATAGGATCAGCATAAAAAACATAGAATCCAAGAACAAAGTGTCAAAGTACTTCTGAAACATCCCAAAACTCATGAAAATAAAACCACTTTGATTGAAAATGCTGCGATAAAGATCTCAAAACCTAAGCTTCGAAAAGAACCATCTGTTCTTCCCAGTCTTGAACCTCTCCTCGAACCTAGCCTTAGCCTCCTTAGCCGCCGTTACCTTCTTGTCCCTCGTCTGAAGCGCATCAGGCGTCACCACATCCTTCAAGTCCACATCCAGCGTGTACCTAGTCGGCATGATGTGGCTATAATTCACCAGCTTCAGAAACACCTTCACACGCGACTTCTTCGCCTGTTTCTTCTTCGAATCCTTGCGGATCACCTTCTTAGGGTACTTGGAGATCCCGGCGACGAGGCAGTGGCCATAGGGGCGATCGCGAGTACCGTCGTCGAATGAGCGGACGATGACGCCTTTCCTGCCGGCGTAGCGGCCATGAAGGACGATGACGGCCTTACCTGGCTTGAGGAACTTCACCATTTTCGGCTGCTGAGAGAGATTTGCAGATACTGAGGATTTAGGGTTTCTGCGGCCGAGGATTGAAGAAGAGCGAAGGTATTTATGCCGTTGGCGATTGTTGGGCTTTAGCCCAATAGGTTCATTCTCTCAAACCCAATTCAACTGGACCTACTTAGCGACATATTATGTCACGTTGAATTTTGTTGCTTGCGCTATAGCCATATGGAGGAACTGTAGCCGCTCAAATATGAATTTTGTCTATTTCCTTTATATATAAAAAAAATACTACTAGCCGAATGTAATTAACCTAGTCTAAACATGGCACATCGGGAACTGTAGAAGTCGCCATTCCATGGACATTTTTGAAGTATGCATACACCTTATCACTATCTTCACATTGTTGAGTATCGTGTTTGTGCAGCCAGAACCAACCGTGCTGCAGTTCACCGTGACAGCTCTTAACGATGCGGTTGTTTCTCGAAAGTTAATGAACGACACATCACTGATCTTCAGGCTGGATTGTTTCTGAGTGAACAAGAGACAAAAGTTTCAATTGATGAAATGTTTCAAGAAGGTGAGATTTAATTTTGATGGGAGATGTAGAATGCAAGTAGCTAATTCACTACTACAGAACAAGGTTTATGCGTCGGTTTTTTTTGGGGTCATATGCATCGGTTTTAATTCCAATGCATAATGAAGGGTAGCATAATGTCCGACTAATATGCATCGGTTCTTAAAAAACCGACGCATAATGGTATCCTAGTTATGCGTCGGTTTTTCCTAAAAACTGTTGCATAATGTTCGAACATTAAGCGTCGGTTTTTAGGAAAAACCGTTGCATAATGGGGTTTTATTATGCGTCGGTTTTAGGAAGAACCGATGCATAATGCTTCAGACTGATACACATTATGCATCGATTTCTTCTAGAACCGATGCATAAAGGCCAAAATTTTTTTGGCAGATTTGGCTTACAAAAGCTCAAATCCACCTGAAATTAAACATCAATAATAAACCCTGCTGTTCCAACTTCCAAATGCAATTCAATTTACATGCTAAACATCATTACACTGCATTTGCAATACAATATCGTCATTCATACATACACAACATATAATCTTGTCTCTTGAGTACAAATACACACCACAAAACATCACATAACAAATGTGATCTAAGTACAATGTCCTATACCACAGGATGAGTGGTCACATATTCACGTACGTAGTTGGTGATTTCATCCCGAATTGCATGCAACTTGTCCATATCGTACGACTCTACTCCATTAGGAAAGCAATACTATATAAAAAACAAGAGAGAACTAATTAGTCAAAAAGTAAAGAGTGAAAAAAAACTTAACAAGATTAATGTACACTAACTCGGTGAAAAAAAAAGCTTAACAAAAAAAAAGCTTAACAAAAAAAAGCAAGAGTGAACTAATTAGTCATATGTATATATATCTCTAAAAAATTCACTTGGTTAATGTCTTCAACATCCGCACCATTATTGGCCCGTACAAATGCCATAATGTCCCGAATAAATTGAAGGACATAAGAACCACAAAGTGAGCTAGGTGGTTGTCTTGGACACTGCACGATATCAAGATTTGCGGTTAACATACTTTATAAATGAAAAAAAATATTTAGTAAAAGTGTCTAGCTTGTGCATACCAAAACTTTCTTCCACTCTACTTTACGTGTACTCCTCGGTACACATCCTTGGTAGTATCGATCTAATCCCCTAAAACAAACAAAATAATGTAATTATTAGTGACTGTTCAACACAACTTATAAGCAGATAGAAGCAATTTCCAAACTTACATAGTCACCAACTGTTTTGCATCAGCGTTTATAGGCTTCTCTTTTGTCGATGAATCAAGCCAAAGAACTTTATGTTGTCTTGGAAAATGACGCATAACATCCAATGCCACCTAAAATAAGTAATGTGATTAACTTAAAAAAATGTGTTCAGAAGAGAAGTTAACAACTTATAAAATAAGTAATGATGAACTCACGCTATGTGATCAACATAAGGGAGGAAGTAGCAAAAAATTTGGTCTTTGTCTGGCATATTCAATCTTCCCACAAACGTCGCCAATCTCTCATCTTTGTCTATGGTTGGGGTCATTAATGACGGAATAAAAAAACCAAACTTGATATCCGAATGAACCATCTGATCATGTAAATGACTACAAAGTAAAAACTTGTGTTAGTTAGACTAATTGCAAAAAAAATAATTAAAGATATAAATATTACCATATATATAACTCAGATGTTACGTTCCCCAACTCGTTAAACTTTAATAGGTCTGTGACTTCCTCGTCACCCAAGTAGATATCGTAGTCGTCACCGAACACCTCAGTATTGGCGTGTACTACAATCGTGTTTCTATTCAAAGCCTTCCACACCTCACGTAGAAGTCTACAGTCCACCGACATTTCATCCACGAAATCATCGCCAGTAAGTGACAAACTCTCATAATAGTGTAAGTCATATGCCTGCATGTTAAATTTTTGTGAAGATTAAATGTCTTATTTTACTTGTAGTATAACACAATGAAGCAAATAAAGTTAAAAGATTTGATGATCTCACCCTTTTATCGAAAACGACCAAGTCTTTCGGCCAAGCCACGTGATGGGTAACTGCGTCTTTAACATTTGACAACTTTGGATGGGCTGTTGGCAATGCTGCATCTCGACCCCGTATAAGTACTTTATCAACCTTCACCTTCACGTTATCTTCGGGTATTGCTCGAAAGTTAACAAACCGGCCATTTACGGTTCGACCGATAGCCACAAGCTGTTTGTCACCTTCAAGTTGCCCCTCGATGTACAATAGACTCTTCAGGCCACCCTGTTAGTAAAAGTAATAATTTATAAACAAACATAAAAAATATTACGTACATTTAACCAACATAAATAATAAATTGCATATTGTAAATGTACCTCTGGGATGCTCTCCCACGGGTCTGAATCAATGGGAACATGATGGCTGCAGTGATCGAACACATCTATTCGAATATTACTCGACCTGGGTGTGCCACCCGAGGAGGATGAGATTGGTAACCCAACTCTCCACGGAATGTGTGACCCGACTCCTCGGGTGCGTCCTTTCGGCTCCGGCGTCCCAATCGCCTCAGTCAGTATGTCATGTAGTCGATTACGAGACAAGAACTGTCCTTGAGAGGAGCTTTCCACTAACTCATCCTATATAAAACAATCATTAAATACCAAAATTTAGTGTATGATATTGACTATTGAAATTGACATAAAAATTAACTTACGATCCTTGCTGCCACTCGCTGGGATGCCTCATTACGTACTCGTCATTTTTCTTCTTTCGTCCCCTCTTCCACAGCTCATGTCTCTCTATAGTGACAGAAGACTGCACCTCTTCAATTGCGCCCCGCGCAAATAACTCGGCTATCTTCTCAGTTGTCATTTTTTCTTCAAGTTGTCTGTAGCCTCCTCGACCAAGTATGTGTGAATACACATTCTTCTTCACAAGCTCTTGATTAGTCTCTCTTAACTTCACAGCATTTTCAGAGAGCCTCTGCTCCTTAAATATCGTCCAGGTATCTTTGTCAAGATACTTATACTCATCTATAGGATCTTATTTGCCTTGTCACCGTGGATGTACTCTCTTGCCAGTCTTGACTTGAAATTCTTCCATATGCTACCAGCGACCTTCATCTCATGCTTTTTATGCGGCTCGCATCCATCAAAAATTACCTAAAGAGAAAGATAACAAGTTATAATTAAAAAATAATAATCAACTTCACTGACAAATATAAGTGTCAATTAAAAAAAACTTACAGTTGCATCTCTCCACAAAGTGAGCTTATAATGGTCAGGAACTTTCCTCCAATCGTTATAGGTGATAGGAATTCGAGAACGAGCCACCGTACCCAAGTAGCTCCTCCAATTATTTCCATTCTTTCCTTTGGGATTACCCTTACTATCAAAGTTGACCGTAACCTTGGTGCCAGCCTTTATGTGTTGCCTAACCAACCCCGACATGTATACAGGGCCTTTTTTTGTTTCGGTGTGTGGGAAGAGACACAAAAATTATCCTCACCGCTGCTGCTGCTGCTAGCCATGATCCTGTAAAGAAGTCACATTAAATGTCAAATTTAACACATTAAATATATGAATACATAAATGAAGACGATTATTAAACAATACCATATGATGTGTGTTTCTTTAACAAATAAAATGATGTGTGTTTCTTAAACAAATAAAATGATGTGTGTTTCTTAAACAAATAAAATGATGTGTGCTACTTGTTCGAAATAAGTAGCATATATAACATACGCACAAATTAAGTTTCCTTATCAATCCATATTCCTTCGCCGTGATATTCTCGCAACTGTACTTCATCATCAACTTCGCTATCGTCGTTGTCTACTGGAACTGTCGTACAAACGGGTAGGCAATCCACATTCATCTCTTCAGATGTACCACTTATTAATTGTTGTTTTCCATTTATCACAACATACTGATTGTTGTTCGAAGGGTCTTTGACGTAAAACACTTGTCTTGCTTGTTCGGCCATAATGAATGGCTCATCCTTAGATCCCTCTCTTCGAAAATCGACAAATGTCATTCCAAACTCATCGATATGAACCGCTGAATTGTTAACCCATTTACATTTAAAAATAGGTACTCGAAAGTTTACGTAATCCAACTCCCATATTTCTTGGATAATCCCAAAGTAATTTACAGGCACAGATATCAGATTCCGATCTCTTGCGCTAGAGACATGAGTGGTTTCGGCAACAAGTGTGACACCGCTGTTTTGCACAACGGTGTGCTCATCCTGATCTTTTGTTTGAATACAAAATCCATTAATATCATAAGCTTTCCACGTTTGTACAATAGGTCTTGGGCTTGCCAGTAGCCACTTCACTACGTCATCATTTTCTTCTTCAGAGTTGCTCTGATTATTTAAAACCTCATTACTCCTTAGCCATTCACAAAATGACCGACTGTGTTCTTTTTGCAACCACTGCTCAGATTTTCCTCGATATTTACTCCTCAATATGTTCATGTGATCCTTAATAAACGGTGTTATTTCAGGTATATGTTGCAGTACATAGAAATGAGCTTTCGTTAACTCATCAAATGACTTAGGCATCAATTGATGTCCACTTGTGCCTTTTCCCAAGAATCGATCAAAATGACGTGGCCTTGGAACCCCAACTGCGGTTGTATT